>OY787673.1:15636542-16262517 GCA_963678985.1 Spisula subtruncata | reverse complement strand
TTGTATCCATATCGGTCCACGTCCTTATTTTGCTTGCCTCTCCTGCACGAAGAGCCATATAGTATGGTAAGCGCCTGTGCATCGATATGTCGAGGTTTTAAAAAGCGGTATGTTTTCGATGTTTATGACTTTATAACGTCACGATTACGAAACAGTTTGGCAAAAAAATGATTATAACTTGTAGAAAAAAGTATAATGTAGCTTATGAAGAAACAGTAGGTGATTATTTTCTATTTTGAAAAAGTCTCGGGGCTGTTTGTAGAAAAAAAAAGTGCGATTTTGATCAAGAGTTCGATCCCTGTTCTTCTTAAACAGTGAATGAGGGAGTGGAAATCGATTCAGACCCCTATGCTTAGGAGTGGAGTGTATGTTCTGCAATTTTACAAAGGCCCGTATAGTTACACCGGGGTAGTGTTTTTGTGAAACTAACAAAATAAGAAAGATGCTTTTGAAAATTAAATTGCAACAGATAGGCCTTAGAAAATACTTACCCCGGTTGCGTTTTTGTCTCTGGGTACTACCATGATGAATAATATTCTATTCAAGCAAGGATACCAATACTTTACATTACCTGTTAAAAATAATGTGTATAACATAGTCGGGTGTCTCACTAAAGAATTGCCAGACAAGTCATGAGGGATTGATAATGTTCACGCCAAATAACAGGCCGAAAAACCTTGTTCTCGAATTGTAAAATTGTCGAATAAACGATACAGATCAATCTTGATTTGAAATACTTGTACATAAACTAAATAAAAGTTTGTATCCAAACATTCAGATCTTTAATTGTGACGAGATGGGTGGAGCCAGGAAGCTAGATAACCCCATCGAGCACATACTTTTATCAGTTTATCAGCAGACGATATGTCTACGGCGAGGACAGTTTATTATATAGAAAGAAGCCAGTCCATTCAGTATATACGGTACATGGTGGAGCGGGAAGGGGGCCAGTTAAGTGAAGGTACTTGAACCACATATCGGGAATGTAAAACGCATACAAGTATTGAATGTTGCCAACACAACTGCCCTTTTGTATATTTCTGCAGATGGCAAGTTTGTACTCACATGCATTATTTACAAGGACAGCCCCCACATCGTTTATATAAAGACGGAGTTCCTGGCAGGTGTTTTACAACGTTTTTATAAATTAATGAAGCAAACAAGATAGTGGTGTTCATTATAAAAATAACACTTCAGGTTCATGGTTGTTCGCAACGAGCGAGTCTGGGTATATTAATAAAGAAATATTCATGGAGTGGTATAGGAAATGTTTCATCCCACACTGGCCGGGCTAGACAAGTATTGCTAGTCATGGACAACCACGAGAGTAAGTATCTCTGCCATTAATTGAATGTGCCTGGGAGAACAATATTGTACTGGTTGGTATTCCCTCACATCACAGGGGAGAATCACGTGACCGCTATAGTACATAACGTGTATACAATGGCGGACACAATCGTCGAATCGAGCAAACAAATGCAGGTATGTGCATAGTTAGAGATTGAGACAATATTTTTTTATTTAATGCACAATAGGCGCAGAGTACCTGCATATCAAATCGATTAACTTTGATGTGCTTCTTTTCTCTGAATAGTGCTTCGTTTAGGCCCGAAGCTCGACACAGTTTTTTAGTGTATTAGTACATTCTATGTACGAAACACTTATGCAGGTATTTTCAGCCCGAAACGCTGATTTTTGGCAATGCTTCCTTTAAAATTATGATTGTCATATCATATGTTCCTCCACAAAACGAACACAGCAATTGTTTATTATTTATCCCACTGTTAAAATACTGGCGCGTATGAAAGTTATTAGAAGTGAGATGTTGACGGCTAACGAGGAAATGGTCGACAGCGTTCTTCGTGATATCAGGTCCGCATCGCACACCACACGCAAAAGCCGATCGGACGAAAACATCCAGAGCAGATACGTAATCATTTCGGCAATAATTGGAGTAACAAATGTAAAAGAAATTATCCAAGTACGTTGGTGTACACCCCGCAATGTAACAGGTGACAACCGAATACAAACCATGGTTTTGAAAGATGAACAATACAGCTGGATATTAACGCAAAAAGGCAAGATCGAAGAAATCAAAGAGAGCTCTGGTACATTGATGATATCGACTGTGCAAGGGATAGGTATTTCAAACATATAAAGAACAACTGTGCAAGGGATAGGTATTTCAAACATATAAAGAACAACTGAAACATTCACCAAGTAATGACAAATGAAACAATTACCCTGTGGTTATCAAATCTATCATGCTACGGTTGAGAACAACACAATTATTCGCGGTATTTGAATGCTGATAAGTTTTACGGAGATACATTGTGATGACTAAAAAGTGAGAGTTATGCCTCTTGTTTTAGAATTTTCAGTGAAACACATGATAAAAAGGAGGGTCTTGTAGTGATATATACTGATGAGCCAGAGCAGGACTTAAATCTGCTCAAAAGCTAAAAATTCGGCCGAGGCATTCAACGAAGCACAACGAAGAAGACGTCTTGTAAACCACCGAGGTCATTCGTAGACTATTGGTGGTCATAAGTTTAAGATTATACCAGAGAAAATGACGTAAAAATGCGTAAAGAAAGTGTTACGTTTGCGTGCCTCGCCTTTTGACGTTACGTCGTTTACGTGCAAAATGCCATTTCACACGCCGAATTAAAACAAAATACTTAATTAATATAATGCTTGTTTAGGTGGCTTGTTGACGGAGGATTTTGACACGTTCAAAAGCTATTCCGAAGAAGTGAATGTGATAGTCTTGATCAATTAAAGATGCTGGTAGGTAAATCTGTTATTTCCAATTATGCAGTTTCGTTCGACAGCAGACATGGCAGACTAGCCACATATTGAAATTGGCCATGGTCCAAATGGTAAATATAAGACAAATGCTGTGTTTCTGAGCCATTTAATAGATATTAAGAAAAATCCAAGTTAGCTTTGTGTTTAAAAAATTATGAACAAGGGTCTTACCTTTGTGGTGATTTGTCGGAGAACGGTTGAAAAAATAATGCAAAACTTGAGTTTTCTAGCTTCGGGACCGGAAAAGACGGCCTTTTCAAGTGTTTGTCCTCGAGTGAAACCGTACTGTGTAAGGTGAAGGGCGTGTGTCTGCTTTGGACTTTTAAATTTTGGGTGTTGTGTCCCCTAATATACACCGGTATGTATTAACTGTGTTTTAATGAATAGTAAGGGACTAATGTTGTACACTTGTGTTTTTACATCCATACCACTTTCATGAACACCGCTATGGTGAGTAGCACGTTACCATCAAGTATAAATACGTCATATTTATTTCATAATGTCTCTGTAGCAGCTTTTCTATTATCATTTATACAAAGGTATGATTGGAAGACATTCTTAACGGAGTACTTTACTCCAGTGAAAGGTATTCAGAGGTACCATCATTTCAGGCTTACAGCGGACAAGATGGCGATGCATGCGAGAAAGAGCGCGATGGTGCTGATGAACAAAGAATTCCGATAGTGAAGAGGGACGCTATTATACCAGCAGACTAGGTCACCAGTGCTAACCAGCTGCCCGGTCTTTCGCGTCTGAGACAGCAATACATGTACTTACATTATAATGTCCGGGGATGTGTTCGCCCTCCTTATCAGGATATGACATGTCCCGTGTAGCCGAATAAATGAACATTGTTTTGTGTTTTAATTAAGTATTAATCGTATCAGGTTACGGTGATTGAATCTATTTGTTATTCAATTACCTTTATAAATCCACGAAAACCTTACAGTCGATTCAATAAGTAATACTAACGAGGGAACTGTCTCATTCGAAAGAATAGCGGGGATTGCCGACACTCAGGTATACCCAGTTAACCTAGATACACATAGTTTACCTGACGGACGAGCTTATGTTTACAACCGTTATCGATTAACGTTGAACGGACTGTAGAGTACAATTGCATGATATTGAATGTTTTACGGATGATTATTATGTTTGTTTAAAGAACTGAACTATGATTTGTATTATTACATGATCCTTATTCGTGTTTTAAACATATGTGAGTGTTTATTTTGTCGTTGATATTGCCGCTTGGAGTGCCGTTCTTGATACATACCGTGACGACACGTTCGACTTCGGACGACGTCAAATGTATTCCATGCATATACAGTAGTTTACCAAGAATTCACATATCTTCATCAAATTGCGAACAGTATACGCAAAAATTCGTCAAAATGTCTGAGTGTCCCTTTTCTCGTGACGGCCCCCATATGTGTACTGTATCAACTTGTAATCATACATACGGTATTGCAATGACAAAAATACGTATACAAAGAGCTATATTGGTCACACAGCGCACCATTCGGTTGTATCGATGGTGACAGTTATGATTTCCCCAGAATGTGACGTACATATAGTTCTATAAATAGTAACAAGCAGTCACTGCATACAATTACTGCGAACATGCGTGCTAATTATTATTCTCTGGATTTACCAAATATGGATGTATTATCAACTGCCAATAAGTATGTACTGCATGCTTAATCATTCCTTAAATTGTGCATTCTTGTGATGCCAATGCCTGCGACAGTTTTGATGCATTTGTAGACGTCCGGTAATCGTCATATGATTCAGCGACACGGTCTAAGAAAGTGTAACTTTGAGGTTCCCGTACAGCCTTGCTATACACATTAATTCCTTGTTCAACTTCGACCACCTTCTTTCGTGTATGTAAAATTGTATCCCAGCTGTATTAGGGTGTCTTGGTCAGTAAGACTACCTCACATTACACTTAAGTACTAAGACTATAAAAGTTAAAAATGAACATGACAATTAAAAACATATTAACGAAGAGGCAAATGTGTTACTCCTTATTGTCCGTAACTATAAAGTACATACTAAAAATTTATACGTTTCATGAGGTTGGCTGTGCGACGTGTGTCTTATTATGGACATTGGCAAGTTGAAAGGGCTACTGCATCGATTTGATTAATAATTAAATATAGAAATATATGAAGACGTATTAAAAATTGGTCTAAAACCAAATGAGTCATGCATTTCGAAACACGACCGGGCAATTAGAGCTATTAAACTCGATAAGATAAAAAAAAATTGAAATCCAAGTATACTTCATGTTGACCAGGGCAACTTTACACGTACTTTATGTACCTTTCGTGCTCTGAAGATTCTGTTAAGTGTTGCCTTTCCTGTACAATTTATTATTATTTTATTGCTTGTTTGTTTGGTATTTAAACCGACACTATATAGTCCGATTTTCTAATGTCGGCATGTGGTCAGTTCCCAAACGTTTTCAAACTGGCCAAGTGGGTAGGCATGAAATGCACTTGTTTCATATCAATATTGGAAGCGGTCAACAACGTGTGGTTTATCAATTAAATTAACATGATGCATGGGATAAGAACCCAATTGACCACTAAACGTATTTCCATTTGGTACATTTATTACTATCTAAACTACTTCAAGTCATGAACTGACCACTGTCCACCCTAAAACATATGTCTGGTTCACAGAAGGAACCGACATCCTATATAAGCCGAGCATATCCGAATCTCAGACAGGTACACCATATCTATCACAAAGATGTATACCACTGGAACTTGTCTTCTTGCTGTGATTGGTGAGTTATGTTTTATCTTGTATTTTAATTTATTCATTTCTTAAATAAAACAACTTAAATGACTTTGCTTCATACACATACGTATGCATTTAGTTTTTTCACTGTAGGTTAACGTTATCGTTTAACCAGCGTACGTGTATGTTTGATAGTACAGAAACTTGACTAACTACTGATTTAACTCGGCAGGAACAGTAACTCATCACTTTTTGTTTTGGTTAATATCACCTTTTATGACGTCATAAAAAATTCTTAAGGTGGACATTTTTTTAAAGGTAAATCCTTCATTATGTTATATGTATTTATAAACAGGTATTACACGCATATTATTCTTCAATATTACGAGTTAAAAAAACTAACATAAAACGCACCATTTGACGAATCAAAATGTCAGGTTCGTGTTTTTTCAATTTCGAAAGAACATTTGTTTCAGCTTCAAGAAAAACTGCATTTTTACCACTGTAATGGGACACTTTGATAAAAAATAGTACTGTATCTATTACTCAAATCAATTTTTTATGCAGTTTTGTGTTAACAACACTTTAAAAGTATCTTATATGTTGGTGCTTACTGAATGTGATATATTTCATCTTCACATGATCAATTTTCAAGGAATTAACTTTCGAAAATTTCTAAATAAAAATACAAGTCCAGGGATCATGCAGGGTTAGGACTGGAGAATGAAGGATTAGGACTCAATAGTTAGATAGGTATGGTTACGGTTACCATAGCTACTGCAGGAATGGAAAGCAGACAAAACTTCTCGTACACAGACTGATGTATTTCCAACTCGTGTCGTGTCCAGTTTTGCCTCCTGTTATACACGTATCGCATTTATGTCATAATAAAAATGCATCAACCTAGATCATCTTTGGTTGGTTGGTTCTCGGCCTTCTGTAGCCTTAATATCGTCACAGATACTTGTCTTATCGCAGGTAGTTGACAAATAACGTCTCGCAGGTAGTTTACATCAATTATACTTATTTTAAGCGCAGGTGAAGTTCAATTGGATTTGTTTTGTTATGGCTTGTTAGTTATTGTTGAGACTTGAATCCATTGGTTGCTGTCAAAAATCGGCTAAGTTCAATGGTTATTCTTTCATATGAACCGTCAAAAATCAACAACTTTCGAAAATCATGTGAGCATGAATTGAAATGTTGTGGTCATTCTGACTACAAGTATTGCATCTTTGCTACAATGTAACTGGAAAAGAAACAATGTGTATGCACTGTCAACAGTTTGTGATATGTATACTATTAGTAAGAATTCAATTGTGACATTGTATTATTTGGTCACAGTGGGGTCAATGACAGTGTTCAGAGCTTTCTCGAGAAGTTTCAAATCTTTCTAAAACTAGAACCCACATATTTACTAAAATCCAACACAGCGAAACACAAAAATGAATAGCGCTTGCATTGATCTTTCGTTACGCTAAAGAAATATATTTTTAAGAAACTGACGAGAGTCTGAAAATGTGTTTATAATGTAGCAGCTGAATAGTTAGAGCGGATAAAATTCTTTACTTGAATACGGATCAAGAAACTTCTTTTTCTTCTATAATATAATAATATTGTTCTTTGTAAACTTTATGTAGCTGTGACGTCTGCAGCCACGCTGCATTTGGAGAGACCTGTTGAATCCAGTTTGTTTAAGAACAGCCGTATTATCAATGGCCAAGAAGCGACACCAGGTGAATTCCCTCACCAAGTCACACTGCTGAATGGTGGTTACCATATGTGCGGTGGTTCTGTGATCAGTAATGGATGGGTGCTGACCGCTTCACATTGTGTGGAAGGATTGTGAGTTCATTTAGCTTCTTCTTCTCGTGTTTTTGTCATATTCTATATGAAAGCAGTACATTAAGAAACGCATATGATACACGTTCAATCGGCTATGGTGGTCATTGTGTCCTGTACTACGTAAATCAGTCATGTGTGCGATACCTTCATTGGGTTTTTGGTGGAAAGCATTGAAACAGACTCTCGAAACCACTTTAATAGCTAATCGGTTAAAACTCACCAAAACATTGTTGCATTTATAGATAAACCTTACGGGGAAAAATGATGTTACAATTGGGTTTTCTTTATGTATAGCTTGGCGACTGTGACACGAACCTGACCTTTATGCATGAATATATTACAAGGTTCTTGCTTTAAACACCAATCAATTTCCGCAAGCAAATCGTGCGATATCGGAATTTCAAAGCTGTGTTTGTATAACATCTCGAGCGTCTTCGTGATACTCACCGACAATGAAATATACAACCGATGTTATAAACATATACAAGATATGGACTGTTAGATTATGCTAATCAAACTGTCAGGTTCGTGTTTAATTCGCCAAACTATACTCGGTGTTTACAAGTATGTGGGCTGTAAATAAAATGAAATTATAAATCTTCATATTCTATCTCGAATTCATAATGACTACAATGTCAAAATATCTTTTAAACATCATATACTTGACCGTACCCCGGATACTTAGTATTTTACTTCACCGTACCCCAGTATGCTTACAGGTACCCCATTTTACTGATGAAAAAATGATATGATTTTGATCACCGAACAAAACATTTATACATGAAAGGAAGGTATATTATAGGCAGGTTTCCTTTCGGTATACATCGACCCATAATATTTATTTTGTTAACCATTGAATTTTTTTTTAAAGATTTCATTGTCGTAAAAATCGATCAGGTGGCTACGCTTGGAACAAAATCCGATATCAAAACACTTGACGGTTTTTGGCGCACTTAATATCTTTCAACATATTATATGCAAATAGTGTTCAAATTCGTTTCCACCAGCCTGAATATTCACTTCTTCTTCGTACTCTTCTCCGCTGGATACGTACTCCTGAATAAAATTCTTTTTTTTTACTTCTTTGATTTTTATAAACATATTTTTTTCAATGCCTAGATGGCCGCCGGTTTACGTTATTCTATTTGTTATTTTACGACATCGACTTTTGGCACGCGGTAAACCCGGGTACGGTTGAGTAAATCTGGGTACGGTGAAGTATTATCTGTGAAATCGGGGCACGGTGAAGTATACTTCAAAGTACCCCGGGTACGGTGAACTAGTACCCAGGGGGACCTTGACCCAATCAGCAATAGTTTGTATGTTTCATATTTTGTTTTATTTAAGGATTGCATCGAGTTTGGCAGTTGTTGTTGATTTGCACGACTTTACCAATGTCATTCCTGGAACCTACCTTTGGTTTGACATAGAAGAGATTATTATGGTTAGTCATATTACTTAACCCATAAATAAAATTGTCGCAATAGAAACTACTACGTGCATATTGTATATATAGCTCACGATACGGGTCACATACATGCTCGGTCCTGGATTTAAAATGCTTACTTGCCTGAATGTTCATGCCCCGCCATCTTCAGATCGGCATCTTCAGAAGCGGAGGCATAAAGCGATGCTCCGGTCCGTTTGTCCGTTACCAAATGTTGAAACTCAATATTTTCAGTCCATTAAAACATTGCGTTAAAACTTGGCATACTGATTTACCCTTATACATTAGCAAAGTCATGTTACACTATCGCGTACAGTACAGTGCAGTTGGCGAAAAGTTTCTTTTCAGTACTGTTAAAGATCTGCTAAAAAGAAAACTTGCCGTTTGAAAATACAACATTGCATTTTTCTATAGATGTATTGGAATAGGTCATGGTACAAAACACAGAGAAATAAGTTATGGTAACACAAAGAATAAATCAGGTTAATTTTATGTTACATTGTAATTTAGCATCCACAGTACAACAAGGGTCCAGGAGGATTTCCTAACGATGTGGCACTTCTCAAGCTTCGACCTACCGGTAATAATGACGACATCAGCCAAAACGCTATCCCAATTGCCAGCGGTCAAGATCTGTTTACGAATCAGTTATGTACTATCAGCGGATGGGGTGCGACAGGTTAGAAATGTTTTGTACATGTAGTTAAGATTCGAATCCATAGTTTAGTAAACTTTGCGGACTCGTGTAAGTTATCATCAACTTCTTTTTAAATAGCCGAATGAAAATAACGTGTATACGTGCAATCAACAGAATAACAAACTTGGATTTTTGAACCGACAGTTTATAAATGTTGAGGACTGTTTTCATCTACGCGGATACATTAAGCGACCCATACACGACACAACTAGATTTGAAATAGTTTGTACCTAAGGACTTGTTTCTGAACTCAAAATAAGTTTACATAAATGTACATGTAAACGCTAGTTAAACCACTTGAAAGGCTATACATGTATAATAAAACTGGCTGGTACTCTTTTAAAAAAAACTTTTCATGGCGCCATGTGTGTCCAGTTACTTGAAATCGTGTCAATATATATATGGAGGAAATTGTCCTATCGGGAAATTGTACTTCAATAAAATGGCTAATGACCGTGGCATAAAGACAGTTGTCCTATCGATAACTTGGATACATGTTTTCTTATCACGAATAGTATATCTTAAGATCTTGATTATCTTGATCAATACCCCATGTACCAGAATATTAACCTTTTGTCCACTTGTCGTTTTTTTAACTTTCTACAACATTTTAGTATTCAAAATATACTTCCTTGCCCAATCAGGTAATTATTTTGCCAAACCGGAAAATGTACAACATATCTTATACAATATAAGGCAGTTCTGAAGGCAAGATTATAGATAAACTGCTTGTAGTCGTCGTTTTGGCACGGGTTTCTGTGGGCACTGCTCAAGTTAGTTGTGTCTTTCTGTGCTCGGCTGATTGGGTTGAGTGCTACCTTCCCTGTCGGATTTTCTCATACGTTTTTTGTGTGGTTGGATCGCCGTGCAGTTGGGACTTGGGGAACTTGGTCGAGTATTGGCCGTTTCATTCGGCAATAACCGCTATTATATCATTTCTTTGTGAATGTGGGTCATCCTACATTTTATCGGCGGGAACTTGGATCTTTAATTGTTTCTTCGCCTCATGTGTGGGCATTGCTCAATGTTGTTGCTAGAAATATGTTGCATTATTTCCCACCTCATTCCTACCTTGCCCATTATTTTAACTAGGTCAAGTCGTAGTTGTGCTCTATAACGTTAGGTCACTGTCATTCCGTGTTTTAAACTAGGTCACGTCCCGGGGTTGTTGTGCCTCATTTGGTCGCCGTTTTGGCATGGGTTTCTGTGGGCATTGCTCAGGGTAGTTGTGTCGTGGTGTTTCTGATATCTGGACTCGGCAGGTTGGGTTGAATGATACTTTCCCTGTCGGATTTTCTCATACCTTTTGTGATTAGAAACCAATTATCTTAAAGAACAGGTTCTATTGTCTAATCGGGACAAACTTTGAAACGAACTTTCGTGTTCGGACAGGTAGGTCGGCGTATCCCCGAATTGCCATCTCGAACAAATAGAGGATCTTACATGAGTGTATTTTTTGTTACGAGTTTATTCAACGAGTTCGTCGTGCGGTGGGGCCTTTGGGAACTTGGTCGAGTGTTGGCTTCGTTCCATTCGACAATGACCGCTATTATATAATGGGTCATCCTGCATTTTATTGGCGGGGACTTGGATCTTTGGTGGTTTCTTCGGCTTATGTGTGGGCATTTCTCAGGGTAGTTGTGTCGTGGTTTTTCTGATTTCTGTGCCCGGCTGGTTTGGTTGACTGCTACCTTCCCTGTCGGATTTTCTCATAACTTTTTTGGATAAAGGACGATACGGGTATATCAAATTGTAATCAAGTCAAGGACCTGTTTTTTATGTGCATCCCCTCTATCTATGTATATTTATGACTGCTCGTATGAATATACAAAAAAGTGATTAGCCGCCTTATATTTCCGAGTAGTGTAATATCGTTTTTATTAAATGGGCTTTATTAAACTACTGCAACGTGGTTTATGTGATACAGTAATGTAAAACATTGTTGCTAGCATGGATTTTACCATACTTTTCAGAGACTGGATCTGGTACAGTGGCTCTGATGAAAACTGATGTACGTGTGTACTCAAACGCTGAATGCAAAAACTCGTGGGGCACCAGCATTCTTTCTCAACACATCTGTGTTAAAGGGGAGGATACTTACAACGGATCTGGAGCTTGTAATGTAAGTGTTTTCGCATTGAACACAATTGGAATGATGTACAAACGACACGTCGTTTAAACTCATTGCTGTCGAAATCGGGCGGATCAAAACACTGAACGAACAGTGTTTTATCATGTCATGTGACATTCGATAATCCGTCTCTTCACCATAGAATCAGTTCACTCCTAGTTAGAACGTTTGATTGATAAACTGCCAGATGATCCATTATTATGCTTCCCATCTTTGATGAGGGGTATATTGCTTTCCATAATATGCCAACTAATAGGTCGGTCGACCCGACCAACAGGATTTCCTATTCAATCTTTACCTGGCGGTTGGCCAATATCAGTAGATCATCCTTATAGAGTTTGAGATAAAGATAAGGACACTATGACATTAACTATTTCCGACTATCGGGATGCCGTTGGTGTATACATGTTTTCTTCCATTAAACGGCACCCATGCCATGAAAACATCCCCACCAACGTTTCTAAACGTTTTATAATTCTATAATTGTTTCACTCGGCCGATAGGAAACAACACTTAATAAACACCGAATATATTCGGGTTCGAATCCTGCTTTGAGGGGTTTTGTTTATCCTAGACATTGGCCATACCAAATCGCGTTAATGTTTAGCGTCAATTCTGACGTTCTGAAACATAGCTACTCATTCACAAAAACAAAGCATATTAAAAAGCATTGCCTCACTTCCATCAGTTAAGTTGCATTTACACACCCAAGTGACAATACCTGCCCAAAAGGGTGTTTAGGGATGAAACACCCCAGTAAATGCATTCTTTGTAACATTACTGTTGGCGTCAGTGTATGGAAATTCAAACGAAACACAACTTTACCAGAGCAAAATATCTATAGAGCATGAAAATCGAGAACATTTATTGTTTTTGGAATGCTTTTTATTTTGAAAATTGACTTCAAAACTTAGTGCACGATGACGCTAAACAAAAAAACTGGTATGGCCTACATCAGGATATTGCCAACGCCCGATTTCATCACATATGTATCTGAGTACTTTTGGAAATGCCCTTATAATTTATATGATAGTTTCTTTCAGTTCATACTGTTTTTCTTGTAATATTTGAATTCTTCACCCGCTATAGTATGCATGTATTATAATCGAGCAATACAAATTTTTTTTAATGTACTAAGATTAATGGATACGGTAAAGCACTTTTATGTGTTTCAATAACGACATTGAAGCTTATTTTGGTTACTTTTGCCGTAGGGTGATAGTGGCGGTCCTCTGGTGTGTAACGGACAACTGGCCGGTGTGACGTCATGGGGTGCAGAAGGGTGCCACGTGAACGGCTATGTGGAGCGTCCAAGCGTCTACGCGAGAGTTTCCGAGTTCTATTCTTGGATAAGGTCTGCCTGCAATAACTGCGTCTAGAATGTTCTACTGAACTGTTCTGTTAAATTTTTGTTTAACGTTGAAATTAAACATATTCAAAGCAGAAAGTATCGTTGTATATTGAAGTTCATGTAGAATGCTTGTTCGATTTCTATCAACGTTTTCTTCATGTTAGAAATTTTGTATACACTATATGTTTAGGAAGTTTAAAGATGGCCATACACTAATTAATAACAGTAACCATAACAATAAGTGGCTTATACACGTACAATATGGTATTGCCGTTGTTGAATACAGCCACGTACGAGAGGTGCTCTTGTTATATTTATTGGTATGAGGAGTTTGTTCGGTAGCCAGCGAAGTTCTCAACATTGTTTAACATCAACATTGCAGGTGCAAACATGTAGAATTCGTCTTTGGCTGGTTATAGATGGCCAAATAGACGGCCATAATGTCTAACTGTTGACAATAATGGTATTGACCTTCTTGTGACCGGCTTTATCAACGGAGTATATCGATCTGCACATGTCGGTCTATAGACGAAATGGTTTCCGTTCAGTATCTTAAAAACGCTTTGCTTTAGGATCTTCAAACTTTCTATTGAGCTCTAATGATTTTGAGGTCATCAAGTCGATTTCACTGTGACCTCGCATGCATTTCACAATATTGGGCAACCATGCTTTACAAATATCTCTTGTTTAACATTATGATGTTCTCAGACCATCTTTGCATACTTTACAAGTTTTAGTTATACCATAAATGATAAACTTGATATAGTACACCCCACAAGTGTGAAGGGTGCATGAACCTGCAGACTTTCGGTTCTCGGTTTGCAGAACGACGTAACAAAAGTTAATGACCTAATGACTGAAACACCATTGAAACGGGAGTACAGACATAATTTACATGAAAAACAGTTGTACTAGTAATTAGGTTCGTCGTTTTTTACTGAGACAGTGTCACGCACTTCAACAGTATGTGTGAAATGTGACGCTAGCTTCATGTAAATCCAGATAGAAATAAGCGTTTACATAAATATAATTCAATATTGTTCATAAAAATAAAGATGTAATAACAAACCATACATAGAATACATCTATCAACAGAACAAGCAGATCATGACACAAGCATATTATATTATAACACATTTGACACGATGAAGAACAATCACATGAACTCCGACAAGAACATCATGGGTCACTGTAGTACGTTAAACAGTTTTCACGCTAAGTAAATGAAGTTTGGTAGGTGGATATGGACCATTAAGAAGGTATGTGCATTTGACTCCGACGAAGCGCGGTTGTCACGGCAACAGAAACCTAAAAAATCAAGTAGCGGACTTCTGTAATCTGATACCTATTTCTTCATACCTTTTTGCTTGTAATTCCTTATTACTTGTGGAAATAGGTATTTATTAGGAATGTATATACGTGTACATGGTTTTTAAACCACTTAACCATTCGCCGTTAACTGAGGGCTGCACAGCACAGACTATCCTTATACACCAGGCCAATTTTGTCAAACTGTACCTAAGTTTTAAGTAATAGTGACAAACATTTAACTGAACAAGAAGACATGAACTCTTAAAAGCTACCCACACAAATTCATACTCCAACAAAGCCTGCCGTCTAAATATTATACGTCAAACATAACCAGCGTAAAGGTCATAGGACAACGAATCACAATATTGCAAATTGAAGGACAATAATCCAAATCAGCAAACAGCAGAAACATCACACGTACCAAACGGTGTATACCCGTATCGACAACTTCTCTGTGCAAAACGCTGTATCGTCACCCTCTCTGTGCTGACACCAGCACCCTTTCTGTGCAAAACAATGCATTTTGGGGAAGGAGAGAGAAGAAAATCATATGTTTGATCTTAAAAAACGATAGCCCACGGAACAACCCAATGATTACCCAGTGCATTTATGTTGTTCCATTTGTTTTATCAGTTACCACAAGTTCAGACTAAGATGGAATGTTAACATGGGTACTTGTACAAATGTACCTATTTATGACACTTAAATGCCATTTTTCGTCAATATAGTAAGTATCTAGCACCTCAGATGGAAATTCCTTTAAGAAATCTGGCCTCTAATGCTTTTTATACGGTTACTTTAATTAAATAACGTAAAATCAGCCTACACTCGGTTTCGTTGTGGCACAGGAACCCTCTCTGTGCGTTGTAGATTGTTTTGAGAACTTTCCACCAGGACTCTCTTGTTCATTCGAACTCGTACCACCGGTCAACATTCCATCTTAGTCTGAGCTTGTGGCAATTAATATAACATCTGAAACAACACGAGGAGAGTGGTTGATGATTGGGTTGTTCCGTGGCCTGTAGTTATTTTAGCACGAATTTGTATTTTTTGGAAAAATCAATGAACCTCGAACCTCTCCTGTCTAATTGTGTTCTCGAAAACCAGCGAGGAACAACCCAATCATTAACCACTCTCCTCGTGTTGTTTCAGATGTTATATTAATTGCCACAAGCTCAGACTAAGATGGAAAACATATAAAAATCTTTTTGTCTAAAACTACAATGCCTAGAGCTTTGATATTTGGTATGTAGCATCATCTAGTCTTCTACCAAAATTGTTCAAATTATGGCCCTGGGGTCAAAATTAGCCCCACCGCTGGGGTGACCGTTTTACATAGACTTATACAGGAAAAACATATAAAATCTCATTGTCTAAAACTACAATGCCTAGAGCTTTGATATTAACATTAAAGTCGACTTTTAGCCATAAGTTTCAAAATCTTTAAGAAATTGTTTGCCAAAACATTAGCAAGGTTATACTACATGTTATTCAATTGTCACAGTCTATGTGACTGTGCATGTACGTGTATGTGGGTAGTGGGAGGCATAAATGTCATTCTGACATCTCTTGTTTACTAGTATTTAAACTAGATAGGCAAGTTAAGCATGACCAATAGATTGAACCTTCAACTGTGTACGGTCAACATAACTGTACACTGCAGCTGGCAGTAAAAGAGCGTGGACCCGTTTACATATACTTTAGTTTAGTCACTAAACTTCTTCCCAAGCATACACAGTTTAGCCCAAGGCCTTCAGCGCTTACAGCGCTTTGATTTGTACATGTATTTATAATTGAATACAATTGTACACAGGCTTGTCAAAAAGGATATCAGGAAACCGGACAGGGACGAAATCACGTAACTTAAAAGCCACACAGAAAGGACGTCATTGCCTAGCCACCCACGCAATCTTGAGTCAGACAAAGACCGAACAACCCATATTCCCTAAAATTGGTTTGTTTATATACTTCCATTTATCATCGCCAACAGGTGATCCATATGGGCGAGGTCCCTAGAAGAGATAGTCATTTTAGCTGGGGGATTATTCATAACACAGAATATTTCCCGGTCGCAGAAGTACCCCTGGTGTACACATACAACACCATAGATTGCTTAAAAGGAAGTTATATCATAGAAAATCTTAAAATGAATATGATGGTGACAGATATGCAACAAATAGCTGAAATCAACATGGCAGGTCATTTGAAAACCGTCTATCTCGAACAAAGCCTGGTGACATATCGTTTCTATGATTTTAAAGTTCTTACAAATGCATGATTATTCTGTCATTTTAAGATGTTTCAGAAAAAAATCGTTCGTTAGATAAAAGGCGTGTGTACCTCCTTAAATGAGCATACTGTCCATAATCCCAACATAAACATGTTGAGATACAGTCCAGTTAGGGTTATAATGCAGTGATGCAGTGGAACAATCCACTATTATGGTGTAAAAACAAGTATAAATGCTTAAACCAACAGTTGAAAACCATACCAAACTCTACCTGTTTAAGTAATGGTTTGAATCTTTTGGTTACACATAAACGATAACGTCACTGTCAAAATATCCTAACTGTACTATACCAGACATTTATGAATATTTATACAATTATCTAATAATTTCAGTTCATGTGCGGGTAAGAAGTTTATATCTGATGTAGCTCCCGGAATCAAGACAAGCGAAGAACTTAAACAACTTGAAGCCGAAATGAAAACACTCGAATCCAAGCTAGATCATTTGAAGAATATGAAAAGCGACAATCTTCAGCGCCTCAAAGAAGACAAAGATGCATTGAAGAAAGAAATAAAAAATATACGAAAGAAGATGAATCGGCAACTGGACAGAATGGAGAAAGAATTAGAAGACGACGTCGATGCGCTATTTAAGAAGAAGATCGATGCTATACGTGCAAGTATAACCGAGGTGGATGATATGTTAGCAAAAGTGAAACATGGTTTGAATAAAGTAAAGAACGATAATGACAATGATACTGACATATT
Source organism: Spisula subtruncata (assembly GCA_963678985.1). Taxonomy (NCBI): domain Eukaryota; kingdom Metazoa; phylum Mollusca; class Bivalvia; order Venerida; family Mactridae; genus Spisula; species Spisula subtruncata. Next base: position 16,245,179 of record OY787673.1, on the reverse strand, counting down.
TGTTTCGTATAAGGTTTTGAAACAGGAAATGACTAATGACATTTATCCCGCGCATGCAAGAGTAGATAAACGACTTCCTGAGCGTGGTTTCGAACTTTACATTGACGAGAACAGTAAATTGATCATGGAAGGGAACAGAATGTTAGCTGCTATAAGAGAGAAGGACACCATACAGGGTGCGGAATACATGGAAGATGTAAATATCAGCATTGGTGATGACAACTCTAAATGTACGGTATCAGGTATGTGTGCTCTACCTGATGGGTGTCTTGTTTTGGCTGATTTCAAAAACACGAAACTGAAGAAGTTAGACCCAGCTACCAACACTGTATCCGCTCTGATAAACTTACCCGAGACTCCCTTTGATGTGTGTCTGGTTGACGATACACGCTTGGCTGTGTCTCTTGTCAGTCAGAAGAAAATACAATTTGTATCACTTTCTGGTCAAGTTATGTTAGACAACAGTTTCCCTGTTCGTGATAAATGTCGGGGTTTAGCACATTGTGATGGTTTGCTGTATGTCTGCTGCGGTGGACCACGTAGACCTGAAAACAATGAAGGATGTGGTCATGTGGGTGTATATAGCTGTAACGGAGAACTACTAAGATGTTTGTATGAAGAAATAAGCCGCCCGAATAATATTTCTGTGACCAATGACGGCTGCAACACCACAATATATGTTTCTGACTACTATAACGGTATGCAGACCAGAGGTATGGACGGCACTGTAAAACATCGGTTCAATACAGGCTCCGTTCTCGATACACGCTTACCATTTTGTCTGATAGGTACCGACCAATTATGTTTTGGAGAATATTCCACCGGGAATATATATATACAAAAGTTTGATGACCAACGTATCCTGATAGCTGAAACAGATGTACAAGGCAATCCATGTTGCTTGTACTTTGACGACAGGTCATCAAAACTGTTTGTTGCTCTCATCAATTGTGACGTCTTCAAAGTATTTCAATTAAAGATGTAAATACAGCAAGGATAGTCAGTAGATGTATCACCAAATCTTCCGGACCCAGATAGTTACACGGTTTCAAATACTTAATATACTTCCATGAAACAAAAAGAGAGAGGGAGAGTCCGAAATATTGTGTTTCATGCAATGTTCTGGACGCTAAGTGATTTAACTAGTTAAGTGTTTGGACAGTGTTTCTGTGACATGTGCTGGTTTAAACTTTAACGATGGCCCTTGATATATGTGTTGAATGTTACATGATACAGTAAATGTACAATGCATATAAATTATTAAAATAATGACAATACCTGGCTGATGTCGAAACTCGGATGGAAATAATCTTACTGTGATGAGTTTTCACTGTTTAAGTATTGTGTCTTATACAATCAGTGCACGTTGAACAAATCTAAGGATATTCATCACGGAAAGAACCGAGTAGTTACGATGGTGTATTATATACTGTTACACCGGGTTCGTATTGCGACATGTAGTTTGTTCATGACATTATGTAACTACGGTACTAGATGTACATGAAGTGCATACTGCATATTGCGCTCTATTTCTATAGTTATTTAGTATATACCTATTATGTGTCCAATACAAAAAAAATCATTGACACTATTATTGTGCTGTTTATATGGATTGATGTATTTGTTAATTGTATGTATATGTTTTATTATTTAATAAAGTGTTTATAATTCACTAATAATTATTTTTTAATTTTCATTTGTAAGTCGTTGGCTCAAACATACATTTTGTATATACTAACACATTCATACCCAGGATATTGTTCTGTTTGTAAACGATTTTCAGTGTTTCCAAATTCCCACTCAACTAGAGATGAACTGGTTGGAGACTCAGAGGTAGTCTCGCGTGAAGTATGTCTAACATATCCCATGTTTAGAAAGACAACTCCTCAATCTACTCTTTTCTCATGAAATTATTTCCCTTTGCACCCTCAAACATAAATAATCAAGCCCAACATAAAAAAATCTAGCGTAAATTGAATAATGTTACGCTATCTGATTGATAAAATATATTATCTAGTCGGTGGCCAGACTAGTCTCGCGTGTATCGGTGATATACATTTGAATCTTTTAAGAACAGATGCATCTATTCGGAAAGACCTTGGGCATGAAGGACAGAGCGCCCAGAGTCATTTCATCACACACTCCTTGGTCACTGAGAAAAACACATGAATGAAAAAGTTGCCTATTAAGTCGATGACTCAACGTGACGCTGATCACGTCAGAATATGTAGATGACTAACAAATTACAAAGTTGTGAACTTAATTAATCGAGGTACTATAAATCCGCTAATAGTCTTCGATCTTTTAACATCGAATACAAACAAACAGACCATCAACTGCATATACTTTCTTCTTAATTTCGAAGTGATCTTATTAATGCAGTTGTCCTTGCATGCGACTTTATCGTAACATGAAAAATTGAATGAATTATTTAAAGAAATATAAGGCACCTCGCTTGCACACGGACTTTTCAAAAAGTTGAAACTTCATGAGTACAAATATACCCACCAACACTGTGGTTTCATGTCACCCGATTAAGCGACTCTTTTCTATTGTTCACACTGTGGCTATAGTTCACACTATGCTATGATCATAGGCATATACCACTAAATATCCTGTGCATAAATTATACGCTAAACCTAACCCTAACCCAGCCTCTAAACCTTATCAAACCCTTAATCATAGTCCCTACCAAAACCCTAACACATGAACCTAACCCAAATCATAGCCCCTAAAGGCCTAAACCTTTCCCGAACTGTAACTCTAGCCCATAATCCAAACCCTAAAACTTACCCTACCCCTAACCCCTATGCGTAACCCAAACCCCTATCCCAAACCCCTTAACTTAACCCTAACCTCTCTTCTACTGCGGCTATAGGTGACTTCTAAAAAGGCTAACTGGACTATAGCCGCCAGACTGGACTATAGCCGCCAGAACTATAGACAAGAGTATTTGACTTTTTGGGATTAAAACTGTTGTACGTAACGTATAGCTTTGGGTATCATGTATTGAGGTGAATATAGGATACTAGTATGTGTTTGTTTTGATTGAATACTTGTTGAAGCTGGATCATTTAAAGCAAGCCTAGTAGTTCAATCAGCCTTTCGATTGATGAAACTATGTCACCGTTAATTGTCTCGCTTGATGGGTCATGGTGCCTTGAATATCAGGCATTTGATTTTACGTTTTCTGTGCTCAGCTGTTTTAATGTTTAAAACGAAATGCTGCCTTAGCTGTCTGTTTTGCTGATTTCTTTTATATATTTGTATCTCATTGTCTAGGTTGATAAAATTCAATATTTTCTTGAGCGAGTCCCTTTGCCGACAGTGTCATAGCCTGGAGGTACATATAATGTTTATTCAATCGGGGATGAATCAGTAAATGTGCACCCAATTGAACAACTATCAGCATCCAGTCGTATATACTTACTCCACGATAGAACGAAGGGAGATAACTACTGATATTTGTTAAGTCGATATAAGTGGAGGTTATCTCGCATTGTTTCAAGTTCATGTGTGTGCGCATGTGTTTTAAGGAAAATAAACTTTAACGAAGACAGACATCTTCTTCTTCCACGCAATTTGCAGGGCCCACTCTGGAGCATTATCCCAATTATTTAGAGACAAAAGTGAGATAAAAGAAATCCGGTGCGATACTCTAGCTCGTTTCGAATAGATTCCTTGGCTCTTTAAAGTGCCCGGTGGAAAACACCGATACAATCGAGACTGCCTCTGGGTTTCCTACCAGGATCATCTCTAGTTGGGTGGGAAACACCAAGTAGCGTTTCTGAAATGACCAAGTGTCCCGGCCGAGAATCGATCCCGGGTCCTTTCGATCAGAATTCAAGCGTCTTACTACTCAACCACCGTAGGATTAGTTAGTTCCTAGCCAAACGTTAACCGTTTGGGACCTATAAGCGAACAAAAATGAATGTTTTTCCCGATTTTGTCTTTAAAAACTATTTTTCTACAAAAATAATCGGCAATTTGATAAACTACAGCCTTTCCCCCGTCTAGAAATGTAAAAACTCCGGCCTCGTCTGCGCATGCGTCCAAAAACAGGGACTCCAAAAGGGTCACTAATTCGTGCTAATTGGTAAGTCTACAGTACCAGTACCCGAACAGATGGCTTCGTCTGCCGAATAAATGATATTAAAGGGTAAATATAAAATAATTTTGATTTCATCAAATGTAATCAACCTTCACAAGATCCCTCGTCAACTTTCATGTGGGTGCTATTAACTGCCGGTTCACACCGTACTAATTCCGTACATCACATCGTAGGCTCAATTATCTCATAGTACACAACTTCATAGAAGCACTTTGACACAGTTAATAATCATAATAAATTTTCATAATCATGAAATGAGATTCAATTCAGCTACATTGATAGTCACGTTGGTCAAAACGGTGAAATTAGTACATTTTGTTTAATAATCAAGGGAAGTAAACCGTTCTAATTTGGAACTTAGTTTAGACTGGATTACTTCCCTTGATTAATTTGTTTTGTCACGAATTCTAATTCTAATGCATCTAATTCTTATTGTTGGAACTTTTTATATCACATTAGCTTTATTAATGTATAATAAACGTTTAAAGACATTTTAGAGGTGTTCTGGTTAATAGGCTCCCATGGGGAAAGTTTTGCACCGGAGGGTGAAGGTCGTTCGGAATCCCCCAATGTGAACGAAACAGAAAGTGGGAGGGGTAATAATGAAAGAAGAATTTTTGCGTAAATACTATTCTTAGACTAAAGAAATTTTACACGAAGCTTCCTTATGTAAAAGAGCCCAAGAACACACAATAAACTCCTTCTTAAGAGATACAGGAGAGGAGAAATAACGATCGTTCGTCTATTGGTTCTGTTCGCTTATAGGTCCCGAAGGCAAGGGGTATAACCTAAAACATGGAGATTGGTGGTTTAAGTAAGACTTTCCATGGAGATTGGTGCCAATGGCCGATATTTTGATGATTTTTGTCACTTGACGGACACATTTCCACCAAAGTAAGTTCATTGTCTTGTTTTATATGCGGCGCATATCCAACTATTTGTCCCATTTGTATTGAATGTGTTTTCAAGTCGACCACAGTTACCTTCCCTTGACTGGTGTTATACCGGTTTTAATCTGATCGATCTTATCTCAATTGCGTAATCGCGCTATGCTTACCCAGCGGGTTGTCGGAGTGTATAAATTAATGTATATCATTTGCTGGAGGGGTTTTGTGCGTTCAGATACACTTTGGTATTTTTGACATTTTGTATATGATGCATACCAGGATCTTTTTATGGGCATAGCTCTGTCATTATGAAATTTTGTTCATGAGGTAGGTATCATCAGGAACATTTAAATACTTCCATGGTATCATTCAGAATTCGTTGATCTTGTGTGAGGAATCTAACAATTATGCATTTGTTATACTAGTAACCGCAATACATGTCACGATATGTATACTTATTATCATGCATATTCGATGGATGAAAAAAACCGGTTACTAGTAACTGTACAATGCTTGAGTGTGTGCAATATCACAAAGTACAGTTTAAATGAAATTTAGCAACCACTGCTGATTTTTCAAGTATGTTGTACGGTTGATTGTCAGTTGCATCTTCGAGCCATAGACCATACAATTATGGAATTGGTTTTTAATATCTAGAAAAATAAAAAAGTTATGACAATTTTAAGTTCGTGAATTAGGTCGTTTTTTTTCTTGAATTAAATAGGAGAATATTCACGCGCTCGCGGACCCGACAAAACTCAAATTTTCCCTCTAATTGTCACAAATATTTAATTTTTTCAAGATATCGGGATGAAACATTTGTTCAACTTATATTTATTTTGGACAAGTGCTTTCGAAGTTCGAAGAGTTGAAATGTTAAACAAATACTAAATCAGTTTTCATTGTTTTAATCAAATCATAACATCAATCATATAACCAACAAAGTCATATATTCATTTTCAAGTTATCACAAAAAAGTTATACAATTCGTATATATTCAAATAGGTGGTACAACGTGTCAACTAACCAGTTTATTTAACCATGGAGGTATATTATGTAATTCCTTGATTTAACAAGTGTCATAGGAATGACATGATTTTTCATTTTTATGTCTCACCTGTTCGATTATTATAATTTTAAATTAGCGTGAGCTTATGACATTTCACTTTTAATTATTTTAATGCATGTATTACTTTCCAAATCGGCAATAAAGTCAAAGTTTCAAATCTCTAAAATCATAATAAAGTCTCACATATTCGATTATTATGATTTTAAATTATGCGTGATGACATTTCACTTTTAATTATTTTAATGCATGTATTACTTTCCAAATCGGCAATAAAGTCAAAGTTTCAAATCTCTAAAATCATAATAACGTCTCACATATTCGATTATTATAATTTTAAATTATGCGTGATGACATTTCACTTTTAATTATTTTAATGCATGTATTACTTTCCAAATCGGCAATAAAGTCAAAGTTTCAAATCTCTAAAATCATGTATACAGGAAATATAGCGGTTATACAAATATAACGGTTATAACCCTTCAAGCGAATGTACCACTTTTATTACACCACATGCTGTGACAATCGCAGCGGGGCGCGTCATAAAACAATTAACAATGTGTAAATTAAATATGTGTATCACTTTTTTACTTTAAAAAAAAAGATACCTGTTTTAAAAAACCGTAAAAAGGGGGCAGATCTAATTATCGCATTTCTTATATCAAAGCACCAATCTGACGGGAAGAAATTAAACTATTAATCAAGTTTGCACAAAATATATTCCCCGAGAAACAAAAGAACTACGGACAAGAAAGTAAACAAGTTTGATATCAAATCCGTCCATTTCCTTCTTTGTTCAATGTGAGTGATAGTCATGTTAAAAACCTTTAAAAAGGGGGTTGATCCCATAAAGATACAATTATGAAATTTAGTGCATTATTTTGTAGACATATCAAACTACAAAATATGTTTGCACATAAGAAATCTCTCAAATAGTTTTTATCATATGGACAATTTTACGTGGAGTCCCCATGCCTTCCAATGGTAAAAAATTTGTCACATGTGCGAATACAAATGGGACAAATAGTTGGATATGGTGTACGCGATAACCACCTAGCCATAAGTTTAAGCCACCTATCGGCGGTCCGTTTTAGTCCGTCAGTGCAGCGATAAAAGCCTGAAAGAAGGGATGGTGACATCGGGTGTCCGTAGTCTGCATTGATTTTTATTAATTCTGAGGTATCCGGGGCATTCTGGCTGGTTTTATTGTGTTTGCTAGGTACTTCATGCATGATTTTATGGTTAAAATACTGTTTCTGCTTATTTAGGAGGCTCCATGTGCATATTTTTAACGTTTAAGACGATTTCATGGAGATTCGTCAACTTTAAGACCCAAACTGTGGAGAATTAAATCAATGTAAGTATTCTGTTCTAAAATGTTTTGCACCATGGTGTGTTATCTTCATTGATTAAAAACATAGTTTCTATTTATTCTTCAGACTCCTGGTTTGAAGAATGCGTACCAAAAAGACGTTACTTCATTCAAGGAGGAAGTGGCAAAAAAGAAAACGAAAGATAAATTTTAATGAAATATTTTTGCCTAATGAAAGTGTAACTAAAAAGCTTTGTGTCGCAAATTAAATACGCCGTAACCATTTAGATATTCGTCATCAAAAAGAAAACGATTAACTTCAGCATCACCTTGTCATTTGTATCGGCACGAAGAACCCCAGTGAAAAGCCAGAAAATAAATATAGAGTAAAGACTCATTAAAACACTTTATTCACGTAATTTAATACATTTTCAAGGTTATGATTCTATAAAATTATAAAAGAACATGTCTATTTTGTTTTGTTGGAAAGATCCAATAGCACAGATTTAGGTTGTATTCTTTGTTTTTGTTTACTTTAAAATTAATGTTATTGTTCAACAATGCTTGCTGAATATGTTAATATACTGCCTGGAACATTTTGGTTCACAAAGCATCAGATCAAACTGCCTTTATAACATTGATCATCTGCGCTAATGAGCCTTTAAAACTACAATTTGTAAATAAAAATATCAAACAAATTTACGTAATTATTTCTATATTGGTTGCACAAAAAGTGACCATCGGTCTACTATGACCTCTCGGCAATGACCCCTTTATAAATACAAATGTAGTATACAAAGTATTTACTAGGGTGGCACTGTGGTCGAGCGGATAGCCCGCTTGACTGCTGATCAATAGGTCCCTGGTTCGAACCTCGGCCGGTGCACTTGGTTATTCATGGAACGCTTTTCCGTGTTTCCCACCCAACTAGACATGATCTATTTGGAAGGTAACCCAGAGGTAGTCTCGCATGTATCAGTGCTGTACACCAGGTACGTTAAAGAACCAATGTCTGAAGGGCAGTGCGCCCATATACATGGTAACACCATACTGTGTTCTCTACTTGCTGCCTCTTAAGCAAAAACAAATGACCCATTTGAAATAAGTGTCAAAGGTACAATGCATTTAACAAGATGAATGCATTATAGAGATGAGAGCAAATATTGAATTTCACTCTAATGAATGTAGCAAACAATAAAACTTCACTTAAAGACCACCTTAAAATTAAAACCTCCAGTTCGAAGTCAGTTCCAATGATTACATTTTGTACTCTTGATTTATAATATAACCAACTCTAAAATATGACAGTTTCAAGTATGATAAGCCTTTATTAATATATAAACAGCGATGATAAGTATGTTTTAAAATAAATAAGGGTGGTCGGATAAGTGAGGTTTCATTGTGATGTTTTGAACATTGACATGCCACTTATAAACTGCTGCAATGGTTAACGCACAGTGTTTGTAGCCACCAATATTGGTTTGATTCCTAGTTGCTTCAATTTGTCAATGCTGGTTTTACTCCACATGTTGAGAAGTTGTTGGTTCCTTATGGATTGTACGCAAGTGCTTGAAAGAATACTGATCCGAAAACTGATTCCAAATCCTCTATATCATGAATGCGATGCAGAAAACGGTGGGTGTTTCAAATACATGTATATTTGAAACCACAATCTACCAAATTGATGTTGCCTGTAGCACACATTTCCGGAAAAGATAATATCCATCTAGTAGAGAAGACGGCTACTACTAGGCATTTTGTCAGTTCAACTGAATATCATTACAGATACACAATGCACCAGTCCATTGAAACCCTTAGCATGGGGAAAGGAGGGGTTGACTTTTTAAACTATGGTAAAATCCCTGCCCGAGAACCTTAAAAAAGGTAAAAATACCGCCCTTATCAGTGAAACATATTCCCGGTCTACGTATTTAGGTGCGGAGTCCTGCTCTCATTCACCAGTGAGGAGACACCAAAAGTTAAAAACTCGTGTCTATAACCCGGGGTTGGGGAGTCAGGGTTTGATTTGACTGGTGCATAAAAAACAGAGCACACAATTATAAAAAAAATCATCCTTTATTATTATATGCATATCTTTGAAGTACAAATAAGAAAATCACAACAATTATTGCAGCCAGGTGGTGTTGTCACTGTATACTATTTGGTTCCAATAATATGTTACTCGCCAAGTCAAGACCCTCTGTAAGACAGTAGCCCTGAAATTGGTACAAAATAGAGATTACTTCCATGATTATAATACCATCACATATTGTTTACAAAGTAATAACACGTCTCCATGAGGAGGGTCTTAAAGTTGACGAATCTCCATGAAATCGTCTTAAACGTTAAACATATACACATGGAGCCTCCTAAATAAGCAGAAACAGTATTTAACCATAAAAACATGCATGAAGTACCTAGCAAACACAATTAAACCAGCCAGAATGCCCCGGATACCTCAGAATTAATAAAAATAGATGCGGACTACGGATACCCGATGTCACCATCCCTTCTTTCAGGCTTTTATCGCTGCACAGACGGACAAAAACAGACCGCCGATAGGTGGCTTAAACTTATGGCTAGGTGGTTATCGCATACACGCCGCATATAAAACAAGACAATGAACTTACTTTGGTGGAAATGTGTCCGTCAAGTGACAAAAAACATCAAAATATCGGCCATTGGCACCAATCTCCATGGAAAGTCTTACTTAAACCACCAATCTCCATGCTTTAGGTTATACCCCTTGGAAGGAGTATACATGCAGATCAACACTGAAAATAATAATCTAGTATCAGCTAGTTAGACAACTCAGTTGATTACCATATTATTACACTTCTAAGTACGTTTAAGTTAACGTATGGTCTTATACGGAGATAACGGTACATAGTAAATACACATTAGAATCGAAAACAGCCGAATATAGCCGGACGAGCTTACGGACTTTGATGTGTCTCAGTTTAGTCTGGTCAAGCTATACGTCGTATATGACTACATAGAAGAACTCTCACTTCCTAATTCTAGGAAGTTTTGTGAGGAGTATCGTACAAGCTGACGTAAAATTTTATCATATTGTTTTATCTCATTAGGGTATTAGTGTATTTGTGTGGTTCTTACTATCATTTAATTAAGTTATCATTGAGTGACAGAAGCCATACATTCTGAATAGTATACTAGTACTTCTAAGTTCTCTTGCTATTAACACATTAGCGCATATCGCTGGCTTAGAATAAGATTTCAAATACGCATTAGTCCTATAAGGTCGTAAGTGGCGCATACGATCTGCTCATTCTAAGCCAAGGATTTATACATCAACTCTATGTTCCATTATTCCCGAACTTACTGTATCATATATCGTTACATTGGCTTCCCTGACCTATTGTTTCTGTCATGAAGGATGGATATCTTAGGCCGGTATTCCATGTACACGTGGTCCGTGTGCGCGTTCAGTATCCTCGTTCCGCTTACGGACACGGATACTCTTTTCTACGTGCAATGTATCCGATATTTTATCTACATGTATTAAGAAACGCTCACAACAAGGCATACTATACCCACAGGTGGCAGTATCAGTGTTTGGAAAAGAAAAAGAACAAATCCGTCACTGAGCTAATACATTACATGGACCGTATATATATCGATTGTCTATCTAACTCCCTGTATACTATCAAGGTATAAAGCGTAGTATTTGTCTATGTCCAAAGATTGTGGAACATTGCATCTTACAATAGGCTTGCTTCTTAACAATTATTACGATACTGTTAGCGCAGCGGGTAACTAGTGCATAAATAAAATGACATTGAGCGAAGTTGAATAACGAAAGTAACACTGTTTTGCTGTTTCGCAGTTATAAGATACAATTGAACGAGATTTTCGGTAAGAATTAATATCTTATAGTTTATTTGAATGACTTGTATAGCAATTTTTCTTCAGCGCCCCTATTTTATGTTGAAACAACGAGATGAAATGTTCCACAATCTTTGGCATATAGACATATAGTACGCTTTATACCTTGATAATGGTAGTATATTAGTTCAGTACGGACATTTTTATATATTTTTTTATTATTTTATTTAATCGTTTGCGGACCAAACACTGATACTGCCACCTGTGACTATACCAAGTTTAAGTTTAGTAACATTACAACGTCTTATGAAGAATATAGCAGTATCAATTTTCATTTAACTTTTCAAGTTATTTTAAATCGCGTGTGAAAAAAAAATATATATCGTCCTAAATATGCAGAAAATTATGGATATTGTTTTAAAGTATGCTTGAATTAGACTGTCTACAATATAGCTAGTAAACCCAACTGTAATATATTTTGTTTAAAGTCCCATAAAGTCTCAGAAATAGCAATACTTTACTAACAAATACGACCGTGAAACATTGGCAGGTTATAGAGCTCCCCAAGTGGCATAGACTCAGCATATATTTGATCTATGTTGACTTTTACCCTAAGAATAATAATCTCCGCAAATCGTCAATTTGTAAACAAAGGAGTATTTTGTCCACCATACAAAATACTCCTTTGTTTACAATCTAAAATCGACGGATCGTACCGAAGACAGTACGTAAAGTTCCGTAATCTATCGAGGACACATATATTGATGACCAATTTATGCGAGTTACCCGTACATGTATATGCATTTATAGTCCATGTGACAGACCGAAATCCATTACCAAATTGGTGAACAGATCCAACAATGATTTTCGGTTAGCTTGATATCTAAGCTGTCCGAAATCAGTTGATGGACTTGCGGGACATTTTGCCAAATGACCTTTTGGCGGCCATCTTTAAAGATGGCCGCCGTTATTTTAAGCAAGCAGAGGGTTTAGGAAAACTTCGATTATTCCTCACTCACATGGGTTATCGGCTTGTAATATGTCTTAAAATGTTTGCAATTGAACCCCACATGTGGTAATATATAAATATAAATATTATAATATGTTTATTAATTAATAATTATTGATTTTTAAAGGAAATTATGCTATTTTTCGATTTTTGTCGTTAATTTTTCTCTTTCAAATCGGATCTGAGTGTGTATTTGACCATTTGTTGATTGTTATATGCATAGGTTGGTTCTAAGCGTCCATAATTAACATTACATTGACCGATTTTCATTTGAAAATCCTTCATTAGCCAGGAATATCCGATAACAGAAAGTTGATTAATAGTCATGTCTATAAATGGTATATTTAGGTTATACCCGACATTGGATTGTATAGTAAATATTTTTTTGTTTTTCTGTTAGGGAATATGTTGCAATTGAAGAATATGAATGATGACCAGCTGTCATAATTGAGCATTTTGTGAAAATCAAGATGGCGTCCAAAATGGCCGCCAAAATCAGAAAAACAGTCAGAGATGCCAGAAATTAGTTACACATTTCTTTTTTGCCGATTGGTTGTAGTAAAAATGTTTTAAACACATGTATTTATATTTTATCTATCGTTATTCGTCGAATAAAATATTGTGGGGTAGCATCCAAGTCGGCTGAAATCAAAATGGCGGTTACAGCGGCCGCAATAATTGACATATTGATTTATTCTATTAAAACATTTATTAAAATGATTTTTGTTGATATCTGAATTAAAATAGTTAACTAACATTCAAATAAAAGTTCGATTCGACTCAATTGACCCGTAGCCTCATTCAAAATGGCGTCCAAGATGGCCGCCAAAATCAGGAAATATGTCGGTGGTGCAAGAAATTAGTTACATAAATTACTATTGTTGCTAATTGGCAGTTGTGTAGATGTTAAACATATTATCTATTCAATCATAGCATTATTAATTGTTTGCAATTATTTAAGATAGCACACTAAGAAATCAACTACCGGCTGTAATGGCCATCATAATTGCTGAATAAGCATATTTTATTAAAATCGTGTAGTGTGTTCAAATAGTTTTCACTTGTATTGAACATTATATTTAGCAGTCATGCATTATGGTTTAACTTCAAAATGGCAGCAAAGATGCCCACTTAATATTACATAAGTGTGGAATAAATTGTACATTATTCTTCTTTCTATATATTATATATGGTCGTCCGCTTGGGCATTATCGTACCATTGATAATTAATTACAAGATCGTGTGAGCGGCGAGTTATTTTTGTTAAAAACAAATAATCATGATTATCCACTATAAATAAGACCCTTCGAGAAGGCATACTCACTGTCGACAACGCCCATGAAAATGGTTCTAGAGTTTCCAACCAAAGTAACCAATAATCTACATGATGCTGCTTGTTGTGCTAAAGTACCATTTGACGAATTGCGTCCAATATGCTGAACTGCCTCCAGATGACAAATATTTGCCCTAGTCGATCCTTTGCCGAATTTGCGTATTCAAGGATTGATTTATCATGTGTCTGGAAACATCGTACTGTAATCTGTTTCGATAGTTTGTCAAGTTTGTCCAGAAGAAGGCGATGCCGTTGTTGGCTTTCCTCACAATGGTAGCAACACTGGTACTCATGGAGACCTCATCTTTGTATACACCTCATCTATGTATACCCCGATGTACTTATTTCTGCCACAACTTGTAACGTGTCATGATGTTGTGGATGAAAAACGGAGTCTTTACACGAGTTCTCTTCCTAGTGATGCGGGTGACCATTTACTTGCAAGGATTAAATGACAGCAACCATGGACCCTTCCATTCATTGCTGTAGTCTGTCCATGTCATCTTGTTAGGCTTAAGCATTTTCTTTAATACGAGGGTATATCCAAAAGTAATGTCACTCCTCCCGCGGTTTAGTTGTTTATAGGCCGATATGCATAAATATGATATCAAAATGTTCAGCAATTCAATTCTGATTAATATAATACGTCCTGAATTATTCGATTTTCATAACTGGATTATATGAACATTTAAAATATACCAATGACGTCATATCGCCGCACACGAAAAATACGATTGTTTTTCATAAGTATAACAATTTCTTTAATGCGTTTTTATAAAAAATAATTCTCGAAAGCAGACAATGCTTTCGTGACGTGATGAAACAAATGTTTTGTATCTGCTGCAAAATATTCAATAACGTCACTCAACTTTGAAACTCGTTATATATCTTCAACGCATTGATTACTTAGCGAAAACACGACAGATTTGTGACAAAAAGACGCTGCGCATAGTAATGCACTTTTCCTAAAAGTTTTGAAAGTCACCTACTGAAACTGTAGTTACACAAGGCGGCAACATAGGCTCATGCGTATGTAGTATAATCTTTTAAAGGGCATATATCACCAAATCATTATCGATAGAGAGTCATATGAAAGGTTTTTAGTAGATCCGAAAAGAACACCAAGAGTATTTTAACGCCGTCAATTCAATTCGACGTTCAAAACTGCAATCATTGTGTGGTGAGTTAAATATCTCGCTGTGGGACTATCTAGATGACACTTAAAAATAATTTGATTTCGCAGAGAGTAAGTGTCGGATAGGTTACACAATTTTAAAGGTCTTGGAAATGACTGTATGGTTTATGAGTCGTTAGAAATTACCAGGGATGAACTTCTGCTGGATGAGTTGGTGTCAGCAAGTAACGTCATTATGACGTCGTTGACGTCGGACTTGCGGCGATGTTCGTAAGTACTTCTCATAAAAATGTTCATATCTCCAGAACTATTATGTGCATTGTTGTGAAATTTGGTCATCATATTCAAATTAGACTAAAGTTACGGTGTGAAAAAATTCGTGGTTTTACTGACATTATATACGATTTGATAGCATCAGTGACATTACTTTTGGATATACCCACGTAATTACCCTGTTTAAGAGGTTGTCAGCAAGCAGACGGTGAGTAGATGTTGCATGAATTAGAAGGTGGTAGATATAAGATATACAACAGAAAAAAGTGGTCCAATGGCTGATCCCTGAGGTACGCCTGGTGTGACTGGTGCTGTGTTAGTGGACTGTTCTCCGAACAGTACATGTTGGGTTCTGATTGCAAGAATTATGCTAGCACTTTTCCTGCCGATATTGTAATAATTCAGTTTGCTAGCTTGCCTGTCCTTAGACCGAAAGCTTTGTTGAAGTATCGAATGACGGGCCAATCTGATCTCAACCATCTAGGTAACAGTTGTAGTTGGTTATGGAGTGCAGCTGGCTCTCAGTGGATATCTTTCTGAAGAATGTTGTTAAATCAGCTAGTATCTATAACGTGTCAAGAAGGGCCATGATCTGGCTTTGAAGTGCTCGACCAGTTCACTTCACGCAGACTTGATTGAGATTGACCAGTAGTTGCTAGGTCGCTATAAATTGGTCTCCCGTTTTGATGATGGGTGTGACGCTCTAGTCTGATGGGAGTATAGTATTCCTAAAACTTGCGTGAATGTTGTTTGGAATCGTTGCTTCGTGCGGACCGTGACCAGTTATATTCTTTCTCACATCCAGTTTGTCCTCACCTCATGTCTGCGATGAACTTTCTGGTCTTCCGCAGATCATCAGCGTCTCCATAGAGCTTCTCTTGAAGAGTTTTGTCTGTGGGCCACGTTGCAGTTCGATCCTGGTTGTGTCTTCTGCATCTTTGGAGGACATGCTCGACAGATCGGAGACGGCACAATTTTGTACTTCCGACACATGTGATGGTTCAGCCTGTTGTGCCGTAAGCGTAGTCGTACCATAATCACTTGTTCTGACCTGTTAAGGCGATGGTAGGGATCAACATCTTGTCTTGGTCTTGTGAAGTTCTTGATAATGCTAACTTTCTCTTTATATCTCACATGTACTGGTGGTTGTGCTGATTGTGGTCCCAGTTTTGCCAATTCATCTGCTGTTTCATTTCCAGGCATTTCACAGTGGGCAGGAATCCACTGTAGGGCTAGTTTGCAGTGAGTACTAAGGTTATGTAGTATTTTGGCTAGTTCTGGTGTTTTTTTGTGAGCTTCGGTCAACGCTCTGTAGTTACTGCAGTACTTCCCTGTGGCTCTGTGATGTCTCTCTTTGTTGCCTGGTGTATATTGGATGAAGATTCCAGCACCTCCATCTTTAATAGCTTTGGTGGCTGAGCCATCAGTATGAACATGGGTCCATATCTCAGGAGGGTATCCTTCCTTATCATGGCTAGTGTCAGGTTCCTTCTAACACATTCATCTTCTTGCTTGCCTGGCTCGAGTTGAGGGACTTAGAGTCTCACAGTTACTGCAGCAAATCATTTGCTAATGGGTTGACTATATCATCCCTGACAAGAGGTGTACTTGCTATGGTCAAGTCAGGTGCAAATTATGTGTCTGACTTCTTGGTTTCATGTACAAAGCTGCTTCGTTTGATCCGATTTTTGGTAAATCCAGCTAATCTTGTTGCCATTGGGTGGTTCGGTATTGATCTAAACTTCTCTGCTTGAAGTATGACTTTGGCTTGCCGTTGTTTGTATAATGGCTGAATACCAGTGAACTTTTCCATAAATTCAATCGATGTAGACTTCGAAGCACCAGTCATTATGCACAACGCTTAGTTCTGGACCTTGTCGAGAGCTTGGCTGTTTGTATCCAGTTTGTCTATACTGAAGTTGTGCAAAAAGTCCACTTCTTTACCATAGACGTTTGACATTTCTGATTACTACTAACAATGGTTGGAAAAACGTGGGATGGTATATGGGTTTATAATTTTATATGGTACGTTGATATAGTCTCTGAAATAACATTCATAATGTGTCAATATCAGTGGTATGAGAAAAGTGCTAGGCAAGGTCAATTCTGACGCCCTGGACCATGCTTATGATGGCAATATCAGCCTTCTTCTAAGTGTCGTTCTTGTCGGGGTATTCCATCTTGCTGCTGTGGTACTCGCCACTATGAATACACACGGTGGTACACACTATTGATCGTAATTGACTTAAGGATAAGGATAGCCAACCAGATAACACCATAGTAAACACTTGGTCAGTTTCAGGCGTTGTGACTATGTGGCTATCCTTATTCTCCAATTAGATAAGATTAGTATTGAATACCACTCCCATTTGAACATACATGGTTGGCAACCATCTTAGAAGTCACATCAAATATTCTGCACATAAAGTGTTCTAATGTTACAGAAGATCTATTTTAACCTATATCAGTATTCACATTAACACATTCCATTACGATACATTAATACAATTTTTCAGTTTGACATACCTGTATGCGGTGGCCATTTTGTCACAATTATGATTTCAGCCTACATTGATACCATTTTAAAGGGATATGTCGATCACCAAAAAGATATAATGATATATTTTATACAGTGTATTTAAGTTGTATTTATGTTTGCAAAACTTACACTTCTATCGATCACAAAAGTATCAATTTGTAACTTCCTTCGACTACTAACTAAATACTTAATTGATTTTGGAAGCCATTTTGTCCGCCATTTTAAATCAGCTAATGGTTCAATGCTTAACACTCAAAGATTTCTTGGAGCATTTATTACATATTACAGTTCAACAATTTATTTTACACCACTTCAACGTAAATTGTGATAAAAACAAATTATTTTCCTAACAGCTTGACGGAATGTCATTTTAGCCACCATGTTGATTCTAGCCATCACGGATGCCTTTTTACATTTACTTACTCAGTCAATAATATTGAAAATAAATAAATAATTATGTTCTAAACATTTAAACTACAACATATCTGCAAAAAAACCCGATTTGATCCTAATTTCTGGCATCTGGGTAAATATACCATTTATAGACATGACTATTAATCAACTTTCTGTTATCGGATATTCCTGGCTAATGAAGGATTTTCAAATGACAATCGGTCAATGTAATGTTTATTATGGACGCCTAGAACCAACTTATGCATATAACAACCAACAAATGGTCAAATACACACTCAGATCCGATTTGAAAGAGAAAAATTAACGACAAAAATCGAAAAATATCATAATTTCCTTAAGAAATCAATAATTATTAATTAATAACCATATTTTAATATTTACATTTATATATTACCACGTGCGGGGGTCAATTGCAAACATTTTAAGACATATTACAAGCCGATAACCCATGTGAGTGAGGAATAATCGAAGTTTTCCTAAACCCTCTGCTTGCTTAAAATAACGGCGGCCATCTTTAAAGATGGCCGCCAAAAGGTCATTTGGCAAAATGTCCCGCAAGTCCATCAACTGATTTCGGACAGCTTAGATATCAAGCTAACCGAAAATCATTGTTGGATCTGTTCACCTCTTTGGTAATGGATCTTCAATTTTCAAGACCTGGGACATGGACTATTAAATAAAAGTCAAATACGACCGGTATCCTCCGGTACTGGTAATCACCGGTATCCTATTGCACTATATTGTATAGGGTAATCGAGTGTAATATATCACGGTTGAATTAAAGGGTAGATTGTTTTCATTAGGTTATAATATAACATATTGAGAAGTAAAGAGTCTTTTTAATAAAATTTTAGACCTTACGTCAACTAGACCCCGGTACTATGCGGAAGGGATGCTGATTACAACATGCTCGTTTCGGGAACCCTTCAAGTTCATTTAATGAAAAGCATGAATAACGGCGAGAATAAGTAACATGGGGCGCGCTGAGACTGTCAGAATGACAAAAATCCAGACATGTATGCTAAAACGTCATTTTGAAAAATGCGATATTTATAATACCATGGGGTTTAGCTCGAATTAGTGCGAGGAACTTATTTTCCATCAATAAAATTGGACAGTATCGAGGTTTCGATTATTTGTATTCTTCTAAAAGCAATTTGTTAAAAACTAATTTATAAAGACACGTGGCCAATCAGAAATTCGTTCAATGTATGCATGAATCTGACGTCATGAGCGCGTTCCACATGACTCATTCTCACAAAGTGTAGTGTTTTTAAGATAAGTCAATCAACAGGGAACAAATTCATATACCAAGTACGATAATATTCCAAGCTGTTTACGAGACCAATGTGCAAAAAATATTTGCCGTTACGCATGGATGATTTTGTACACGAATAAGTCATTTTATTACGGAAATCGATAAATTAGTGCGTGGAAAGAACAAATTACACAGCCTAAGATTTATTGATATAATATATCAGATGAAATAATGTTGTTTTAGGGTGGCCAATTAGAAATTTGTTTAAGTGTATAGACGATGCCGAACTACTTTCTGAAACTCTTGGTAAACTGACGGCATCGCTCGTTGTCAATTGATATATTTATATTAAACTCGTTCAGGAAACATTATTAAGCTCGCCTTATATCAATTGACAACTCGTGATAGATCCTCTTTATGATCATTGAGTGCTACATAAACGAAGTTTCAGTAAAAAACAGTTATCGAAAAATGATGGAAATATATTTCCGTAACGAGAACACTGTCGCCTAAAGCTTATAACTATTAGATTTAATATTGTATAATCTACGTTTTGCTACTAAAAGCACGAGAAGACGAAACTTGATAAAAAAATACGTCTTAAAATGATTATTTTGACGTGGATCTATTGAACAGAATATATTGAAGTCGATAAAAATAACCTTTTTAATTTGTTGATATAATGTGCGTAAAAATAGGAAATTGACGATAGCATAATACATAATCAGCAAAGGGTGTCAAATTTCCAAATTGCATTGTAATCTATTTATGTTCTATATGATATCAAATATATCTTTACGCATACAGCATTGATCAATGGCGCAAGTATTCATTCAAATTGTGAAAAACTAGATAATCAATAATTCAGATTGTGATAATACGTATACGCTACAATTTTAAACTTTACATATCGAGTCAAAATGGCGACTGGTGGAATTGATTTCGGTCCTTCAGTCAAGGAATCAGACTATTTATACGAGTTCCCGTGTTCTTTGTGTGAAAGGAGTAGAATAAATGTGGAAGGTATCAAACATTGTGTGGATTGTGACGAAAACTTGTGCCCGAAATGCCTTTCAAGTCATGACGCATTTCCACTGACACGTTTACACACAGTGTTGGACACAGTTCAGACACGTCAGGCACAACCGAAGCAACTTCCGAGTCAGCGATGCAACAAGCACGGTGGATTGATTATTGATGTTTTCTGTCCCAAACACGATTTCGTTGGATGTTCTGTATGCATATCTTCTAATCACAGGTATTTTCGCTTTCCACTTTTTCGTTGATATTCTTGTATCTATAATTAAACACTGTTGCACACAGAATATCGGACATGGACTACATCACTCAACTTAAAAGCCACACACAAACGGCGACATTGCATAGCTACCCCGTGACGCAAGAGTCAGATATAAAACGAAAAGCCCATATCTCCCAAAATTGGTTTTGTTTACTGTATAGCGGGTATATTTCACGGTGTCCAATTTTCGCGTTAATTGGATCCTTTTGAATTCACGGTGTCTTGATTTCGCGCTAACGGCCTTGACCGCGAAATTAAAACCTTGTTGGTAAACATGGAAGGGGCGGTAAATGTTAGAGTATGAGTATAATATTCACTACTGATCTCGGGGTTGTGGGTTCGAATCCCGGGCTGGCCGTCTAAAATTACTGATAGTCTTTTGGGTGAGACTTTAAACCGAGGTCCCATGTATGGGTGCTATAAATATGACATGCAAAAAGAACCAGGGATGCTTCTGGAATAAGGGCATCTTCTGTATAATGCACTATCCCCCCAAAACTAAAAGTCTTCTGGAGGCCTCACCCATAAGGATTATCCGGTGGTGAGGATAAAGAAACGCATTAAACCAAACATACTGATCATTAACTGCTAACATAAGAAAAATATGTACAGTAGATCTATTTACAAACAAATAATTATTTCGGGAAACATTTACATGTTATGCAAACAAAACTGTTATTGAAATTGAACAAGTGTGATGAAACGGCTTACAATTCAAACCTTCAAACGATATTGATATGCCTGCATAGAGATTTAAAGACGTTCTTTACAAATATCCAATTTCTGACCATACTTTATACATGTCGTAGTCTATTTATTAATACCGTAATTTACAGAAGCGACACAATGTGTCGTTTTGTACGTCTTACAAAGTAATGTTGGATTATTTTTTTAAAGTTCCTTGATGCATTGTCTCCCTTTGTAAAATTTGTATATTTTTGGTGATTTAATTTCGCGGGGTTTAGATTTCGCGCATTCGATGTTGACCGCGAATATAGCGAAAATTAACCGCCCGCGAAATGTACCCGCTTTACAGTATATGCTTAAAATTATTTTACCTCGCCAACATGTGACCCATATGGGCGAGGCCATGGAAGAGGTAGTCATTTTAGCTGGGGGGAATGCTTAACACAGAATATTTCCCGGTTGCAGAAATATCTCTGGTGTACACATGCAACACCATGGGTTGGTTAAAAAGAAGTAATACCATAAACAAATCTTAAAATAAATATGATGCTGCCTTATATCACGGATTTTAAATATTACTTATTTATAGAGAAGATCTTGCTTATATGCAAGCAGTAGCTGGAATCAATATAATACGATGGTAGGTCATTTGAAAATCGTCTTTCTCGATAGCAAGCCTGGTGACATATCATTTCTATGATTTTCAAATTCTTACAAATGATAATTCTGTCATTTTAAGGTTATTCGGAATAAAATCGACCGTTTGATAAAAAACGCTTGTATCTCCTTAAATTAGCATACTATACTGAGCGTCAAAAGTTTGCAAACGAATTGAAAATGCATTTTTTTTAAATTGTTTACCCGAAAAAATATTTTAGTAACACTATCTATTTGTGTACCCATAGTGTTCATGTTGAACCCATTTCCGTTTGCCTCCGTTACGCTTAAATGATCACACCATCACAAATGGTAAAACGTCTATTCAATCGCGCAAAGTAAGGGCATTTCATTTTCGTCTTAATTTCCACTTCCTATTTACTTCATACATGTCTGTGATACGAAATACACAAATAGTTAGTCAAATTAGTTTACAATGTACGCTACATTTGATGGCAAAAATTGACAAATGTGAACATAATCGTGTATAGAAGAGTAAAAAGACTGGCGTTGCACTAAAAATATTTTGTGTCGGATACATTTGACATGTCTCTGTCATAATAAGACTGCTGCATCATATCCAACATACATGTACGGACCGTGTATATGACGTACCACATGACAACAGGTCAAGGGTCAATGCCGCTGACACAGACAGGGAATGCTGCTGTTATTCTAACACCAAACTCAATTACATGGTTTTAACTTAATTGTTTTATTCTAACAATTGAATGTTATCCTTCATTTAAATGATATATTTGGATAGGTTTCTGTAAATAAATACTATACAAATGACAAAGATAATAGATGAAGATGCATTTTAAATCATTCTAAGGTTGATTTCATTTCATACAATGGCGGCCATATTGGACGCCATCTTGGATTTCTCTGAAAAATTATAGACACACACTACCATCAATGAATACTTATTTGCATTTATGATACTTCTACACTTCATTGAGACAATGTAATTCATTGAATCTTTCAAAATACGCGATTCAGATTTCCTGCATAAAATTGGTGGGTGGGGTAAGAAAATCATAATATATCCATTATTTGAAGTCCCAAGTGTTTCAAATCAGTTTTATTTGATCAAGCGAACATGACACTATGTTGAAATTAGTGGTAAGAATATCTGATGAATATGAATTTTATACAAATAAAAACGTTATCTAGTAAAATGGTGTTTTTAATGTTCTTTCCGGAGATTTTACTGAATAATGACCTTGAAATTGACCTTAGAATATTCTAAACAGGATATATTTATAAAGACAATGGTTTTGTCTAACATATATAATGAAAATATTTTCATAGAATATTATGATATTCTTGCTTTTTTCAAATATTTATACAGAAGTAGTAAGGACAAAAACGGCGGCCATCTTGGACGCCATATTGGATTTCTCGGAACGCCACCACCTTTGGCAATTTATGCCGGTAGTCACATTTGTCATTTTTTGTCATCAAATGTAGCGTACATTGCAAACTATTTTGACTAACTATTTGTGTATTGCGTATCACAGACAAGTATCAAGTAAATTGGAAGTGGAAATTTAGTCGAAATTTAAAAACCCTTACTTCGCGCGCTTGAATAGACGTTTTACCATTTGTGATGGTGTGATCATTTAGGCGTAACGGAGGCCAACGGAAATGGGTTCAACATGAACACTATGAGTACACAAATAGACAGTGTTAGTAAAAAGTTCTTTCGAGTTAACAATTTAAAATAATTTAACTTTTAATTCGTTTGCGAAACTTTTGACACTCAGTATACATTTGTATTTAAAATCCCATCATAAAGATTTTGAGATACCAGACATGCCTGAATATGTATACACTTATCTTAATAAATTTCAGTTCATGTACCGGTAAGAAGTTTATATCGGATGTAGCTGCCGGAATCAAGACGAGCGAAGAACTTAAACAACTTGAAGCCGAAATGAAAACACTCGAATCTAAGCTAGATCATTTGAAGAATATGATAAGCGACAATCTTCAACGTCTCAAAGAAGACAAAGTTGCTTTGAAGAAAGAAATAAAAAACATACGAAAGAAGATGAACGAGCAACTGGACAAAATGGAGAAAGAATTAGAAGATGAAGTCGATGCGAAATTTAAAGAAAAGATCGATGCTATACGTGCAAGTATAACCGAGGTGGATGATATGTTAGCAAAAGTGAAACATGGTTTGGATCAAGTAAAGAGCGATAATGACAATGATTCTGACATTTTTGTTTCATATAAGGTTGTGAAAGAGGAAATGACTAATGACATTTATCCCGGGCATGCAAGAGTAGATGAACGACTTCCTGAGCGTAGTGTCGCACTTTACATTGACGAGAACAGTAAATTGATAATGGAAGGGAAAACAATCATGGCTGCTATAAAGGAGAAGTACATAGTACAAGATGCGGCATACAAGGAAGACATAAATATCAGCGTTCGTCATGACAAGTTTCAATGTAGGGTTTATGGTATGTGTGCTCTACCTGATGGATGCCTTGTTTTGGCTGATTTCACAAACACGAAACTGAAGAAGTTAGACCCAGATACCAACACTACGTCTACTCTGATAAACTTACCTGATAGTCCAGTCGATATCTGCCTTGTTGACAACACTCGTCTAGCTGTTTCTCTACGGCATCAGAAGAAAATACAATTTGTATCACTCTCTGATCAAGTTACATTAGACAACAGTTTCTCTGTTAATGATACATGTGGGGGTTTGGCGCATTGTGATGGTCTCCTGTATATATGCTGTGATGGACAACAAAGACCTGAAAACAATGAAGGGCGTGGTCATTTGGATGTATATAATTGTAATGGAGAACTACTACGACGTTTGTATGAAAAAGTAAGTGTCCCGAATTGTATTTCTGTGATTAAGGAAGGCTACAACACCACAATGTATATTTCTGACAAATATAAAGGTGTGCAGGCTAGTGGTATCGACGGTACTGTCAAACATCGGTTCAAGACAGACTCTGTCCTCGATACATTCATACCATTTTGCCTGATAGGGACCAACCAACTTTGTACATGTATTCGAAGGAATATTTATATACAAACGTTTGAAGACAAACGTATCCTGATAGATGAAACAGATGTACAAGGCGATCCATGTTGCTTGTACTTTGACGACAGATCATCACAACTGTTTGTTGCTCTGGACGACTGTGACGTCATCAAAGTATTTCAATTAAAGATGTAAATACAGTAAGGATAGTCAGTAGATTGATTACCAATTCTTCCGGACCACAGATAGTGACACGGTTTCAAATACTTAATACACTTCCATGAAACAAAAAGAGAGAGAGGGAGAGTCCGAAATATTGTGTTTCATGCAATGTTCTGGACGCTTATAAGTGATTTAACTAGTTAAGTGTTTGGACAGTGTTTCTGTGACATGTGCTGGTTGGCCCTTGAGATATGTGTTGAATGTTACATGATACAGTAAATGTACAATGCATATAAATTATTAAAATAATGACAATACCTGGCTGATGTCGAAACTCGGATGGAAATAATCATACTGTGATGCGGTTTTACTGTTTAAGAAGTGTGTCTTATACAATCAGCGCACATTGAACAATTCTAAGACGATTAATCACTAGTTACGATGGTATATTATACACCGGGTTCGTATTGCGACATGTAGTTTGTTCATGACATTATGAAACTACGTTACTTAGATGTACATGAAGTGTATACTGCATAGCATGCTCTATTTCTATAATTATTTTATTTACCTATTATATGTCCTATACAAAAAAATCATTGTCACGGATGTTGTGCTGATTATATGGAATAATGTATATGGAAATTGTATACACATGTATATTTTTTATTATTTAATAAAGTGTTTATAATTCACTAATATTTTTTTAAATTTTTATTTGTAAGTCGTTGACTCAAACATACATTTTGTACACGATCATACCCGGGATATTGTTCTATGTGTAAACGATTTTCAGTGTTTCCCACTCAACTAGAGACGAACTTGTTGGAGACCCAAAGGTAGTCGATGACTCAACTCAAATTTCAAAGTGATCTTATTTATGCAGTTGTCCTTGCATGCGACTTTGTCGTAACATTAAAAGTTGAATGAATTATTTAAAGAAATATAAGGCACCTCGCTTGCACACAGACTTTTAAAAAAGTTGAAACGTCATGAGTACATATTTATACCCACATCCGTACTGTGGTTTCATTTCAACCGGTTAAGCGACACTTTTCTACAGTCCACACTGTGGCTATAGTCAACACTTTGGCTAAGGTCATAGACATATACCACTAAATATCCTGGGGATAAATATACCATAAACCTTACCCTAGCCCCTAAACCTAACCATAACCATAGTCCCTTACCCAAGGTCTAACCCCTAAACCTAACCCAAAACCCTAATCCCTAAGCCTTACACAAACTGTAACTCTAGACCATAACCCAAACCCTTACACCTACAACGTACCCTAGCCCTAGCCCCTAACCCCTATACGTAACCCAAACCCTGACCCTTAGCCCAAACCCCTTAACCCTAACATCACTTGTGCTACGGCTATAGGTGACTGCTAAAAGGCTAACTGGACTTTAGCCGCCAGACTATACCATGACTGCCAGAACTATAGAAAAGTATTTGCCTTTTTGGGATTAAAAACTGTTGTACGCAAGGAATGGCATTGGTTATCATGTATTGAGGTGAATATAGGATACTAGTATGTGTTTGTTGTGATTGAATACTTGTTGAAGCTGGATCATTTAAAGCTAGCCTAGTAGGTCAATCAGCCTTTCGATTAATAAAACTATGTCACGGTTCATTGTGGGGACATTGTGCCTTGTATATCAGGTATATGATTTTTTTGTTTGCTCAACTGTTTTGTTTTTTAAAACCAAATTCTGCCTTTGCTGTCTGTTTTGGTCATTTATTTTTATATATTTGTATCTCATTGTGTAGGTTGATAAAATTCTATATTTTCTTGAGCGAGTCCCTTTACCGACAGTGTCACAGCATGGATGTACATGATAGGTTTATTCAATCGGGGATGAATCAGTAAATGTGCACTCAATAGGACAACTATCAGCATGCAGTCGTATACACTTACGGCACGATATAAAAGGGGAGATAACTACTGATATTTGTTTAGTCGATATAAGTGAATGTTATCTTACTTTGTTTAAAGTTCATGTGTTCGCGCATGTGTTCTAAGGAAAAGAAACGACATCTTCTTCTTCCATGTAATTTGCAGGTCCCACTCTGTGGCATTATCCCAATTTTTTAGAGACAAAGGTGAGATACAAAGAATCCGGCGGCGATACCCTAGCTCGTTTCGAATAGATTCCTTGGTTGTTTAACTTTAACGTGTCCGGTGTAATAAACATCGATACACGCGAGACTGCCTCTGTGTAAAACCGTGTCCTACCAGAGTCATCTCTAGTTGGGTGTGAAACACCAAGTAGCGTTTCTGAAATGACCAAGTGTCCTGGTCGAGAATCGAACCAAGGACCGTTCGATCAGAAGTCAAGCATCTTACTACTCAACTCCCATAGGATTAGTTAGTTCCTAGCCAAACGATATACATGCAGATCTACAATGAAAATAATAATCTAGTATCAGTTATTTAGACAACTCATTCGATAACCATATTATTGCACTTCTAAGTACGTTTGAGTTAGCGGTTAACCATTTAGTATAATTCACGTCGCGCACGGTTTTGCGTCGTGGAAGCGTCACACGGAAAGCGTAAAATTTAACGTCAAAATATTCGAACAGTCATTTACGACTACATAGAAGAATTCTTGGAAGTTTTGTGAGGAGT
Source organism: Spisula subtruncata (assembly GCA_963678985.1). Lineage (NCBI taxonomy): Eukaryota > Metazoa > Mollusca > Bivalvia > Venerida > Mactridae > Spisula > Spisula subtruncata. Next base: position 16,217,538 of record OY787673.1, on the reverse strand, counting down.
ATCGTACAAGCTGACGTAATTATCATATTGTTTTATCTCATTAGGGTATTAGTGTATGTTTGTGGTTCTTACTATCATTTAATTAAGTTATTATTGAGTGACAGAAGCCATAAAATCTAAATAGTATACTGGTACTTCTAAGTTCTCTTGCTATTAACACATTAGCGCATTTCGCTGGCTTAGAATGAGAAGGTCGTAACAACAAAATCAATAGTTTTAGAAAACAAGAACAAATCTGTTACTTTTTGTAAAACAAGCTTTTTCAACTTCAGTTTGGTCAACATGACAAGTTTTTTTATGAAATTAGGCTCATAAGAAGCGTCTTTGATAAAGATCTCAAATATGCATTAGTCCTATAAGGTCGTAAGTGGCGCATACGACCTTCTCATTCTAAGCCTGCGATTTATACGTTAACTCTTTGTCCCATTATTCCCGAACTTACTATATCGTATATCGTTACATTGGCCTCCTTGACCTGTTGTTTCTGTCCTGAAGAATGGATATCTTAGGCAGGTATTCCATGTGTACGTGTCCGTGGTCCGTGTACGCGTTCCATATCCTCGTTCCGCATACGGACACGGATACTCTTTTCTTAAGAAACGCACACAGCATTCGTAGGCCTACTTTACCAAGTTTAAGTTTAGTAACATTTTACAGCGTCTTATGAAGAATATAGCAGTATCAATTTTCATTCAAATTTTCAAGTTATTTTAAATCGCGTGTGAGAAAATATACATGTATATCGTCCTAAATATGCAGAAAATTATGGATATTGTTTTAAAGTATGCTTGAATTAGACTGGCTACAATATATATAGCTAGTAAATCCAACTGTAATATATTTTGTTTAAGAAGTTTTATAGTTTGCATTTTTCCACAAGGGAGGTAATAAAATTAGAGATTCTGTTATTTTAGTCCATTTGATATGTGTTAATGCATCAGGCAATTGAAACCCCAGTACTGTACATACGAATGTAGTTATCTTTACGAGTTGTGTCGCTGGCTTAGAATGAGGCGGTACATTAGGTAGACCCTAAGTACAACATATTTTGGGAAAACAAAAAAGTTGCACGAGAACTAATCTTTACTTGTGTTACGGTACAACATGCTGTTTATACTTCAGTTTGGTCAACATGACAAGTTCCGATATACATGTAACACGAACGTAGGTTTCCATAGGTAGTCCAATGACCAGGGGAAGTTTTTAAAAATGTCATAGGGTGCTTGGTTTCATTACTCAAAAAAATAACGTCACGAATTAAGATTACTGAAATATAGTCACCGAGTATAGGCCCATTTCCCCGCTGTTTAGACACTGATTTCAAGATCCTCGCTCTTGACCGGGTCATGCAGCGAGACATCGGAATACATAGGGGCTGGTGCCATAATTTCAATCGACCGTCACATTAAAACGATGCGTATGTTTTATCAGATAAACTCACAAAAATAACCGCGTATCGCATGCACGAGTTATTGTTTTATTACCTCCCTTGAAGAAAAAGAAAACGTTTCATTTAAACAAAAGGTAAAAAAAATATTTTTTTTCTATAAAAATGTTTTCTTTTTTTAATCAAGGATACAGTAAATTGTCTTGATAAGTGGTAGATATGGCAAGTTCAACTTTGTAGATGATTCTACTATCACAGTAGTTGGGCCACATTTACATTATTTTTCTAAAGTCCTACAAACAAACTCGTAGTCTGGATAAAGTCCATGATTTGTGTCACAGAAACCTAGTGATACCAAACTCTAAAAAGACTTGAGCAATAAAAGTCTTACCTAACGACTTTTCTTAAATTATTAAAATCCTCTTTACTTAAGAATTCTTCTCCATGATCTTACTTACTAACTTACTGCCCGTTATGTCCTCTGGCATGTAGGGCAGCAACAAAGGACCTCCACCGGCTTCGGTCTTTGGCAAGCTTCTCCACTGTTCCCCAGGACTGTCCCATGGTCTTCAATTCTGCCTCGACTGTTCGCCTCCATGTGATCTTAGGTCTTCCGCGCTACCTTTTTCCTTCAGGTGTCCAATGTAAAGCGACTCCTGTGATGGCGCTAATTTCTTTCCTGATAACGTGTCCTAACCATTTCCATCTTCGTCTGTACAATATGGTGGCCATGTCTTCTTGATGGCATTGCTGTAGAATGTTTTCGTTTGAGATTGTGTTTGGCCAGAAGATTCTCGAAATTCTTCGTATGGAATGTTGATAGGTGGTGATGAAGATTATTTTTTGTCATTCTCCAGCACTCTGATTCATATAATAGGGTTAAAAGGACACAGCTTTGGTATAACTTGAGTTTGGTCTTTTTGCTATATTGAGAGGATTTCTATGATCTAAGGTAGGAATACTCAAGATTATTTTTTAAAATGTTATTTACTTCTAGATTCTATACCTGGTTTTAAGAATAAAGAAATTTCTTTCTACACATATGGAGATTATGTTTGATGCCTACATTTTGATGCTGCTGCACAACATTGTGTAACTACGGGAATCATAATATCATTGACCGATAAACTGTACAAATTCCCGAAAAGCGTTGCGCGAATAATTCTTGACCAACCCTATGACGCTCCTACTCAGAATTTATTTCAAGAACTAAACTTGATGAAATTTCAAGACCGTATCATCTACAAAAAGGCAACTGTTACGTATAAATATATTACACGTACGGTTTTCAGAATACAAGTCAGTTCTGTTTAGTGTATAGCGGATAACATATATTACATGTAACGTTTCAGAATACAAGTCAGTTCTGTTTAGTGTATAGCGGATAACATATATTACATGTAACGTTTCAGAATACAAGTCAGTTCTGTTTAGTGTATAGCGGATAACATATATTACATGTAACGTTTCAGAATACAAGTCAGTTCTGTTTAGTGTATAGCGGAGAACAATGGTTGGCATATTATGACAAGCCAGTCAACTATAGAAGTCATATTGAGGAATGTTACTCACCGTATTGATACAAATTGTTATGCCAAAAAAAAACAATAAATATATTCTTTCCACCGAGTAAGTGATACTAAGTACCTTTTGTGACAAGATATATCCCATGGTCAGCTATTGCCTAATCAAGTCTACCTATATTTTCGATCATTGAATTAAAATATAAGACATTAATTAGAAATATTTATCACATAACTTACGGTATTGGAGTGCCGAATAGACGTGCAGGATATATGAATCGGCACTCGCAGACTGCTTAATAAATAATTATGCAAATTAACTTGACGTAACGTAAGGCAATCTATTCCTTCATTGTTCCATCATGGCAGGACAATTCAACCGTAACGGTTGTCATGACGTCGCGCTTATTATACTGCTGTTAGTTTAAAATGAAATCTATGTAGCGGACATTATCATTTCGAATCATAATCGTTTAATTCGTTTAGGATATCATTTTAGCTGATACTCGTCGACAAAAAAACAATATAAACTCGGCAAAGCCTCGTATTAAAAAAGCACGTATGTTTTTAAATGAGCATTCATGCAAAATATTCTATATATCACATGACTTTCCTTGTATAAAGTTATACGTACCGCGTGTAGTATAAGGTATTGAGTTTTCCCAATAATTCAATTTGTATTTTGCGGTTTTTTATGCCCCCGGAACCGATGGTTCGGGGGCATATTAAAATCGCACCGTCCGTCCGTCAGTCCGTCCGTCAGTCCGTCCGTCAGTCCGTCCGTCCGTCCGTCCGTCCGTCCGGATTCGTTTCCGCTCAATAATTCAAGCAGTGTTTATCCGATCTTCACCAAACTTTATGAAAATGTGTAAGGCCATGAGATCTAGGTCAAGTTCGATAAACAGTCAAATTGACCTAGCCGCTTCAGAGTTACGGCCCTTGACACATAGAAAAATGGCGTTTTTTTTGGTTTCCGCTCAATAACTCAAGCATTTGTCATTGGATCTTCACCAAACCTCATGAAAATGTGAAAGACTACGAGATCTAGGTCAGGTTTGATAACCAGTCAAATTGACATAGCCACTTTAGAGTTACGGCCCTTGACACATAGAAAAATGGCGTTTTTTTTTGGTTTCCGCTCAATAACTCAAGCATTTGTCATCGGATCTTCACCAAACCTCATAAAAATGTGTAAGGCTACGAGATCTAGGTCAAGTTCGATAACCAGTCAAATTGACCTAGCCGCTTCAGAGTTACGGCCCTTGACACATAGAAAAATGGCGTTTTTTTTGGTTTCCGCTCAATAACTCAAGCATTTGTCATTGGATCTTCACCAAACCTCATGAAAATGTGAAAGGCTATGAGATCTAGGTCAGGTTTGATAACCAGTCAAATTGACGTAGCCACTTTAGAGTTACGGCCCTTGACACGTAGGAAAATGGCGTTTTTTTTTGGTTTCCGCTCAATAACTCAAGCATTTGTCATCGGATCTTCGTCAAACCTTTTGAAACATGAAAAGGTGTACGGCCATAAGATCTAGGTCATGTTAGATAACAAGATTTCAAATTGACCTACACGCTTAAGAGTTATGGCCCTTTACACAAAGAAAAATATGTCAATATCACATTTGCCCAATATATTATGACACATCTGTGACGGTGCTGATATCTTAACGTTACGTTACTATCAAAGCATGCACGGGGGCATGTGTCGTCCTATGGAGACAGCTCTTGTTTTGGGTCATATGATATAAAGAATCTATCACTCGTTGTCAATTGATATATTTACAGAGGCTCGCTTTATAAAATTTCCCAAACTCGTTTAATATCAATTTATATCAATTGATAACTCGTGATAGATCCTCTATATGATCATTGAGTGCTACATAAACCGAAGTTTCAGTAAAAAAACAGTTATCGAAAAATAATAGAAATAGAGGATCTTGCATGAGTGCTCATTACATACGAGTTTTATTAAACGAGTGGAGAAAACTATATGACACGAGGCTTCGCCGAGTGTCATTTTGTTTTTGTTGACGAGTTTAATAAAACTCGTATGTAATTAGCACGAATGTAAGATTCTATTTATCATATAACCTTAGAGAAAGCTCGTTAACGTTCAAAACGCTGATGTGCACTACATAGGTTTCATTCAAAATTTAGCGTTACAATGCGCGCGACGTCATGCCGACGTTTGTATTATAATATATTGACGTCACGGGTCGATGCAAGGCACGGATTGGCTTACGTTACGTCATCCTGGCCCAACCAACCAACCAACGTCAAGCTAATTTAAATGTTTAATAGGACTGGTCTGGGAGTGCATTACGATATTTTCGGCGCTCCCAGACCGCAGGTTATGTGATAAATATATTTCCGTAACGAGAACACCGTCGCTATTAGATTTAATATGGTAAAATCTACGTTTTGCTACGAAAAGCACGAAAAGACGTAACTTGATAAAAATACGTATTTAAATAATTATTTTGACGTGGATCTATTGCACAGAATATATTGAAGTCGATAAAAATAACTTTTTTAATTTGTTGATATTATGTGCGTGAAAAAATAGGAAATTGACGATATCATAATACATAGTTAGCAAAGGGTGTCAAATTTCCAAATTGCATTGTAAACTATTTTGGTTCTATATGATATCAAATAAATCTTTACAATTAGAGCATTGATCAATGGCGTTAGTATTAATTTAAATTGTGAAAAACAAGGTAATCAATAATTCAGGTTGTGATAATACATATACGCTACAAGTTTAAACTTTACATATCGAGTCAAAATGGCGGAGGGTGGAATTGATTTCGGTCCTTCAGTCAAGGAATCAGACTATTTACACGAGTTCCCGTGTTCTTTGTGTGAAAGGAGTAGAATAAATGTGGAAGGTATTAAACATTGTTTGGATTGTGACGAAAACTTGTGCCCGAAATGCCTGTCAAGTCATGACGCATTTCCACTGACACGGTTACACATAGTGTTGGACACAGTACAGACACGGCAGGCACAACCGAAGCAACTTCCGAGTCAGCGATGCAGCAAGCACGGTGGATTGATTATTGATGTTTTCTGTCCCAAACACGATTTCGTTGGATGTTCTGTATGCATATCTTCTAATCACAGGTACTTTCGCTTTCGATTTTATCGTTGATATACATGCATTTACAAATAAAAAAACAGGGACGGCATCATTCAACTTAAAAGGCACACACAAACGGCGCCATTGCCTAGCCACCAACGCCAGAGTCAGACATACTTGGCCGAATTTCTAATTGGCCACCCTATAAAATATTATATTATCTTATGCATTAGAACACTAAATCATAGACTGTGCTATTTGTTCATTCAATCGAAACTTATCTATCGATTCCTGGAAAGAAATAACAAATACACTAATACAAAATCATCCAGACGTAATGGTTGATGCGAAATGGTTTTTGGGCACATGTGCCTCGTGTACAGCTTGGAAATGTTTCGAACTTGGTATGAATTTGTTCTCTGTTTATTTGCTTTTCTAAAAAAAACACTAAAATGTGAGAGAATGGGTCATTATGCTTTATACACAAACATTCATCACAAGTACGACGTCAATGGCGATGGGCGAATTTTTGTTGAACGCTCTCAGGTCGAATTTCTGATTGGCCACGTGTTTTTTATAAATTGGTTTTGGAAAAAATGTATTTAGAAGAATACTAATACTCGAAAACTCGATGATGTCAAATTATATTGATAGGAAATAAGTTACTCTTAGTCACAGGTCCGTGAAAAGTGTCCTATGGCATCCTTATATACATAATGTATATAAGGACGCCATAGGACACTTTTCACGGACCTTTGCTCTTAGTAATTCAAGTTCTACCCCAGTTATTACAAAGACGTCCAACACGACGTCTTTGGTTATTATAAACAAAGCATTTTTCAAAATGACATTTTGATGTACTTGTCCGGATTTTAGTTTCGATACTCGCCATTTATTAATTCTGACAGTTTTAGCGCCCTGCATATTAACACGGTGGGGGATCCAACATATCGATACCAAAATGTGTTATGCATAATTTCATGTCCTGGTCTGCATAAATTATGTTGTCTTCATTTTGACGGAAAATAGGTAAGATTCGTATTTGTTATTGATTAATGTTAAATTCTACTTGGTTTGCCCAAATATCTCAATGTAGTGCCACCCTTTATACATTTCCTAATACTAGCGTGTATTATCATATGTACGTGTAGCAATAACAGAAAAAAACTTATTCTCCATCAGGCGGTGTGACTGAAAATTCGCGACAGTTTGATCAACACGAGCAAATCTTTTGAATTTTCAATTTAATAGTTTTTAACTTTCATTACACATGTAAGTCGGCCCATATCGAAGTTATGCCGTTTTCGCATCTAAAACGCTACTTTTTGCATCATTTGATCATTATTTAGGGGTCAAGAAGTTGCCCGAACACATGTGTTCGCCATGTAAAGCTGTTCGTTAGTGATGTTATATGCTACAACTATGATAAAATCGCATGTAGCTGCAATTTATATAGAAGTTATTATTATATTAGTGTCTATCACTCAACGGGCCTTGAATATACGACATATTCAGTTGATGACTTTAGGTTTGCCCGGCCTTTGATCATCACGTGATGATACTATGCCATCGTATTTCAAATATAATCAACGTTCCACATTTACAAAAATTGTCTAAAGGTCTTTTTCTAAAAGAGAGTCTTGAGTGTTACAGGTGCACAGCCAATATTTTCATAAAATCGTTTCATTACCCGTTTTCTCTAAACAAATCCGAGTTTATTGCGATATTCACAGAAGTATGTTCTTTTTCATTAGAACGCAAAAATCTATACGGAATTGACATCAATTGTTATATTACACGGCCTAGATGCATACATATTGTGGTCTGATGTTTTTCGAAAATACCACGACCCCTACCTAATTAACACTCTACAAACCACTACGAAATTGGGTTGGGCCGGGTAGACGTTTGTGGGGTTACTATAGTCACCATAGTTTGTGTTCGGTTGGATGAAATTATTTCATGTAAGTAAAATAATCAAGTTGGTGACTAAGTCTTATGAAACGAAATTTTACTACAATCGTATGTTCCAATCAGGCGCTATGGCGATCGTCCGGAAATTAAATTAACAACCCTCGTATATCGCATGCATTACTTAACAAAGAAACAAACACTTTTAACAGCTGAATAAAGTTATTAGCATTCTACCTTTTTTGCTATATTCCTGCAATAAATATTAAGTGGGTGGGGTAAAATAGCAATATATTGTCACGTGCTGGCCGTTGTATGTATCTATCACTGTATCAGTGTTGTTTACTGGTATGTGGTAGCGTGCCGTTTCAGCACGGACAATACAAGTACAATAAAATAAAATGGACTCTCAAATAGACTCAAAATAAATAAAGTAAAATGAAAACAAAGTATAAATTTCAGTCCCTACCATTTAATATGATAATAAACTCTCAATTCCACTATAAATTCACCAAAGTCAGAACGATACTGTCTAAAATACAACTAATTCACATGCAAAACATCACCCGATAAAATCTCTACTGCAGTAAGTACATTCACCAACGTTCCAGTTAATTAAATTACAAGTCTATCTTTAAATAATAAATCTTTAAATCATTCAAATGCATCTAAAATAATTAAATAAATAATCCTAAGTTGATAGAATTAATGTTAAAGAAAAATAAAGAAAATCAGTCTTGCACCTTAGAGCTAAAAAACCAGAGTTCTCGAATCTTAGCTGACCGGGCCTTATATAGTGCACCAAAATGCACATGCTTTACAATGTAAAAGCGCACATTGCGACGTTGCGGACATCGAGCGCGCAACTAGCGCACAGAGAAAACTGCTCGTTCCAAAGCGGAATATTTGCTCGCGAAAATGTATGAAACTCAATGAATCGAGCTACAAGTGTACAGCACTCGATAAATCAAATATACAGTCAAAAAATAATGACATGAACTACAATAATAAACTAATAAATCCTTACATATTAAGCCGTATCCAGTGAGTAGATCAGGATAAAATTAGCTGTAGAAGTCGACAGACGACGAAATGATGCCAAAATGTTTCCAACATAAACTTCCCACGAATCTGTTTACTAGGTCAAAAATACATCGTTTCCGGTGAAAACACAATGACCGACTCATTCAACACATGTATATTTACAAAAGTGATGATAGAAGATATCGGGTTTATAACATAAAGTACAGGTAATAAGTCGATTCAGATCAACTACTGAAACACTAAAGATCGTGAGCCATGCAATTCTTAGGCTTGCCAGTGCCGACTTACGCAAATAAACTGTGGGAAATTTGCCGAGACAGAATGTAAATAAACATACATGTACATAATCTAGGATGACCCAGGGCATAACAATATTAATATTAAAAATACCATTTTTGTTTCGTCGACCGTGTAATACAATGTGTAAACAAACTGAATTTGAAAATAATATATTATTCTGTTCGTAGACATCAAATAGAAATGTCATTACTGAGCACCACCAGCACCTTTCTAATTTCAATGTCATCATAAAAATGGTTCACATACACTTGAAACAGGGCTGATTACACGGAAAATGACTTTGCTGACCTAGTGTGTTTTTTTTTCATTTTAATTCGTGTCAGAATAGATTTCTTTACCATCTGTGAAAATGTCACCGAATTCTGAACACGGGATTCCTTTCAGCATCCTTAAGATAACAAGGCGTTGGTCGATACAGTGTCAGTCAAGAAGTTTTGACGTGAGATAATCAGTGATAAGAGCGTGGTATGCGATTTTCATTTTGACCTTATTTATACGAGGGATCATCAATATATACTAGTACATAATAACATCACAAGGATGTGTGGACAGTAAGTTTTCTTTAAAAAAGCAGTTATATCTAGTTTTGATGTTTGGACTGATTTCAACCATATTTCGATCAGATTTCATCGACGCTCAATCCGACAACAAGTACTATTAATAAAATGTTTGTGCAAAAAAACACTGTTTTGGTATTATCCTAGGACAATGCATGCTTCAGTTTTGAACGGAAGCATTTGGTCTAAAAATGGTTAAGGTCACAGTGACCCTGACCTTTGTCTTGCTGACATAAAATCAATAAGGGTTATCTTCTCTTGATGATCAACTTTCCTGCACAGATTCAGGACCCTAGGACAAAATTTGCTTGGGTTATTGAACTGAAACCATTTGTTCTTACGACAAACAGACATACAGACGGTCTGTCACGAGAAAAGCAATGTACCCCTCTCAGATGGTGGCATAATACATTAAACAGATTTCAGTTTGTGTTTTTTCCAGGAAATCTGTTTAAACTCAACATAAAAGCGGTAAATTGAACTTTTTCAATCCAACATATACACAACTCGCACAACATATACACAGTATGTTGTTTTTTTACAATAAATATTGTTCTAGCCGAGAAATCGCCTTTAAATTTGCAACATGTGTGTAATGAATGTTATGTTATATTTCTATAGCAATAATAAAATAATTAAAGTGAAAAATCAAAAGATTTGCTCGTCTTGATCAAACTGTCGCGAATTTTCACTCACAGCGCCTGGTGGAGAATCAGTTTTTCTCCGTTATTGCTACACGTACAGATAAGATAAATACATATAAGTATTTGGAAATGTATAAAGGGTGGCACTGCATTGAGATATTTGGGCAAAACAAGCAGAATTTAGCATTAATCATTAAAAAAATACGAATCTTACCTTTTTTTCGTCACAATGAAGACTACATATGCAGATCAGGAAGTTCGGCATATGCAATTATGTATAACTCATTTTGGTATCGATATGTTGGATCCCCCACCGTGATTACTCATTTTTGCCAGTATTTATGTTTTTCATAAACGCAAATCGACAGAGACTACGTTCCGACTAATAAAAATCAAACATGTCAGACACGTGGATCACATGCACATACGCCATTCTGCACCGACCGTTCCACATTGATGATTTTAATATTGATTGAATATATCGTGTAATTCTCTATTTCATGAAGTGACCAATCAGAAACTCTGCAAAGTGTAGAACGAACACACCATATCCCCAAAATGGTTATGTTTATGTGCTTTTATTTATCATCGCTAACAGGTTATCCGTATGAGCGAGGCCCCTAGAAGAGGTAGTCATATTAACTTGGGGGGATAATGCATAATATTCGGTTGCTGAAGTATCCCTGGTGTACACATACAACACCATAGATTGCTTAAAAAAGAAGTAATATCATAGATAATATATTAAAATGAATATGATGGTGCCTTATATCAATGTTGTATGCAAGAAATAGCTGGCTGGAATCAACATGATACGATGGTAGATCATTTGAAAACCGTCTTTCTCGATAACAAGCTTGGCGACATATCATTTTTATGATTTTAAAGTTCTTACAAATGCATGATTATTCTGTCTTTTAAGGTGTTTCAGATGAAAATCGTTCGTTAAATAAAAGGCGTGTGTACCTCGTTAAATTAGCATACTATTCATAATCCCATCATGAACATATTGGGATACCAGACATGTCTGAATACGTATACACCTATCTTAATATTTTCAGTTCATGTGCGGGTAAGAAGTTTATATCTGATGTAGCTGCAGGAATCAAAACAAGCGAAGAACTTAAACAACTTGAAGCCGAAATGAAAACACTCGAATCTAAGCTAGATCATTTGAAGAATATGAAAAGCGAGAATCTTCAACGTCTCAAAGAAGACAAAGCTGCTTTGAAGAAAGAAATAAAAACCATACGAAAGAAGATGAACGAGCAACTGGACAAAATGGAGAAAGAATTAGAAGATGAAGTCGATGCGGAATTTAAAGAAAAGATCGATGCTATACGTGCAAGTATAACCGAGGTGGATGATATGTTAGCAAAAGTGAAACACGGTTTGAATCAAGTAAAGAACAATAATGACAATGAGGCTGACATATTTGTTTCATATAAGGTTGTGAAAGAGGAAATGACTTATGACATTTATCCCGCGCATTCAAGAGTAGACGAACGACTTCCTGAGCGTAGTTTCGAACTTTACATTGACGAGAACAGTAACTTGATAATGGAAGGGAAAACAATCATGGCTGCTATAAAGGAAAAGTACATCGTACAGGCTGCGGAATACAAGGAAGACATTAATATCAGCGTTAGTGATGACAAGTATCAATGTATGGTATCAGGTATGTGTGCTCTACCTGATGGATGCCTTGTTTTGGCTGATTACCCCAACGAGAAACTAAAGAAGTTAGACCCAGCTACCAACACTGTATCCACTCTGATAAACCTACCTGACAATCCCGGAGATGTTTGCCTTGTTGACAACACTCGTATAGCTGTTTCTCTACAGAATCAAAAGAAAATACAATTTGTATCACTCTCTGGTCAAGTTACATTAGACACCAGTTTTTCTGTCGACAAGACGTGTCGGGGTTTGGCACATTGTGATGGTTTGCTATATGTCTGCTGCGGTGGTTCGCTTGAACATAAACACACAGAGGGGCTTGGTCATGTTGGAGTTTACAACTGTAACGGAAAACTACTGCGATGTTTGTATCAAGAGTTTCGTACTCCGAATTATATATATGTTTCTGACTTATTTGGTGTGTAGGCTTTAGGTAATGACGGTTCTGTCAAACATCGGTTTCCCACCGTTGTCAATACGCTCTTACCGTTTTGGCTGATAGGTACCAACCAACTATGTGTTGGAGAAAATTCCACCGGGAATATTTATATACAAACGTTTCAGGACAAACGTATCCTGATAGAGAAAACAGATGTACAAGGCAATCCTTGTTGTGTGTACTTTGACGACAGATTATCACAACTGTTTGTTGCTCTGGACGACTGTGACGTCATCAAAGTATTTCAATTAAATATGTAAATAAAGTACGGATAGTCAGCAGATTTATAACCAAGTCTTCGGGATCACAAACAGTTACACAGTTTCTTATATTTAATAAACTTCCATAAAACAAAAAGAGAGAGCGAGAGTCCAAAGATTGTATTTCGTGCAAGGTTTCGGACGCACATAAGTGATTTTACTAATTAATTGCTCGGGCAGTGTTTCTGTGACATGTGCTGGTTTAACGATGGCCCTTGACATATGTGTTGCATGTTGCATGTTATAGTAAATGTACAACGTTTATGAATAATGACAATATCTGACTGAAGTCGAAACTCAGATGGACTGAGGTTTCACGGTTTAAAGGTGGCAGGGGATATATTGGGGTGATGGGGGTCCCTCAAAATATCAAATCTTTAGTGTAGGGCTTATTTATGGGCACCAAAAATTAAATTGGTATTTTAAAGACCCAATTCTGTATTTATTTTGTACAAAGAAGGTGTTTAATATTTTGAAAAATCATAGAAACTAAATATCAGTTGGCTCTGAAGGATTTGTAGCTCTTCAAAATGGAGGTTACCACCACTGGCGGAAGTTCAAATTTAGCGTCGTTAGAAACCGCGAAAAACTTTGACAGCAAATAGCAAAAAATCGGCAGGTATGGGAAACACTTTTCTTGCTGAATTAACCTAGCTCAGACATGTTATTTATGTAAAATGGGACCAAAAATAGGAATGCATTGGGTTTAAAAATACTGTGTATGGGGTGAAATTGGTCACTTTTGTATTTTTTTGACTTAAATTTGGAGGGGTAGGGGCAAAAACAAAGGGCCATAACTCCACAACCCTAGGGGTTAGCCTTGCAATTTGATGTTATTTTCTATTTATGTTGCATAGGCCCTGAGACTGACACATAAATACTTTCTTGTCTTATTTGTTGTTTTCAAGAAATCCGCTTGACTGTTTGCGGCCTGTCGGAACCTCAAAATTGGCCAATAATATATCCCCTGCCCCCTAAGTATTGTGTCTTATACAATCGGCGCACCTCGAACAATTTTAAGACGATTCATCACGGAAAGACCCGAGTAGTTACGATGGTGTATTATATACTGTTACACCGGGTTCGTATTGCGACATGTGGTTTATTGATGACATTATGTAACTACGGTACTAGACTCGTGCATGAAGTGCATACTGCATATTATGCTCTATTTCTATAATTATCTACCTATTATGTGTCCAATTCATTGTCACGGATGTTGCGCTGTTTATATGGAATAATGTATTTGGAAATTGTATACAGTCACATGTATATTTTTTTATAATTTAATAAAGTGTTTATAATTCACTAATTACTATTTGTAATTTTCATTTGTAAGTCTTTGGCTCAAACATACATTTTGTACATACGTACACGATCATACCCGGGATATTGTTCTTTGTGTAAACGCTTTACAGTGTTTCCCACTCAACTAGAGACGAACTGGTTGAAGACCCAGAGGTTGTCTCGCGTGTAGTCTGTCTAACATACCCTGTGTTTAGAAAGACAACACCTCAATCTACTCTTTTCTCATGAAATTATTTCCCTTTGCACCCTCGAACATAGATAATCAAGCCCAAAGTTAAATCTAGCGAAAATTGAAAAATGTTACGCTATCTGATTGATAAAATATATTAACTAGTCGGGTGGCCAGACTAGTCTCGCGTGTATCGGTGATATACATTTGTTTTTTTTAAAGAACAGATGCATCTATTCGGAAAGACATTGGGCATGTTGCACAGAGCGCCCAGAGTTATTTCAAAACACACTCCTTGGTTACTGAGAAAAAACACATGAATGAAAAAATTGCCTATTAAGTGGATAACTCAACGTGACGCTGATCACGTCAGAATATTTAGAGGACTAACAAATTACAACGTTATGGACTTTATTCATCGAGGTACTATAAAGCCATTATAAGTCTTCGATCTTTTAACATCAAAAACAAACAAACAGACCATCAACTGCAAAAAGTATACTTTCTTCTTAAAATTCGAAGTGATCTTATTAATGCAGTTGTCCTTGTATGCGACCTTGTCGTATATTTAAAAATTGAATTTATTATTTAAAGCAATATGAGGCACCTCGCTCGCACACAGACTTTTCCAAAAGTTGAAATGTCATGAGTACGTTTATATTACATGACTTTGCTTGTATCCGGGTTAGTATAGCGAGTACGTATAATCTTATACGTAACATGTGTAGTAAAAAAGTTTAAATGCATGGGTGAGTTTTCCAATAAAATTTAATAAAATTTCCAAAACTCGTTTAATATAAAGTTATATCAATTGACAACTCGTGGTAGATCCTCTATATACCCACCCACACTGTGGTTTCATTTCACCCGATTAATCGACCCTTTTCTATAGTCCATACTGTGGCTATAGTCCACACTTTGGCTATGGTCATAGGCAATATACCACTAAATATCCTGGGCATACATATACCATAACCCCTTAACCTTACCATAACCCTAACTCTAGTCCCTTACCCAAACTCTAGCCCCTAAACCTTATACAAAACCTATCCCCTAACCAAAACTCTAGCCCATAAACCTAACCTAAACCCTATCCCTAACCCAAACTCTAGCCCCTAAACCTTACCCAAACTCTAGCCCCTAAACCTTACCCTAACCATAGCCCCTAAACCTTACACTAACCCTAACCCTAGCCCCTATACCTTACCCTAACCCTATCCCTAACCCAAACTCTAGCCCCTAAACCTAACCAAAACCCTATCCCTAACCCAAACTCTAGCCCCTTAACCTTACCCAAACCCTATCCCTAACCCAAACTCTAGCCCCTTAACCTTACCCAAACCCTATCCTAACCCAAACTCTAGCCCCTAAACCTAACCCAAACCTTCCCAAAACCCTAGCCCCTAAACCTTACCCGCACCATAGCTGCTAAACCTTACCCAAACCCTAAACCTTACCCAAACCCTAAACCTAACCCAAACCCTAGCCCCTAAACCTTACCCATACCATAGCTGCTAAACCTTACCCAAACCCTAATTCTAGCCCATAACCCAAAACCTAACCCCTAAAACTTACCCTACCCCTAACCCATATACGTAACCCAAACCGTAACCCCTATACAAAACCCCTTAACTTAACCCTAACACCACTTCTGCTGCGGCTATAGGTGACTTCTAAAAAGGTTAACTGGACTATAACCGCAAGAACTATAGAAAAGAGTATTTGGCTTTTTGGGATTAAAAACTATTGTTCGCAAGAAATGGCATTGGTTATCATATATTGAGGTGAATATAAGATACTAGTATGTGTTTGTGTTGAAGCTGAATAATTTAAAGATAGGTCAATCAGCCTGTCCTGTCGATTGATGAAAATATGTCACGGTTCATTGTCTCGTTCGATGGGGACATGGTGCCTTGTATATCAGGTATATGATGTTTACGTTTTCTGTGCTCGGCTGTTTTAATTTTTAAAACCAAATGCTGCCTTTGCCGCCTGTTTTAGTCATTTATTTTTATACATTTGTATCTCCGTGTGTAGGTTGATAAAATTCTATATTTTCTTGAGCCCTCTGTCGACAGTTTCATAGCCTGGATGTACATAGAATGTTTATTCAATCGGGTATGAATCTGTAAATGTGCACTCAATTGAACAACTATCAGCATGCAGTCGTATTGACTTTCTGTACGATATAAAAAGGGGAGATAACAACTGATATTTGTTTAGTCGATATAAGTGAAGGTTATCTCACTTTGTTTAAAGCTCATGAATACGCACATGTGTTCTAAGGAAAAGAAACACCACCATCTTCTTCCATGTAATTTGCAGGGCCCACTCTGTGGCATTATCCCAATTGTTTAGAGACTAAGGTGAGGTACAAGGAATCCGGGTGCGATACCCTAGCTCGTTTCGAATAGATTCATTGGTCCTAAAACCCGCCCGGTTGAAAGCACCGATACACGTGAGGCTACCTCTAGGTTTCCTTCCAGGATCATCTCTAGTTGTGTGGGAAACACCAAGTATCGTTTCTGAAATGACCAAGTTTCCTGGCCGAGAATCGAACCCGCGACCTCTCGACAAGAAGTCAAACGTCTTACTTCTCAACCACCGTAGGATAAGTTAGTTCCCAGCCAAATGTTATACATGCAGATCTACAATGAAAATAATAATCTAGTATCAGTTAGTTAGACAACTCATTCGATAACCATATTATTGCACTTCTAAGTACGTTTGAGTTAGCGGTTAACCATTTAGTATAATTCACGTCGCGCACGGTGTTGCGTCGTGGAAGCGTCACACGGAAAGCGTAAAAATTAACGTCAAAATATTCGAACAGTCATTTACGACTACATAGACGAATTCTTGGAAGTTTTGTGAGAAGTATCGTACAAGCTGACGTAATTATCATATTGTTTTATCTCATTAGGGTATTAGTGTATGTTTGTGGTTCTTACTATCATTTAATTAAGTTATCGTTGAGCGACAGAAGCCATACAATCTAAATAGTATACTGGTACTTCTAAGTTCTCTTTCTATTAACACATTAGCGCATATCGCTGGCTTAGAATGAGAAGGTCGTAACTACAAAATCAATAGTTTTAGAAAACAAGAAAAAATCTGTCTGACAATCCGTCAACAAGCTTTTTCAACTTCAGTTTGGTCAACATGACAAGTTCCAATATTAATGAAATTAGGCTCATAAGAAGCGCCTTATAGTTAATATTTCAAATATGTATTAGTATTATAAGGTCGTAAGTGGCGCATACGACCTTCTCATTCTAAGCCAACGATTTATACATCAACTCTTTGCCCCATTATTCCCGAACTTACTATATCGTAAATCGTTACATTGGCTTCCCTGACCTATTGTTTCTGTCCTGAAGGATGGATATCTTAGGCCGGTATTCCATGTACACGTGTCCGTGTTCCGTGTGCGCGTTCCATATCCTCGTTCCGCATACGGCCACGGATACTCTTTTCTATGGTCAATGTATCCGCTATTTTATCTACGTGTATTAAGAAACGCACACAACCTACGTAGGCCTACTATACCAAGTTTAAGTTTAGTAACATTACAACGACTTATGAAGAATATAGCAGTACATGTACAATGTCGGCGTTAAACAAAGGTTGCTACAAACAAGTAAAAATAAAGGGTCGCTTCTGTCATGAAACGATTAATTTGCTTTAGAGAGATCGTTGCTCAAGACAGGGCCACTCTGTGTAATACTAGTAATAACTATTCTTCACATGCATAACTTTAAAAATATGCCAACTGACAGTCTGTATTACCTTTGATTATAGATCTTTTTAATATATAAGACAGCTCCAATTACAGGCCAATTTTGTCCTTCAGCAAGAGGTGCTATTCGCGAAAAAGCTTTCATTTCAACTGAACTCGTATAACTGTTGCATGACATATAAATCAATTTAAATTAAAAAAAATGATACTGCGAATAATTGCCTTGTTACTTGTTAGAATAGAATAGAATATATTTTATTTCCAATTACGGGCCTTTTCTTGCATACAATTACATTAAAAATAACACGCAATTGTATGAGACAAGACACAACATTACACGCCACTCGTGAAAATATTACATCAGCTGCTCACTCGGTGAATCATCAGCCGATCATACACTGAAAAATACAAATATCCTCTATTTAATCTTAGTTTATTTGCTACATAAAAGGTATGAGGAAATCAGACAGGGAAGGTAGCACTCGACTTAACAAGCCGAGTAAAGAAATCAGCAACATCACTACACACACACACGATTCTTAAAATCAACTTAACGACTATTGTCCAATACGTTTTTTGCGCCATCGTGACTACGATAGCACTGCATAAACAGTATCAGTAATCGGTTTGAGGTTCAAATCCGATACGACGGTAATCCGATTTTCTCATATCTTTTAATAGCTTAAGGCGTGTGAGAAGATATATAACGCTCTTAATTGCAGACGAACACAAATTAAAACGTGGTCATCCTTTATAAATCAGATAACATGTAACATAGAAAGTTGGTTTATATTTAATATAATTTGTAAAGTTGTTTTATATTTGACACTTTGTTCGAGAAATGAAACGTTTACTTTCTTTTTTTCACAAGGGAGGTAATGAAACAAGCATGCGATACGTGGTTATTTTTCTGAGCAGAGCATATCTGATTAAACGAACGCTTCGTTTTAACGTGCCAGTCGATTGAAACTATAGTCCCAGCCCCTGTGAATTTAGGGGAGAGCGGGAAAATCCTTCATAACCTGGTTATGGAAATTAAAAGTGCCTATAGCTACATGTACCCATGACTATAAATTATATAAATTACAGAAATCTTATCGTAACATTTTTTTAAGGAAACCAATTTTCTAGGGCCCTTGGCTCAAGCAGCCTTTGACATTTAAACCTCCCCTGGTCATTGAGCTACTTATGGAAACCCCGTTCGTGTTTTACGAAAATCGGAACTTGTCATGTTGTACAGTACCATAACGCGAGTAAAGTGTAATTTTCGTACAGCTTTTTGTTTTCTCAAAAATCGATTTTGTACTTAGGGCATACCTATTTACCGCCTCATCCTAAGCCAGCGACACAACTCGTAAAGATAACTACATTCGTATGTACAGTACTGGGGTTTCAATTGCCTTAACTGAATCTCTAATTTTATTACCTCCCTTGTTGAAATAAATCAGAAAAGTTTAATTTATCGAACAATATGAAGTTTATAAAACTTCTTAAACAAAATATATAACAGTTGAATTTACGAACTATATTGTAGCATGCCTAATTCAAGCATATATTAAAACAATATTCATAATTGACTGCATATTTAGGACGATATATATTGACTCTCATGCAATCTTTAATTCGAAAAGATGAATGAAACTGATGTCGTATCGGCTTTGAACCTCGGGTCGATCACAGTTACTTTGTAGTGCCTCGTATTCTGACGCGAAGGTGCAAAACATAACAAATTATAAGCAGTTCTTCGCAGCTCCATTTTATTTAAATTGAATGATATGCCAAGCTACTGTTACAGGAGGGAGATTCACATGATCAAATAAATAACGTTCGCACTCAAAACAATTGCGATTTAGTCTGCTACCGGTGCGTTTTTTCCTTGATTATAACGATCGTCCATTTATTATGGTTATATTATATAGCCTAAAGAATATCCCGTATGTGAAATAACACGCGGCATGTTCCGAATTCGCTCCATCTTTAGTTGATTTTAATGTATGCTGGACCAAATGCATTTTCGATGCAGTTTTCAACAGATTATTTAATAATTTGGTCGAGCAATTTCTGTTAACAGCAGCTAAATATAGAGCAAAATCGGCAATTTCTAGTGTTTCTACATATATGAGATCTTCTTTAGGCTGTACAATATAACCTTATTAAGTGCACGATCGTTATAATCAAGAAAAAAACCAGTTAGCGGACGAAATTGCAATTGTTTTGAGTGTAAACGTTATGTATGTAAGCTCCATGGTAATCAGTTTATGAGCTCTGTTTAATGATACAAGTAATATCAAACACATGGTTATGATTGAAATTTGCCATTTAATATTTAAAACGAAATGACGAATATCACATAAAACAATTATGTAAAAACAAATAACTAATTAAACATATATATTCATTCAATAATACATGTATCATCACAGATGGGGTTCCACTTACTGTAAAATCATCTAATTTCGTTGGGACGAAATTTCGTGGTTTTGGTAAAAAATACAATTTCGTTGGGACTTGAATTCGTGGATTTTGCATTTTAGGTAATAAAACAAGGGTCAAAATCAATGTTCGTTTGGATTAAAGTTCGTGGTTGAGATGAACCACGAAATCCACGAAATTTAATCCCCCACGAAAATTAATGATTTTACAGTAGTTTATTTGATCACGTGATTTTCACACTGTAACAGGACAGGTATAAAAAAAACACGAATCATACTTGTAAACAATAAGAACGAACAATACATACTAGAACAGTATACGAAAAAAGCTCTTTATCAAAGTGACTACCGAAAGGACTAGTGGAACACGAACCTTTGACCTTCCGTTCCCTATGAGATTTCCGTGCCTACCCATCAAAGAGCCAAGCGAGTCAAGTGATAATGCCATTCCGGAAGTGCTTCTTTCTGGAATGTAACGAACTAGTCACTTATAGAAAATCATCTTGTTTACAGTAATATTTTTTTTATTACCGTTTCGTCGTACATACACTATACATGTACATATTAAATATGACATTAACTATGCATTCTATATTTATGAAGTAGAATCTATGTATTAAAATTAAAAAAAATCCTTTAAAGAAATTACATTCAATTTGCTGTTTGCTATAAGGGCGATATTTTTCAGAAAGGACACAAGTTAGTGTAGTAAGAGTATCTGAATAACATGGTAGCATTAAGGATATAGGAAAACTTCATAATGACCTCCGACGGCGAATCCGTCGGATATTGTGGTTATTGGAACCTAAATAGAACCATCGAAATGATCTTTATTGTAATACTAAATCTAAGAACAGGAAATTGGTCCGTTCTGGATTATTTATATTTCACAATATGTATGGTACTATTGGTTGGTTGATTGTCTGCTGTGACATGTATGTGTATCCGTGTAGGTTAATATTATATGAGAAACAAAATAATTGAATTGCTACATTTTTCAAGATCATTTTCCTTCGATACAGCGTTGGCTTAGAATGAGAAGATCGTAAGTACTACTATTTTAACCAATCTGATTAGGCTGATAGGTATATTCAAATTCAGCATCACAATGCGCTGATCCTAATCACATGAAATTCGAAAATTGTCAATCATATATAAAGCCTTTGAAACAAACGTTTTCACATGAAGCTTCAATCTCAAAATCGAATAAATTAATTTTTTTACAAGCACTTTAACATAAGAACTTCAATTCCCTGTATTTAGGTCCTTTTTTAATACCAAATAAGGTATTTCCCCGAACGCCTAGAATGCACCAGATTGGTCCATTATTTAGAAAAATTTTCCCGGGAGAGTGCCCCCGGACAGTTATTATAGATATAGGAGGATTGTGGACGTTTAAGAGTACAATTTATGTAAGAGTGTATTTTTGTACAAACAATGGGTATTGTCATAATTTGACATAATGCAATTATTTTGCGAGCGAAGCGAGCCAAAATAATATTTTACCCTAAGCTGCAAAATGTCCCCCCCCCTAATGTTGAAGACGCTCCTACGTCAGCAATTACGTTCACGGTGCTGTTGGCTATAAGGGCGATTTTATTATTTTAGAAAGAACACAAATTAGTGTAGAAGAGCATCTGAATAACATAGCAGCATTAAGGATATAGGAAAACTTCATTATGACCTCCGACGGCGACTCCGTCGGATTCTGTGGTTATTGGAACCTAAATAGAACCACCGAGATGATCTTCATTGTACTACTAAGTCTAGGAACAGGAAATTGGTCCGTGCTGGAATATTTATATTTTACCATTTGTATGGTTATATTTCTTGGTTGATTGTCTGCTACAAGTATTCGTATCCGTGTAGGTTAATTTTATATGAGAAACAAAATACTAGTAATTTAGTAATTGACTTAGTAATTGAATTGTTACATTTTTCAAGATCATTTTCCTTCGATATATCGTTGGCTTAGAATGAAAAGGTCGTAACTACTACTTAAGATCTTATAAGACGGGTACATATGTTTGAATTCCGCATCACAAGGCGCTTCTTATGAGCATAATAACATGAAATTCGGAAATTGTCCTGTTGACCAAATTGAAGTTTAAACAGCTTGTTTTGCCGTAAGTAAAGAGTTGCTTTCGGACAATTTTCTCAAAACATTGATTTTGTATTTACGACCTTCTCATATTAAGCCAGCGATATATGCTAATATGTCTTTTTGCTACCGCTTTTTGTTATTACGATGGACAGTTAGTTGCTCAAACTAGTATTCCAATTTATTTGCAACGAAATAATGCTGAAATATAATACCAAATCGGTATGCTCACACTCTGATCTCATTTAAATCAGACGTACATTACATTCCACTACTTTAACACTGTTATAGGATCTGACCACACTCTGTATTGGTTCATGTTCATGTGAACTTAACATCATCCAAATCAGATCGCTGCTTTCACAAATGTAAAAGAACACTGAACAGTGAGAGATATTTAAACCCTTTAAACCATTTTACATAGAGATCTAAGCTAGAATTATTTCAATGTACACTCTCTATACACGCACAGTAAACATTCACTGTAGAGGTCATTTTAACGTGACCTCTTACGGAATGCTATAAGATCCATAACAGCGCAAAGAAATTGAGCAAATGTTAGGATCTGATTTTAATGAGATTGCTTACACACAAACCACGGACAACTTTCTCCACATTAGGAAGATAAGACCGGAAAATAACGGAAATATTTTCCTGTAAATATAGCGGCGGACATCGATACATTCATGGAATGACACCAGTAAATCAGTCAGTTGGACACCGTTCAGCATGTCCGTACTGCATCATTACCAACGTTGTTAGTTTAAATCTCAGACTTTGATTTTACATTGTCAATTTTTTAATTGGCTCTCATGTTGTTAACACGTATCGAATTTGTTATAAATGGGTTTAGATGTTTAGTGGGTAACAACAAATAATCAGATAAATGTTCATATGGTTAAATCTAATTGAAAAGAAATGGCAGTGATTATAAATGTTGTCCATTTTAAGACTAAGTTTCAGACTTATAATGTTGGAGAATAAGGCACCAGATGTATTTTCAAACTGACAAGATAGTTGATGCACGACTTAGTTAGTTTGTCACCCACTGTGTTCACAATCGCGAAGATAACACATAATTATTTATATTGTTAACGAACAATTTACACAAAACAACAACGTGTGTAATTTTCGCAATTTATTTGAATTAAACAATTAACAGAACAGAACAGAACAGAACAGAAAGTTTATTTCAGACAAAGCATACATAGCTTATAGCCTTACATAATATATACATAATATAAATAATGCATGCAAAAGAAAAAAAAACAGAAGAAAACGAAATATAAAAAAGACATATATAACACGTTCCTGAAGACAGAAAATAGTAAATAGTAAGTGATAATGTTTTGTTATTGTCAATGAGTTATTACGGAATCGAAAAGGAGTATACATACTGCAAACGTTTAATGTAGTAACATATTATTATATTAATTTCTTATTATGAAAGCCTTAGTACAAAATATGGCGAGTTTTACTAAAACAGACTTATTATTAGTTTGGAGCAATTCAATGAACTTAAAAACGCTTGGTCTTTGATAATAATACTTTGGAATATATGCTATTCTTAAATTTCTATAAAAAAGACATATAAGAACAAAATGAAACTCATCTTCCACATCGTTTAAATTACAATTATTGCACTTTCTATCTTGCCTGTTAATTCTATTATGTCGTCCTATCTCAATGTTTAATTTATGTGAAGAGAGTCTAAGTTTCGATAAAATTTCTCTATATTTAATATTGTCAAGAAGATATAGATATGATGATCGTTCAAAATTAGTTTTAACTTCTCTAAATATATCAAGCGATGAACTATTCCTCATACCTTCTCTCCATTGTGATATAAAAGTATCTCTAAGTCTTATCCTAAGAACTGGTATGAACAAGTTAATATTAGCAGATTGTGGAAATTCCCAGATTTCACCAAAACCAGAATTTTGGAATAAATTTCTTACTTTAGCAGACCAGTTATTAAAATTATGATTCTTTTCTATGGTTTGACGTTGGTCCATTAATACGCATTGTAAAATACAATTATTTGATTTATTTTGATGCAATTTTAAAAAATATTTAATAATTCGTATATGTCTTTCATGATTAATGGGAACCTTCCAAGTTCCCCATAGACTGCCAATGAATTTGTAGAACTTTTCACATTTAATACATATTTACAAAACTTTTTATGAACTCTTTCAATAACTTCCATATTTTGCATTCCCCAGACCTCTGCATTATAATTTAAAATCGATAAAACATATGCATCAAATAGATTAAATAAGATATTGACAGGAGTTTGAACCTCTCTCGTAATCGATTTCAACGAATATAAAGAACGAAGGCAAGTCCTGTGCGAGACAATTATACCTATAAACTGCTTACTTCGTCGTACATGTGAGCCGCGTCAAGCATAAAAGGTCCTTATGGTATTTTTTTGACATTTTCATGTTTTGATATCAAAATAATCTTCATTCTTTCATCTTTCCAAAAATATATACATTATCGGGTATAACATGACCATGTTTACCTCTATAAAGCATTAAAGACGTCATGTTTGATTGCAAAAAGGTTAAATGACGTCATGTTTTTTTCAGTCGACGTCGTTTCATTTTTTTACAACAATGATGAAATGTAGGAACAGTCAAAGACCAAACAAAATTATTAAGTCATAATGAATTGATGATTCTAAAACTATTGAATTAAAATACATTATTTTCTTCAATAACAGTAAATGCTACATATCTAAATTAACTTTAAAGCGACCCCGTGCCAATGTCTAGCATAATTTATTCTAAAACCTTTTTTTCCAGCAAAAATGTACCTTATGGTAATTTTTCAACACTTTCGTGTTTTGATATCAAAATAAGCTTCGTTATTTAAGGTTTCTAAAATGTTTACATTGTCGGGTATTGCATGATCGTTTATACATGTTTAATACAGAGTTGAAGACGTAAGTTGAAAAGCGAAACTGTTAAAATGACGTCACGTACGACAAACGTTCATCGATCTGCAATCAAATACGTGCTACAAAATTAGATAACTTTTATACGACATGCTCATGATGCTGCCGAATATGTGTTTCAGAACGCGCGCTTCCTGGATGCGACCAACAATTTCAACTGCTATTTGTACTAACCAAAAACGTGTTGACGTTTACATCTATCCGTATTCCTAGAAATCATATTGACACGTGCTGTACAAATAGCTACATATGTTCAATCATTACCAATCCAGAATATGGTCTGGTATATATTGTCATTCCGTGTAGGCAGTCGTGCTACAAATGTCCCGTTCACGACTAACCTACGGTAATGCACGTGTCGATCTGCCCAAACCTAAGTCAAAGTATCAGGAAGGGATCTGCGTCAAAATCAAGAACAACTACAAACGTAACTATCTTCACCGGTACGGCTGATCTACATTTGTTCTACGATTTCTGTACGAGTATGCACAACGTTTCTGGTAATTTTGATTCATGTTTTCCATATAAAACCCCCACACATATAAACAACACATACATTTGTTGCCGATTTTACCACCGTGACGATGTTACTGCGACAACCACCATCACAACAACGGCAACTTTATAATACTGTCAGTTGATGCTTAACTGATACATGAGCAATTGATATCACACCAGAGCAGAGATCACTCCTCCTGGCTGTATGTCGAAGGCTGCTTGGCAAAGGTTTTCAAATTAATCCGTTGGACCATGCGAGTACGATTCCAACCGTTACTGACTACTGGCGTAATGTCAATTGTGATATGAACCATATAGATCTCGTCATCATGCTACCCCGATATTACAATTAGATATCGTAATGGAAGCTGTGCGCCAGTGTGAGTAGGGTATTAAATAAAAAAAAAGCAGTTCACAAACGAAGCACACCATTATCAGTTGTATGAAGGTTCCAACGAAGATGTTTAATGGTTGCCGATAAAAGATGCCAAAGAGACCGAAACATCCTAAGATCGACATGGGTTGGACAGGTGTTTTCCAAGATTTGTACAACAGTTGCTATTCCACGTGTATGCCTACATGCCAAACTTAAATTGGATGGTACACTTATATGATGATTATGTAAGTCTATATTTTCACCGATATTTGTGGAAATTAGGATTTATTTATTTGCCGTTGATCAATACTCGTACAAAAAGGAATAAACATGCAATTTAATAGGTCTCTCAACGCCGTATGATATGTCCGGCGTCGACATTTATCAATTATAACCATTTGAAGAAAGTTAATGCATCAGCTAATAGTATCCACGCACTCTGTCCTGGGGAAATGGTCGTGCATTTACATCCTGGCTTCTCTCGAACCGCCGGGGAAATGTTTGGGATTTTGTTGTCAAAACAATACCCCGGGAACATTATTTAGTTTTCAGGGGCCGGGAGAACGATCGTGTTTAACATTCCACCTTCCCCGCACTGCCGAGAAATGTTTTTTTTTCTTTGAACCAATACCCCGGGGACAATATTTAGTTGTCATGGACCATGGAAATACCGAATATTTTACAATCAGCTGTCCCCCTCGGGGACGTGGAAGGGCGGTGGTTTGATACCCCAAAAAGTAAAAAGCCCGGCCCATCCCCGAGGGCTGGGACCATGTATG
Organism: Spisula subtruncata; assembly: GCA_963678985.1. Lineage (NCBI taxonomy): Eukaryota > Metazoa > Mollusca > Bivalvia > Venerida > Mactridae > Spisula > Spisula subtruncata. The sequence goes on along the minus strand of OY787673.1, from coordinate 16,190,342 downwards.
CAACTGACTGATATACTAGCCCTGAGTCATTTGAAAACACTGATGGCAGATTTGCACTAAAAGTTTATCTACTTAGTAAAGGGTCGCTAAGTCCAAATTAAGTAAATATTCTAACGTCTGCAAAACTATATAATAACAATAAAAGGTGTAGATAATTAGACTCCGTAGAAACCCTAAAATAGTATAAATATCATTTTAATAATATAAAGTAGAGAAAGTTTCATGGCCACGTCTCGAACCTGGAACCTTAGCTTTCACAGACCGTCGTCTCTAACAATACACCACGGAATAAATGCTGTCAGTTACATCCACGGCACCAGCACACCCAGGGGATCCTCGACGGAATATTTACCTTCCAGCTTCCCCCGTACTGCCAGGAAAATGTGGAAGTTTTTTTCTCCGAACCAATACCCCGGGGACAGTATTTAGTTGCCAGGGGGCCGGGGAAATACCAGATTTTTTACCCTCAGATGCCCCCGGCAGGGCCGTGGAGGGCGGTGATTTTTCAACCAAAATGTTAAAATCCCGACCCATCTCTGGGGTAGGCGGCTGACTGGTGCATAAATATTATTGTTGCCATTAAAATTTATCAGTATTAAATTAATAGGACCCTACGTGTCCGTGTTTTAAATCGGGAACCGATGTTGATTATTGTACTCTAATTTTAGTGATTTGATTTATTGTTATAGAGCTAGATCTACACGAAAATGCTATTTGCGTCTCTATAGAAATCTAAAATAATAGGACCTAGGCCTACTGTAGGTCTAGATCTATTCTAATTTGTTCGGCAAAGGTCCAAATCTAGATCGCAACTCGGTCTGAATTCAATGCGCTTTTTTCAGGATTAACCTACTTGAAATGTGCATTAATCTAACCTGGTTATTTCTTTGTGAAATTTTTGATTGGCAATTTAAAATGTCTGTCAATCAGGAAATAACTAGTGTCTACTCGTCATTCTTTAAGCCTTAAATAGGTGATAAATGTTTACTTCACTTCAGTGTAGTAATCACTTATAATTACCTCCATTTATGGATATTTATGCCCAAATCTACTTATTTCAAATGTATGTAGAGCTTTATGCAGCTTGTTTTGACCATGTACAGACGGGGCTTTGAACACACCCCTCCCGCTACGCACCTGAAGTTAAACTATTTATGGAGAAATTGATCTATTTATAGATCTATTAATTATCCTATACTCGAGTACATCCAGACTCACAAAAAAACGTTCGTTATATTTATTTAATGTGAATAAAACAATCTACGTAGATCTATTTTGACAATTGTCAAATATAGTGAAACGTTGAACTTTCCATTGTTTAGACCTCAATATTTACACTACGTGTTTACAATGGGCGCAGCCATCTTGAAACGTCACGATTTATTCTGACGTCATTTGTGGCTTATGACGTAATTTACGATAAGGACCTTTTATGCTTGACGCGGCTCATGTTTGTTGGTGCTAACAAAGGTGTTAAGTGGAATTTCTCTCTTTTAAAAAATATGCAAATTAACAAATAGGCTAAATATAGAAAAGTATGTGTTATATGCGTCAAACGAATGCAACAAAAAGGTATGAGAAAATCCGACAGGGGTGGTAGCACTCAACCCAACCAGCCGAGCACAGAAATTAGAAACACCCCGACACCACTACCCTGAGCAGTGCCCACAGAAACCAATGCCAAAACAACGACCAAATGAGGCACAACAACCCCGAGACGTGACCTAGGTTAAACACTAAGGACAGTGACATAACGTTATGCGACCTAAAGAGGCACAACTACGATTTGACCTAGTTAAAATTTTGGCAAGGTAGGAATGGGGTCGGAAATAATATTATATATTCCTAGCAACTACAATGAGCAATTAGCCGAAGAAACAACCGGAGATCCAAGTCCCCGCCGATAAAATGCAGGATGACCCACATTCACAAGGACATTAAATAAAGCATATTTAACTAAATGGAAGCTGTTATTCCACAATAGTTTCATACTTGTTTGAGTGATGTTCGTCAAGGCCCGAATACATTTCGCTGGCTTAGAATGAGAAGGTCGTAGTTACAAAATCAATATTTTGAGAAAACAAAAAAAACTGTCAGACAGTCATTCTTTACAAGCTTTTTCAACTTCAGTTTGGTCAACATAACAAATTCCGATTTTCATGAAAATAGGCACACAAGAAGCGCCTTATAATGTAGATTTCAAATATGCATCAGAAGGCACGCGCGTCGCACGTACGGGGACCCGACCATAATAAGTGCTACCTCGTATCTGTGTGCTCCAAAAAACGTACAAAGGCCGTACTGACCACGTGCAGATTTTTACGTGTCACCTACGTTATTGCACGTAGATAACGCGTACTTGTACGTACGTCCGGTTGTCACCGCCGCGAAGAAGGCACTAGTCTTTGTATTTGTAAAGCGTTATATTTACAGCCAATAAAAAGAAAATGCAACACCAATTACGTACTCATATTTTTTAGATTGTGTTCGTTTCATGTATGAACTACAAACTCAATGACAATAGGGAAACAAACGATATTCGATTTTTCTATGAATTATTTATCACTTAGTCTCATGTCATGACATTCCGTATAATAGTCGTGTTGTTTGTCCTGGCGTAATGAAAATAACGTTTGTTTATTCGGTTAATGGCTAATTTCACTTAATATGTGAACACCATGTTTTTCAATTTCCGGACGGTTGCTTTCTATTAGGTTCTGGCCGATTTCTAGCTATGTAAACATTACGACACCAACAGAATACTAAGTATGTATATTAACTGTTTACATAGAGATATAAATCATTTCTAGTGACGTGATATTTCATCGTAATGTTCGTGTTCGTGATGGGTGCGATCTTTGACATGTAGATTACAAAACATCAATAACTCTGTTGAAATGTTGAATAGTGGACAAGATGCTCATGGTGTGAAACATGTATGTCAAGATTTAACACTAAGTCTTGCTTAAATTTATAGAATATTCGTGTTTCAACAACCTTAACCTTTTGTTAACCATTTTCGGACGGTCAAAACAACAACTATATACTATGGCATCACTAGATGCCCAAGCATAAAAAACCATAATTAGCCATAAAGTTATTAACGGTACATATTGAATACTGTTGTGTCTTATAATGAAGATGTTCCGACGAAGCAATATCTTCTTAACATCAGCTCTACACGTCTATACCTAAAATGAAAATCCTGTAAGAATACCTGCTCTACATTGATTTTTAATAAATATGGGTCGAACTGTCGATCAGGTGAACGAATTCCATGAAAATGTGACGAGAAAAACATCACATGTACCAATACATCATACGTAAAGTCCGTCACCTATTCGGGTTTGTTAGCATAATGTTCGTCATAGAACTTTCACCTTGTAGACGTCAACCTTATAAATCAGTGGTTAGTCAAGTCCCCAGAGAATATTCGGATTACAAATTCACTGGTTGTACAAGAATGGTAGATATTTACAAGATGAAATTTTAGCGTAAGATGCGTTTTATCACACATCTTGCTTATAAGAGAGATAAGCCAAATGCTAGCTGAAAGTATTACTAGTACTAGCACTTACAAGAGGGTGTCAGACGTTTCAAGAAAATAATACGCGTAAGGTAAATGAATTAAAAAAATTATAATGTTCATGTTTGGTAAATTTATACTCTTTCATGCACTGCAATGCAATGCGCGATTGTTACAAATCAATGTCATTTCCAAACAGACAATGAATACACGAATCACAATCTGTCAAGCGCTATGGTCTAAACATCAGCCCTAATACTAGAAACTCGAACCACGACTCTAAACATCAACAACCTATACCCAATTCAAATTGATGGGACAATAATCAATCCTCATTTCAAGTGCCCCAGTGGAGATTAGAACCAGGGACTTTCGGTTTAGAGAGGATTTTATCACATGACTTTCCTTGTATCCAGGTTAGTATAGCCAGTACGTACAGCATTTGTCACGCTTTGTCACATATATTCGCGAGGAAAATAAAACAATATTTGTGCTAATTATTCATTGTGACCAGTATTTGACTTGATTTAAATCAGTCGCAGACTATATAATCAAGTGCCAGTGTAACGACAGTATTCATAATTATTGCTGACTTGTTTATTGACAGTTTATTGACGGTGCATGCACTTACAGATGGCGACAAACGTGAATAAAAATGCAAGTACTGCTGTGGATACGGAAGCAGAGGCTTATGTAGAGTCGATAATGGCGTCTCAACTTATAAGAAAGGTTGATACCCAGCTTCATTCAGGTAGAAAACGACATCTTTCTGAAACTGATGTTGCGGATGTCTGTATTGACGCAACTGTGATTAAGAAGCCAAGAATAACTACCAAAGCTAAGAGAAATTTATATGGTGACATCCCATTCCCAACACCAAAACAGGTGACATTGACAACTGCGGAAGTTCATGTCGATGGAAAATCAACTGTGGCTGAGGTACATGAGAGTGCTAATGTTTCTGTTGAGTCTATGATAAAGACGCTGTCTTCAAATGTTGTTCAATTGTCTAGCGATATTCAATCAATGCAGGCGAGCTTTGAAGCCCGTATTGACAAACAAGAATTGGGCTTAGAGAAACGAATTTCATCCAAAGTCGCCCAAATGCTAGACAAAAGGGTGAACGCTGAAATGGCCAAAATTCAAAAGGTTGTTGCTTCGAAAGTAGATGACATTCGGGTGGCAGTTCTAGCAGAGGTAACGTCAGATATTGACAATGTCCATAGCAAAATGGCTGAGGATGTGGAATTGATTAACACAAAGCTGGCATCACTGTCTGATGCTAAACAGAATTCTTTAACGCATTCTATAGCTTTGAACCTTGTATTTAGAAAAGTCCCTGAAAGTGTCAATGAAAATTTAGAAACTAAAGTGAGCGGGATCATAAAAAACCATATGAAACTAAATGGTGTAACCGTTTCTAAAGTTAGACGTATCCCCAATACAAACAGGGACTCACATACTCCTGGTGTTGTTATTGCCACGTTTTCTACCATAGACCAACGTACCAAAGTGCTAGAGGCGAAGCGTAATGTACAAAAAACTATTCACAAAAATATATTTGTTCATGAGGACCAAACTCGGGAGGAGAGGTGCGCAGCCACCAACTTACGCACCATGGTAAATGCAGTTAACAGAGGTGAAAAACTGTCAGTACGAGGTAATCGTGTCTTCATCGATAATGGTAGGCAAAACAACAGTGGTACCCATAATAATGGTACAAATTTCAATAATAATAGTGTCAATAATAACTCTAGCTATGGTCAACGAGTGGGTTACAATCAACGTGATGGTCAGCAGCGAGGTGGCCAGAGTCAGCGTGGGGGTCAAATTCAACAAGGTGGACGCGGTCAAGGTCATCGAGGAAATAGAAGGGGAGCTGATTTCAGAAGAGGTCGTCAATAGGTTCACGTTGGGTTTTGGAATGTTAATGGACTAAGTACAAACATTAATAGTGATAATTTTGTGTTAAGACAAGAATGTATTAATTACTTAGATTTTGATATTTTAGGCATAGGTGAAACACATTTGACAGGTCAGAATGTAATAACTATAGATGGCTTTTCATGGTTTGGAAATAATAGAAAACATATGCATGTTAATGCTAGATCGGGTTCAGATGGGGTTGGGTTTCTTGTAAAAGACTATTTAAAAGATATTTATTTTATAAATGTACTGGAGAATGATTATGATGGTATATTATGGCTAGAATTTGTTGATAAATATACTGTTTTTTCTTTTTACTTATGTGTGTGCTATTTACCACCTTGTAACTCCTCCAGAGCTGTAGATGCATGTGATTTCTGTGATACTTTACTCAGTACTGTGTTTGTATATCAAAATTGTGGGCCGATATGTATAACTGGAGATTTTAACAGTAGAGTCGGTCATAATGATGACCATATTGTAGGTATTGATGAATTGCCACCGAGAAATGTTGTAGATTTTATTTCTAATAGTTATGGAGATAGACTCATCGACTTTTTAATTGACAGTAATATGTGTATTCTTAATGGCAGAAATTGTGTTAAAAATGACTTTACTTCTGTATCTGTAAAAGGTTGTGCTGTTGTTGACTATTGTTTTGTACATCATGATAATGTAAACATGTTTAAAGAATTTAACGTAATTAGAAGCAGTGAAATCGTGAGTGAGCTTAACCATAGTAACGGATTTGTACCATCAGCTGTACCTGATCATTCCATATTGTCATGAAAGTTTGATATGTCAGATTTGTGGACCCGTCTTTTAATGTGGGTTCTTCAGATTCTGCTCAGTCTGATTCTAGAGCGACTTTTTATGAGAAATTCGATTTTAAATCAGCTCCTCACGATTTCCTGCAGACTAATGATGTTGTTAACCAGCTCCATAAGGCAGTTTTTCAGTTAGAACAAAGCTTACGATTACAATCTGATGTTAATTCTGCTTACTCTGATATCTGTACATGTATTAAGAATGAAATGTATGACAAGTTAGATAGTCGAAGTATAAACTTGCAGTCAGGTGTCAGTAACAAGAAGCGAAGGTCTAGTAAACCCTGGTGGAATGAGATTCTATCTTACCTATGGAATTCCCAATGTCAAGCTGAGCGTAATTGGTTAAATTGTAACAATTCTATAACAAAGAAGGGTCTTAAAACGATTTTTATCACTGCAAGGCCCGCTTTTAACAGGGAGGTTCAAAAATGCAAGAGGGCTCATTGGGCTTCTTTACAATCAGAGCTGCTTGCTAAATGTGATGGTAGCTCAGAGGAATTTTGGAGGACCATTGGTAAGATAGGGGTTGCCCAGAACAGGAAAAAGTCTATACCCATGGAAGTAGTGACAGAGGATGGAACCATATCTAATAATATAAATATTGTACTAAATAAGTGGAAACAAGAATTCAGCAATTTGTTTGTTGATCGTACATCAGATATAAATAACCCTAACATTCCTAATATAGGAGATAATGTTGATTTGAGATATAATTGTGAGGCTCTCAATAATCATATTTCTATAATAGAAGTAAAAAAAGCAGTAATGAAGGCTAAATTAGGCAAAGCTTGTGGCATTGATACTATACCCGTTGATATTCTGAAGAATGATAGTTGTATTAGTTTTCTACATATTCTGTTTAACATATGTTTTGATACAGGCTTAATTCCTACAGAATGGGGCAAAAGTATTATAAGCCCCATACAGAAATCAAGCTCTTCTGATCCTCGTGATCCTTTGCCTTATAGGGGAATTGCACTCTCTTGTTCAATGTACAAAATTTACTGTTCAATCTTAAATGATAGACTGGCCACATGGGCTGAACAACATAGTTTTATTGTTGATGAGCAGAATGGCTTTAGAAAAAACCGACGTACTGTTGATCATTTGTCATCTCTTACAAATATTGTTGAAACTAGAAAGAAGCTTAAGTCTTCCACATTTTGTGCTTTTATAGATTTTAAAAAAGCGTATGATTTTATTGACCGTACTATTTTATGGAACAAATTAGCTAGCTCTAAAATAGGAGTAGAAGGTAAAATGTTTGTTGCTCTGAAATCACTATATAACAATACTTCATCATATGTTAGAATCAATGGGTTTTATACAGATAGTTTTGATGTCCATTGTGGCTTGAGACAAGGGTGGTCCCTATCTCCGTTACTTTTCAATTTGTTTGTTAACGATCTAGCCATAACAATTAAGGCTGCCGGTAAAGGGATATCTATAGAAAATGAAAATGTTTGCATTTTACTCTATGCTGATGATATTGTGTTATTAGCTGAAAATGAAGAAGATTTACAATTTATGTTGAATATTTTAAACGACTGGTGTAAGTCAAATAGCATGATTGTTAACCCATCTAAAAGTAAAATTGTGCATTTTAGACCACGGTCTGTCAAAAGATCTTCTTTTAGTTTCAAGTGTGGTGAGCACAATATTGAAACAGTTGACAAGTACACTTATCTTGGGTTATTATTGGGTGAGCATTTGGATTATTGCCTGACAGCTAAATGTGTTGCTCAAAGTGCAAGTAGAGCATTAGGTCTGCTTATTGCAAAGTGTAAATCAATTGGCGGTATGCCATATAGAACATTCATTAAGCTATATGAAAGTACAGTTTGGCCTGTTATATCATATGGTGCCGCTATCTGGGGCACAAAGTCATTTTCTTGTATTAATGCTGTTGAGAGTAGAGCTATGCGCTTTTTTCTGGTTGTTGGTCGCTATACACCCAATAATGCGCTTTATGGTGAGTTTGCTTGGCGGCCGCCTCATGTTAAGCAGTGGAGATCTGTCGCACAACAGTGGCATAGGACTTTAAGAATGAGACACGATAGAGTAAATTATAAGATATTTAAATTTTGTGATGTTAAAAGTAATAATCGTTGCAAAAATTGGCAATATGAATTAAAAAGCCATATGACCAAAATTGGTCTGGCACCTTTGGCAACTGGCTGTGGTGTCTTGTCATCTAAGTATTTCTGTGATAAAGTTTTAACATACACAATGCAACATTTTATTCCAATATGGAGAGATAATGTAAATAAAGAAGTTGGATGTTCAGGAAAGGGACGTAATAAACTTAGGACATATAAATTATTTAAGCAAGAGTTCTCACTTGAAAATTATATAGAATGTCAAATTCCTTTAAAACATAAATCTGCCTTAGCAAAATTTAGATGTGGTATAGCTCCTTTGAGATTAGAGACAGGAAGATACGAAAATATTCCAGAAAATCTGCGTGTATGTCCGGTCTGTAAAAATAATGTTGAAAATGAAATAAGTGTTTTGTTTCACTGCAATGCATATCAAAATATTAGAGACACACTTACGTTAAAAGCTTGTGAGTTAAATGCCAATTACTTAAATCTTACAGATCAAGATAAGTTAATATTTGTATTGTCCAATATGAACATGATTAAAGTCAGTGTCAAAACCTGTTTTAATGTTTTAAAAAGTAGAAATGATTTTCTATATAATTGATCATATTTCCTTTTTAATTTATCTTTTTCTTTATCAATTATGTAATGTTTTAAATGTCATATGCAAGTTATTGTGATACATAATGTATATTGTATGAAATCCATCTAATAAGTCCATGGCATTAAAAGCAAATGCTCTTTCTTCACCTGTGTTTGGGTTTTGGTGTCTTTATACAGCTTTTTACTTACCTAAACTAAGTATCTAAAACTATTAAGCTATGGACTTGTTAGATAACTTTCATTTATTGTTGTAAAATAGATATTTTTATTGGTTTATGATGCTGGTCTCTTATAATTCTAGTCAGAATGACCACATATTTTAGTTGTTCTATATGATGTTGTTTGCATAATTGTAAATGTGGATGAGACAGAAATAAACAATTTATATATGAAGTTATACGTATCTCGTGTAGTATAAGACATTGATTTTTTCCCCAATAAATCAATGCGTATTATGCGTTTCACAGAATGCAGTGTTAGAAAAGGTGTAAAATAGGTGCAAGACAAATTATGATAAGTGTTAACTAACACGTAAACATGGCTAATGTGTTTATACAAACCATGCAAACCATACTCTGAGTACAGAGACACCAATAATGAGTACTGTTGAGTATTTTACTGCTTCTGAGAAATAAGTTATTATTTTTTTGTGTGTTGACAGATTATTGTAGAACGTGTTGATATTATTTATTTATTCAGGGTTTGTCTATTTATCTATTGCATGATGTTTTGAAAAGTATGTTTGTGCTAGATACTGATGATAATCCCTGTCCGTTGGTTGTTGAACCGTGCTGTGAATCCGAGTCTGAGTTCAGATGATATTTGAAAACGATTTTCTCATGTATGCATCTTATATTTGTTTATTTTGTTGTTTGTTGTATGATGCATTTTTATGTTTAGTTGTGATAGAGGCACTCTAGTCCGGAGATTATCTTTAAGTCGCACTTGATCGTGGGTAATTTATAAAGGTGATGTGAACTTAGTATATTTAGCGATCTAGTCATTTTTGATGATCCCAGAATATTGTTTAGATGGTCACACTGTTATTGTCCAGATGATCTCTTGTTATTGCTATTGTTATGTATGTTTTAGGAGTTGGTCCAGTCTGTCATAGTTGCTATTAAATACTGTGATTTTTGTATGTAGATTTCAATTTTTGTTATGATATGAGATGTCAGTAATTATTTTTGTTATTAAGGTAGCATGACACGATAATGTTTAAGGTAGCATATCACCTTTTTTATTTTTGTCATATTTGTGATATAGGTGGCTATAGTTTTTCTTGTTTTAGATTGTTTATATTTTTGATTAAAGAGGGACCTTTAAGCTTTAAGGAGGGGGTAATGTAATGCCCTGGGTCGTCCTAGATTTTGTACATGTATGTTTGTTTACATTCTGTCTCGGCAATTTTCCCACGGTCTATTTATGGTTTATTTACGTAATTCGGCATTGGTAAGCCTAAGAATTGCATGGCTCACGATCTTTAGTGTTTCATTAGTTGATCTGAATCGACTTATTACCTGTACTTTATGTTATAAACCCGAGATCTTCTATCATCATTTTTGTAAATAAACATGTGTTGAATGAGACGGCCATTGTTTTAACCGGAAACGTAGTATTTTTGACCTAGTAAACAGATTCTTGGGTAGTTTATGTTGGAGCCATTTTGGCATCATTTCGTCGTCTGTCGACTTCAACAGCATATTTCTACTGATCTACTCACTGGATATAGTTTAACATGTAAGGATTTATTTGTTTATTATTGTATTTCATGACTGTGTATTTGATTTATCGAGTTTTGTACAGTTTACTCTCGATTCATTGAGTTTCATACATTTTCGCGAGCAGATCTTCTGCTTCGGAGCGCACAGTTTTATCTGCGCGCTGGATTGTGCGCTACCTGCGCGCAACGCTGTCATGTGCGATTTTACGTTGTAAAGCGCACAAGATTTGATGTGCGCTTAGCTCAGATTCTGGGACTCCGATTTTTAGCTCGTAGGTGCAAGACTGATTTTCTTTATTTTTCTTTAACATTAATTCTATCAACTTAGGATTATTTTTTTTATTTAAGATACATTTGAACGATTTAAAAAGTTTTTATTTAAGGATAGACTTGTTATTTAATTAACCCGAACGTTGGTGAAAATACTTAATATTTTACGGTGATAATTTGCATGTGAATTAGTTGTATTTTAGACAGTATTGTTCTGATATTGGTGATTTATTACAGTTGAATTGAGAGTTTGTTATCATATTAAATGGTAGAGACCGGAATTTATGCCTTGTCTTCATTTTACTTTATTTATTTTGAGTCCATTTGAGAGTCCATTTTACTTTAGTGTATTTGTATTGTCCGTGCTGAAACGACACGCTACCACATATCTTCAGTAGACAAAACTGAGATACAGATAACCGCTAGCACGTGACATTATCATTAGTTATAGTAACAGAACACAAAACATCCTTCTTTTGAAGAATAGTACGCATGCAATATTCATACTCAACAAACACCTTCTGTGTTTTCGACAAGCCAAAAACACACACCCTAAAAGTATGTCAAGGGGAATATCAAAATGAGGTCATGTGATACCGGTATCGGTGTGTGGAGATCGTTCCAATACAACATCCATGCAGCTTGGTAGCAAGTGATATTGATTTAAAAAGTAACAGAGAGTTTGGGTTAACCTCGCACGGACGAACGGACAGGTGAATCACTATATACCTCACGTTTTATCGATTCGGGTGCATACAAAAGTACAGAACACAACGTTATGACACAAAGGTATATAGATCGTAATGTACCGTTTATTCAACTTTACTAGGTTAACAGCACAATACAGTACACAACAGTCACGTATATGCTTTTATGTGACGTCATCAGCTATGACGTAATAACCACAAAATACAATTGAATACATGAATATGAATATATATTTCCAGTATGCGTGACATTAATGTACTCGATCCTCGTAACAGAATGGCTTCGCCTAGGGTTGACATTCTGTCCTCGGGTTGACAATATCAATGTCGCGAAACCAGGCATATGGTATTTATATAGTATCAGATGCAGTGTAGCACTCACATGTAAATTTGTACACGTATTAAGTTTCTATAAAAAATATTTTGTCGGAAAAGCCAAAGTTGATAGAATCTACTCCATAGATACCCAATCATTCTAAAATAGCGAATATTTTACAAATATTCTGAAATGCAACCAAATTCCCGGTCATACTTTTCAATATAGAATATAGGAGTCTGTTTCATAGACATATTATCTGAGTTAAGGTGGAAACTTGCTGTCAAGATAAAAGCGAGGCTTCATGACATGTAATAAATACAACACGGCCATTTTTATCCATGTCACATTCACAAGTTGGCTCAGTTTGTTTCTAGAACTTTATGTATGTTATATTGTTTTACACGACCAAGGACAAACGTTTATTAACAACTTTTTGTATTAAATGTGACCAGAAACCCGTCTAAGTCTTGATCTGTATATTTACCTTTGTATATGATACTAATGACCGGTTGCTGTTTCAGAGTTTCATACATATACTTTATCGATTCCTTCACTGACATTTCTCTCTGAGTATCATCAACAAACGACAAAAGTTTACATTTATATAATGCCACAAGTTCCACTGATTTAACACTAACAATGCTTGTAATGAACGACCATAAACAAAAACTACTCATTGTCACATAACTGAGAAATAATTCAACTTTTGACACATCAGAATGAATTTTCAATATTTCACCAACAGGAACGTGCAGGTGACACAGTGACAGAAACTTGATACCTTCGAGAGTTTTAATTGTTGACATTAATGCACTTATTGTACTGTAGTCCAACTTGTTACCTCCGTCGATAGAAAGATATTCAAGTTGAGAACCCTTGATGCAGTTCAATACGTCACTATTACAAGAAACACATTTTCGGGATATGGGGGACAATGCTACAGACTTTAAACAAGCACTATTGACATTAAAACACAAAATATTTACATTATAGAGATACAATGATAATATGAACTAAGGCACCGCCTAAATGAGGGATTAAATACACATTGGATATCTGCTAAGCTATGTTCCAGATAGAAACTGACTAAATATGAGTTGAATTTAGATGTTATAGGCCTACAATATACAAAGATAGTTATTGATCAGTAACTGATCACTTTTCCTCTTTAAAGTTAAGACAAGAAATAATAATTATTCAAAATTTTAGATTGGCTATGTATCTGTAGTTTATGTTTGGAATAAGTGTAGGCATCCCTAACCCGGAGTTTTACCTATAATTATTATTCTGATTTGTTATAGATTGCAACGTAACGTCATGAGCCTATTTGGCGTACTTATGGTATGACGTCATTTTCTGTTGTTTGTGACGTCATGACATCACGTCTTGTATTGGCACCGTGTATCCAGTACAGTAGCGTATTTCTTACTTCCCTTTGCTTATTTAAATAGTTTGTTTTATTTATTGAATATTTTTAAAGATGGTTATAATTGGAAAGAAAATGATAGGGGGCAACCGTTTACAGATTACTATTTTTTATTTTCAAAGGACCATTCACCTCGGAAAACTGCCTGAAATTTTTGACCGGAAATAACTTTTTCTGAAAGCATTAGTACCTGCACAGACTCGACGAAGATACGCACGTGGACATTATTGGTATGGGTATTTACAATAGCCAGCTTCGCTGGCTATTTAATCCCCTATTAGTTTTGTATGTTGTGAAAGATTAAGAGTTAATTTACAGTCACTATCACTAGTTTAGTGATCATGACACCGTACAGAAATCAACTGCATATGTTTAATGAGAACATTATCAGACAGAAAATGCACTAGATCTTGAAAACTCTCATGATGCATCATAACATCTGTCAAAGATAGTGATCTCAAATGCGGAAGATTTCTGACAGGTAATTCAGGTAACAAAGTCTTAGTATCGGAAAAACCTTTTATGGAAACAGTATGCAAAGTGTTTTGATTCTCTAACATACACTTATTAAAAGGGGTATACTCGCCAGGCCCAATTCGTCCAATGTGTAAACACTGGAGACTCTTAATCTGACTACAATTGACCGTAAATCTTCCATTTTCTGAATGTAATGACTTTACAACAGATACATTTAGTAACAACAGTTGGTCCAATTCTTTACTATGTTCTTATCTTCAAAAACAAAATCTTGAAGTTGTAGTACATTATTTGGATTATTACAAGTGCCACATTCATTCCAACATGTGATGATAATACTTTGTAAAAGCTTGATTTGTTCCAAATAGGATTTTCGGTCATAATGAAATACAGCATTCATTCTGCACACAGCCAAATCATCGGAGATGGCCATGTAAATGTTGTTAAACAAATCTTTAACTTTTTGATTTGAGAATCCAGAAAGCAAAAACAAGAAATGTTTGAACTGAGTGACATCTTTAACTGTGAACCACGTTTTAGCTACATTATCAAATACCTGTTCTGTATCAAAAGTAGATACAAACAATGCAGCAAAAAAATCCATGTAAATCTGGTGCAAGAATGACAATTTTTGTTTGCGCTCTACAAAGCTGCCAATAACTTTACTTTTTGACATAATGCCAATCTTGCACAAGAAATCCATTTCTTCATCACACAATAAATATGGTTTAGACATTAATTGCTGTCTTGTAAAGACTAGACTAAGCGCATCTTCGTCTTGTTTAAACAATGATCTAAATGACAATATGCATACTTTCTGCAATAAAGGCACATGCTCATTTAAATATCTAAGATTCGAAATAACCACAGGAAGTTTGAATCCAGAAGTCGATGATGGTGGAGACTGAACGTTTTTCTGTTTTGCTCGAACAAAAAGCAACTCTATAATGTTACCATAAACAGCTGTTTTAGACATGTCAGTAAGTGTGCGTGCGAACCACACCGCTACCAAGTGCGATGCAACCAAAGGCATACACAACTGTTCACCAACGCCGCATTCCTCGACTTCTCTCATGAACTCCTTAGCATTCTTGACAACTTTATTTTCCGTGTTCATATGTTTTACTACTTCTTCAACAAAAGACTTTGAAGACTCTCCATGGATGCCGCTGATACGAACATGTTGGTCAATTTCTCGACGTGTGAGCCGTACATTCTCATATTTGTACGGTCGACATGTTGTAAGGTACACACATTTGTCGGTATGTACTCTGTCCGGGATTGTATATTCTTTTTTACCGCGCAGTTTTGGTGTCCACTCGTCGAACGCATCAATAATGACTAAGCATTTATGATGTGTTAAAACATGTTCAATAGATATGTTTAGTTCCTTACTGTCAGAGTTAAACAACTGCTCATTAATTATGCTGACCACATCCCTACATTTAGTATCTCTAAGTGATATAAAAAATAAGAATTCGAACCTGGCCAAGAAGTTTATGCCACTTTGAATATCTTGATTGGCCATTGTACCCCCACATTGGGATTTGCACCATAACAAACATAAACATTTGCACAGAGACGTCTTGCCGACACCAGCATCACCAGTGACATAAATATTTTGAAAACTTTGTTCACCCTTAACAAATATATCTTTGAATGATGAAATGCTGTTGTTTTCTTGTATTTTTTCAGAACTGTGGTAGTCTACTTGATGCATTGTTGGAGTTTGATAAACCTGGAAAAAATCCTCTTCTTCCTCTTGATACAGGGGTGATAGTGGTAAGGTGTTTTTAATCTGAAACAGTGTTTTTTTAGAAATTGACGTTCCGAATATTATAAGTACTAGTATATTCAAATTACTGATGCCAACAATTTAAAATTGGTTGATATGAAATAATTTCCACAAATATTTGTTGAACAGCTATATTTAAATCACCTGGGAATTGAAACATGAAGAAGCCATTTGGCGAAAAGTTGTGTGTAAATAAATATACACTATTTAAGTTTTATTTCGTGTTTTAAGGTTATAATCAGCATTTAAACAGCTGTAGAAATTAACATGTACATTGCTGTAAAAAATCATTGTGTTGGACTATCTAAATCAAGAAACATAATATTCTATTCTGAGACAACCCTCGTAAGAGCAACATATTAAGTCAGCTACATTTTGAGGATTTTTCGAAGCGATGAATCCATATTGCTGGCTTAGAATGAGAAGGTCGTAACTACAAAATCAATATACCGTATTGAGAAAACAAGAGAAAACGATCTGTAATTTACTCTTTACTTATGATAAAACAAGCTTTTAAAACTTCATTTTGGTCAACATGACAATTTCAGATTTTCATGAAAATAGACTCATAAGAAGCGCCTTGTGAAGCAGATTTCAAATATGTATGAGTCTTATAAGGTCGTAAGTACGACCTTCTCATTCTAAGCCATCGATATACGAAAAACATACCCATCAAATCGTCATTTATGTCACCTTCTCTCGTACGATCTCGTGCACCAAGCGATTTCTTCATTTCGACAATTTCTTGTTTTAGTTCAGCTTGCCATGTTTTCATTTCGGAAAACTGTTTAGCTTGACTAGCTTCGAAATGTTCGACTTTTGGTTTTTTTGCTATTTCCTCTTTCAGTTCTGCAAAATGATCAGCATGCCGTTTTTCCAAATTTTCAAACTTCTTATTCAATTCTCCAATACCATTGTCAATGGAACGATCCATTTCTATCCAAAGCTTAATTATATCATTATGTCTTTTCTTCAATTCCTCGTCAACATCCATCGTCTCGGCATCCGTCATTTGTTTAGGTAAGTCAGCAATTTTACAAGTTTGGTTGAGTCTGTTTAGAATCTGCAAGATAGTTGTTATTAATCATTTTTTTGCACATTAATAGCAACGCAGATACCATATAAAGCAGCAAAGTGAATCGTTCAATGGAGTGTGACCGTCGTGATTTTTAAATGGACAATCATGCTCATTTAAGTTGTTGTGAGAGATCGATTGCTTACAGTAGGGTTTCGGTCTATTATTTGATTTATTTGTAAACTTGACCTAAGATGTATAACGAACAAAAATTGTGTCAATATAGTAGTCCAGTCATTTTAACTTTTAACCTCAAACTAATTGCAAAACAAACAGTTTTGTGTTTATATGGTGCGTAAAGCTATCCTTAGCAATGTACAAAATGTCCTAATTGAATATTTGTGGGACTTTTTGAGATATTTACAAATATATTGAATTGTCACATGTTTTCGCGATATTTATCACTTTTGATGTAAATAAATCTTGTCTTGTACCAGTAACTTATTTTTAAATCGTGCTAAGAGGTCGCAATTTTGGTCTGATTTTTATGAAACTTGGCAGCGATGCTCATCGTAAGCTAATCTAGGTAAAATAAAATTTTGAGTTAACCGGAGCCAAAATCTAGGTCACTAGGTCAAAACATAGAAAAAACAAGATATAGTCACCAGGGGTCGCAATTTCGACCTTACACTTGTGAAGTTTAGTCACAATGATCACCTTACAAAAATCAAGGTCATGTATGAAATTGGATTAACCTGAGTTAAAAACTAGGTCACTAGGCCAAATTAGAGAACAAATCTTTAGAATGCACCCTTTTTACCTAATCTTTATGAAACCATGTCACATGGATCATGAAGACAAAATGTAGGTCAAATTCAATATTTACTTATCATGAGTTAAAACTAGGTCAATAGGTCAAATAAAAGACAAACCTTCATACGCCAAAAAGTCGCATCAATTATTTTAACCTATTGACCTAATTTTGACCCAAATAACTCAATAACATACTTGTCTTAGATGTTTTGATATGAGCATTGTGACCAAGTTGCATAAATATTAGACCAAAATTGTGAATTTTGTACCTACACAACGTTTACCTTTGATTTTAACTAGCGACCTACTTTTTGACCCCGGATGACCCAATTTATAACTTTGACCTAGATTTTGTTGATATTATTATTGTGACCAAGTTTCATAAATATAAGGTCAACATTATGACCTCTAGCGACTACACACGGTTTTGCAACAATTTGACCTAGTGACCTAGTTTTTTACCATTGATCATCCATTTTCTACCTTGGCCTAAATTTTGTTCAGATGATTCCTCTGACAAAGTTTTATAATCATAAAGTCCAAATTGTGAATACAAATGCAATTGTGGACGAACAGACAAAGAGAACAATCACTATTTCTCCAAAATCGATAGATTCGTGTACATTTTGTATATTGTCTGTATTGTATACTGTCCAAACAAAAATATCCTTTTTCCATAAGACACGAATGTATACAACACATGATATGTGTAAATTTTAAACAAATTGGATTAATATTAAAGAAATGAATAAAACTTTTGTTTCCCCTTCCAAGTGCTATTTTGAGTTATTTTGTCGACATTTGAATGGGTAGTATACCAACACGTAGACTGGCATATATATGAAAAGTAAATTTCTGATGATAAAATCAATATTTGTATTCGATAGAAGAAGGTTGTATCTTTCAGAAAATATAAGCTTTAAGGTGCAATTAGTAAATATTTAACGACTTACATGGGAATTATTAGAACTTAAAATTCCCCATGTAGTATGAAATAAGGAAAACGCTGAAATTGCTACCAAAAGTGACCTTAAACATGTCGATTTTTTTGTATTTTCCCCACTGCACTCGCATATTCGACGCTTTGCCTGTAGTCGATAATAGTCTGTATATGATGAAAATGCAAAGAAACTCTGTTTTGCAATTTGTTTGAGGTTGACCATATTTTTTAGCTTCAATGACTGGACTATAGCGTAATATGAAAGCCTGGGGCGTTTTGTTTTCAGGCAAGTTTACATAAAACTCCCTCTTTAGTGGCCCGTGACCTAATTAATCAGCAGACCGGAATCATTCGAACCATTTTGGTAGAAACCCACCCAATGAACTTTTCTATATTTTTTCAAATTTGGCGGGGTGGTTTATCTAGTGAAAAAAGTCGTTTGAAGACATTATTCAGTTCATAACGGACGGACGACGGATAGTGATAATAAAAGCTCGCCTTGTCACAATGTGACAGGTTAGCGGATAAAACACTTGAGAAAAATTATAATATTAAATACATAAGGCGTGTGAAGGCTTTACATTGATATTTTTCGTTTATAAGTGTTAAAACTGCTTACTGTGCACAGTTCCTTCCATTTTGTGTCCAAATCAGTCTCACGTATGACCACTGTACCACTGTGTAGAAGCTGTAAATGAAATCAAGAAATGTGGACTACATAAAACATGTACAATGTACATACATTGTTATTACAATAATTTGATCGTCACTGCATGTCACGCGTTAAACATGTAATTATGTATAGTTTGTCGAAGTAAAAGGATCTGCTTTCGGTATCAATAATACAGTTAATAGTGTACAATATTATATTTAATTAACACATAAACCACGGTGCGGGAGTTTGATAAAGCCCATTTAAAAAAAACGATGCTACACTACTCAGTAATATAAAATATGCAAATGAGGCGGCTAATCATTGTTATGTATTCATACGCGCTGACCAAGTATACATAATTATACACTTAACAAATCTTATAAGTGTGCATGCATATATTAACGATAGCTTAGTCAATACCTGATGGATTGTGCTTAAATTTTTAGCATATGTAGCTTGGTTATTTGGAATTACAATTCAATTGATTTAAGTACCATCTGATAAAAACATTATAATCAGAATTAGCAAATGATTACATCATCAAAACCTAATGTCACCAATCTTTGCAGTGAATTCATTGGTCGTTCGTCTAGGTCTTGATGCAGCTATTCGATCGCTTTGCTTTTCAATTTTATTTCAAGCATATGTGCTTATTATTGGTCTTATAACAAAGAAACCATGATTCGAATAATGTACAATTGAGGATCTTAAATACTAGTACCCACTTTCAGCCGCTAAAGGTTACCTACCTCTGACCATTAACATAAAATGATTTTTTGAAAGTTGATAAATACCATGCTGTTGAGTAAAAAATCTTATTATTATTCAAATTGACCATACTTAAACATAATTTGCACGTATGTGTAAATTTCTCGGAAATTTTGCTTTTTTTTATTTTTCACGGTTCAATGAACTGCGTCTTTTAATTTCGAGGTAGTCAATAGCATGTACACACAAGTTCATGCCGAAATGTTAATAAACAAAAGTTATATCGTTAAGTGTATGTACATGATACATAAAAAACCAGGTCTGTGGCGTGATTAGGTACAGTTTGTAACATTCGAAACACAACACCTATAAGTTATAACAAGAGATGTTTGTAAAGCACGTATGCTCCCATGGCAACCCAATAGCCGTAAATGGTAAACGTCACATAGACCTTGACCTACTGACCTACAAATCATTAGGGGTCATCTGTTGTTGCTGACAAACCTCAAGGTACAGTTTGAAGATCCTATGAGAAAGCGTTCTTGAGTTATTGAACGGAAACCAGTTGGTCTACAGACAAGACAGATTGACAGAATTAGAATGTGAATTAAAGTTCATATAACGCTGTAAATCATTTATTTTCGTCGGCCGGGTCCTGAAATGAGCATACTTAAAACTGAACACCAACAGCGCGTGCGCGCGAGAATCTTTACAATAACGTACCCCCCCCCCCGTTTAAGTATGAGCAAAATCACCGCTTTTATGCTATAATACATATTTCAAACTCATAATTTGTACATACATTATTCCTACAGTCCCTTAGTCGGACAATATCTGCCTCTATGGATACATCATTTGGAAGTGGGGATTTCCACACAGGATCTTTCGGACGACGAAGACCACACACGTTCCTGAGGAGGCAAGCCAGCAGGGTGACATCGAAGTTAGCAGAATTCGGCTTTGTATCAAGGGGTGGTAAGAATTTCTTCTGTGCGTCAGTAATAATATCTCTATGCATCAAAAACTGCAGTTGGGCATGGTGACCTGGGTTAGCATTTAGGTATTTCATAAAGTCATTGCTAACTTGAATGTCGAACAACGTCCTCAATACCCCGGTACCAATCTCGACAAGGAGAAACTGATACCGGAATACGAACTTTTCTGAAAAATAGAACAATTTCATATTTAGGATTTATATGTCATAGGTCACATATGCATAGTTACATGTATCAATCACTCAGACGACGTACTTAGTGATTAATTCATATCCACATGAACCCCAAGCCGTGATATATTGCCCGGTATATTATTCAAACTAATACCTGTTTGCGTTCTTACAATTTCATACTGACTCATTTTTATTGCGTATTGATACTGTAATTGTTTGTCGTGTTGCTATAGACGACTTCCGCTGTTTCAAGTATAAACCTCCGCCTGACGATACAGAGTGAATTAGACAGGCAATTCTTCCTATAACTCGGCTTCGGTCCAGTTCCCGGGAATTACTACATAATTTCGTGTCCAATCCCCGGGGATTTAGACAGTAAGCATTGTCTCCAGGATGGGGATTTAGACATCAACAAGAGCTCCGCGGTCGGAGACATATGCGCCTTGACACAGATTGTTGTGCAACAAAACTGATAATGAGTATTTATCTTATAAGGTTAGGATTTTTTTACCTGCAACCGTGTGATTAATTTTTATATGAGCCTTCATCGACAGATCCACTTTTGTAATCAAACTGTAATAAACAACTGACCTCTCTAAGTGTGACATTGACCACAGGGATCTAGCTATGATATTTCTGTTGCTCACACCACACTGTTTAGTCATCTAATGACCAAGGCCAATACATTTGGCATTGTATCAGGGGCATTGGTGGAGCCATTAGTGAGTTATCGGTAAGACATTGACCTTTGACCTAGTGACCCCAATTTCAATAGGGGTCATCTACCGTCCAAGGCGAATGTACCTGTGTAGTATCAGGCCCATCGGTCAATCCGTTGACGAGTTATCGATCGGAAACTAATTTTCACACTCAATGTCGCAGTGACTTTGACCTAGTGACCCCAGTTTCAATAGGGGTCACCTAGTGTCCAAGGCCAATGTACCTGCGAAGTATCAGGCCCGTCGGTAAATCCGTTGACGAGTTATCGATCGGAAGCGGTTTTCACAATTAATGCCACAGTGACCTTGACCTATTGACCCAAGTTTCAATAGGGGTCATCTACTGTCCAAGGCGAATGTACCTGTGAAGTATCAGGCCCATCGGTCAATCTGTTGACGAGTTATCGATCGGAAACGGTTTTCACACTTAATGCCACAGTGAGCTAGTGACCCGAATTTCAATAGGGGTCATCTACTGCCCAAGGCGAATGTACCTGTGAAGTATCAGGCCCATCGGTCAATCCGTTGACGAGTTATCGATCGGAAACTAACAGGTCTACCGACAGACAGACCGACAGGCTAGCAAAACAATATACCCCCTCTTCTTCGAAGGGGGGGGGGGGGGCATAAAAAAAATAAAAATGTCTAATTCCCCCTTGGTCGGCACCGGCAGAGACATAAACACTATCATATCATTGTTAAGCACACAAGGACGAACCTTTACTCAGCCGATGTCATGCGAGCTGCCAGGTTAAATACGATTGTGACATTCTAATTAAATTAGCTGGTAAGAGCATCATTTGCCAATATGATAACAGGTGCCACTATGCTCTTACCTGTTGGTCCCGGATTTTGTTCAATTCCGGCGATTAACAGCAACATTCTCACGAAGCTAACAGCTCCAATTCTTGTTACTGCACAGTAGACGCAAATGGGAAATGACCACGGCATGATACTGGTAAGTTGTCTGGAAACAATTTGTCTAGCTTTGTATTAATTTTAGTGTGCATCGACTTCCATACTGCATACTGAAAAGACAGTTACACACAAACATGTACACATTTTCATGAACAATATAAAGTAATTATACTTTTGAAAGTAATAAACATGAATAATATTAACTAAGGCACACCTATTTTGCAAATGTTTCGATTTAGGGCCAAAACAGGAAATGACATCGAGTGGGGAATGACGTTATCTGACGTTGAGTCATTGAGGACCTAATCGAATGGTTTGAGAAAGTTATTGATGTCATAGGCCAATCGGAGCACTTCGGACAATTCTAAGACGAATCACCTCTCGGACGTAAAATAGAACATCACCATTATTCCAACGGTTCTTAACGGTTTTTAGTGAAGCCAGAACGGTTTTGTAAACAGTTTAAAATTGAACTTGCTGCACTGATTAAACATCTTGGGCATAAATATACTCTAACTTAGCATGTTTTATTTATGTATGTTCTTAAAAAACGTCATAGCGATGGATAGTCTATGGTTTATTTTATTGCAAACCGCATCACACATGTGTGACCGAATCACAATCACTTCACTACATACATCCGAGGGAGCTTCCGGATTCGTCACGGAAAGACCCGAGTAGTTACGATCGGTCATAGGCCTCTCGCGACGTTAAGTCATCGCGCCCGTCCCATTTCTGAGAAGTGAGTCAGATTTTCTCTTATTAAAGTCGGGTACCCACGCTGCGCTGCTTTAAAATAAGTGGATAATCGCTTCAAAACAGTACTTTCAGTACTTTGATTTTTATTCACATGTCGTATTCCTTGAAATTTTGTTTTCATATCGAATGCCTATAGATCTATCATATTTATGTGCATTTGTGATGGGCGGATTCTTTTCAATACACAGCAAAGTTTAAAGAGATTTAATCAGAAACAAAAAGTGTCTACATCGAAAGCTTTTACAAACTCTTTTTTGTGAGATATTCAAAATTCAGAGTTTCCATGTACATTTGTATGATGAAATTGTAATATATATCAATTAGTAATACGTTAATCGTGCAAGATATAATACGTTAGATCAATCAAATTAAAATCCTGTGTTTCTATTGAAGAGAGGTGTGATCTCAGAGCTGTGTTCCTTGTTTCTATTGTCAATAGAATACATTTACCCGAGAGGTGAGGGAATATTTATTTATATAATATGTGTACTGTAAATTCAGTCTATTTAGTTCATGTCTTAAATTCTGCGTAAATCATGCTTAATAGTGGTTTAATGACAAAACGTGTATGATAGGAATCTGCCATTAGCATATAGTCTAATAAACATGTCATATGCACCGATAAACGGATACGCATCTGTCTAACAGATATCGGTAAAAATATAATTAAAAATTAATTAAAATATATTTTTATGCAAATCAAATACTTGTATACGCAATAAGAAACGGAGATATAAACAAGACTGCATTCAAAAAATGCTTATGCCCCCGTGAAAGCCATGTCCATAAAAAGCTAAGTCAATCAGCCATTATTCAGTTAAAATGTTTGATAGTGTTACATGGATCTGACATGGGGCTTATTATGGTAAACGAATATGCCACATTTAAAAACAATGCCTTAATGGACTTCATGTGTGATCTGTCACACCGGTGGGAAGTGCTTCCGGGTCGTAGTATGCTAAAGTAGTTCTTACGAGGGGTGTTTCATAAATAATGCAACTGCCCCGCATATGCGCGCTGTGTGCTGAATTAGATAGAATTGTTCATTGCATTCGAAAAACCTATTCTTCAATGACATTCTCGCATAAAATTATCAAAATACGTTGATGTATAAAGCCTAGGGCAGTCTCTATTTAGGGTCCACTCGCACCCACTGTACAAAATTCAGCAATGCAGAGATAGACAAATCATGACGTTGTCCAGATTTGAAAGACCTTTAAGTGATGTTTGCATCGTACGATTTTATTGAAACTGGCTATGTGTCTTGAGTAGTGTCTTATCCATACTATGCACTGCTTGTTCATGCAAAAGCGACCGAGATTTCCAGAATACCCTGCATTTTCTAAGAAAAACAAAATCCACCAAAAAACAACCCATTTTTTGAAAAAGTGCCTTTCAAAAAGACTGAATAAATGTTAAACATATAAGATTTTTTCTTTATTTTATACATATTTAGAAAGCTAAAAATATTCTCAACAACACGCTTAATCGCTACATGCGTTATTTGCCCGTACGACCACAATATTTCAACTATGAAAAGCTACACGGTAATTTTCATAGCTTAATTTTAACAATTATTAGCCCCATTGAGAATATTTAATTAAGCAAATAAGTTTTTTCGAGTACATCAATAGTTTAAAATTGTTCTTGCTGAGAAAGCATATATTGGATTAGATTTTTTAAATTTAACATATCACATAAAACCCAAACTTGTTATTATATGCTACAAATAATTATAAGCCAATTTAGGCATGTACAGTGGCTGTAACTGAGGTCTATAAACTGCACCATAACTACCTTAATATTTGATCGAAATGCCTGAAAATTTACGAAACTACAATAATAGACCGCAAATAAATTTTACAACCAGAGTTGCATTATTTATGAAACACCCCTCGTAGTATTTAATTCTGTTCTATTCAAGTGCTGTTTTAATGCGGAAAATGTGGATTATGGACCAAACTTCATGTATATATTTCAGAAATGGACTGTCAACAGTAAACAGCAT
This sequence comes from Spisula subtruncata, assembly GCA_963678985.1. Classification (NCBI taxonomy): domain Eukaryota; kingdom Metazoa; phylum Mollusca; class Bivalvia; order Venerida; family Mactridae; genus Spisula; species Spisula subtruncata. The sequence goes on along the minus strand of OY787673.1, from coordinate 16,164,935 downwards.
TTAATTGATCTATTTCATGATTAATACGCCCTAGCGGAGGACTGGAAATGTGTGCGTGCTTCGGTCCAATCAGCTGTTCTGTGTCTAAAAATAACAGTGTATCTGTTTTGCGAGAAATAGCTCGAAAACGAAACTATCGACATATCATTTTCTGTGATTAATTTTGGAGTACAGTGTTTGTATTATATGGAAACGACAACAGTTAAGCCTTCGGAATGTCAGTATGGCCCAGAGAGAGGTGCGAAATTGGGTTATTTTGCATAGAAATGATAGGCAGAAAATTCACCGGTGTGACACCTATATGATGTGAAAGTGAAAGTAGGAAATCTTTTGTTGCGAATTTATTTGTGGATGGATTGACTTCAAATTTTGTGTGCAAGTTCTAAATACGGTGACAAACATGTACATATGGCAGAATTTGATAAGGTAATTAAGATTTATTTTTTATTCAACTATAACAGGAAAAACATTGAAAATTGACCTTTTGGCCTTATTCGGGTCTATCGATTTTCTACCTACAATGCACTTGGGTCTACTTCCTGTTTGAAATTGTCGTCTGCAACTTTTGTCATAATAGATTGCATAAAATATCAGTTATATTTTGTTGTTTACAAAATTAAATTGTTTAAAATCTTTAAAATTATTCTTTTTTATCATTATTCAGAACACAACTGCTAGATCTATATAAAATTCATATACGCCGCATTACGCCCCTCGTTCAGAAATGGATCATTTTTTTATAAACAGTGCACAGACAAGCTACAGAACAACTCTGGATTGGCTCATGTGTTTTTTTGGACTGGTTACAGTATAAGGGGTTACGGGCAGTTCCGATACCGTGACCCCAGAGACCCAGCAGATGCCGGGTTTCGAACCAAGACTGCTCACCGTGTTGCCCTTTTGGTTTCAGTCGCCATCTTTGATATTCCCCCAAAATACGGGCCAATAATAAAGTATGCATAAAGTCGTACACCTCAATTTTGAGGATAGCTTCACGCATAATAGCAGAAAAGACTGCTTCAATATGGGTTTTTGCTCTGTTCATATAGATACCATGGGAAAAACGCAGCCTCCATGCTAAATTAGCTTGTCTGTTTAGATTCATTCATTCATTCGTTCGGTCGTTAGTTTATTGTTCATTCATTCATTCGCGCGACGTTTGTTCGTTCACTCGCTCATTGCTTGATTTGGTCGGTTCTGGTCCGGTCCGGTCGGACGATTGGTTAATTTTTGTTCTCACGTCTCTTATGAATTCATTTATTCATCTCTCCATCGCACTCATTATAATTTATAATTAAAATAATTAATGGGATCAGGCAGCACTCAATGAAACAGACTCTGTTTCGGCTAGTATCAAGCCATCATCAGCAGTAGCCTTGAAGCTCATGTAGCCGGTTAATCAAACGAAATTGACAAAATAAATATAAATCACTAACTTCTCGACACATATTTTGTTGGAGGTCACAAACCACTGAATAAATTTGTTCTTTAGCTCAACGTAAAGTTACAATAGTCAGTCCCAGGTTGATACATGTTAAAGTCTATGGCCAGGTGGCAGACATATATCAATGAAAAGAAGGGGCTACCAGCTTTAAGAAAATACAAAAAAAAACAGGGGGTCACGTATCATATGAGAAAAAGTTTGTCCGTCCAACGCGGTGAACATATCTTTACAGGCGCGCGGACCGACCAAATCCGGGTTTTACCCAACCCTACTTTCGCTTTGGTATTTTGGCCAAAATCTCAAAATATGTAAAATAAAACAGTTTCAATACATCACATACATGTATACAATGCCTGTAAACCCAATTAGATGATTCCAGTTCCACCTTGTCAAAGCATACTGCCATTTAAACACAATCACAAGTTTATTTAGGGACTATTTGAGTCTATCCTATTTTGGTTCGCGGAGGCATTTAGTGGTTTGTAACCTTAAGACAACCCTTTTCCCCCATTTTGATTGATTTAAACACTTATTTGACAACTAATATGTATATACAACTCCAAATGATGACTTTCCAGACTGAAATGACATGATTTCTCAAAATTTTGACAAAAGCGAGTAAGCGCCTTTAACGCAATTTCTTGGATTCTGCTGGCCATATTGTATGAATACTGGCAAATTAAACAGTTGCAGTTTTGTATAAACCTTACATTGGGCAATTATTTTATGTTGGGTGCTTAATTATGTGACTATTCCTCATATATATACACAATGACCCAGGTCTGATACCTAAATAAGGTCAAAATTGGTATGATAATGTCATTTTGTGGAGGAAAAATCTTCATTTTTTCTTAAATTTTCACCCCAAAACACAATTTTTTCACATTTTGAGACAAATTTCACTGAAAAATGGAATAAAACCCACAGAAAAATGTATTTCTAAACATTTAAAGTCAAGATATTGAAAATATACATTTTAATTTTTTGGGTCATTTCTGCTAAAATGACCTTCAATCTTTGATAAAACTGCAAAATCACATCAAATGACCTTTGGAATCGGAAAAAATATATGTAAACAAACACCATGTCAAATTTTCAGGAAAGGGAAATGACCCCATGTAGCCGGTTCAACAATAACATTTTCAAAGTAAATTTGGTCCAGTTTGTTCACAAGTTGATTTTTTCCCGCCAAAAGTTGCGCACGACCCTTTTTATCAATGGATGACGTCAAAGCTGTCAAAAGTATGTTTGATTAATAAACAAGCGAGCATTGAATATATGCATGTCAAACATTGCCAATTAAATAATGATTTACTCGTAGTGAATGTATGTATCAATTTGTTATGATTCCATTCAGAAATTGGTCCATTTCGTATTTATTTAATTTACTCGTCAGTCATTGTAAACAATCCTGCAGGGAATGTCACGAGAAAAACAATCTACAATTTCATGAGAAAATTACATACACCGGTACCGTGGATACACCGGCTTTATGGGGTTTCACTATACTGCTTTGTACTGGACAGAGTGGTTGTCGATGGGAACCGGTAAGTTTGTTTCGGTCTAGCAGCCACTCTGTCAGGCCGACCAGTCTACTGGCATGCATACGTATGGATGTTGTCATCTAAGACACCTTTCTCGTAGTCAGTCGCTGCAATCCAGAATCACGCAAACGTCGGTGTTCGTATTCCATCCTGGCCATCAGCACACGTCGTCTATTTTTGTATTTTGATGTCGACTTGTACTTCATGTGGTAATTTGCCTTTGTAGCGATGTGTTTGAGGCGTCGTTGTGCCCATACAGATAATGCTGTACCGGACACATGCCCGAATTTCTTCTTCACCGATACATCGACACTGTTGTTGGAGCGAAGTACTTGCGCTGACATGCGACCCTTGAATGTCCGGGCATAGCCAATGTGCTTGCTCATTGTAGCCACAGTAGCGCGGTTAAAGGACTCGCACTTCTGTGTGGAAGTTCTGGAGCTGACACTGTAAATGGCTGCCTCATTCAGTTTCATTTGCAGTACACTCTCCAGAAGCTTATTATCTTGCCCATTCATTCGCAGGTACTTGAATTTGGCTGGACTCAGGACATCCGACTTGTACCACCAGCACCCAATTCCCACTCCAGAACAGACAAGAGAATCGCCTGGGCAGAAAGTGCAGTTACCCGCGTAGCATTCAATGGTGGCTGACCGGATATCGGGTAACCTATTTATCATTTTGGCTATGTCCCCTTTGCCGATGCGAGCCAATTCACCAATGACAGCGTTGCAACGCAGTTTCACATATCTGGCGAGTACAGCTTGCGCTGCCTGTCTGTCAGTCCTTTTTAGTTGCAAGCGGAATCATGGTGCTGGAAAACTGAGATGTTTTGCACTTTTTCTGTTGTCGAGTGGCAAGGTGATTAGGGTCGGCTTGTCGCATTACCTCACAGTCAATGTTGTTTGCTGTGTAATAATCCTGCATGCCCAGGTAAGCCCTTGCATCCCCGTCTGTTGTAAGAGTGCTGACAACATATCCGTCGGATGATAAGTCTTCAGCCATGCTGTAGGCCATCTTCCTTTCCGAGTGTGGCATTAGGTATGGCATATCAGCAGTACAGCCGTCGTGATCTCCAGGGCAGTTGACATCTAGACCCTTGTTTATCATCTCTGCTCCTTTCTTGCACAGTTTATTCTCAACTGCTGTGGCAAGGATGTATTTGTTGGGTGTGTGATTTTCCATTGCCACAGAATATGCTTGAGAGGAGCTAAGACCGGGTTTGTATGACGAAGTCATGCGGAGTCAATTGTACCTTGCGTCTGTTGACAGATGTAGGTGCGAAGAGTCGTTAGCACCATTTTGTCTGTTGTGGTCTTCAACCATTTTCCGCTTTTCAGCCATATCTTGCTGACTGAGGCTGGTGATGCTGTCGCTGACCTTCTTCGTAAGGTCCTGCAGAGACGAAAAAGGTCAGTCCGGCTGTGTGAACAGACACTCTGCCCTGGAAATTCCCATTGGTGAATCTAGAAGAGCCACAGCCAGGTTTGTGTTGATTGCAGTTTTTGTGGTTCCAGCTATTTCGGTATATGTTTTCATTTCTCGCGAAATAAACCCACAACCAGTACAGCCGAAAACCAACTAGTCCGTACTTGACTTCGATTTTGACAGCCCAACTTTTCTATGTTGATGATACGATTACCGAGGTTATGTTCTCCTTCACTTTTTTCAGGTCTTGGCCGCAAGTCATACCCTTCCTCGTGACCCCAGTGGATGGAGAAGGCTCATCATGTCATCATGTGTAAGACGTGACTCTGTCGGCCCCACCTGAAAGTAGATCCGAAGGTACCTTTCCTTTGCCATAGGTGTTACCAGATTGGAAAAAGCAGTTTCCTGCCTTTCTCTTTCTGTAACCTTTTGGCATTGCGTTTGCTCTTTCAATTGCAGTAGACAGGAAATGACGTCATGACGCCATGGTGATGACGTCAGATGATGTCAGTTAATATTGGGCCAAATTGGACTCAATAGATAATAGCCAGTCCATTATGCTGACGATGTAGCATATCATATAATCTAAGGAGATATCTTATAACACTATGGTAAATAAAAAGTTCTTAAATAGACAAAAATAGAGCGAGAGATAGGCTGAAAAATGTTATTTTATAGAACAAAATCAACAAATTCCAGATTTATCCCCCCTTCATATTAGGATTTGAGTTCTTTTTTGATTGTCTTGATATATTGAACGAAACAAGAAACATTGAGAAGTGTTTTAAAGTTTATTTCATGAAAATCCAATGAGTTACTACCAAGCAGTTAATGTTTAGCTGTACCATGTACAGTCCCTAGGAAACACTTACTTTCGGGCCTCAAAACAGCAGACTGGTTCACTTAGCAGTAAGTTATTTTCTCAAAACTGGTCATGTTGTGTGAGAAATGAATGAGTGGAAATTTGTCGCAAGACATTGTGCTGTCTGCTGAGAGTATATGAACCTGCTCAAACTCAGACAGAGTTATGACTCTTGGTCATTGCAATTCTCCAAGTTGCCATCTATTTATATTCCAAGTTTCAAGTCAATATGTTAAATAGTTTTGAAGATATACTCCTGACAAAATTTTATTATAAAAATACTAAAGGGGAGATAATTCCACATTTAAGACAGACAGAGTTATGTTTCTTTGTCAATGCACTTTTCCAAGTTGCCATATATTTATAATTCAAGTTTCAAATCAATAGGTTGAATAGTTTTGAAGATACGCTCCAGACAAAATTTTATTGTAAAAATACTAAAGGGAAGATAAGTCTCTAAGTCCAAAATTTGGTCAAGGTGAAGGCCAAAATAGAGTCAGGTGATATAAGCGTGTGGAGAGTGGTCACATACAACATCCATGCAAGTATGAAAGCTTTGTAGCAAGCCATATTAATGCTAGAAGAAACGGTCAATTTGGGTTAACCAAGAATTTGGCCTTTCAATAAGTCTAAGTCCAAAATTAGGTCAAGGTGAAGGTCAAAATGGAGTCAGGTGATCCAGGCGTGTGGAGAGAGGTCATATACAACATCCATGCTAGTTTGAAAGCTCTGTAGCAAGCCATATTGATGCTAGAAGAAACGGAAAATTTGGTTTAATCAGGCCGGACGGACGGACGAACGAACGGACGGACAGGTGAATTACTATATGTCTCCCGAATTATCGATACGGGGGCATAAAAACCATACAGTCAAATGGCGTTTGATTATATCAAATTTAAAAGAAGCTTATGTACTGTAGTGCTTACTTTGGACAATCCAATTTTCACCTAAATATTTTATACACCTCATTTTGTCAACTACCATATTAGCACATTGTACACTTTTAATTATATTCATTTTTTAAATATTTTATATAGATATAGATCGAGTCCTTACGTTAATTATTGTTTTTATAGACGGTTATGTCATAAACATTTCTTAAAGATTCCTTTAACAAAAATAAATACATGTACGTATACTATGAATAAGTGTAACTAAACTCGCACATATAATATATTCAAACTATACTATATTAGCCAAAATAAATTTCCAATTTCCAGTTTTCACAATGTGGGTCACCGTGACCTATTACCTGCTGACCTAAAATATAGGGTTAATCTACTCAATGAGACCAATCATCCTATGAAGTTTCATGACTGTGTGTCACATGGTTCTTAAGCTGAAATGATGAGCCAAAACAGTTTTCACATTTAGGGTCACCGTGACCTTGACCTGCTGACCTAAAAAATAATAGGCATCATCTAATCAATAATACCATTTATCCAATGAAGTTTGAAGACTGTGAGTTAAAGGGAACGCAAGTTATGAGCAAAAACAGTTTCACATTTCGGGTCACCGTGACCTTGACCTGCTGACCTGAATAAATATACTCTACTCAATAAGACTAATCATCCTATGAAGTTTTATGACTGTGGGTCATATATCTAAAGTTATTAAGCATAAACGATAAATGTGACAGACGGACCGAAGGACAGGGCAAAACTATTTGTCTCCGAATAGTTTCCGTTCTTGATAGCTGTTTGATATCCTGTTTGAAGTCGACCGAAGTGGAGGTCCTTAGACTATTCGATAGACGAACAATACAAAAACATAACTTAGCCGTTAAACAATAAAACTACGTAAAATGATATCAATATATATCCCTCTGTGCTTGTCTCGAGTAGCTCAAGGTTTAAAATTTGAAATACGACCGTTCTCGAGTGGCTTGAAAACTATTCGAGTCATGACAGGATCCCGATTTTGAAGTTTTTAAACTTTTTTTCAGCATTTCTGTTTCCACAGCTACCACAAAACGTTTTGTCCGAATAAAATAAATAAACAAACGTATGGCATGATCCAGATTTTCTTGACGAACGGACTGACTGACGGACGGGGGGCATTTTTTTATATAAGAAATTATTGGGGACTAAAATGATATTTGTTCAAATAATTTATCTATGCTAGACTAAATAAAACCATCCCACCCCACCAAGTCAGGACAGGGGACAAATCTCTTTTTCCCCTAATGATGTGGAATAATCTCGTTATAGGTCATTTGCCTTTTGTTCTTGGTGAAAACATATAAATAATGCGTTTTTGTTCATGCTTCGCACGCTAAATTTAATATCTATGAAAATACGTTATAACGCATCTTTTTAAAAGCTACAGTGCATGTACTGGTCCATAACTCCTTTCTTATTTCTAAGAGTGTTTTATATCGTTGTAAATAACCATTACAAAACACCTTCCCAAAAAGGTTAAATCTCAATTCAGAACTTCAAGTAGATTGGTAACGTAGCAAAAATGTCCAAATAATAACTAATATGGTATCTCAGAATGCACCAGATGGATCTACTGTTTTGAAAATGTTCCCGGTGAGCATGCCGGATCCCTAATATAATAACATCCTAACAGGTATTTTTACAAGCAACAACTTCCTAGATATACGCAATCTTAGTCATTATATAGATACACAAGACATCAACATACGCTTCCATAAACATGATGTTTTATCTATGTGTAAATTGTTACTCCCTCACTCTTCAAAATAATGTTTGCTACCCCACTCTTAATGTTTGATCACCCCAATGTTAAAAACACTGCTACATTCATGCTCTAGACTAATGAAGTGTTCAGATACAATACTTAATAGGATTTACTAAATGTAACGTTAGTTTTTTTCATGAAATAATAAAACGATGCGTAGTTTACATTCATAGTTGATATTTGACATACATCGATGCGTCGCTAGTTTGCTAAGTTTCAATATTTTTTAAATGATAAACAAATACCTACAGGCTACGAGTAACGATCAATCAAAGAATATATATACATATATCGGTGACACAAAGCTAATTTAATTTGATAGTCTATGCGTGTATGATTAATCAAATGGAATAAGCCTGAAAATTAATCCATATTAACAACTTTATTTGCATACAAAAAATACATAAATGTAACAAGAAAATCAAATAAATAACATTAACTAGACCCCGTACACCCGGCTAGACCCCGAACTTGTTATGTGAATAAAAACTAGACTCTGTGTAGTAAAAAGCTAGATCCAATACACAACGAAATGTTGTTTTTCTTCAATAACATGCTTGTAAGTGCATGTTTATTGACGAGGGTTGCAACATAGGTAAAGAACAATTCAGATAAAAGTTTAAATCATAACAGGGTCTTGGAAAATGTATTCTTATGCTGCGATAAAAGAAAAATGTACGTTTTTCTGCACCGTCAGCCAAAAGAGGTACAATTCGGTGCTGCTTGTCAAGAATTAACGAACTTACAGAGCAAACGAGTACATTGGATCTTTAAAATAAACATTTCACTGGGGTTGTCCATGCGTTTATCAGTACCCGATAAAGACTGAATGACTGATAAGACCGACAACACCTCAGGGGTTTGTCAAAACATTATTATATATATCTATCTGGCCAACTTCGTGCGCAGACTGTGTGTTTTAGTTGATAAAACCCACAGGTGACTACTAATTTATGATAAATTATTTGATTGTATAAAGGCTACCAACACGGTTAAAAGATACACAGAAATGTGTAATCGATACTGTCGTCTGTGGTCTTTCTAACGGTATTTTTCTATACATGTCATAGCAAATGCTCAACTAAATATAGTTTTATGTTAATTAGTAAACTTCTTTGTATGTTAGATGCCATTATAATGCATTTAGTTGATATATGCACATCTGTGTCATGTGCATTTGGTAAATGGGCGAGACTACAGTAAATAAATAAAATAACTAAATAAGCATGTATATTCAAATTATAATTTGAGTAAAACACCGATGTAATTATCTGTGAGAAGTTGGCAGGTTAATCGTAATTGACATTACGCCAGAGAAGAGATTGCTCCGTCTGGTTGTTTGACAACCCAAAAGTAATCATCCCGGCCAATCCCCGGGGTAAGGGGCCGTGGATACAACTGACTGGTATATAAAGTCTCCAAACAACTAGGCTTCCAAAGAGAGACTGCATCAGGGCTGTGTTTAGTCCACGGTAAACCAAGTGTCTAGATATTCATTAAAACAAAACATGTAAAACGTGTTTCGCAATTCATATGTAAACTAATATTAATCATGTTCGCCTTCTTATATTTTAGAATTTAATTCTAAGCCTGTATAATTATAACTACTAAATGATGAACAATAATACGACCTCCTGTGTATTAGCTCACAAGATCACAAAATGCTCAAGGTGAGTTATGGTGAACACTCACCGTCCGTCCAAACTTTCAATCGACATCTCCTCTTAAACCGTTTGGCCAATTTTGATGAAATTTTGAGAGTGTACGTGGTATTGGGGGGATTTAGTAATTGCTCATATTATGGCCCGGGTGAAAATTGGCCCCGCCCCGGGGTCACCATTTTACATAGACTTATATAGGGAAAACATATAAAAATCTTCTTGTCTAAAACTACAATACCTAGAGCTTTGATATTTAATATGTAGCATCATCTATTTGTAACCTAGCAAGATTGCTCAAATCATGCCCCTGGGGTCAAAATTGGCCCTGCACTAGTCAACAGTTTAACATAGACTTGTATAGGGAAAACATACAAAAATCTTCTAGTCTAAAACTACAATGCATACAGCTTTGATAATTGGTATGTAGCGTCATCTACTGGTTTTCTACCAAGATTGTTCAATTTATTCCCTTGGCTGAAAACTGTGCAGGGCTTCCTACATACAAAAACGAGAAACTTTCGCGTTTTACTTGTCCTGGACATGCTATTTACTTTCGCGGATTTTTACTAACCTCGAACACCGCGAACTAAAATCGTGCGAAATAATTTCTAGGTTTACAGTATTCCGGTGAGCGATAAAGGGCCATGACGGCCCTCTTGTTTATGTTTTAGCTTGGCTATTTTGACGTGAACCTGAACTTTATGCAAGCATATATTACAAGGTTCTTGCATTGAATATATCAATTTCCGCGAACAAATCGTGCAATATCGGTATTTCAGATTTGTGTTTGTATTATATCTCGTGTGTCTTCGTGATACTCCCCAATTATAAAAAACATACAATCGGTGTTGTAAACGTAGGCAATATATAGCCTGTTAAATTATGCTAATCGAAAGGTCATGCTCGTGTCAAATTAGCCAAGCTACACCTGGGTTGTATGCCCTTAACGCATGGGTGATTCGACAGTCGGTCAGATAAATATGTATTTTTTTTGTTGAGAAAACCCTTCAGCTTTAATCCGTTCATGCCGTGTATTAAGTGCATTCAGGCACTGATTACAATCAGCATGGACAACCCCACTACCTATAGGTAAATCGGTTCACTTCGAGTGAATCGTATACATTTTGACAGAATAATGGTTAAAAACTTACCGTCGTCCGAAATCGATAACCACTTTCGTTTTCGTCCAAAATAGGGGGGGGGGGTATTTCCGCTGAACGGTGTCTACTAGTGGTGAAAACAATACATAATCAAATCATCTTTACCTTAAAATTGAGATTAACTTGAGATTAATACATCCGTCTGTTTCCTTTCCCTGTTAACACTAAGATGGCGTTTCGTCTTCTCGCATATTATCGCGTAGACTCGATCATACGATTTAAACGTCATTTCCCAATTTATAGATTAAAATTTAGACATACAAAGTGTGTGTAGTTTCATATTACACGGGGGTAAAGTTTAAATCAGATACGATCGTTTCATTCAAACTGACTTAAACATTTAAAGCATTAGTACATTATGTATTGTATTGCGCAGTATTGTATAGTCACGTTAGTATTAAAATAATGATTCGCGCAATGAAGTAAGACCATACCAAATCGTCTCTGTGTTTAGCGTCTGAGGACGGATAGGTTTGGGCATATTGGGTAAGAAAAAACAACAAAGAATGTAACCTCTTATCTTCAAAATCCATTGATATGTTGCTTTTATACTTATAAATCATATTTTTCATTATGCCCCCAACACCTACACAGCAGTTGGTTTCACCAAGTTTTCTGTTATCTCTTTAACTTATTATGATAAGCATTTTTGTCCCATGATAGCTAGATCGAACTTAGGGTGTACGCTTTAAATGAAAAACAATTGGTATGCCTAAATGTATTAGTCTATATGAAAATGAAGTGGTATTTTGAAGATAACACTGTTTTCGTTTGGGTTACTCGTTTGTCTTATCTTGGTCAGTCGTTCGTTCGATAGTTGAGATAATCGTTAACCTTAGCGGTCATCTATTAGTTTCTGTCTTGTACATGCATGATACTGGCACTCATATTCGAGTTATCACTCTCCTTGTGATGCTTAATAACTTCGCAGCGTTTCAAGTGAATAGCTATATGATGGCTATTTTAGGAAGCTGATATTTTTGTATAATAATTCTAATAAGTCAGAAAAAGAGAATATATCGTAAATTTCTGCTGTGTGTTTGAACCTTTATTCATAGTTTCTTGGTTTATTATTATTTTATGTACAGTGTCTGTCTATGAAACTAATAAATGACATCGTATTACAGGAAAAGTCCATCTTAATCTTATTTTATTCTATTCGGAGATTCATATACTAGACGTCTGCCATACAAGCATGCAGTATAGCTAGGCTCTTTTGGCATGAGCCTGACATTTATGCAAGAATATAATACAAGGTTCTTGCTTTGAATATATCAATTTCCACAAGCAAATCGTGCGATATCGGTATTTAAATTTGTGTTTGTATTACATCTCGAGCATCTTCGTGATACTCCCCGATTATGAAAACATACCATCGGTGTTGTAAACGAAGGCAATATATCGACTGTTAAATTATGCTAATCAAGAGGTCAGGCTCGTGTCAAATTGGCCAAGCTATATCAAAATAATGATTAACTTCTAATCGTACATCCAAGTAATACTTAGGAATACGTTCAGTCAAATAGCTCTTTCAGTTTTTCAAAGCAATATGCATGTGCTTATAAACATATCTTTGCAGCTATCAGTTATACCCTCAAGATCATGTCCGAAATCGTTCTTACGTCAACAACCAACTATTCCTACATTTTATTGACGAGCTTCCTTCCGGAAAGTTTGTATGTCTGACTACAAAACTAATAAAATACATCGTACTACATTAAATGTTCATCACAATGATGAATCCGTACATGTTATAGATGTATTTATTGTATTTATATGTCTGCAGATTCACTTGGTTAAGTCTCATTTTTTGTCATTCATGTGAATATTAGTAATAGCATTAATGTTAATTTAGATATTAGTTTAATACAAACTCATAATTTAATTCAATTTCATTCGATTCGCGGTCGCGACATGTCATACATCTTCGATGATAGATTTTAATTCTGCCGCTATTAAAACAAAATTGTACACAGAAAGAACAATTTATCAACATTAAAAGAGAAATTTTGACAATTTTTAAGCCGAACCGCTTGCCAAATTTAAATAAAAGCACGCAATGAACTGGGTTCATTTTCGAGCTAAACCCAGCAAAATTTACACTTGTGATATCGTCAATAAATTCCCACATCCTACGTATCGTCATTTTATTGACGCATATTATTAATATATCGTCATTTGCGAGGAACATTCGTGTGGGAGGAAACACCCACATGTAGGTCATCATATTTCACTCTTCTCAGTGACACACATGCATAAAAACAGTTATATAAAACTGAATCCCTTATTTGTTCCGTGATTCAACATCAAGGATTTACATTATTATCACATGAAATATCAAGGATTAACATGATTACCACAAGAAATATTAAGGATTTACATTATTACCACATGAAATTTCAAGGATTTACATTATTACCACATGAAATTTCAAGGATTTACATTATTACCACATGAAATATCAAGGATTTACATTATTACCACATGAAATATCAAGAATTTACATTATTACCACATGAAATATCAAGGATTTACATTATTACCACATGAAATATCAAGGAAATATCAAGGATTTACATTATTACCACATGAAATATCAAGGATTTAAATTATAACCACATGAAATATCACATAATTTAGATCATCATGTTTCGTTCACGAGCAAGATAAGTAGGTAAATACTGACACCCAGTAATGATTTGGCGTACTACATTGGTCATTTCGGAAATAGTATTGAAAACAAGAAAAATAGTTACGTCCAGGAATCAGAAGTCATAATTTGAAAACGGTTTGCAAAATTATGCAATGACCAGTAGCAATTTTCTATAATTATTTAAGCAATACATTTAATTTATCCCGTCGTACAATAAATATTCAATTGAAGAGATACGTAAAAGAAGCCACATCATTTCTGCAAAACATCTGATTAAGGCAACTCCAGTCTGAATTCAGCGTTTTATACAACACGGAAACATACTGATTGTAGTTAATACATGACCAAAGTTTACGAATTATTTGAACCTTACTTCTATTGGGAAGCCTTAACATCAGAAATCGAAACAGTAACGTAAATCGTCTGTAGTCGACTCTAATTGTCACAAATGCAGAACATTTCCACATTCTCAGGACATATAGGAGACATTGTAATAAACCACCTGATGTACTTCTAACAAAGGCTGATACGTTGTACTGATGACGCGGGTGTCCCATAGCTATCCGTGACATGTGACTAAGAATACCGACAGTTAGTGATTTACCGCTGCAGTGCGTATCATAAATAAATAGAGGATATTTGTTGATTTTGGTATAGGTTACAGACCACTAAATGCCTCCGCGAACCAAAATAGGATACACTCAAATAGTCCCTAAATAAACTTGTGATTGTGTTTAAATGGTAGTATGCTTTGACAAGGTGGAACTGGAATCATCTAATTAGGTTTACAGGCTTTGTATACATGAATGTGATGTATTGAAACTGTTTAATTTTACATATTTTGAGATTTTGGCTAAAATACCAAAGCGAAAGTAGGGTAGGGTAAAACCCGGATTTGGTCGGTCCGCGCGCCTGTAAAAATATGTTCACCGCGTTGGACGGACAAAATTTTTCTTATATGATACGTGACCCCCTGTTTTTTTTGTATTTTCTTAAAGCTGGTAGCCCCTTCTTTTCATTGATATATGTCTGCCACCTGGCCATAGACTTAAACATGTATCAACCTGGGACTGACTATTGTAACTGTACATTGAGCTAAAGAACAAATTTATTTAGTGGTTTGTGACCTATAAGATCGAATTTTCACCGAGTGATCACAGAAATCATTATTTTCATAAGTGGCGTAGCGACGAGTGAAAATATAATTTTCTGTGATCACGAGTGAAATAAAATAAGATCTTTCACCAAAAATCAACAAATTTTCTGTTTATTATTTGCTTCATTTTTTCGTAAAACGGTACAAGTAATTGGCTAAATTGGAAAAATTACGTTGAAATTAGAACGTCAAGACGTGATAAATATGACGTCACAATGATGCTGAATGGGTCAAGGTCCCCCCGGGTACTACTTCACCGTACCCCGGGTACTTTGAAGTATACTTCACCGTACCCAGGGTACTTAGTAGTATACTTCACCGTACCCCAGTATGCTTACAGGTACCCCATTTTTACTGATAAAACAAGATGCCAAAATGTCACAAAATACGCCCGTCTTGATTGTGCTAGTGAAAAAAATATTGATTATGAAATAAAAGCCCATATTGTGTCAAAACATTTTTGAACAATCATCTTGAAACTTATCTTGGCCTAGATATTATACCCATGAGCATCGTCAGCAAGTTTGAAGGCGATCAGATGAAAATTGTTTGAGCTAGGGTACAGACAAGGCCAATTTCACATTTTTTGGTACAAGAAGGACCATAACCCAAGAAGGCCTGCACCGATTTGGCCTATAATCTAACTTGGCCTAGATATTACACCCATAAGCATTGTCAGCAAGTTTGAAGACGATCGGATGAAAATTGTTTGAGCTAGAGTACAGACAAGGCCAATTTCACATTTATTTTGGTAAAAGAAGGACCATAACCCAAGAAGGCCCGCACCGATTTGGCCTATAATCGAACTTGGCCTAGATATTACGCCCATAAGCATTGTCAGCAAGTTTGAAGACGATCGGGTGAAAACTGAATGAGCTAGAGTACAGACAAGGCCAATTTCACCTTTTTTTGGTAAAAGAAGGACCATAACCCAAGAAGGCCTGCACCGATTTGGCCTATAATCGAACTTGGCCTAGATATTACACCCATAAGCATTGTCAGCAAGTTTGAAGACGATCGGATGAAAACTGAATGAGCTAGAGTACAGACAAGGCCAATTTCACCTTTTTTTGTTAAAAGAAGGACAATAACCCAAGAAGGCCTGCACCGATTTGGCCTATAATCGAACTTGGCCTAGATATTACACCCATAAGCATTGTCAGCAAGTTTGAAGATGATCGGACAAAAACTCTTTGAGTTAGAGTACAGACAAATATTGGACGCCGCCGCCCGCCCGCCAAGGGTGTTCACATAATACGTCCCGTTTTTCAACGGGCGTATAAAAATTAAATTGATATGATTTTAATCGCCGAACAAAAAAATTATACATAAAAGGAAGGTAAGAACATTTCATTTCGGTATACTTCGACCCATAATATTTATCTTGTTTTACCGTCGAATTTCTAAAAAAAAGAATTTATTGTCGTAAAAATCGATCACATGATGGTCACGTGACTGCGCTTGAATCAAAACACTGACGTTTTTGGCGCGCTTTATATATTACAACAGATTATATGCAAATAGTGTTCAAATTCGTTTCCACCAGCCTGAATATTCACTTCTTCTTCGTCCTCTTCTCTGCTGGATACGTACTCTTGAATAAAATTCATGTTTTTATTTCTTTGATTTTTTTTAATCAATATTTTTTTCAATGCCGAGACGGCCACCGGTTTACGTTGTTCTATTATTTGTTATTTTACGACATCGTTTTTGGCGCGCGGTAAACCCGGGTACGGTTGAGTATATCGGGGTACGGTGAAGTATTATCTGCGAAATCAGGGTACGGTGAAGTATACTTCAAAGTACTCCGGGTACGGTGAAGTAGTACCCGGGGGGACCTTGACCCATTCAGCCACAATGATGTAACACATATTTTGAAGCCCGGCGCTGTTGACGTTGCGTTTCTTTTTCTGCACGATATTGGAACCAGCCCCAAAACAGTGAAAATAACAAAATGATAATTTCATTGTTATTTGTCATTTTCATTGAAAATCACCATAATCCATTGAAAGCTAATAATAAATGTTGCTATTTCAGTCTTTGTTGTACATGTGGAATGTAGGCAGTGCTCTTATACAAATGTATTTATCCCACTGGTGATTGGACAAGTGTTTAGTGGTAGACTGCTCGTCATATGGTTGTGGCTTCGATACTGTCTCCAGCAAGATCGAAACTATACATCCTACTCAGTTTTTTTATTTTGTGAATAGTTGTATAGCTTAAATAAATTGATTAGTTATATTTTTACTTTTTGATTGCATGGGCGTAGGAGCGTCTTCAACATTGGGGGGGGGGGGGGGGGGGGGGAGGGGGCCAAACAAGTTGGCAACTTGGGGTAAAAAAATTTTTTTGCTCGCTACGCTCGCAAAGTAACTTCATTATGTCAATTAGTCAACACGCAATAATTGCACAAAACTATTCTAGACACAAACTGTACTCTTAAATGTCCAAAACACTCCTATATCTATATACTAACTGTGAGTTTATGGTTCTGTGGTCATTTGGTTAAGTAATTACCTCTTAACTGGAAGTTAATCCGTTCAAGTATACACGGGTCAGCCCTCCGGAAAATTTTCAAAACAATAGATAAATCTAGTGCATTCTAGGCGTTCTGATATACCTTATTTTGCATTCAAAAAGGACCTTAAAGCAGGGAATTTAAGTTCTAACAAAAACACAATTAAGTGTTTGCATAAAATTTAAATTTAAAAGGTGAAAACGTTTGTTTCAAAGGCTTTATATATAATTGACAACGTCCAAAAGTCATATAGGAGGGTTGGGGGACATGGAGAGTTCAATTCATGGCACAAGTGTATTTTTGAAAACAATGGGTGATGAGGTATTTGAATAAATAAAGGAAGTTATTTTGCGATCGAAGCGAGCAAAAAAAAATTTGATACGTTTTTACCAAGAACTGAAGGCAAATTGCCTATAACGAGATACATTAGGTCGTTAATTATAATTTTTCGTCTGAATTATTGGGGGGGGGGGTCAAAAGATATGTTGGCCCCCCCGGTCCAGACATTGGGGGGGGGCCTGGCCCCCCCCTGCTCCTACGCCCATGGATTGGTGTCTTGAAGTTGATTGAAGCCCGCCCACGCACGGTTCGTAACGCCGCCCGATGTGTCTTTTTATTATTATATTGACAACAATACATGCACCATAGTTCCCATTCATAGGCTGGGTGAAAACTCCGTTGATTTGTCGAACTGTTTACGAAGTTTCTGCTCGTGAAGGATTGTTTTCAGAAAAGTATCATTTTCACATTGCGAAACAATCGTACGACGCATTATATCAATTATCGTGGGTGATATATTCACTGCAATCTTTTTAGTTAACACCAATGCAAACTGTTACACGATAACACATAACACAATGTATATTACACGATAACGAGACAAAATGTTCATAAATTCACGCCATCGGCGCGAAACTCTCCCTTGTCTCTATTAAAGTACAATTTGTGAATTAGCACAATTTTCATCTGAGGGACCCCCATTCTTCTGATAAACAATTTGTGAATTAGCACATATACATGAACAAAGCAAAGGGACGGTGTTAACGTTACACAAGAGAAATGTTATTGTGAATATGTTTACACACCTCGAGTCCATCCTAAGTCTAGGCATTGTCACTGTTAGTTAAATACGTACATTGCTTCTCAGATGTGGTAATGGAACCCTGGTGTTTCGGCAGATGTTCTGCGTCAATAATGATGGAGTTAAAAGCTTTCACGACATGAAACGTCTTGCAAACATCGAAGTATCACGTAAATATATGCAGTCAATAAGACGCACCATTTGTATCAAGTCAATTTCGTCGTGCTTGTCAACAGCGCGGATAGAACGAGTTTGTTAGAGGACATTAAATGACGGGAAACTTATTTACACTGTCCTGTTCTATAGGGTTGTCGGTGTGTAATGCACCCACGGCCCATCCCCGGGAATTAAACTTTTGTGTTGTCAAAACGCATGCCCTTACACGGGCCTACACGGCGGCACTGATGGTACAATCGCCAGTATTTTCCCGGCGGAACATGGCAACTACATATTGTCCCGGGATATTGGTTCGGAGAAAACATTTCCAACATTTCCACTAACTTCTCGCTTTTCCCGACAGTGCGGGAAGCTTGATTGTACAATGATGGCTGTTCCTCCGGCTATGCTCGGGGTAGGGGGCGTAAAAACAAATGGCTGTTACAAACAATTCCCAATATTTCACCGGCAGTGCGAGGGAAGCTTGAAGTGTGAGGTGTTTAAGTCCCGATGACATTGGTAGCTTCCCGTACAAAGGCGGTAGCACCATAGTCAACCTTTAGGTATGCATTGTCCACTTCAAAGTAAAAATAGAAGTTTTCTATTTGACTTAATGCCTTTATGTGTAACTGTCTTATATATATAGTTGAGATTTTTAAGTAATATCGCCGTCCAGCGAAAAGCTGCTTCGCATCTTCCAAAATTGAGGCACGGTTCTTGTGCACTACACTTCGAGTCATTGCAAGAAACAAGCGTACCAAGTTTCCGGTCAATCGACCTTATGGTGACTAAAGTTATGTTCCAGACAAGAAATGCTCCATTAAAATCAATCAAAGGTAAATAATTCTAAAACGACACAAGGTAGAGTTACGGTTCTTGCGCACTGCACTTTGAGTCATTACCACAAACATGCATACCAAGTTTCCAGTCAATCCACCTAATGGTGACAAAGTTATATTCTGGACATGAAATGCTCTATTGAAAATCAATCTAAGGGAAATAATTCCAAAACGGCACTAGGTTGATTTACGGTTCTTGCGCAAGGCGGACAAGGTCTATAACATTTTGACCTCTAAGTGTGACCTTTGAGTTAGAGACCTGGGGCCCGTTTCATAAACATATCTTAGCTAAGATAAGATACTATCGTAAGTTTGGAAGATACGATAAACTTAACTCTAAGATGTGAGCGTTTCATAGACACTGTAAAAAATGGATCGTGAAAAATAGCAATGTAGTCTAAATTTTAGTCACGTGATCGCGCACCTGACACAGCAGAAGAAAGAAACAAACAAACAAAATGGCCGCTATTAAGCGTAAACCAAATTGGTCCCAAAAGGAAATCATACTGCTGACTGACTTGTGTACTTCCTCCGAAGACTTGATAACGGGGAAATTCTCCACAAATCTAACGGGAGAAGACAAAAAAAAATTTGAGTTGACTGTGGAGATAAGTAAGTAGATCTAGCCGACAATAAAGTTTTAAATCAAAATGCCTGACTGCAGTGACGCAGTTTATTTCACTTATCGGCGATTGCCGAAATAACAATTTAGTAATATGAAAACATGTATCTACATGGAATATACATGTGTGATGAAAAGTTGTTCGTTAAGATGACTGGAAAGACCATGGATAGAAAAATATCAAGTTCCAAGATGTTCAGCAACACAAAGATTGCAAAAATAGACCCGTGTCCGGATTGGTTTTGAGTGGAATTCAGCCTTGGCTTGATATCACAGAATTACTTCCCTTGCTCATTTTTTCTTCATTTGCAATGGGATATTTTTGAAGCTGTAGTGTAGGTCTAATGGTTATAAAAGCAAATGAAATGATAGTTGCATTTTATACATTGGTCAATTTGTGATAATAACATGATTATTGATTAACTGCAGATCAATTGATTTTGAATACTTTTACTTTTAAGAATAAACAGCATTGGTGGTAATGGCAGAGAAATTGCAGAAACATAAAAAAGTGGACAAGGTAAAGGTAAACACACTACTTATTGTTATGTACGTAATCTTCATTTTAATTGCATATATATGGAAACCCTGTTCAGATTTTGATGGCATATACGTGGCCTGCTTGACTGCTGATCGAGAGGTCCCGGGTTCGTTCCTCGGCCGGGGCACTTGATCATTTCTGAAACGCTTACTGTGTTTCCCACCCAACTAGAGATGGACTGGTTAGCAATCTAGAGGTAGTATCGCGTGTATCAGTACTATACACCGGCTAAAGAACCAATGTGTCATTTCGGAAAGAGCTAGAGCATCGCGCCCGGATACATTGTATCACACCACTGTCTCTTCCACCTGCTGTCCCTTCAGCAAAACACAGGACACCAATGGAAATAAGTGCTTGCACTTTAATTGGTTATCCTTGACCGAAAGGTTTAAATAATTACACATATCACCATTATGAGCTGACAGGGTTCCCACGGTCAGGGAAAAACATAATTTTTTCAAGATCAGGGAAAAGTCAGGGAATTTTTAAATAAAGTCAGGGAAATTTGGAAATTGAGCAAGTCAGGGAATTTTACATTTAAGATCTTGACAAGTAACAATTCCTACAAAGAAAATACCAAAAAAAATGAAAAAATCCTCGCTCACCATGCTCGCTCGGGATAATTTTAAATAATGATTCTTTATGTCAATTAACAGCCCTAAAATACCTGAATCTTTTTTGTTTTAAATAAAGCAAATATAACCTTCTTTTCACAGTTTCTATTGCGCTATTTTTCTCTGACAAAATGGGCCGATCGCTTGAAAAAATCAGGGAAAACAGATGTCTGGTCAGGGAAAAATCAGGGAATTTTGTCTAAGAATATTTGCGGGAACCCTGGCTGAGTTATATAGGGCTGGCCTAATAATCTTTGTGTACTAGACCTGCTTAAGAAATGTTTATTTCCAAGAGGACGGAGTCTATATATATCGATAGTTATACTATAGGACCATTAACTCTTGCTCCATCGTATTCATATTTCGAGGCATTTTTATAAAACCAAACTTGTAGAATTTTACTAGCTATACTGGTGTTGACTTGTCTGTTTGTGTGAAGACATATTATTGTGCATACAAATCTTGCAGTTTTTCTAGGATTTCCTTCAAACTTTAACGTATGAACTACCTTAATTTGTAGATGTGCATAAAGGTAGTAATTAGAGCTAAGATATATTTCTGAATTATGACCCTTTGGGAGCATGTTAGTCTGCCCAATGTAACTTATAATAATATTATGTTACATATTACGTCTGACCTTCGAGTATCGGTACAATATCGTCAACATTATACCATATTCAATTTGATACTGCGACGGATACGGAGTTTTAGGCTAGAACTACATTAGATGTAGATGTAATTCCTTTAGAATGGTTCGTTTAAAACAAGCCTTACGTCCCGGTGAAGGGGCCTTGACCTTTATATAGTATCACACAAATGGAATAAAAATTAACTTATCCGTTTAAATATCCCATTTATATTGATATCGTTCTTTTCTGACTGTCACCATTCCATTATCAGCCCCAGATCATTTTGGGAGAAGGTTCGGCACGGTATTGTTATGATGAGGTCAAGGTCGGTGAAGAGGTAGATTAATGTTTCCGTGAGAATAAATAGCTTTAAGTACCCGAGCGGGCAACCTTTAAGAAATCGTAGCACTTGGCATCACTAACTGTATTTTTTATTACAAACCTGTGTTAAAGTGTCGACTGGGCGACCCCTATGATCATGTCTTGATAGGATCGGATCAAGCAGCCAAACAATATATCTGATCGTGTCCTCATCGAAACGGTATCTTGAATAAACCACATCTGGTGGTAGATCGTCTAGTCCGATCCTTTCTCGGCACCCGAGGCCTTCTTACGACCATTCTATGTAAATTGAAGATTCTGATGGGCGCGGCCATGTTGGTTTAGATTGTAGACGATATGCTTAAGAGAGGGTCGATGCTCTCGTAAAGTTATGATCAATTGTAGCGATAGTTACGATAATGTTTATGAAACGCATTTTAAGTGAAAATTTCTCTTACGATTGAGTTACGATAAGATATGACTTAAGATGTGTTTATGAAACGGGCCCCTGGATCTTGCATACTGCCCACCGCCTTATGGTGTTTAACAATTATGCGAATTATTTAAACAAGAGGGCCCTAGGTCGCTCACCTGTTGCGCAATTGTCTAACAACTTACATTCTGACCATATTTCACGAAAATTGGATCAAAACTAGGGTGGGTATCTAGAGTGAGCACAAGGTTTTATCAGTTTTAAACTCAGCCTAGATTGCATGGAGAACAACATTCTGACCAATTTTCATGAATATTGGATCAAAACGGTGACCTCTGGAGTGAATACAAGCTTTTTCTAAGAGTTGACCTAGTGACATAGTTTTGGACCCCACATGACCCAGTTTCAAACTTGGTATAGATTTCATGCAGAACAACATTCTGACAAAGTTTCATAAAGATTGGATCAAAACAGTGACCTCTGGAGTGAACACAAGCTTTTTCTAAGATTTGACCTAGTAACCTAGTTTTTGACGAAGAGTGACAGGTGAGTTAAACAAGTCAATGCTTCAGTGAGATACAGCCAGGACAAGTGAATCCGGACGTCGACAAAACTAACCCCTACTTGTATATGTCGCCATGTCAGGCTTCACAAAAACATTGTTTTTCACAGAGAGGGTGCCGATACGGTTATACACCGTGTTACAATTATTCTAGTTTTTGTTTGCTTCGACCTATATATTATTCGTGTGGTTGCTGGGTTATCCCTAACTGTTTTTCAGCCCTTTAGAACTACATACAACTAGACATAGCTTTCAGCTGCACTTTATTATCAAGTCGTAGTTGTGCCTCTTTAGGTCGCATAAAGTTAGGTCACTGTCCTTAATGTTTTAAACTAGGTCACGCCCCGGGGTTGTTGTGCTCATTTTGGCATGAATTTGTGTGGGCATTGCTCAGGGTTGTTGTGTTGTTTCTGATTTCTGAGCTATATCTACCGGTACGGTCAAACCCCGCAAGGTCGGCTGGTTAGGTTGAGTGCTACCTTCCCTGTCGGATTTTCTCATACCTTTTTGCCTATTTAAAATATACATGTAGGTCAACGTCTAGGGGGTGCGCTACACTTTGCAAAATAGGGTCTTTCAGCTGCACTATTTGTATCGGAATGTTGAGGCTCCTAAAAAATACAAACTTTTTACAACATTGTAGACAAAACTCGCTTTTATTTTAGTTTACCAATCTATGTCAACGAATAATTAAGAGGCCAGATTGGTTCAAGAACTTTCTATCCTAGGTGTGAGATATTTCCTATACGGACGTAAAATCTAATTCAAGGAATAAAAAAGAATCCGTATTCATTCGAACATGTACCCGGTCAACATTCCATCCGAACTTGTTGCAACCGATAACAAATGGAACATCTTGAGGACAGTGGTTAATCATTGGGTTGTTCCGTGGGCTATCGTATTTTAAGCATATATCTGTTTTTTTGGCAAAATCAATGATTTACGTACCTCTCCGGTCTTCTAGTGTCCTCATAAACCATTGCTTTGCACAGAGAGGGTGCTAATACGGGTATAAACCATGAACCTAGTTTTTCACAAAGACAAAAGAAACAATGGTGATATCAAGTGACCAAAATAGGCCTTCCTGCGACTTTTCCTAGTTGCAAAACACGATGCCCAAATCCGCGAAATCCAGCGCAAAAAACCATGCCCAAATCAACCAGATCACAAAACAAGACATATTGCAGGTCCCAGTGTCATAAAAAGGTTCCTCCAATATTTTAACTATTGACAAACGGAGTAAGGACAACTCTTGAAAGACTACAAACTGGTCATAACCTACAATGACCAAACACGTCAATATATGATACAACCATAAATTTAAGTTTTTACATGCAGCAACCAAACCAGTTTTCTATGTGAAAAATTTATGTAATAGCAACAGTCCAGTCGCGAAGATTTCTATGTCGCCCTGTAGTGGGTTCTTGGGAAATTAGGTCGGTGTGGTACCTCGTGTGGTCTCCGTTCTTGGCATGACTTTGTGTGATTCGGTCGCCGTGCAGCAGGGCATTGGGGAAGTAGATCGTGTTTATTTGTGAAATTGGTTAATCTTGCAATTTGTAGATGGGGACTTATGCTTTTTAATTCTTTCTTTGGCTTATGTGTGGGCATTGTCAGTGCAGTAGCTAGAAATATGTTATGTTATTTCTCGTCCCATTCCTACCTTGCCTATTTTTTACAACTAGGTTAAACGCTATTCTATAATTTCTTTGTGAAATTGGATCATCCTGCATTTGTTCGGCGGGGACTTGGATTTTCGATTGTTTCTTTGGCGTACATTGTAAATGTGAGCATTGCGTAGTAGAGTTGTGTTATGGTGTTTCTTATTTCTGTGCTCGTCTGGTTAGGTGCTACCTTGCCTGTCTGATTTCCTCCCCCTTCTTCGGCAATGTTTCAATCGGTCACGACTATCGTTATATTGTTATTTCTTTGTGAAGTTTGGTCATCCTGTATTTTTGTGTCAGGGACTTTGTCTTTTCATCGTTTCCTTGGGTTGAATGTGGGCGATGCTCGCGATGAAACACTAAGATAAGAAAGCTGTGTCGTAAAATAAACTCCACAATACAACTATCCTGAGTACGTAAGCCAAAGAAACAATAAAAAACCAATGCCCCGCCGAAAAAGTGCAGGATAATTAATTTCAGAAAGAAATGATAGAATAGCGGTTATTGCATGAGCTACCGAAGTCCTTTGCATTGTTTTTGGCCTGGGACGAAGTTATGATACCAGTTTCTCAGCCTACCGGGATTGACCGTCCAAAGTTTCAAAACTCCCAATTACCACTTTCATGCGCAATATAAAAGTAGTTCTTCGCGGATCGCACTAACCCGCCTTTAAGAATGCAGAACATCACTATTTAACATTACAGTTTCATAAAAAAGTAAAAGAAATATTATTGAAGCAAAATTGCTATGCATTGACTAGGACATAGTTTCTATTGTTTACATATTCATGCGAGAATGAGTTCCTCACTTGACGGTCTTATGCTGAAAAGATAAAAGTGTTTACGGAGACAGTAAGAAGAAACTGTTTTTCTGAGACATTTTTGAAGACATTATATTTGGTATTGATATAAAAATATCTTAAATATTGTTATTTCATTTTCGTTAACAAGACATTCCAGAAAAAAAAATTGGATACCGTAATGCCCCATACATAAGTCGCACTTCTTGAAACAAAGTACCAAAATACCGCGATTGTCCATACATGAGTCGATACTCTGTATAAGTCGCACCCATCAATTTTTTTTAATCTCTTTAATTTAACATACTTCAGTATTAGAAAATCGACTTCAGCCATAAGTTTCAAAAAGAAATTGTTTGCCAAAACATTAGCAAGGTTATACTACATTATGTTCAATTATCACAGTTTATGTGACTGCATGTACGTGTATGTGGGTAGTGGGAGGCATAAATGTCATTATAACATCTCTTGTTTACTAGTACTTAAACTAGATAGGCAAGTTAAGCATAACCAATAGATTAAACCTTCAACTTTGTACGGTCAACATAACTGTACACTGCAGCTGGCAGTAAAGAGCGTGGATCCGTTTACATATACTTCAGTTTAGTCACTAAACTTCTTCCCAAGCACACACAGTTTAGCTGCAGGCCTTCAGCGCTGTAACGCTTACAGCGCTTTGATTAATGTTTGTTGCTATGAGTCAAAACATATGTTATGCGCACAACTTCCTTTATGGTATCCACGCACCAAATTGCATTAACTTAGCTTGAAAACTGTTTGAGATAGTCTATGACAGGATGCAGGTTTTTTGACTGGCAACCAATAGTCTCCTCTTAAGGACAACGTACTACGGTGACACATGATATTCCTGTCGGATAGTAATAGGGAATTTCGCTGGCTATTTAAAATACCCATACCAATAACGTGCGTGTGCGTATCATCGTCGAGTCTCTGCAGGTACTTATGCTTTCATAAGTTATTTCCGGTCAAACATTTCAGGCAGTTTTCCGAGGTGAATAGTCTTGGAAAATAAGAAACATTTTATTATATGGATTGATTCCGGATTAATCGTCATCCAAGTTGAGCACTTCAATGCTGTTGTAAATTTTCTTCGATCGAAATTGGAGAGTCGCGAAATCATGTTCCAGATGAACTGGGAGTCAACACAGTATGCAAGCTGCGAAGCACAATCTGATATTTGTTGTAAGTCTTGTGAATATAAAATCAAGGCCCCATCATTTGTCATGCGATGTCGCATATGCAATATTCTCGATTTTCCAAGCGGATATGGACGAAAGACAAACATTGGAGGCCTACAATACTACAGCACATTATATTGATTTTGAATCAAATTATGACAATGTGTACTTGTGTACTGTATAAAGATTACAATTCACAATGTTTGCATGTATTTATTATCTCCCTTGGATAATGCATAGCAACTGGAGGCTCCGAGCCCGTGTCTATATCTACAAATATAGCCTAGCGGTTATCTAATATTTATTAAACACCAATAAAGACATTGCCTTAGTTCATAATGTTTCATGTGATTGGTATTGATCGTGTCAAATATGTGTCTTGTTACTAAGCTTGTGTCATGATCTGCTATTTATGTTGATAAAGATATTCTATGTATGGTTTGTTATTACATCTTTATATTATGAACAATATAGAATTATATTTAGGTAAAAGCTTATTTCTATCTGGATTCACATTCGTGTCACACTGTTGAATTACGTGACACTGTCTCAGTACAAAACGACGAACCTAATGACTAGTATAACTGTATTCCATGTAAATTATGTCTGTACTCCCGTTTAAGTCATTAGGACATTAACTTTTGTTACGTCGTTCAGCAAACGGAGAACTGATAGTTTGTAGGTTCATTCATCTATCCCTGCACACTTGCGGGTTGTATCATGTTCATCATTGCTGATGTAACTAAAACTTTGAAAGTATGCCGAGATGGTCTGAGAACATTATAATGTTAAACAAGAAAATTTTGTAATGCATGATTGCCCAATGGCAGTCCAATAGTCTGAAATGGCAAGGTCACAGTGAAATCGACCTGCTGACCTCAAAATCATAAGACCTCCATAGAAAGTTTGAAGATCCTAAACCAAAGCGTTGTTTAGTTATTAAACGGAAACCATTTCGTCTATAGACCGACATGTGCAGATCAATATACATCCCTTAATAAAGACGGGGCACAATAATGTCAATACCATTATTGTAAACAGTTACTACATTATTGCTGTCTGGCCGTCTATAACCAGCCAAAGACGAATGCTACATGTTTGTACCTGCAATGTTGCTGTAAAACAATGTTGAGAACCTCGCTGGCTGTCTACCAAACTCCAATAACTATAACTGGATCACCTCTCGTACTTGACCGTATTCAACAACGGCAATACCATATCGACGTGTATACGTCACTTATTGTTATGGTTATTGTATACGTCACTTATTGTTATGGTTATTGTATACGTCACTTATTGTTATGGTTATTGTATAAGCCACCTATACAATATTAGTGTATAACCATCTTTTAACTTCCTTAACAAATGTTTAATAATTTTCTAAACATGAAGAAAACATTGATAGAAAAAGCATTCTACATGTACTTCAATATACAACGATACTTTGTGCTTTGAATATGTTTAATTTCAACGTTAAACAAAAATTTAACAGAACAGTTCAGTAGAATATTCTAGACGCAGTTATTGCAGGCAGACCTTATCCAAGAATAGAACTCGGAAACTCTCGCGTAGACGCTTGGACGTTCCACATAGCCGTTCACGTGGCACCCTTCTGCACCCCATGACGTCACACCGGCCAGTTGTCCGTTACACACCAGAGGACCGCCACTATCACCCTAGACAAAAATATATACACGGCAAATGTAAACAAGTAATCTTTAATGTCGTTATTGGAACATATAAAAGTTTTTTACCGTATCCATTAATCTTAGTATTGCTCGATTATTATACATGCATACAATAGCAGGTGAAGAATTCAAATATTACAAGAAAAACAGTATGGACTGAAAGAAACTATCATATAAATTATAAGGGCATTTCCAAAAGTACTCAGGTACATATGTGATGAAATCGGGCGTTTGCAATATCCTGATGGACATTAGGCCATACCAGTTTTTTTGTTTAGCGTCGTCGTGCGCCTAAGTTTTGAAGTCAATTTTCAAAATAAAAAGCATTCCAGAAACAATAAATGTTCTCGATTTTCATGCTCTATGGATATTTTGCTCTGGTAAAGTTGTGTTTCGTTTGAATTTTCATATACTGACGCCAACAGTAATGTTATAAAGAATGCATTAACTGGCGTGTTTCATCACTAAACACCCTTTTGGGCAGGTATTGTCACTTGGGTGTGTAAATGCAACTTAACTGATGGAAGTGAGGCAATGCTTTTTAATATGCTTTGTTTTTGTGAATGAGTAGCTAGGTTTCAATACGTCAGATCTGACGTTAAACATAAAAGCGATTTGGTATGGCCGATGTCTATGATAAACAAAACCCCTCAAAGCAGGATTCAAACCCGAATATAATCGGTGTTTATTAAGTGTTGTGTCCTATCGGCCGAGTGAAACAATTATAGAATTATAAAACGTTTAGAAACGTTGGTGAGGGTGTTTTCATGGCATGGGTGCTGATTAATCGGAGAAAACATGTATACACCAACGGCAGCCCGATAATCGGAAATGGTAAATGTCATAGTGACCTTATCTTTATCTCGAACTCTATAAGGATGATCTACTGACACTGGCCAACCGCCAGGTAAAGATTGAAGATAATAGGAAATCCTGTTGGTCGGTCGGTGGACCGACCTACTAGTTGGCATATTATGGAAAGCAATATACCCCTCATCAAAGATGGGAAGCATAATAGTGGATCATCTGGCAGTTTATCTATAAAAAGTTCTAACTAGGAGAGAAACTGATTCTGTAGTGGAAAGACGGATTATCGAATGTCACATGACATGATAAAACATTGTTCGTTCAGTGCTTTGATCCGCCAGATTTCGACAGCAATGAGTTTAAACGACGTGTCGTTTGTACATCATTCAAATTGTGTTCAATGCGAAAACACTTACATTACAAGCTCCAGATCCGTTGAAAGTATCCTCCCCTTTAACACAGATGTGTTGAGATAGAATGCTGCTGCCCCACGAGTTTTTGCATTCATCGTTTGAGTACACACGTACATCAGTTTTCATCAGAACCGCTGTACCAGATCCAGTCTCTGAAAAGTATGGTAACATCCATGCTAGCAACAATGTTTTACATTACTGTATCACACAAACCACGTTGCAGTAGTTTAATAAAGCCCATTTAATAAAAACGATATTACACTACTCGGTAATATAAGGCGGCTAATCACTTTTTTGTACATTCATACGAGCAGTCATAAATATACATAGATAGACGGGATGCACATAAAAAACAGGTCCTTGACTTGATTACAATTTGATATACCCGTATCGTCCTTTATCCAAAAAAGTTATGAGAAAATCCGACAGGGAAGGTAGCAGTCAACCAAACCAGCCGGGCACAGAAATCAGAAAAACCACGACACATCTACCCTGAGAAATGCCCACGCATAAGCCGAAGAAACCACCAAAGATCCAAGTCCCCGCCGATAAAATGCAGGATGACCCATTATATAATAGCGGTCATTGTCGAATGGAACGAAGCCAACACTCGACCAAGTTCCCAAAGGCCCCACCGCACGGCGAACTCGTTGAATAAACTCGTAACAAAAAATACACTCATGTAAGATCCTCTATTTGTTCGAGATGGCAATTCGGGGATACGCCGACCTACCTGTCCGAACATACCTGTCCGAACAGGAAAGTTCGTTTCAAAGTTTGTCCCGATTAAACAACAGAACCTGTTCTTTAAGATAATTGGTTTCTAATCACAAAAGGTATGAGAAAATCTGACAGGGAAAGTATCATTCAACCCAACCTGCCGAGTCCAGATATCAGAAACACCACGACACAACTACCCTGAGCAATGCCCACAGAAACCCATGCCAAAACGGCGACCAAATGAGGCACAACAACCCCGGGACGTGACCTAGTTTAAAACACGGAATGACAGTGACCTAACGTTATAGAGCACAACTACGACTTGACCTAGTTAAAATAATGGGCAAGGTAGGAATGAGGTGGGAAATAATGTAACATATTTCTAGCAACTACATTGAGCAATGCCCACACATGAGGCGAAGAAACAATTAAAGATCCAAGTTCCCGCCGATAAAATGTAGGATGACCCACATTCACAAAGAAATGATATAATAGCGGTTATTGCCGAATGAAACAGCCAATACTCGACCAAGTTCCCCAAGTCCCTACTGCACGGCGATCCAACCACACAAAAACGTATGAGAAAATCCGACACGGAAGGTAGCACTCAACCCAATCAGCCGAGCACAGAAAGACACAACTAACCTGAGCAGTGCCCTCAGAAACCCGTGCCAAAACGACGACTACAAGCAGTTTATCTATAATCTTGCCTTCAGAACTGCCTTATATCGTATAAGATATGTTGTACATTTTCCGGTTTGGCAAAATAATTACCTGATTGGGCAAGGAAGTATATTTTGAATACTAAAATGTTGTAGAAAGTTAAAAAAACGACAAGTGGACAAAAGGTTAATATTCTGGTACACGGGGTATTGATCAAGATAATCAAGATCTTAAGATATATTATTCGTGATAAGAAAACATGTATCCAAGTTATCGATAGGACAACTGTCTTTATGCCACGGTCATTAGCCATTTTATTGAAGTACAATTTTCCGATAGGACAATTTCCTCCATATATATATTGACACGATTTCAAGTAACTGGACACACGTGGCGCCATGAAATGTTTTTTAGAAGAGTACCAGTTTCAAGTGGTTTAACTAGCGTTTACAAGTACATTTATGTTAACTTATTTTGAGTTCAGAAACAAGTCCATAGGTACAAACTTTTTATTTCAAATCTATTTGTGTCGTGTATGGGTCGCTTAATGTATCCGCGTAGATGAAAACGGTCCTCGATATTTATAACCTGTCAGTTCAAAAATCCAAGTTTGTTATTCTGTTGATTGCACGTATACACGTGAAGAAGGTGATGATAACTTACACGAGTCCGCAAAGTTTAATAAACTATGGATTCGAATCTTAACTACATGTACAAAACATTTCTAACCTGTCGCACCCCATCCGCTGATAGTACATAACTGATTCGTAAACAGATCTTGACCGCTGGCAATTGGGATAGCGTTTTGGCTGATGTCGTCATTATTACCGGTAGGTCGAAGCTTGAGAAGTGCCACATCGTTAGGAAATCCTCCTGGACCCTTGTTGTACTGTGGATGCTAAATTACAATGTAACATAAAATTAACCTGATTTATTCTTTGTGTTACCATAACTTATTTCTCTGTGTTTTGTACCATGCCTTATTCCAATACACCTATACAAAATGCGATGTTGTATTTTCAAACGGCAAATTTTCTTATTAGCAGATCTTTAACAGTACTGAAAAGAAACTTTTCGCCAACTGCACTGTACTGTACGCGATAGTGTAACATGACTTTGCTAATGTATAAGGGTAAATCAGTATGCCAAGTTTTAACGCAATGTTTTAATGGACTGAAAATATTGAGTTTCAACATTTGGTAACGGACAAACGGACCGGAGCATCGCTTTATGCCTCCGCTTCTGAAGATGCCGATCTGAAGATGGCGGGGCATGAACATTCAGGCAAGTAAGCATTTTAAATCCAGGACCGAGCATGTATGTGACCCGTATCGTGAGCTATATATACAATATGCACGTAGTAGTTTCTATTGCGACAATTTTATTTATGGGTTAAGTAATATGACTAACCATAATAATCTCTTCTATGTCAAACCAAAGGTAGGTTCCAGGAATGACATTGGTAAAGTCGTGCAAATCAACAACAACTGCCAAACTCGATGCAATCCTTAAATAAAACAAAATATGAAACATACAAACTATTGCTGATTGGGTCAAGGTCCCCCTGGGTACTAGTTCACCGTACCCGGGGTACTTTGAAGTATACTTCACCGTACCCCGATTCCACAGATAATACTTCACCGTAATCAGATTTACTCAACCGTACCCGGGTTTACCGCGTGCCAAAAGTCGATGTCGTAAAATAACAAATAGAATAACGTAAACCGGCGGCCATCTAGGCATTGAAAAAAATATGTTTATAAAAATCAAAGAAGTAAAAAAAAGAATTTTATTCAGGAGTACGTATCCAGCGGAGAAGAGTACGAAGAAGAAGTGAATATTCAGGCTGGTGGAAACGAATTTGAACACTATTTGCATATAATATGTTGAAAGATATTAAGTGCGCCAAAAACCGTCAAGTGTTTTGATATCGGATTTTGTTCCAAGCGTAGTCACGTGATCGATTTTTACGACAATGAAATCTTTAAAAAAAAATTCAATGGTAAAACAAAATAAATATTATGGGTCGATGTATACCGAAAGGAAACCTGCCTATAATATACCTTCCTTTCATGTATAAATGTTTTGTTCGGTGATCAAAATCATATCATTGTTTCATCAGTAAAATGGGGTACCTTTAAGCATACTGGGGTACGGTGAAGTATACTACTTAGTATCCGGGGTACGGTCAAGTATATGATGTTTAAAAGATATTTTGACATTGTAGTCATTATGAATTCGAGATAGAATATGAAGATTTATAATTTCATTTTATTTACAGCCCACATACTTGTAAACACCGAGTATAGTTTGGCGAATTTAACACGAACCTGACATTTTGATTAGCATAATTTAACAGTCCATATCTTGTATATGTTTATAACATCGGTTGTATATTTCATTGTCGGCGAGTATCACGAAGACGCTCGAGATGTTATACAAACACAGCTTTGAAATTCCGATATCGCACGATTTGCTTGCGGAAATTAATTGGTGTTTAAAGCAAGAACCTTGTAATATAGTCATGCATAAAGGTCAGGTCCGTGTCACATTCGCCAAGCTATACATAAAGAAAATGCAATTGTAACATCATTTTTCCCGTAAGGTATATTTATAAATGCAACAATGTTTTGGTGAGTTTTAACCGATTAGCTATTAAAGTGGTTTCGGTAGTCTGTTTCAATGCTATCCACCAAGAACCCAAGAGCACACATGACTGATTTACGTAGTACAGGGCACAATGACCACCATGGCCGATTGAACGTGTAACATATGCGTTTCTTAATGTACTGTTTTCATATAGAATAGGACAAAAACACGAGAAGAAGCTAAATAAACTCACATTCCTTCTACACAATGTGAAGCGGTCAGCACCCATCCATTACTGATCACAGAACCACCACACATATGGTAACCACCATTCAGCAGTGTGACTTGGTGAGGGAATTCACCTGGTGTCGCTTCTTGGCCATTGATAATACGGCTGTTCTTAAACAAGCTGGATTCAACAGGTCTCTCCAAATACAGCGTGGCTGCAGACGTCACAGCTACATAAAGTTTACAAAGAACAATATTATTATATTATAGAAGAAAAAGAATTTAAACAAGTATTTCACTGAGAATTTTTTTATATAAGAAGCGTTTGTTAAATGCATAATTTTTATGTTACGTTGGAATTATGATCGTCACCAAAATGGACTAATATAATACGCAACGTTGCAACATATAATAGCAAATAATTTTGGGTGCCAAATACAATTTCTCATTAATATCAACATTCCAGTGTGGTCCAAAAAGCACGATCCATACATGTAACACGCGACATGTGCTCACTGGTAAAGGGTACTAAATGTACAAATGTATAAGCACATGTACTACAAATTTCAAGAAATTATCATTGAATCCGTAATTCCATTTAGAAGATTACACATTAGGTGATTAACTTACTATAATTGAAGTACAGCATTTACTGTATGCTACACTATTTTCAAAACGAACATTTAACCCATTCCTCCCAAACTATCACAAGCTGTATGTACATCATTACACATACATGCGGCTATTGCCAGGTCGTAAATACCTACTTATTTCAATAATTTGTAGGACCATCCCTAGGTAATTATCGCAAATTAAAAGACCGAGGTGAGATAAAGAAATCCTTGTGCATAACCCATGCTTGTTTCGAAAAGATTGCTTGGTTATTTAATGCCATGCACCTATCCGTATTCAAGTAAAGCATTTTATCCGCTCTTAACTATCCAGCTACATTATAAACACATTTTCAGACTCTCGTCAGTTTCTTTAAAATTTATTTCTTTAGCGTAACGAAAGATCAATGCAAGAGCCATTCATTTTTGTGTTTCGTTGTGGTGGATTTTAGTAAATATGTGGGTTCTAGTTTTATAAAGATTTGAAACTTCTCGAGAAAGCTCTGGCCACTGTCATTGACCCCACTGTGACCAAATAATACAATGTCACAATTGAATTCTAACTAATAGTATACATATCACAAACTGTTGACTGTGCATACACATTGTTTCTTTTCCAGTTACATTGTAGCACAGATGCAATACTTGTAGTCAGAATATCCACAACATTTCAATTCATGCTCACATGATTTTCGAAAATTGTTGATTTTTGACGGTTCATATGAAAGAATAACCAGTGAACTTTGCCGATTTTTGACAGCAACTAATAGATTCAAGACTCAACAATAACTTACAAGCCATAACCAAACAAATCCAATTGAACTTCACCTGCGCTTAAAATAAGTATAATTGATGTAAACTACCTGCGAGACGTTATTTGTCAACTACCTGCGATAAGACAAGTATCTGTGACAATATTACGGCTACAGAAGGCCGAGAACCAACCAACCAAAGATGATCTAGGTTGATGCATTTTTATTATGACATAAATGCGATACGTGTATAGCAGGAGACAATATTGGACACGGCACGAGTTGGAAATACATCAGTCTGTGTACGAGAAGTTTTGTCTGCTTTCCATTCCCGCAGTAGCTATGGTAACCGTAACCATACCTATCTTACTATCGAGTCCTAATCCTTCATTCTCCAGTCCTAACTCTACATGATCCCTGGACTTGTATTTTTATTTAGAAATTTTCGAAAGTTAATTCCTTGAAAATTGATCATGTGAAGATGAAATATATCACATTCAGTAAGCACCAACTTATAAGATACTTAATAGTGTTGTTAACACAAAACTGCATAAAAAATTGATTTGAGTAATAGATACAGTACTGTTTTTTATCAAAGTGTCCCATTACAGTGGTAAAAATGCAGTTTTTCTTGAAGCTGAAACAAATGTTCTTTCGAAATTGAAAAAACACGAACCTGACATTTTGATTCGTCAAATGGTGCGTTTTATGTTAGTTTTTTTTAACTCGTAATATTGAAGAATAATATGCGTGTAATACCTGTTTATAAATACATATAACATAATGAAGGATTTACCTTTCAAAAAATGTCCACCTTAAGAATTTTTTATGACGTCATAAAAGGTGATATTAACCAAAACAAAAAGTGATGAGTTACTGTCCTGCCTAGTTAAATCAGTAGTTAGTCAAATTTCTGTACTATCAAACATACTCGTACGCTAGTTAAACGATAATGTTAACCTACAGTGAAAAAACTAAATGTATAAATATGTGTATGAAGCAAAGTCATTTAAGTTGTTTTATTTAAGAAATGAATAAATTAAAATACAAGATAAAACATAACTCACCAATCACAGCAAGAAGACAAGTTCCGGTGGTATACATCTTTGTGATAGATATTGTGTACCTGTCTGAGATTCGGATATGCTCGGCTTATATAGGATGTCGGTTCCTTCTGAGAACCTGACATATGTTTCAAGGTTTGCATGCTAAGATGGTGGACAGTGGTCAGTTCATGACTTGAAGTAGTTTGGAAACTATTCCATGTACCAAATATGAACATATTTCGTGGTCAACTTGATTCTTATCGCGTGCAACATCATAATGCTGTTGATATACAACACCTTGTTGACCGCTTCCTATATTGATATGAAACAAATGCATTTATTGCCTACCCATTTGGCCAGTTTGAAAACGTATGTGAACTGACCATATGCCGACATTAGAAAATCGATTAAGATTGTGTCCGCTTTAAATACCAAACACACAAACACATGACATGAACAATAAAATAATAACAAATTATTCAGGAAAGGTAGCACTCAACAGATACAGCATATCACAAAAGACACATATGAAGAATACTGTACAAATTACTTGCTTGGGTTTCAATATTTTTATCTTATTATCGAGTTTAATATCTCTGATAGGGCTTTGACCGGTCGTGTTTCGAAATACATGTATAACATAATGTGGTTCTAACCCAATGTTCAAATGTCTAAAGGAGGTTTGTGCTACCCTGTGCACATACGCGAAAATTCATAATGGGTTTAGATAAGAACAAATATGAAATTAGTTCCTATGATCGCATACTTATGAATGTAAACTCATGAATATTTACTTAATAAAAGGTTACAAAGTTTATATGTTTAAACTTTTATTTTTGTGCATGCTAGAAAAGTGGGTGGGAAATGGCTTATTTCTTAAATATATTGGTTTACAATAATACAATACAATTGTTCAGGTCGCTAGCGTTTATAG
This sequence comes from Spisula subtruncata, assembly GCA_963678985.1. Classification (NCBI taxonomy): domain Eukaryota; kingdom Metazoa; phylum Mollusca; class Bivalvia; order Venerida; family Mactridae; genus Spisula; species Spisula subtruncata. The sequence continues at coordinate 16,127,892 of OY787673.1, read as the reverse complement.
CATGTGCCACGATACGATTTTACCATAATATTTAAACAAACAAAACATTTTTATTCATTCTTCGGCTACACAGGGGAATGTCATACCCTGATAAGGAGGGTGAACACATCCCCGGACATTGTAATATAAGTACATGTATTGCTGTCTCAGACACGAAAGACCTGGCGGCTGGTTAAGCACTGGTGGCATAGTCTGTCTTTCTCTTTCTTCCATTTAATTTGCAGGACCCACTCTGGGGCATTATCGCAAATATTAGAGACAGAGGTGGGATACAAGGAATCCGGGTGCGATACCCTAGCTCGTTTCGAATAGAGTCCTTGGGTCTTTAACGTGCCCGATGAAAAGCACCGATACTCGCGAGATTACCTCTGTGTTTCCTTAAAGGTTGGGAAACACTAAAAAGCGTTTCTGATCCTCTCGATCAGGAGTCAAGCGTCTTACCGTGCCACCCAGAATCTGCTGGTATAATAGCCGCCCTCTTCACTGTCGGATTTTTTTGTCCATCAGCACCATCGCACTCTTTCACATACACAGCCATCTTGTCGTCTGCTGTAAACGTGAAGTGATTGTACCGGCTTATACCTATCACTGGAGTAAAGTACTCTGTTAAGAATGTATTCCAATCATATGAACAAACGATAATAGAAAAGATGCTACAGAGACATGAAATAAAAATTACGTATTTATACTTAATGGTAAGTTATACATGATAAAATACAGGTTTTGCATCCTCAATACATGCCTAACTCAGGTGATTTTCTGCCTCCGCAAGTAATATTTGCTGGTAAGACGGATAGATGCCATCCTAACTACAGATTTCCAGAGGACTGGGACATCACTCATACTGAATGACTGAGAACCACTCGGCCAAAAGCACTACTCAAATCCAATATGTAGATTATGTTATTGTACCCTACCTGAAAACTGTTCGCAAACGTCTGCATCTTCCCAATAAGGCTATGGCCCTGTGTATTTTCGATGTATTCAGGGCTCAAATGACTGATGAATTCCCGGAGAATTTAAGCAAACATCATGAATGAATAGTTTATGTACACAAAAACATGTACCAGCTTGTTGCACTGACAAGCTACAGCCAATGGACCTATCAGTACAAAAATCTGTAAAGGCGTGTCTGAAATCGTCCTTTGAATTCTGGTATTCAGGTGAAATAACTAGAAAATTGTGTGATAAAAGCAATGCTGGTAAAACCTGTGCAAATGCCGTTAAATCGCATGAAGGAACTTTTTTTCGAAATGCATCAGACACTCAAACTGAAACCTGTCTTGGTTATAAGTGGATTCAGAGCAGCTGGAATTACAGCTGTTTGAGAGGATACCATACCTCTAGATAAACTGTTTAAGACATAACGTCTTGTATGTGTTGTAGTGTATGAATTGTGCCGGTGTAATAACATTTTTTATAACATGTCTGAATCTGTGTTTATATATCTGTGGATATTCACGAAATAATGATCAATCGTTTGTGTTTATTGCCATGTTTCATGTTGTTATATTAATCTTGAACTCATTTATCAAACTCCATACCGGTACATTGCAAAAATGTAATGAGCTTTGATGATTGAATTTGAGATTAATTACACACTAACCTGAGTTAGTTCTATAACCAGCATAGTTCCTGTTATATGGAAAAACAGCAGAAATTAATCCTTCCATTTTGACAATCAGCAGAAATTTAAAACCACAGAAAACACACACCCATTTTTGGGGCAAAAACGCAAAATATTACACCCGCAGAATAACCATAAAATGGCCCAGAAACACAGCATTCGTCTTATATTTACCATTTGGACCATGGCCAATTCCAATATGTGGCTTGTTTGCAATGTTTGCTTTTCATCTGAATCAAGGAACGAAACTGCATAATTGGAGATAACAGATTTACCTACCAGCTTCTTAAATTGATCAAGGCTATCGCATTCACTTCTTCTGAATAGATTGTGTCCGAATCCTCCGTCAACAAGCCTCCTGAACAAGCATAATTAAGTATTTTGGTTTAACACAGCGTATGAAATGGCATTTTGCACATACAATACACGGTGTAACGTGACCAAATGCGAGGCACGCAAGCGTAACACTTTCTTTACGCATTTTTACGTCATTTTCTTTGGTATTATCTTAATTTTAAGACCACCACTAGTCCAAGAATGACCTCGGTGGTTTTCAAGACGTCATCTTCGTTGTGCTGTAATATCTCCACCGAATTTTCAGCTTTCGAGCAGATTGTAGACCTGCTCTGGCTCATCAGTATCACTACAAGACTCCCCTTTTTGTCAAATGTTTCACTGAAAATTCTAAAACTAGAGTCAATACTCTCACTTTTAGTCATCACAATGTATCTCCGTAAAACGTATCAGCATTCAAACAGCGCGAATAATTGTGTTGTGTGGTTTGTCCGCAACCGTAGCATGATAGATTTGATAACCACAGGGTAATTGTTTCATTTGTCATTACTTGGTGAATGTTTCAGTTGTTCTTTATATGTTTGAAATACCTATCCCTCGCACAGTCGATATCATCAATGCACCAGAGATCTCTTTGATTTCTTCGATCTAGCCTTTTTGCGTTAATATCCAGCTGTATTGTTCATCTTTCAAAACCATGGTTTGTATTCGGTTGTCACCTGTCACATTGCGGGGTGTACACCAAAGTACTTGGATAATTTCTTTTACATTTGTTACTCCAATTATTGCCGAAATAATTACGTTTCTGCTCTGGTTGTTTTCGTCCGATCGGCTTTTTCGTGTGGTGTGCATGTATGATGCGGACCTGATATCACGAAGAACGCTGTCGACCATTTCCTCGTTAGCCGTCAACATCTCACTTCTAATAACTTTCATACGCGCCAGTGTTTTAACAGTGGGATAAATAATTAACAATTGCTGTGTTCGTTTTGAGGAGGAACATATGATATGACAATCATAATTTTAAAGCAAGCTTTGCCAAATATCAGCGTTTCGGGCTGAAAATACCCGCATAAGTGTTTCGTACTTAGAATGTACTAAAACACTAAAAAACTGTGCCGAGTTTCAGGCCTAAACGAAGCACAATTCAGAGAAAAGAAGCACATCAAAGTTAATCGATTTGATATGCGGGTACTCTGCGCCTATTGTGCATTAAATAAAGAAAATATTGACTCAATCTCTAACTATGCACATAGCTGCATTTTTTTGGCTCGAGTCGACGATTGTGTCCGCCATTGTATACACGTTATGTACTTTAGCGGTCACGTGATTCTCCCCTGTGATGTGAGGGAATACCAACCAGTACAATATTGTTCTTCCAGGCACATTCAATTAATGGCAAAGATACTTACTCTCGTGGTTGTCCATGACTAACAATACCGGTCTAGCCCGGCCACAGTGTGGGATGAAACATTTCCTATACCACTCCATGAATATTTCTTTATTAATATGACCAGAACAACCATGAACCTGAAGTGTTATTTTTATTATGAACACCACTATCTTGTTTGCTTAATTAATTTATAAAAACGTTGTAAAACACCAACCAGGAACTCCGTCTTTATATAAACGATGGGGTGGCTGTCCTTGTGAGTACAAACTTGCCATCTGCAGAAATACACAAAAGGGCAGTTGTGTGGGCAATATTCAATACTTGTTTGCGTTTTACATTCCCGATATGTGGTTCAAGTACCTTCACTTTACTGGCCTCCTCCCCGCTCCACCATGGACCGTATATACTGAATGGACGACTGGCTTCTTTCTATATAATAAACTGACGAGATTAGATTATCCTCGCCGTAGAAATATCGTCTGCTGATAAACTGATAAAAGTATGTGCTCAACGGGGTTTTCTAGCTTCCTGGCTCCACCCATCTCGTCACAATTAAAGACCTGAATATTTGGATAAAATACTTTTATTTAGTGTATGTACAAGTATTTCATATCAAGATTTATCTGTATCGTAAATTGGACAATTATACAACACGGTATGAATCGTGTAACAATACAGTTCCGTCAGAGAATTGTTCTGTTTTCATATGTCTCTGATGGAACAGAAAACCGACGTATCGCTCTGACGGAACTCAGGATACATGACATTTGAGTTCCGTCCGAACGTTACATCAATTTCAAGTTCCGTCAGAGCCATATGAAAACTGGACAATTCTCTGACGTAGTGTAACACGATTCATACCGTGTACAATGTTAACTTTTAACCAACTATTTTGTAAACGCTAAACTGATATATAACTTGCTCAAATTATGTACATCCATCTACCTGGCCTGTTTATCATCAACAATATGTATAATCAATTCATTGCTCCAGAAGTTGAAGAAGTCGTCTATCACCTTAGGATTTGTCATTCTGGTACTTGCTTTGAATTCCGACCTCGGTGTGCGGAAGGCTAGATGATGATGCTCCCTTTCCAATTTCCTGAACCACTCGTCACTTGGCCTGTCATTCTAGAACAATGTTTTCCGGTCTGTTATTTGGCGTGAACATTATCAATCCCACATGACTTGTCTGAAAATTATTTAGTCCTATACTCAACTATGTTATACACATTAATTTTAACAGGTAAGGTATACAGGGTGTCTCAAAATACATGTCCGCTTGTTGAGGACGTATCACTCCGTAATGTATTGCTTTACATATCTGATTCATATGTATGATCAAAGGGCACTCTGATCAATGGGGGAAATTACGAAACAATGATCCAAAACAATGCGTACAAAATCTATAGAATGCATTTTGAGTAGCTCACCCCGATTCGGTAAAAACCTGTGTTTGACGTCGTTTGACGATTTTAATGACGTCCACATACCTTTGAGTCGGATGTGATGTGTCCATTTTCTCCACTTACATATCTTTGACTGTATAATCTTAACTTTCAAATAGTAAAAGAAGAAGTAAATATTTAGGATGTTTTGGTTACTTTTTCTTGATTTTAATAAAAGTAGCACAACCAAATTCATTCTCCTACCAAGGCAGTTTTTGGTGATTGATGCTTCATTAAGTACTATTTTATACTTTCAAGGTGCATTATACATTTTTTGTATGACTATGTTTGGCTGTTGGAGATAAGCTAGACATATCGCTATACATTCAATCCAGTATGTTCATTCGAGGCGATTGGTGCATTTTTTATGAATATGATATGATTAGAAATGTGTGAATATCAAATTTCCAGTCCTAATTGTTTTTAAAATGTGATACCCTTAAATACGTCCGATTCTCGCTCGGATGTGATGTTCTAATGACCCCTGATCAGTTTCTCAGCCAGTGTGTGCCTAAAATGGCACGACTGACTATTACTATGCCCACATCTGATATAAACTTTACCCATGTTGCCGTACAAGCTATGTTTCTACCTCTTCGGACATTTTAGAACGTCAGTTGCAAATGACGTTATTATAACGTATATGACGTCATCAACTATTCGAGTATTGACACATGATATAATTCACCCCACCAGTTTTAAGTTTAGCTTTCAAATGATACTATGATTATTAATTTACTAACTCATTTGGCAAAGTTATGACCCTTCAACTAGCGGACATGTATTTTGAGACACCCTGTAGTATTGGTATCCTTGCTTGAATAGAATATTAATCACCATGGTAGTACACAGAGACAACCGAGGCAAGTATTTTCTAGGGCCTGTCTTTTGCAATTTAATTTTCAAAAGCATCATTCTTATTTTGTTAGTTTCACAAATACACTGCCCCGGTGTAACTATACGAGCCTTTGTAAAATTGCAGAATATCCACACCTAAATAGATCGAAAATGTACTGTTCATACGAGGGGTGTTGTTCCAAAAATAATGTCACTTGCATCGGTGCTCATATAGCGGAAGTGCTTTTGTTCATTTTAATTTGCTCTGCCCTTTAATACGTTACATGTAACTTTCTGAAAAGTGAATTTTAAAGTGTATAGAGCTATATCGGAAAATATTTTTTTTTAAAGTTTCAAAAACTGAAAAACAATTATGCTTTCATATCCATTAGATCCTTTTTCGTTTCAGTTTTATCAGAAACTCTCTGTGTGATTTATTTGACATGCGAACTGTCCATTTTCACACGAAAGTGTTCTAGAACACCCTATGAAACTATAAGAATCGTCTATTTTTCTACGATTGAATAAAAGTACACGGAACCCATCCAAAGTTTCAATTTGCAATTAAGGTAGTCTAGTATCATACTAAAAACGATGCAAGTAATTATTTTGACATTAAATGACTGTTAGAATATAGCTCTATCAAGGGGTAAAACCTAAAGCATGGAGAATGGTGGTTTAAGTAAGACTTTCCATGGAGATTGGTGCCAATGGCCGATATTTAGATGTTTTTTTGTCACTTGACGGACACATTTCCACCAAATAATAAAAATCAATGCGGACTACGGACACCCGATGTCACCATCCCTTCTTTCAGGCTTTTATCGCTGCACTGACGGACTAAAACAGACCGCCAATAGGTGGCTGAAACTTATGGCTAGGTGGTTATCGCATACACACCACATATAAAACAAGAAAATGAACTTACGTTGGTGGAAATGTGTCCGTCAAGTGACAAAAAACATCAAAATATCGGCCATTGGCACCAATCTACCTGGAAAGTCTTACTTAAACCACCATTCTCCATGCTTTAGGTTATACCCCTTGTCTATACACTATAAAGAGGGGCCGAGAAATGGCATCTCTCAGATCTGGATAAAATTTGGCATGGTAGTGTATATTGGGCCCATAAACTAAAATTTGTACCCTTTAGAAAACGTTCGGTGTCTGTTGCCATGATAACCGAGGTTGAAATTTTGAGCCCCAAAATGCATTATTTTTTCAGCTGAAAATTGACCATTTCTGTCACTTTCTTAAGGAAAATGTAAATGTAATAAGCCTTTATCGCAGTATTTATCGATATATCCTGTTATTCCACTTTTATTTCCAATCAAGGATTTTAGACCTTCTTATTTTCAAAATGTTTTTTCTATGCTGTTAAAGTGGATGGGGTTACGTAAAATACCAATGCCCAAATTTAAGCAGTTTTTAATGACATACTGCAACCAAAGACCGATTGATTCAAAATCAATGAGGTAAACAATCAATAGATTAGGGTACCTACTGTTCATTTCAGGATAATTATTTTCGGCTCGAAAAGGTTCTATTTCAACAATTTTCAATGATATATTGCAGTCAAAGACTGATTGCTATCAATGATGTACACGATCAATAGATTAGGGTACCTGATATTCATTTCAGAAATACCTTTTTCCGGCTGGAAAGATTCTATAGAGTAACCATGAAAACAAAGTGGGTGGGTTAACGAAAAATTGAAAATCAACGATTTTCAACAATTTTCAATGATATATTGCAACCAAAGACTGATTGACTCAACATCAATGTTGTATACAACCTATAGAGTAGGGTACCTTCTATTCAATTAAGGAATAACAATTTTTCAGCTCGATAGATTCTATAGAGTAATCATGACATCAAAGTGGGTGGGTAACGCAAAATTAAAAAAACAATGATATTAAAAAAATTCAGAGACACATTGTGCAAAAGGCTTGTTGATCATACAATAGTGTAGTATGTAATGAATGAAATCGTGGTATCAACTATTTATCTACACTGTGCACGTTCAGATCTGATACAGTCTTTAGAGTAACCCTGAAAACAATGCAGGTGGGGGAAAGCCCTAAATGCATTTATTTTCAGCTTAAAATTGACTATTTCTTTCACTTTCTATAGGAAAATGTAAATGAAATAAGCCTTTTTCGCCGTATTTATTTATATAACCTATTCTTCAACTTTTATTACCAACAAACAGTTTGGTGCCTTCTTATTTTCAAAATGGTATTTTCTATGCTCTAAAGTGGCCGGGGTAACGTAAATTACCAAAAAGCCTATTTAAGCAGTTTTCAAGGATATATTGCAACCAAAGACCGAATGAGCCATCAATGGAGTATACAATCAATATAATAGGATGCCTGCTTTGCATATCAGAAATAAATGTTTTCGGCACGTACCATTTCTGCCGAGTAACCATGGAAACAAAGTGGATGGGTTACACAAAATTGACAAATAACAAGTTTAAACACTTTATAGTGATATGTTGATACCAAAAACTTGTTTATTTTAGAATAATTTAGCATGCAATGAATACACAAGGGTACATACTTTGCAGTTCTAAAACAATAATGTTCCGTCTGAAACATTCTATGTAGTAACCATGGACACAAAGTCAGTGAAAAAACATAAAATTGAAAAAAAAAGTTTTTTTACACACTTTTTCGTGAAACAATGGTGCCAATTACCAATTGATTATTAAATTATGTACGAACGGACGGACAGGTGAATCACTATATGCTTCCCGATCTATTGCTACGGGGGCATAATTACGTTTAACCAATTTTAACCACTTAAAGTTTAAATGACTGGTTGATTACATAATAATGTAGTACTTAGTTTGTAATGAATGCATTACTCATTAGGGTAAATACTTTGCATTTATAAAACAACAATGTAAGGTTTCATAAATTCTACATAGTGACCATGGAAACACATGGAAAAATAATTATTTTAATCGCTCTTAATTCAATGGGGGAAACGTATTGGGGCGGAAGTGGATACACCGACTATTTCAATGGCCGATTTACGTCGATTCGGTAAGTAAATCTTGACTTTTCGTTGCTTAGAAAGGCGTTTGAAATAAAAACAAGCTGACCAAAGTACCCGGCCAGGTTTCTAGTTTGCGACCCATGGTTGTTTTCCCTCCAAGCACCTATTATTAAGCAGAACACTCGCGCAAAGTACCGTTTTGGTTACAGATACCCTGATTTGTGAATATTTTTATCTGTAATATTTCCTATTTCTCCCGATTTTCATGGTTTATGGATTGTTTATGGGCCTAGTTTCATTATTTATATGATTATAAGTACGCATGTGCAAAAAAAATGCGATTCCATAATATATTGAGGCAAAACACACGAAAGAACCGCTATGATACCCCTGATTAATGCCGTTTGGGGCAAACACCCCTGACACGTAAGAAATGTGGTATAATAAAAACAACATTCGACTTGATCATTAACTGAATATTACGCGCAAATGATAAAAAATGTACATTGTGAATACTAGATAAGTTTATATAATGCCAAAACAGGAATATGTTTTCAAGCTATACACCTATATCTACTTGCCATACACATTTAATATGCCACTGTGTTAAATTGTAAATTATGTATTCACAATGTTTATGGTCATTCTAAGAGTGTTTTCTACTTGCAGAACAACCCGTAGACTGATCACGTGATGTAGTTGATGCTGCCTGCTAAGACCTGACAAAGAACACATACACATACTTACAACAGTGGATTCAATGATAGGACCAAGCATTTCAACGATTAAACAGTTGACAATGACATGGATGATGGAGTTCGATAGAAAGTGTGAAATTCTATACTAACATGAGAAATATCAAATAAAACCCTTAAACATCCACTTTGTTTTGATAATAGCATGTACATGCTTGTGTGTGAGAACAGTTCACGGTGTCTACCCGTATTGGCACCCTCTCGACAGGTGAGGTACGAAAACCGACGATTTTGCCAAAGATACAGAAAGTCCTTGAACCAATCAGGCCTTTAAATACTTTCATGAAATAACATTAAAAAGAGCCTACTTTCCGTTTCGTTGTGGCACCGGAACCCTCTCTGTTCTGGCACCGGCACCCTCTCTGTGCTATAGTTACTGTGAGCACAGCGAGGATTCCCGTGCCAATCAGCTGAACCACACAGAGAGGATGCCGATGCCACTACAAAACCGAGCGTAGGTATTTTTCATAATTTGATACGATACAGCGTTTTGCAGACAGTGTGCCAATACGGGTAGGGGACACCGGGGCAAGTGAGAACGGACATTTGTTTTTTAACGAGTGCTTCTCACAAATTCTGCATATTGTGCAAATTAAATACGTATTTTTTTATCAAGCATGGACTCTACTCACATAATATAGAGGCACTTCATAGACTGGACGATTGGTTATCAAAATATGAGCATCCAAATTGACGGAGCAAATCGGAACACGGTCGGGGTTAAGATGGAAAAATACTTAAATCATACTCTGTCCAATCGTGTATCTACTCACACTGGACAAGTACCAATTCATTGTAGTAATAGGTACATTTTGTACTCATAAGAACAAAATACAGCAATCCCTGACGTATTCGGATACTCACCACCACGGAACTCAAGTAAATACACCCTATTATTTGAAACAAATACTCACACAACCACTTAATACATACATAGCACATCCCATTTTGGTACTTAACACATCAAACTCAAGTCACACTATGTCCTACGAATATTTACAACCACTGGATACAGCCAAACAAGGTCGTTTACGGTAGGTTGCCACCATAGAGATAAGTTTTATTAGTCCCTGTTTTAGTTGTTCGTACTTGCTACTACCACATACACATGCTATAAAAATATACAACTAATTGGTACTCGCCACCATCAATTACAGCCATATCCGGTCCAATGCGGTGCTCAAACCAACATAGGACATTCATTCCCGAGACTGGGTACTCGCAAACATCAACTGCAACCATATCAGACTCGAAGGGGTCTCACAACAACCATGTACTACCCATTTTTTAAAATCAGTACAACCATACCTTATGCATATTTACCCACACAAGAATAGCAATACCCGACTACACGTATATGGATTAGCTACCAACCATGCGTGCTGTACTTCCTCTTTCTACAGACAGGAACATAACAATGCATACATGGTTTGCAGCTAGTCCATATAGTCGGGTATGGTTGTACCTAAAGGAATTATACTAAGGTTGGCTAAAGTCGGTGGTTGTTCGAGATTGAGAACCCTTTCTTACCTAGATGGGTTAAGTGTGTCGAATAATCACCACATAAACCCGGGTATGGTTGTTCCCGGTGGCAATGACGACCTGGTGTAGCTATAGCATGAGTTGATTTTAAAAAATGGGTATTATATGGTTGTTGTGAGTCCCCTTCGAGTCTGGTATGGTTGTAGTTGATGTTTGCGAGTACCCAGCCTCGGGGTGACTGTTCTATGTGGGTTTAAGCACCGCATTGGACCTGATATGGCTGTATTTGTTGGTGGTGAGTACATTAGTTGTATATTTTTATAGCTAGCATGTGAGTGTGTATGTGACAGTGGCAAGAACGAACAACTAAAATAGGGACTGATAAAACTGATCTCTAGGGTGGCAACGACCTTGTTCGGCTGTATCCAGTGGTTGTAAATATTCGTAGGACATATTGTGGCTTTAGTTTAATGTGCTAAGTACCAAAATGAGATATGATATGTATGTATTAAGTGGTTGTGTGAGTAGTTATATTTGGTGGTGAGAGTCCGAATATGTCAGGGATTGCTGTATTTTGTTCTGATGAGTGCCTATTACTACAATGAATAGGTTCTTGTCCGGTTGAAGTTGATCGATACAGGATAGGACAGAGTATGATTAAAGTATTTTTTCATCATAATCCCGACCATGTTCCGATTTGCCCCGTCCATATGTATGCTCATATTTTGATAACCAATCGTCCAGTCTATGAAGTGCCTCTATATTATATGAGTAATGCCATGCTTGATAAAAATACGTATTTAGTTTGTACAATTGCAGAATTTGTGAGAAGCCCTCGTTCTGACTTGCCCCGGTTTCCCCTACCCGTATTGGCACACTGTCTGCAAAACGCTGTATCGTATCAAATTATGTAAAATACCTACGTTCGGTTTTGTTGTGGCACCGGCATCCTCTCTGTGTGGTTCAGCTGATTGGCACGGGAATCCTTGCTGTGCTCACAGTAACTATAGCACAGATAGGGTGCCGGTGCCAGAGCAGAGAGGGTTCCGGTGCTACATTGAATCGGAAAGTAGGCTCTTTTTAATGTTATTTCATGAAAGTTGCAATATTTAAAGCATTTAGAGGCCTGATTGGTTCAAGGACTTTCTGTATCTTTGGCAAAATCGTTGGTTTTTGTACCTCTCCTGTCGAGAGGGTGACAATACGGGTAGACACCGTGAACTGTTCTCACACACAAGCATGTACATGCTATTATCAAAACAAAGTGGATTTTTAAGGGTTTTATTTGACATTTCTCATGTTAGTATAGAATTTCACACTTTCTATCGAACTCCATCATCCATGTCATTGTCAACTGTTTAATCGTTGAAATGCTTGGTCCTATCATCGAATCCACTGTTGTAGGTATGTGTTCTTTGTCAGGTCTTAGCAGGCAGCATCAACAACATTACGTGATCAGTCTACGGGTTGTTCTGCAAATAGAAAACACCCTTAGAATGACCATAAAAATTGTGAATATATAATTTACAATTTAACACAGTGGCATATTAAATGTGTATGGCAAGTAGATATATGTGTATAGCTTGAAAACATATTCCTGTTTTGGCATTATATAAACTTATCTAGTATTCACGATGTGCATTTTTTATCATTTGCGCGTAATATTCAGTTAATGATCAAGTCGAATGTTGTTTTTATTATACCACATTTCTTACGTGTCAGGGGTGTTTGCCCCGAACGGCATTAATCAGGGGTATCATAGCGGTTCTTTCGTGTGTTTTGCCTCAATATATTATGGAATCGCAATTTTTTTTGCACATGCATACTTATAATCATATAAATAATGAAACTAGGCCCATAAACAATCCATATACCATGAAAATCGGGAGAAATAGGAAATATTACAGATAAAAATATTCACAAATCAGGGTATCTGTAACCAAAACGGTACTTTGCGCGAGTGTTCTGCTTAATTATAGGTGCTTGGAGGGAAAACAACCATGGGTCGCAAACTAGAAACCTGGCCGGGTACTTTGGTCAGCTTGTTTTTATTTCAAACGCCTTTCTAAGCAACGAAAAGTCAAGATTTACTTACCGAATCGACGTAAATCGGCCATTGAAATAGTCGGTGTATCCACTTCCGCCCCAATACGTTTCCCCCATTGTAATTGCTTTATATATATTGTTACTATTATATTATAACCAAAGACCACATATTCCAAAATAGTGGATTATGTAATGATTATAGTATGGTATCTACTATATATCTATGTTCTGGCAGATATGATACAATCTAAGAAATAAATATGGAAATACTTTGTGTTGGGTAACACAGCTTCAAAAATAACAAATTAAAACACTTTTCAATGACATAACTAATAATGTGTGTTGAATAAGTAATGAATATAAATCGGTTCTAGTTTAGTACTTCATTATTCAGAAGTGTATTGTGTAATAAGGGTGATTTAATATCCGATAATTTCATTGTTGTTAATTTTACCCAAACAGACTACTTTAAAATCCCTGTGAAGCGCCCAAATTCAGTTTAAGCCTTTGAAGTACAAAATCGCCAATGATCATGTTGCTTTTATAACCACAATGTATGAGAAAGCTGAGATAATGTTAGATGATGTGTTATTGTATTTAGATGATGATGATACAATAGACCCATACACTGCAGCCAGGGAAAATCAGACCTTGTCAATTTGACCAAAATGAAGTTGTAAAATCTTTTTCCATTAGTAAAATGTAAATTTTAAACAGTTTTTCCTTATTTTCCAAAATGTCTTTTTGTATTTACAACCTTCTCATTCTAAGCCAGGGAATTACTGGTCACACTAATGCATAATGAATTCTGAGTTTGATAAATGCTTTGTTTTCCTCATCATTTTCATTGCAAAATTCCCCCCCATCCAACTGGCAGTGAGTTTCCCAGAGATTTTGTAGCTGACAGAGTAGATTTAGTTGTTGAAAAAGAATGCGGGGAATGGCTCCTGGCTCTTGCAGGTGCAACAGCTTCTCTGTGCTCTTTCGACAATTTTCAGTTTTTTGGGGTTATATAATTGAAACAAACATCTGCACAATTGACTGTACCAGTACCATTGAGAAATCTGGCCAGATCACCAACTTAAAACAGGTAAAAAAAGCCAAGAAGCTAATTATGTAAATTGATTACCCCCCCCCCTTCCCCGCCACAAACATGTGTTGACAGTTGGTCACTCAAATGTAAAGATATTTCCATTGGAGAGGCAACTTAATTAGTTAAATATGATATAAGACACTGCCTATCTTCAGCTTCGTCTTACTGCTCCAGCTGTTACAGATACCATACCCATTAGTGTAAATATGGCTTTCCTTGCCTAACAAGTATTGTCATTGTATAATTAGTTACTTCACAGATAATAAAGTAGAAAACATAATTCCCTCCTGCTTTTTAACTCTGGACTTGGAACCTTTAGTTGGTGAGTTACCTAATGTTCTTTATGTTATAAGTGCGGAAGATGTATAATTCTGGAAACAAAACAAACACCCAAATGTGTTTTCATCTTTAGAAATCTACAGAGTTGTATGAGTACTTATACTCAATACTATACATCTGTTGTGGATTACGTTTATAAATTCATCCAAACTACACATAAATCAAATGAACAGAAATAATGTAAATTTATATGCTATATGAAAATGAAAGTATGATATACATTGGTAGACTATATAAACCACATGGGCTAGATCTTTGAAGACAATCATTAAGGAGGTGAACAAGCATGCAGATTACAATCAAATAAGAATAAATTTCAACCTTTCACTTTGTAATCTGTTTGAAGTTTCATACACCAATCATCCACAGTGAGTAGTTCTGTCTTGCAAGCAGGAATTTCCAAAGTATTCCACGGCAGCATCATTCCTGATATAGAATTGTGAGAGTGTAACAACTCCTTACAGAGAATATACATTATACAATGTTTTTAAACTGAAGAACAGAATACAATGCTGAATGATACTATTTCTCTCTCAGATATGGCAGCTTTATATCTTCTTAAGTGATTGATGTGAGAATCTACTGTAAACATGTGTTGTTTCACCACAATGCCTTTGGTTGATGCATAGTTGAGCATCCGAACATTTCACTTAATAGTTTAATTATCATATTTGTAGAGCAATCAATTAGGAATTGCATGCAAAACTGTCTGACTTCCAATTCAACTTGATTTATCATCAAATTTCAAAAATACTCACCGCCAGCCAGAACATACATTTTTAGCCGGTCAATCCATTTTCGGAAACATTTTTCATACTCTTCAATGGGGACACCCACAAGACACTGATAAAAAGCGGTTTCAAGGGAATTTCTCGAATTGTATCTCCTTCCAGATAAATGGTATGTAAGTTTTGGAAAAAGAAAATAGTCGCAGGGGGCCAAGTCTGGCGAATACGGAGAGTGTGCGGAATGACGGTAACCTTCTCGGACTCCAAAAAGTCAAGTCACAATGCGTGCCTTGTGAGCGGGTGCATTATCATGCAAAAGTCGGACATACTTAAAAAAGGTATGAGAACATCCGACAGGGAAGGTAGCATTCAACCCAACCAGCCGAGCACAGACATCAGAAACACCACGACACAACTACCCTGAGAAATGCCAAAACGGCGACCAAATGAGGCCCAACAACCCCCCCGGGGCGTGACTTAGTTTAAAACACCGAGGACAGTGACCTTATGTTATGCGACCTAAAGAGACACATCTACGACTTGACCTAGTTTAAAATAATGGGCAAGGTAGCAATGGGTTGGAAAATAATATTACATATTCCTAGCAAATACACTGATCAATGCCCATATATATGCCGATGAAACAATTAAAAATCCAAGTACATTATTTTACAGGAATACAGTGTATAAAATTGCAATACAAATGTAGTACTGGTATTCTTTCTAAAATGACAGTATAATTAATATGACAGTCTAAAAGGGGCTATAACATGTATATAACAGGTTTCAGTATACTTTGTCCACAGTTTTAATCAAAACCACTGATAAAATACAAAATTATGTGGCCAATGTGAAAAATCGAAGCATGCAATTGCTTGTGTTTTTGTACCGTGAATAAACATTGTGCAACTGTAAAACATACTGGCAATTGTATATGACTGAATGTCTTTGACTTCAGCACTAAAGTAATTGTGATCTGATGTACCAGATACTAAAACCTTCATGACTTGATATACCTTTGAGGGTATGGTATGGATCAGGTACGTGCTACATAAGTTTACTCCCTATTCAAATGGTTGTGATAATGTGTGTTGGACAGACATATTGGCAGGTTCCAAAAGGACCATAAATCTGACCACAACAGTAAACAATATGAAAAAGTAAGGTGAACAGTGATTTTTTTCCACTATATTTTAAATTACTGCCTAACATGGGCAGTTTCCCCAAGTGACTAGCCAAATCTCCTTCACTTTCCCAGTAATATGGCCAGAAATTCCCCTGACAAAAGCAGTTTTTCCACATGATCATGTAAAAAGAAAAATATTAGTTTTCCAATCGTTGTCACCAATTGCAGGGCAGTAATGTATTGTATATATAGAGGATATTTGTATTTTACCTTGTATGATCGGCTGATAATTCACCGAGTGAGCAGCTGATGTAATATTTTCACGAGTAGAGTAGCCACGAGTGAAAATATAAGTCAGCTGCTCACACGGTGAATTATCAAACGATCATACATGGTAAAATACTAATATTCTATTTATTTCATGCTTCAAATAGCTTAAATGATGGAAATACTCCACTATATACCTGAAATGTTTTGCGTGACGTCGTTTTCCCGCCATGCACGCGTCGAGTTGCAATCAAAAAGTTCTTCTGCAATGGCTTCAATTTCGTCCATTTGTTTTACATTTATGTACATATAATGTTCTGTTATTTGTTAAAGATTAAGAGAGCAAGTGAAAACGCTTATTATTTATTTTGGCAGCGGGGAAATTTGTTTAAAAAAAAGTCCGTTTGCGTGAAATTATGAACGGTGAAATTATCGGGGAATTATCCACCGTTATTCCGTCGTAAACCACCGATAAACATGAAATAAATATATATGTGTATGATTAAAATAACTACATTCTCATATATTATTCCATAGAAAACTAATGTTTTTATATTTTTTCTATTTTGGAATTTGTTGCGCTAAATTTCACCTTTTAATGGACAGGTAAGAAATGGTTTGAAAAAAATTACTGATTTAAATAACTTATGCCAATTCAAAATTGTTTGTTTCTAGTAACATTGGGCAAACAACATCAGATTATGGCTTTTGACATGGGTTTGTGTGGGCATTGCTCAGGGTAGTTGTGTTGTGGTGTGTTTTTTTATTTCTGTGCTCTGCTGGTTAGGTGCTACCTTCTCTGTCGGATTTTCTCATGCCTTTTTTATGAATTAATACCTGCATTATATAATCAGGAAATGAAATATTATAGTAATTAATACCAGTTAAGTGTCATTTACTTTTTAAAGTAAATACCTGTCCTGATTCTTTCTCCATGTAGGAATGGTACATAGCCACATGTGCATGTCCAGGTGACTTACAATATATTATTGTTACTGGAAACCTGTCTGTATGTTCCTGTAACTCAGTGCTCAGAGGTTGAAAGATATAGTAATACGGTGTACTTGCTGTATATCCCTTGCCAGTTGGACTTGGCCGCCTTTCAACAATCAAAACGATGTTTTCTTTGGCAGGGCTGCCTGAGACAATATTCTGGCAATTTGTATCCCCCTGCTCTGTCAAAGTTGCTGATAATGCAAAAATTTGGCATTCTGCAACTGACATTAGCTGGTACAACTTTAAATAATTTGGTCTGAAGTATTCTCCCCAGTCTAAGATGCAATGTGCTTTATCAATAACTGAGAACACCTTCTCTGTGCACATACAGACTGAACAGTTTGATAAAATAAAGTTTTGATATTAATAATTTGTTGTTGATTGGCAAATACGTAACTGTAATTTCCAGACTTTAATGTGTTTGTGTCCACCATTTCAGGACTTAATGAAACAGCATGTGTTCACAACTTCTCCATTTGCTGATCCATTATGGCATTGTATGGTACAATAACGATCTCCAAACAAGTTTTGTCAATACATGGTAGGAGTTCATAAACAACTGACTTCCAATATCCAGCTGGCAAACTACATATACATCTTTACCAGCTTACAAACAAACAGTGTTTTGTTTCTGCAGTTTTTTCAGGGCTGGTATATTTTGCTTGAATAACGAGTTATAACCATCAATGGCAATTCTCAGTTTATGTTCCTGGAATCGAATAATGAAAAATCATATATTGAATCTCAATTAATGTTTCAATGATAATTTTAAGTAACGATTAACTGTATCAAACATGATTAGATTAATTAAATAATAATAATTAAATAGTTGTGTAGCTAAATCCATGGCTCTTGGTCCCCCTCCAAACTGGAATAAGTTAATGACTCTTAAAACTAGAAATTTGTGCAAAGTATCAGGCTCTACGGTAAATCTGTTCACGAGTTATGATCGGAAATGGTTTTCACACTTAATGCCACAGTGACCTTTGACCTAGTGACACCAGATTCAATAGGGGTCATCTACTGTACTAGGTAAATGCACCTGTGAAGTATCAGGCCCATCAGTCAATCCGTTGACAAGTTATCGATCGGAAACGATTTTCTCACTTAATGCCATAGTGACCTTTACCTTTGACCTAGTGACCCCAATTTCAATAGGGCTCATTTACTGTCCAAGGCTAATGAACCTGCGAAGTATCAGGCCCATCGGTTAATCCATTGACGAGTTATCGATCGGAAATGGTTTTCACACTTAATGCCACAGTGACCTTTGACCTAGTGACCCCAGTTTCAATAGGGGTCATCTACTGTCCAAGGCAAATGTACCTGTGGAGTATCAAGCCCATTGGTCAATCTGTTGACGAGTTATCGATCGGAAACTAACTGGTCTACCGACAGACAGACAGATAGACATTTACACTTAATGCCACAGTGATGTTTGACTTAGTGACCCCAGTTTCAATAGATGTCATCTACTGTCCAAGGCAAATTTACCTGTGAAGTATCAGGCCCATCGTTCAATCCGATGACGAGTTATCGATCGGAAACTAACTGGTCGACCGACCGACAGACAGATAGACAATATATGATACAACAATAATTTAAGTTTTTACATGCAGCAACCAAACCAGGTTTTTCCATGAGAAAAATATGACTGTAATGGCAAAACCAGTCGCGAAGCTATCTATGTCGACCGGTAGTGTGGACTTGGGACATTAGGTCGGTGTGGCTGTGCCTCGTGTGGTTGCCGTTTTGGCATGACTTTGTGCGGTTCGGTCGCCATGCAGCTGTGCATTGGGGAAGTTGATCGTGTTTTGGCTACGTTCCATTCGATATCATGCAATAACCGCTATTCTATTCGAATTTATTTGTGAAATTGGTTCATCCTGCATTTTGTAGGTGTGGACTTAGATTTTTATACGCCCGAAGGGCCGTATTATGTTATCGCCTCTGTGTCCGTCTGTCTGTCGTTAGCAATTTCCTTTCCGCTCTGTAACTCTTGAACCTCTTGAAGGATTTTAAAGAAACCTGACACAAATGTTCACCACATCAAGACGACGTGTAGAGCGCATGTTCTGAAGGGGTCGCTTTAAGGTCAAGGTCACACTTAGGGGTTAAAAGGTCATATGACTTTGTTTCCCTTCAGCTCCGTCACTTGAACCCCATGAACCCGTTGCACGATTTTAAAGAAACTTAACATAAATGTTCTATCTTGACCAAGATTGATTATAGGCCAAATATGTCCAGGCCTTCTTATGTTATGGTCCTTTATTTTACTAAAAAAAGGTTTTGACCTAATATGGGCTTTTATTTCATAATCAATATTGTTTGTCACTAGCACACCCAAGACGGGCGTATTTTGTGGCATTTTGGCACTCTTGTTAATTCTTTCTTTGGCTTATGTGTGGGCATTGTCAGTGCAGTTGCTAGAAACGTGTTATGTCCCATTCCTACCTTTCCTATTTTTTTAAAACTAGGTTAAACGCTTTTCTATAATTTCTTTTTGAAATTGGATCATCCTGCTTTTTTTATCGGCGGGCACTTTGATTTCCGATTGTTTCTATGGCTTACATTGTATATGTGGGCATTGCGTAGTAGAGTTGAGTTGTGGTGTTTCTGATTTCTGTGCTCGGCTGGTTAGGTGCTACCTTCCCTGTCTGATTTCCTCGTGCCTTTTTCGGCAGTTTTTCAGTGGGTCACTTGGGACTATCGTTTAATTGTTATTTCTTTGTGAAGTTCGGTCATCCTGTATTATTGTGTCAGGGACTTTTTATCATTTCTTTGGGTTGAATTTGGGCGATGCTCTGGATGAAAATCACAAATAAACCCGTGTCGTAAAATAAACGCCATGCATTTCATAGACAAAACCACGAAGCAAATGAACATCAAAAGATAACTTGTCGAAGAATAGTTTGATCGGTCACTAGACATCACCCTTCTCTATTCTGCTTAGTTATCGGCGATTTTAAATTTAAAGTCCATATAATATGAATGTCGATTTCCAATGTTTGCAATATTGTACACGGTGTATACCCGTATCGGCACTCTCTCTGTACAAAATACTGTATCGGCACCCTCGCATGTTTTTGAGAACACAATTAGACAGGAGAGGTTCGAGGTTCATTGATTTTTCCAAAAAAATATGTGCTAAAATAACTACAGCCCACGGAACAACCCAATCATTAACCACTTTCCTCGTGTTGTTTCAGATGTTATATTAATTGCCACAAGCTCAGACTAAGATGGAATGTTGACCGGTGATACGAGTTCGAATGAACAAGAGAGTCCTGGTGCAAAGTCCTCGAAACAATCTTTAACGCACAGAGAGGGTTCCGGTGCCACAACGAAACCGAATGTAGGCTGATTTTACGTTATTTAATTAAAGTTACCATACAAAAAGCATTAGAGGCCAGATTTTTTAAGGAATTTCCATCTGATGTGCTAGATACTTCCTATGTTGACGAAAAATGGCATTTAAGTGTCATAAATAGGTACATGTATAATTTTGTACAAGTACCCATGTTAACATTCCATCTTAGTCTGAACTTGTGGCAACTGATAAAACAAATGGAACAACATAAATGAAATGATTAATCATTGGTTTGTTCCGCGGGCTATCGTTTTTTAAGAACATATCGGCATTTTTGACCAAATATATGATTTTCTTCCCTCTACTTCCCCAAAATGCATTGTTTTGCACAAAAAGGGTGCTTTGCACAAAAAGGGTGCTGGTGTCAGCACAGAGAGGGTGACGATACAGCGTTTTGCACAGAGAAGTTGTCGATACGGGTATACGTGGGTGAATCAAAAAGTTTGTAGAAAAATATCATAACTCACAAACCACAGCTTCAAATGCTTTCAAATTTTTATATAACGTGGTCATAAGTATAACAAAACAATTTGTTAAATTGTATTGAATTAGTCAAAATTACATGGTTTTTACATTAAAACGCACGCATGCTGTGACAGCAAACCGGAGCACGTCAGCGTCATTTGATGAACGACGTCAAACTTACGCCACGTTTGTCAATACTAACGTTAACGTTTTGACTTATTTTCGCTTTTCGAGTGACTAATATGTAGGTATTTTTGGATAACCATCGTGATGATAGTTTCTGCATTTTCAATTGTTTGTTTAATATCGTGTACGCTGTCCCATAAGAAAAATCTAAGTGATTTACTATATCCGCTATTACATAGCGCTGGTCCTCTTCGACGACGTTGCGAACCAACGTCACCAATATCGGGTGTATTTTACATGGTTGTCAACATCCGTCGACCTACACGAAATCACTAATTCCATTTATAAATCGATGTCTATCTATTTCAGGATATATACCTGCACGTTTCAAACCATGAATTGTCTCTGATGCCGTACGTATATTCCAGTTTCACGCAGATTTTGATAGCCGTCCGTGGTTCCGTAAATTCCGGTAGACCCGTTTTACGCGGGTATTTCTATATAGTGCGATTATGTAAATGTTGATTAAAGCATTATTTATATGAGATGACGTCTGAAATTTTAACAGACTTTAAAAATGACATCATGCAATCAGACATAACAATTTAGCGGTTTTTGGAGGTCCTACAATTGAGATATTTCAGAAAATTTAATAAAATGTGTTTCAAATTATCCGTGTGCTCCGGTATACGTAATCGCCCTTGTTAAAGATATAAATATTTTTAAAACGGTTATCATCAGGTCGCTATAAATCTGTGTATGTAAAGAAAATACCAATGTATTCATTCAGCATAAATATGACGACAATAACTCTGCAAATAAAAAAGTTATGTCAAAATTCTACGAACTTTTTGATTCACCCACGTACACCGTTTGGTACGTGCGATTTTTATGCTGATTTGGATTATTGTCCTTCAATTTGCAATATTGTGATTCGTTGTCCTATGACCTTTACGCTGGTTATGTTTGACGTATAATATTTAGACGGCAGGCTTTGTTGGAGTATGAATTTGTGTGGGTAGCTTTTAAGAGTTCATGTCTTCTTGTTCAGTTAAATGTTTGTCACTATTACTTAAAACTTAGGTACAGTTTGACAAAATTGGCCTGGTGTATAAGGATAGTCTGTGCTGTGCAGCCCTCAGTTAACGGCGAATGGTTAAGTGGTTTAAAAACCATGTACACGTATATACATTCCTAATAAATACCTATTTCCACAAGTAATAAGGAATTACAAGCAAAAAGGTATGAAGAAATAGGTATCAGATTACAGAAGTCCGCTACTTGATTTTTTAGGTTTCTGTTGCCGTGACAACCGCGCTTCGTCGGAGTCAAATGCACATACCTTCTTAATGGTCCATATCCACATACCAAACTTCATTTACTTAGCGTTAAAACTGTTAAACTGAAAACGTACTACAGTGACCCATGATGTTCTTGTCGGAGTTCATGTGATTGTTCTTCATCGTGTCAAATGTGTTGTAACATAATACACTCAGGGACAAAAGAAACGCAAAACATATATAATGGTATTTTTCAGTTATTATTTTTTCGAATTCATTGGAATTTTACACAATCATTGGTGAAATAATAATGAGACATACTTCAAAATTTCATTCATTTCTGTATTTGGATAATATTTTTATATAGGTTTTAATCTAACAGTCCAACATTCAAAAGTCACATTCATTATCTGGTGTAAGCACCACGAACAATGAATGCACTTTACCCATCCACACCTCATCCATGATATAATATTTGTGATGTATACTGTAAACCTAGAAACTTTCGCGGCTACAAACTTTCGCGTTTTGCCGATTGTCCGCATATTCGCGGCGACAAACTTTCGCGTGTTTAAGTCTCCCGCGAACTCCGCGAACACTAAGTCGCATAGTGACAAAATTAATGATATTATCACCTGTCACATACATTGCTCGGTTCGTATATAATTGCTTCTTAATTATAGTTCTCACCTTCGTTAAACCCTCTCAAACTCTTTTTGATGTAGATAGTTACCTATTGTATTTTTTACACAAATTGCAAACTACGCTGGTAATGTTTTCACAGTTTAATTGACACTATCAGTCATTTTGTAGTATGACATACCCGGTAATAAACAACGCTATTTACATGCATGTTCATATATTAAGTGTATTGTTAAACATGTTTTCAAGATCTTTTTAAAAAGTGTTTTCATTATTGTACCGTGATCATAAAAGGCTTTATTAAAAAAGTACATACACTCAACATTCCATATTTTGACAAAATAGCACTTATAATACTGTCCTATAAACGTCGTACCAAAATGATGAATTTCCTTTAAAACGAGAAACTTTCGCGTTTTTCTTGTCCTGGACATGTTCGCGGGTATTTACTTTCGCGGATTGTTACTAACCGCGAACACCGCGAACTTAAATCGCGCGAAATAATTTCTAGGTTTACAGTAGTTTTGGGATAATGTTTCGCTCACGAAAAAAGTCCTCCCACGTGTTGTAAAGCCAAGAAAAATATAGACGAAGTTTCAAATCATCGTTAATACAAATTGATTGTTTATAACCTACCTATCGCGAACTACTAAACTGTACATGCATGTTGATGATTTCAGTTGTTGGGAAAATAAGCTAGGAAACACGTGCATATGTTAATGATAGATGAATTTAGTCAGTGTTTATGATACTGCTGGTAAACTATTTAAGAGCTCTGACGTTTATTGGCTAAACGACTTTGAAGTGTATCGTTGTCGTCTTTAATGTAAAATGAACAAATTGAATCAAAATGAACATGCGATATTTTGCAAAAGGTACTTTATTTTTTCAAATAAGTTGTATTTTTTGCCTACCCATGGGCTCCTATGTATCCTAGCAGTTTTTTTCCGGCTGGTCGGAAACGGTTCCTGCGATAAAGCCTACGTATTGTCCCGTCCTGTCGTCGAGTGATTATCCTTAATCACCATGTGTGTTTGCGGTCATTAACCGTTCCAGAGACCTGATATCGTTCATGTAGCCTTGCAGTGATTGAAGGGTGGTAATGCAATTACCCGACAACATCAGAAGGACTCGAACCCAATTGGAGCTGTCCGACTGTTTTAGCCCGTGTGTGTTCAAGCAAACATGGCATATCTAAATTGCTTTTATATGTTTTTATTCGATGAGTTTTCATAAGTGTTATAAATACCCTTTCATTCGGCAATAGAAATGTTCCGCTTTGCGATTTCGCACGTGCTCCACGTGCGAAAAATGGGTTTTGCACTAAACTGGTAATAACCGGTTTAAAACACATGTTTTTGTGAAGAAAAGTGCTGAGATGTCAAGGTTGTAACCCATGTATCATTTACATTTAACACAAACAGTATATCGCATTTATTTAGGAAATTATGACCCCCGAAAAAGTTTTGCGATTCTTTTGTCCCTGAGTGTATGCTTGTGTCATGATCTGCTTGTTCTGTTGATAGATGTATTCTATGTATGGTTTGTTATTACATCTTTATTTTTATGAACAATATTGAATATTTATGTAAACGCTTATTTCTATCTGGATTTACATGAAGCTAGCGTCACATTTCACACATACTGTTGAAGTGCGTGACACTGTCTCAGTAAAAAACGACGAACCTAATTACTAGTACAACTGTTTTTCATGTAAATTATGTCTGTACTCCCGTTTCAATGGTGTTTCAGTCATTAGGTCATTAACTTTTGTTACGTCGTTCTGCAAACCGAGAACCGAAAGTCTGTAGGTTCATGCACCCTTCACACTTGTGGGAAGTACTATATCAAGTTTATCATTTATGGTATAACTAAAACTTGTAAAGTATGCAAAGATGGTCTGAGAACATCATAATGTTAAACAAGAGATATTTGTAAAGCATGGTGGCCCAATATTGTGAAATGCATGCGAGGCACAGTGAAATCGACTTGCTGACCTCAAAATCATTAGACCTCCATAGAATGTTTGAAGATCCTAAAGCAAAGCGTTGTTAAGATACTGAACGGAAACCATTTCGTCTATAGACCGACATGTGCAGATCGATGTACTCCGTTGATAAAGCCGGTCACAAGAAGGTCAATACCATTATTGTCAACAGTTAGACATAATGGCCGTCTATTTGGCCATCTATAACCAGCCAAAGACGAATTCTACGTTTGTACCTGCAATGTTGATGTTAAACAATGTTGAGAACTTCGCTGGCTACCGAACAAACTCCTTATACCAATAAATATAACAAGAGCACCTCTCGTACGTGGCTGTATTCAACAACGGCAATACCATATTGTACGTGTATAAGCCACTTATTGTTATGGTTACTGTTATTAATTAGTGTATGGCCATCTTTAAACTTCCTAAACATAAAGTGTATACAAAATTTCTAACATGAAGAAAACGTTGATAGAAATCGAACAAGCATTCTACATGAACTTCAATATACAACGATACTTTCTGCTTTGAATATGTTTAATTTCAACGTTAAACAAAAATTTAACAGAACAGTTCAGTAGAACATTCTAAACGCAGTTATTGCATGCAGACCTTATCCAAGAATAGAACTCGGAAACTCTCGCGTAGACGCTTGGACGCTCCACATAGCCGTTCACGTGGCACCCTTCTGCACCCCATGACGTCACACCGGCCAGTTGTCCGTTACACACCAGAGGACCGCCACTATCACCCTACGGCAAAAGTAACCAAAATAAGCTTCAATGTCGTTATTGAAACACATGAAAGTGCTTTACCGTATCCATTAATCTAAGTACATTAAAAAAAAATTGTATTGCTCGATTATAATACATGCATACTATAGCGGGTGAAGAATTCAAATATTACAAGAAAAAACAGTATGAACTGAAAGAAACTATCATATAAATTATACGGGCATTTCCAAAAGTACTCAGATACATATGTGATGAAATCGGGCGTTTGCAATATCCTGATGTAGGCCATACCAGTTTTTTTTGTTTAGCGTCATCGTGCACTAAGTTTTGAAGTCAATTTTGCCATACCAGTTTTTTTGTTTAGCGTCATCGTGCACTAAGTTTTGAAGTCAATTTTCAAAATAAAAGCATTCCAAAAACAATAAATGTTCTCGATTTTCATGCTCTATGGATATTTTGCTCTGGTAAAGTTGTGTTTCGTTTGAATTTTCATACACTGACGCCAACAGTAATGTTAGAAAGAATGCATTTACTGGCGTGTTTCATCCCTAAACACCCTTTTGGGCAGGTATTGTCACTTGGGTGTGTAAATGCAACTTAACTGATGGAAGTGAGGCAATGCTTTTTAATATGCTTTGTTTTTGTGAATGAGTAGCTATGTTTCAGAACGTCAGAATTGACGCTAAACATTAACGCGATTTGGTATGGCCAATGTCTAGGATAAACAAAACCCCTCAAAGCAGGATTCGAACCCGAATATATTCGGTGTTTATTAAGTGTTGTTTCCTATCGGCCGAGTGAAACAATTATAGAATTATAAATTGTTTAGAAACGTTGGTGAGGATGTTTTCATGGCATGGGTGCTGTTTAATGGAAGAAAACATGTATACACCAACGGCATCCCGATAGTCGGAAATAGTTAATGTCATAGTGTCCTTATCTTTATCTCAAACTCTATAAGGATGATCTACTGATATTGGCCAACCGCCAGGTAAAGATTGAAGATAAAAGGAAATCCTGTTGGTCGGTCGGTCGACCAACCTATTAGTTGGCATATTATGGAAAGCAATATACCCCTCATCAAAGATGGGAAGCATAATAGTGGATCATCTGGCAGTTTATCTATAAAAAGTTCTAACTAGGAGAGAAACTGATTCTGTAGTGAAAAGACGGATTATCGAATGTCACATGACATGATAAAACAAACAGTGCTTTGATCCGCCAGATTTCGACAGCAATGAGTTTAAACGACGTGTCGTTTGTACATCATTCAAATTGTGTTCAATGCGAAAACACTTACATTACAAGCTCCAGATCCGTTGAAAGTATCCTCCCCTTTAACACAGATGTGTTGAGATAGAATGCTGCTGCCCCACGAGTTTTTGCATTCATCGTTTGAGTACACACGTACATCAGTTTTCATCAGAACCGCTGTACCAGATCCAGTCTCTGAAAAGTATGGTAACATCCATGCTAGCAACAATGTTTTACATTACTGTATCACACAAACCACGTTGCAGTAGTTTAATAAAGCCCATTTAATAAAAACGATATTACACTACTCGGTAATATAAGGCGGCTAATCACTTTTTTGTATATTCATACGAGCAGTCATAAATATACATAGATAGACGGGATGCACATAAAAAACAGGTCCTTGACTTGATTACAATTTGATATACCCGTATCGTCCTTTATCCAAAAAAGTTATGAGAAAATCCGACAGGGAAGGAAGCAGTCAACCAAACCAGCCGGGCACAGAAATCAGAAAAACCACGACACAACTACCCTGAGAAATGCCCACACATAAGCCGAAGAAACCACCAAAGATCCAAGTCCCCGCCGATAAAATGCAGGATGAGCCATTATATAATAGCGGTCATTGTCGAATGGAACGAAGCCAACACTCGACCAAGTTCCCAAAGGCCCCACCGCACGGCGAACTCGTTGAATAAACTCGTAACAAAAAATACACTCATGTAAGATCCTCTATTTGTTCGAGATGGCAATTCGGGGATACGCCGACCTACCTGTCCGAACATACCTGTCCGAACAGGAAAGTTCGTTTCAAAGTTTGTCCCGATTAAACAACAGAACCTGTTCTTTAAGATAATTGGTTTCTAATCACAAAAGGTATGAGAAAATCTGACAGGGAAAGTATCATTCAACCCAACCTGCCGAGTCCAGATATCAGAAACACCACGACACAACTACCCTGAGCAATGCCCACAGAAACCCATGCCAAAACGGCGACCAAATGAGGCACAACAACCCCGGGACGTGACCTAGTTTAAAACACGGAATGACAGTGACCTAACGTTATAGAGCACAACTACGACTTGACCTAGTTAAAATAATGGGCAAGGTAGGAATGAGGTGGGAAATAATGTAACATATTTCTAGCAACTACATTGAGCAATGCCCACACATGAGGCGAAGAAACAATTAAAGATCCAAGTTCCCGCCGATAAAATGTAGGATGACCCACATTCACAAAGAAATGATATAATAGCGGTTATTGCCGAATGAAACAGCCAATACTCGACCAAGTTCCCCAAGTCCCTACTGCACGGCGATCCAACCACACAAAAAACGTATGAGAAATCCGACAGGGAAGGTAGCACTCAACCCAATCAGCCGAGCACAGAAAGACACAACTAACCTGAGCAGTGCCCTCAGAAACCCGTGCCAAAACGACGACTACAAGCAGTTTATCTATAATCTTGCCTTCAGAACTGCCTTATATTGTATAAGATATGTTGTACATTTTCCGGTTTGGCAAAATAATTACCTGATTGGGCAAGGAAGTATATTTTGAATACTAAAATGATGTAGAAAGTTAAAAAAACGACAAGTGGACAAAAGGTTAATATTCTGGTACATGGGGTATTGATCAAGATAATCAAGATCTTAAGATATACTATTCGTGATAAGAAAACATGTATCCAAGTTATCGATAGGACAACTGTCTTTATGCCACGGTCATTAGCCATTTTATTGAAGTACAATTTCCCGATAGGACAATTTCCTCCATATATATATTGACACGATTTCAAGTAACTGGACACACGTGGCGCCATGAAATGTTTTTTTAGAAGAGTACCAGTTTCAAGTGGTTTAACTAGCGTTTACAAGTACATTTATGTTAACTTATTTTGAGTTCAGAAACAAGTCCTTAGGTACAAACTATTTCAAATCTATTTGTGTCGTGTATGGGTCGCTTAATGTATCCGCGTAGATGAAAACAGTCCTCAACATTTATAAACTGTCGGTTCAAAAATCCAAGTTTGTTATTCTGTTGATTGCACGTATACACGTTATTTTCATTCGGCCATTTAAAAAGAAGTTGATGATAACTTACACGAGTCCGCAAAGTTTACTAAACTATGGATTCGAATCTTAACTACATGTACAAAATATTTCTAACCTGTCGCACCCCATCCGCTGATAGTACATAACTGATTCGTAAACAGATCTTGACCGCTGGCAATTGGGATAGCGTTTTGGCTGATGTCGTCATTATTACCGGTAGGTCGAAGCTTGAGAAGTGCCACATCGTTAGGAAATCCTCCTGGACCCTTGTTGTACTGTGGATGCTAAATTACAATGTAACATAAAATTAACCTGATTTATTCTTTGTGTTACCATAACTTATTTCTCTGTGTTTTGTACCATTCCTTATTCCAATACACCTATACAAAATGCGATGTTGTATTTTCAAACGGCAAATTTTCTTTTTAGCAGATCTTTAACAGTACTGAAAAGAAACTTTTCGCCAACTGCACTGTACTGTACGCGATAGTGTAACATGACTTTGCTAATGTATAAGGGTAAATCAGTATGCCAAGTTTTAACGCAATGTTTTAATGGACTGAAAATATTGAGTTTCAACATTTGGTAACGGACAAACGGACCGGAGCATCGCTTTATGCCTCCGCTTCTGAAGATGCCGATCTGAAGATGGCGGGGCATGAACATTCAGGCACGTAAGCATTTTAAATCGAGGACCGAGCATGTATGTGACCCGTTTCGTGAGCTATATATACAATATGCACGTAGTAGTTTCTATTGCGACAATTTTATTTATGGGTAAAGTAATATGACTAACCATAATAATCTCTTCTATGTCAAACCAAAGGTAGGTTCCAGGAATGACATTGGTAAAGTCGTGCAAATCAACAACAACTGCCAAACTCGATGCAATCCTTAAATAAAACAAAATATGAAACATACAAACTATTGCTGATTGGGTCAAGGTCCCCCTGGGTACTAGTTCACCGTACCCGGGGTACTTTGAAGTATACTTCACCGTACCCCGATTTCACAGATAATACTTCACCGTACCCAGATTTACTCAACCGTACCCGGGTTTACCGCGTGCCAAAAGTCGATGTCGTAAAATAACAAATAGAATAACGTAAATCGGCGGCCATCTAGGCATTGAAAAAAATATGTTTATAAAAATCAAAGAAGTAAAAAAAAGAATTTTATTCAGGAGTACGTATCCAGCGGAGAAGAGTATAGCTAGTTTGCGATAGAAAAAAATCGTGTTTTTTTAATATTTCTCTGTAATTATTACACCTACAAGTATGAAATTTTGCACGCATAAATGAAATATATCTACCTAATACACACTGAAATTTCAGCAACATCAGAAATGAGTTAAAAAAGTTTTGTTCATAAGTTCTATGTAACATATTTGTAGTTTTGTATGAAATATCAAGTTAGAAGACTTGATACTTGCAACAGCAAATTGCACGGTCACGTGATACGCATAACGGTATATTTGTGTATTTGCAACCTACTTGATTTAACACATGCGAGGCCCGTCTGTGAATATGACGAAGTACATTTTATTGCTGTACATTATTATTGGCGACACACCTAAATAACTCGAATCACAAGGGCCACCTAAGTCTTGTCTTTATAACAGCAATCTTTATCTCGCCGATCACGGATTGTAACGGTTAAATAATTGCTAGTAAATCATGAATGGAATACCAGATTACCTCCCTGCGTTAAACTGTAAATACGCATGTAATTTCAATATGTAATAAAGAATAAATGTATTTTAATTGGTGACTAAAAATTATGAAATTCAAAATGGGAGTAGGTAGGAAGTTATTGTAGTAGTGTGTAATTTTTTACCAAAATCTAATGAATAGATTTTCTGAAATCTTTAAAAAACACGATTTTTTTCTATCGCAAACTAGCTATACGAAGAAGAAGTGAATATTCAGGCTGGTGGAAACGAATTTGAACACTATTTGCATATAATATGTTGAAAGATATTAAGTGCGCCAAAAACCGTCAAGTGTTTAATATCGGATTTTGTTCCAAGCGTAGTCACGTGATCGATTTTTACGACAATGAAATCTTTAAAAAAAAATTCAATGGTAAAACAAAATAAATATTATGGGTCGATGTATACCGAAAGGAAACCTGCCTATAATATACCTTCCTTTCATGTATAAATGTTTTGTTCGGTGATCAAAATCATATCATTTTTTCATCAGTAAAATGGGGTACCTTTAAGCATACTGGGGTACGGTGAAGTATACTACTAAGTATCCGGGGTACGGTCAAGTATATGATGTTTAAAAGATATTTTGACATTGTAGTCATTATGAATTCGAGATAGAATAAGAAGATTTATAATTTCATTTTATTTACAGCCCACATACTTGTAAACACCGAGTATAGTTTGGCGAATTTAACACGAACCTGACATTTTGATTAGCATAATTTAACAGTCCATATCTTGTATATGTTTATAACATCGGTTGTATATTTCATTGTCGGCGAGTATCACGAAGACGCTCGAGATGTTATACAAACACAGCTTTGAAATTCCGATATCGCACGATTTGCTTGCGGAAATTGATTGGTGTTTAAAGCAAGAACCTTGTAATATATTCATGCATAAAGGTCAGGTTCGTGTCACATTCGCCAAGCTATACATAAAAAAAACGCAATTGTAACATCATTTTTCCCCGTAAGGTTTATCTATAAATGCAACAATGTTTTGGTGAGTAATGTTTTGATTAGCTATTAAAGTGGTTTCGAGAGTCTGTTTCAATGCTTTCCACCAAAAACCCAATGAAGGTATCGCACACATGACTGATTTACGTAGTACAGGACACAATGACCACCATAGCCGATTGAACGTGTATCATATGCGTTTCTTAATGTACTGCTTTCATATAGAATATGACAAAAACACGAGAAGAAGAAGCTAAATGAACTCACAATCCTTCCACACAATGTGAAGCGGTCAGCACCCATCCATTACTGATCACAGAACCACCGCACATATGGTAACCACCATTCAGCAGTGTGACTTGGTGAGGGAATTCACCTGGTGTCGCTTCTTGGCCATTGATAATACGGCTGTTCTTAAACAAACTGGATTCAACAGGTCTCTCCAAGTGCAGCGTGGCTGCAGACGTCACAGCTACATAAAGTTTACAAAGAACAATATTATTATATTATAGAAGAAAAAGAAGTTTCTTGATCCGTATTCAAGTAAAGCATTTTATCCGCTCTAACTATTCAGCTGCTACATTATAAACACATTTTCAGACTCTCGTCAGTTTCTTAAAAATATATTTCTTTAGCGTAACGAAAGATCAATGCAAGCGCTATTCATTTTTGTGTTTCGCTGTGTTGGATTTTAGTAAATATGTGGGTTCTAGTTTTAGAAAGATTTGAAACTTCTCGAGAAAGCTCTGAACACTGTCATTGACCCCACTGTGACCACAATTGAATTCTTACTAATAGTATACATATCACAAACTGTTGACAGTGCATACACATTGTTTCTTTTCCAGTTACATTGTAGCAAAGATGCAATACTTGTAGTCAGAATGACCACAACATTTCAATTCATGCTCACATGATTTTCGAAAGTTGTTGATTTTTGACGGTTCATATGAAAGAATAACCAGTGAACTTAGCCGATTTTTGACAGCAACCAATATATTCAAGACTCAACAATAACTAACAAGCCATAACCAAACAAATCCAATTGAACTTCACCTGCGCTTAAAATAAGTATAATTGATGTAAACTACCTGCGAGACGTTATTTGTCAACTACCTGCGATAAGACAAGTATCTGTGACGATATTACGGCTACAAAAGGCCGAGAACCAACCAACCAAATATGATCTAGTTTGATGCATTTTTATTATGACATAAATGCGATACGTGTATAGCAGGAGACAATATTGGACACAGTAACAGTTGGAAATACATCAGTCTGTGTACGAGAAGTTTTGTCTGCTTTCCATTCCTGCAATAGCTATGGTAACCGTAACCATACCTATCTAACTATTGAGTCCTAATCCTTCATTCTCCAGTCCTAACCCTACATGATCCCTGGACTTGTTTTTTTATTTAGAAATTTCAATAGTTAATTCCTTGAAAATTGATCATGTGAAGATGAAATAAATCACATTCAGTAAGCACCAACTTATCAGATACTTTTAAAGTGTTGTTAACACAAAACTGCATAAAATTTTGATTTGAGTAATAGATACAGGACTAATTTTTATCAAAGTGTCCCATTACAATGGTAAAAGTGCAGTTTTTTTATGCTTAAACAAATGTTCTTACGAAATTAAAATAACACGAACCTGACATTTTATTCGTCAAATAATGCCCTTTATGTTAAGTTTTTTATCACGTAATATTGAAGAATAATGTGCGTGTAATACCTATTTATATATACAAATAACATAACGAAGGATTTACTTTTCAAAAAATGTCCACCTTAAGCATTTTTTATGACGCCATAAGGTTCTCGTATGTTATTACATAATTAGTCACGGAGCAAATCCTCAAAAGTCAGTTGTTATAGTCGAGTTTCTATACTATCAAACATACGCTGGTTAAACGATGATGTTAACATACAGTGGTAAAATTAAATGTATAATTATGTGTATAAAGCAAAGTAATTTAGGTTGTTTTATTTAAGAAATGAATAAATTAAAATACAAGATAAAACATAACTCACCCAGCACAGCAAGAAGACAAGCTCCAGTGGTATACATATTTGTGGTCAGAGATATTGTGTACCTGTCTGAGATTCGGATATTCTCGGCTTATATAGGATGTCGATTCCTTCTGTGAGAACCTGACACATGTTTTAGGTTTGCATGCTAAGATGGTGGACAGTGGTCAGTTCATGGCCTGAAGTAGTTTGGAAACTATTCCATGTACCAAATATGAACATGTTTCGTGGTCAACTTGATTCTTATCGCGTGCAACATCATAATGCTGTTGATATACAACACATTGTTGACCGCTTCCTATATTGATATCAACAAGTGAATTGCATGCCTAACTACTTGGTCAGTTTGTAAAGGTTTGGGAACTGACCACATGCCAACAGTAAAAATCGGATTACAGTGGTGTCCGCTTTAAATACCAAACAAACAAGCAATAAAATAATAATAAAGTGTACAGGAAAGGCAACACTTAACCGAAACTTCAGATCACGAAAGGCACATAAAGTACGTGTAAAGTTGCCCCGGTCAACAAGAAGAATACTTGGATTTCAATATTTTAATCTTATCGAGTTTAATACATGTAGCTATAATTGCCCGGTCGTGTTTCAAAATGCATGTATAACATAATATGGTTCTAGCCTAATGTTCGATATGTCTTGAGCTACTATAATACTTCTATATTTTATTATTATAATCAAAATCGATGCAGTAACTCTTCAACTTGTCAATGTCCATAATAAGACGGACGTCCCACAGCCAACCTCATGAAACGTATTTAGTATGTACTTTATAGTTACGGACAATAAAGAGTAATATATTTGCCAATGTGCCTCTTCATTAATGTGTTTCCAATTATCATATTCATTCTTAACTTTATAGTCTTTGTACTTAAGGGTAATGTGAGGTTCTCTTACTGACCAAATCATCCTAATACAGCTGGGATACAATTTTATATACATGAAAGGAGGTGGTCGAAGTTGAATTAGGTCGCTAATGTGTATATAGCAAGGCTGTACGGAAACCTCAAAGTTACACTTTTTTAGACCGGGTTGCTGAGTCATATGACGATTACCGGACGTCTACAAATGCGTCAAAACTGTCGCAGGCATTGGCATCACAAGAATGCACAATTTAAGGAATGATTAAGCATGCATCACATACATATTCACTGTTGATAATACATCCGTATTTGGTAAATCCAGAGGATAACAGTTAGCACGCATGTTCGCAGTAATTGTATGCAGTGACTGCTTGTTACTATTTATAGAACTTCATATATGTACGTCACATTCTGGGGAAATCATATCTGTCACCATCGATACAATCGAACGGTGCTCTGTGTGACCAATACTCTTTGCATACGTAGTTTTGTCATTCTATAACCAGCATAGTTCCTGTTATATGGAAAAACAGCAGAAATTGATCCTTCCATTTTGACAAGCAGCAGAAATTAAACTTTCCATTTTGGCAATCAGTAGAAATTTAAAACCGCAAAAAAACACACCCATTTTTGGGGCAAGAACGCAAAATATTACACCCGCAGAATAGCTATAAAATGGCACAGAAGCACAGCATTTGTCTTATATTTACCATTTGGACCAGGACCATGACCAATTCCAATATGTGGCTTGTTTGCAATGTTTGCTGTTCATCTGAAACAAGGAACGAAACTGCATAATTGGAGATAACAGATTTACCTATCAGCTTCTTAAATTGATCAAGGCTATCGCATTAGCTTTAATATGTGTCCGAATCCTCCGTCAACAAGCCACCTGAACAGGCATAATTAAGTATTTTGGTTTAATACAGCGTATGAAATGGCATTTTGCACGTACAATACACGGGGTAACGTGACCAAAGGCGAGGCACGCAAGCGTAACACTTTCTTTACGCTTTTTGACGTCATTTTCTTTGGTATTATCTTAAATCTAAGACCACCACTAGTCCACGAATGACCTCGGTGGTTCATAAGACGTCTTCTTCGTTGTGCTGTTATACCTCCGCCGAATTTTCAGCTTTCGAGCAGATTGTAGACCTACTCTGGCTCATCAGTATCACTACAAGACTCCCCTTTTTATCAAATGTTTCACTGAAAAAAGAGTCAATACTCTCACTTTTAGTCATCACAATGTATCTCTGTAAAACTTATCAGCATTCAAATACCGCGAATAATTGTGTTGTGTGGTTTGTCCGCAACCGTAGTATGATAGATTTGATAACCACAGGGTAATTGTTGCATTTGTCATTACTTGGTGAATGTTTCAGTTGTTCTTTATAGGTTTGAAATTACTTCAAAGAACACTCTTTGATTTCTTCGATCTTGCCTCTTTGTGTTAATATCCAACTGGATTGTTCACCTTTCAAAACCATGGCTTGTATTCGCTTGCCACCTGTCATATTGCGGGGTGTACCCCAAAGTACTTGGATAATTTCTTTTACATTTGTTCCTCCAATTATTGCCGATATAATAACATTTCTGCTCTGGATGTTTTCGTCCGATCGGCTTTTTCGTGTGGTGTGCATGTATGATGCGGAC
Source organism: Spisula subtruncata (assembly GCA_963678985.1). Classification (NCBI taxonomy): domain Eukaryota; kingdom Metazoa; phylum Mollusca; class Bivalvia; order Venerida; family Mactridae; genus Spisula; species Spisula subtruncata. The sequence continues at coordinate 16,091,305 of OY787673.1, read as the reverse complement.
CTGATATCACGAAGAACGCTGTCGACCATTTCCTCGTTAGCCGTCCACATCTCACTTCTAATAACTTTCATACGCGCCAGTGTTTTAACAGTGGGATAAATAAAATTAACAATTGCTGTGTTCGTTTTGTGGAGGAACATATAATATGACAATCATAATTTTAAAGCAAGCATTGCCAAAAATCAGCGTATCGGGCTGAAAATACTTGCATAAATAGTCTGAAGTGTTTCGTATATAGAATGTACTAAAACACTATAAAAAAAACTGTGTCGAGTTTCAGGCCTACACGAAGCACAATTCAGAGAAAAGAAGCACATCAAAGTTAATCGATTTGATATGCGGGTACTCTGCGCCTATTGTGCATTAAATAAAAAAATTGTGCACATACCTGCATTTTTTGGCTCGAGTCGACGTTTGTGTTCGCCATTGTATACACGTTATGTACTATAGCAGTCACGTGATTCTCCCCTGTGACGTTAGGTAATACCAACCAGTACAATATTGTTATCCCAGGCACATTCAATTAATGGCAAAGAGACATGACTCTCGTGGTTGTCCATGACTAGCAATACTTGTCTTGCCCGGCCACAGTGTGGGATGAAACATTTCCTATACGACTCCATGAATATTTCTTTATTAATATACCCAGACTCGCTCGTTGCAAACAACCATGAACCTGAAGTGTAATTGTTATTATGAACACCACTATCTTGTTCGCTTAATTAATTTATAAAAACGTTGTAAAACACCAACCAGGAACTCCGTCTTTATATAAACGATATGGTGACTGTCCTTGTAAATAATGCATGTGGGTACAAATTTGCCATCTGCAGAAATATACAAAAGGGCAGTTGTGTGGGCAACATTTAAAACTTGTTTGCGTTTTACATTCCCGATATGTGGTTCAAGTACCTTCACTTTACTGGCCTCCTCCCCGCTCCACCATGGACCGTATATACTGAATGGACGACTGTCTTCTTTCTATATAATAAACTGAAGGGATTAGACTATCCTCACCGTAGAAATATCGTCTGCTGATAAACTGATAAAAGTATGTGCTCAACGGGGTTATCTAGCTTCATGGCTCCACCCATCCCGTCACAATTAAAGATCCGAATGTTTGGATAAAATACTTAAATTCTTTTATTTAGTGTATGTACAAGTATTTCAAATCAAGATTTAGCTGTATCGTAAGTTGGACAATTATACAATGTTAACGTTTAACCAACTGTTTGTAAACGCTATAAAATATAACCTGCTCAAATTATGTAAATCCATCTACCTGGCCCTGTTCATCATCAACAGCATGTATAATCAATCCATTGCTCCAGAAGCTGAAGAAGTCGTCTATCACCTTAGGATTTGACATTCTGGTCCTTGCTTTGTCTTCCGACCTCGATTTGCGGAAGGCTAGGTGAGGATGCTCCCTTTCCAATTTCCTGAACCACTCGTCACTTGGCCCGTCAATTGAGAACAAGGTTTTCCGGCCTGTTATTTGGCGTGAACATGATCAATCCCACATGATTTGTCTGGAAATTCTTTAGTCCGCTACCCAACTATGTTATACAAATTATTTTAATAGAATATTCTTCATCATGGTAGTACCCAGAAACAAAAACGCAACCGAGTATTTTCTAGGGCCCATATGTTGCAATTTAATTTTCAAAAGCATCATTCTTAGTTTGTTAGTTTCACAAATACACTGCCCCGGTATAACTATACGGGCCTTTGTAAAATTGCAGAACATACATATCACTGATCGAAAATGTTGATAATGTTCATATTGGATGAAATTACGAGTTTGTTGAACTTAATTTCAGCGTAGTATATCTGTGGAGACCTTTATAAATCTAAAAGAAACATATTCAGTAATAGTATATAACATTGTATTGTAATTGCAGTCAATTCGGATATGCGAACCTGATGATAACGTACCAGAAAGTTAGGCAGGCTTAATATACAATATCTACTATTTATATTGTTCTGAATATTTGCAACTTGCGAATTGTCGTGTGGTTTTACAATTGACGAGGCCTGATTAGCGGAACTTAACTGACTTTATGCAAGTATATTGACACTTATAGTTGGTATAAATAATTGCCTGATTTAGCAACAATTGCTTGAATACATACCCTTTACTGTTGTCTGGTCAAGAGTATATGCTGCCACATTAAATATCTTCTTGTACTCATATACAGGCAGCATATACACAAAAGCATATACAATACGGGTTCGATAGCTTGTTTACTAATTAATACATTTCATCAATACTCCAAGGGCAACTTATTGCAGGTTGAAACACTTTATTATGAAAAGTAATTGTGCACAAGATTTTAACTAAAGAATGAAAATCACAAAAATGTTTTATTTTGCCATTCATAAACAAAGTCTACTGTAGTTGGGGTTGACACCAGTGGACCAGAGACTTAGAGTACATGTTATTTGTTATTAATGCCATATAGATGAATACAATAAATAAGATTCTACCTCACAATATTTGTTTCAACTTTGATGATTTTGTTATTTTTTAAACTTATGTTTTAGTTAAGTTTGAATGAATTACTTTGTAGACTTGTTTGTTAATTTTCAAAATAAATTTTTGACATTTGTCATACATGTTCAAGCATATCATGTGTTTGTCACTTTACTTTGACAATCCAATGTTTATCATTAAGAAACAGCATGGAAAGGACCAGGTGACACAAATATAACTAAAAATGTGTCCATCAACACGGGTGCCGACATTGGTGTAACAGTATATACAAAGTAAAAGTTCCAAACTGTAGTTGAAATTGATGCAGCATAAGTTCCTTCCTTTACAGTCAACTACACATAAGTGAAGGGGAAGAACAAGACAATTGCCTATGAATACAATCAAATTCTCACATACTGTTAAATCATGAATTTTCGTGGGGGATTACATTTCGTGGATTTCGTGGTTCACTTCAACCACAAACTTTAATCCCAACGAACATCAATTTTTACCTTGTTTTATTACCTGAAATGCAAAATCCATGAATTCAAGTCCCAACGAAATTGTCCTTTTTACCAAAACGACGAAATTTGGTCCCAACGAAATTAAATGATTTTACAGTAAGTGTTAAATTTTGTATCCTTGATGTAATCAGGTCTTTTTTTCACTATATAACAGAGGCCGAAATAAGGCTGCTTCACAATTTGAAGGAGGGTGCTTCACAATTCCAAAATTCCAGTTTCACAAACCACATACATGCCAATTACAAAAATGAAACCACTTGCCCAGGCTCACAAATTTCTACAAATTGATAAAAACAGAGTAGCTTTAAACATTCAATATAAATGAAATATAACAAGCCTTTAGTGATTTTCTTTACAAAATAAAGGGAAATATTAGTTGTAAATTGCTTTTCACAAATTTATTAAAGTCAATATCGTGCTTCCTCTTTCACTATTCAAAAGCAAACTATGCTTGAAGAAAAATTGCTCTTTACGTTTCAATAATCTGACAGGCTAGGGCTTCTTCACAATTTTGGCAAAAAAGCCCTGTAGGCTGTATGTAAGCAAGTCAATCTAGCATACACTTGAACACCTACAACTGTAGCTGATCAAAACAATGTGGTTTATAAAAAAGTGCAGTGTTATATTATTTTACTGGGGAAGTAAAAACTGTCGTTTGCACAAAACATGATACAATTTCTTAGGCCTGTGTTTGCACAAAACATGATACAATTTCTTAGGCCTGTGTTTGCACAAAACATGAAACAATTTCTTAGGCCTGTGTTTGCACAAAACATAAAACAATTTCTTAGGCCTGTGGTTAGTCTAAGCTTCTTAGACGATGATTATTCCTTTTCAGTGATTATTCCAATTCAAAGATCAACGTCAGTCAATAAAAGATCATTTAGTTATGGTACCCAGAACTAGCCTGTGGTCTGTCCCACTCCCGTAAACAAAGATGGATACTGATTTCATTGCTGAAACTTATCTTCTGATTTGGCGGAAGTTCTTGACATAACTAAAAGGTATTTTGTTTATACTCCGTATAATACTGACATGGAATGATGATCGACAAAGAGCTTGGCCTTGGACTAGTCAAACAATCTAGATTTAGCCTATTTTAGGGACTATCGACCCTTGTGGAGATGAAAGTCACAAATTAAAAATATCTGCCAGCATATAAGGACTATTGTTTGGTCCATCATTTTATTTACTACTATTATAATCTATTCATCACATCATGAACATACACCAACTAGAACTTACCCATAACATAGAAGTAGAAGAAGTAGATTTATGATCATGCAACAACGACCCATATTTATTCATAGGCCTACCTGTCGATAACCTGCTTCCACACACGGTCTTTGTCTTGATTTGTCAAATTAGTGAACAGTTTGCAATCAATTACTGTGTTGTTGGTGATATAACCAACACGCAGCGCCGCAGTTTGTTCTGATGTCCAATTGCACTTTCGTTTTTCTGCATTCTCCGACATTTTGAACTGTGACAAGTGCAGACGACTTTAGACAGTTTGTTAACTTCCGTTTTTGACAGGTGCGCGCGTGATATGTTTATCAGTCTCCAATTGAAGAGTTACGGACGAGTTCGAACGTACTCCGAAAATTTGCGTACGCAACTTTAGTGAAACGCACTTACGCTTTTCTTAAGATTTGCGTACGTTCAAATTTTACGCAAAAACTTACGCTAAGCGTAACTATCTTAGTGAAACGGCGCCCAGGACCTGGATTGTTCTGCAAGTGTATTAAAAGCTGCTCTGTATAAGCAAACACTGCATCAGCATCATGAGTGAGATGATCAGACAGTATTATCAAGGACTCTTTAACTATGACTGGACACTCTTCTTTGCTATCTTTAGCATGTCTGACAATGTAGATGGGTTGCAATGTGACTTGCTTGTGAGTCCAGTGACTTGACTCAATTTCATCCTGTGGCTGAAGTGAAATGTTTTCCGAGAAATCCATCACTGCTTAACACTGATCCCTTGGTAGATTAGCCATCATCTCTGTTTCGACTCGATGTTGGAAGTCCGACCTAAACAAATGGCTTGTAAATGTATCCATTTTATCACTAACATTATTCACAACTTGTTCTACCACTTCTTTTTTCTCAGCCTGAATCCACCTTGTTGTTTGTTTTACTTCACCCTTGCGGGTTTTGTAGGTCTCAAACCTTTGCTCCCACTGATAATAATTTACTGACTCCGTGTCAGAACAGCATTCTATTACCGGAGCATACAGATTATCTATAGCTGATACCCCACAGTTCTCACAGTCCCGATCTGCACATTTTCTGGAAGGTATGTTGTCATAAGAACAGATGGACAAATCAGACAACTCCCTAGAGGTACATTTCTGGAGATCTGTCAGTGATTTTTCTTGTGCTTTCTTGTTTAAAGCATGTACTTGCTGCTCTTTTAGACAAACACAAACCCGGCGGCATGCTAGATTCTTTAGGTATCATTTTAAGGAAAGTTGTCAACTTTCTGGCAAACCCTTGGTTTTCTTCCTGGTTTGGGCCTCACTGGGAAGGGTATCTCTCTTCTGTGCATGGACTAACTGATTAAATTCCTACTATCAAATCTGCACTGCAGGAACCAGCTGATGGTCAAATTATCCAGTTTTTCCCCATTCCCTGATAGCTATCCCTATAAAGTCCTTTGTATTTATAACAGTTACACGATCTTGCTGAGTGCAAATAGCTATTCATATTTTAGCACATAATTAATTGGTTAATATTATGTTGCTTACAATTTATCAATCGTCATGTTTGATAAGTGTAACTACGTATGCAACAAAATTTGGATGTTGCTCAAATTCAGACATAATTATTAGCACATGCCGTAAGTTCTGGATACCCAGGGATAAAGACTGACATTTTCAACTTGGTAGCCCAACATAGTACTTTCTTTGATTATTGTATAGTGTATATGGGCTGTTTCAAAAAAAATGGCTAATTTTAATTTATGTCTGCTACAAATACATAAAACACTCTAATAGATGTCAATGTTTATCCTGAGATGTATTTCCCTGTCCTGCACTTATCTGTGAAGTTTTATCAAAATCGCATCATCAGAAGAGAAAATATACTAAAATAACATGCAAAAAATGTCAGGAGTGTGACAAAAAAGTGTGACAATTTTTCAAAAGCGGTCTTTTCAAAACATTTCTATGAAATAACAAGTGACATAGACTAACTAAGATGTTCTTTTATTGATAGCCATATATCTTGATCATTATTTGATGTGAAAGTTTAACTGAAAACTTTTTTCTATAAAAAAATATACGGTCAGCAAGCCAGTCTGGTATAATATATTTTTACAAAAAAAAATCTATTAAAATTTACTTTAAACAGTCATAAGTGTTATAACAGTTATTGTACATTAGTGTTTTATAGATATACTTTAAGTGCAATGTGTCAAGACTTCATAGGCACAAACTTTTGTCTCTAATTTGAACTATACTGTTTCTTAGGTTCCTCAAGAAAATATTACCCAAATGTGTCAGGAGTGTGACATCACGTATATATTGGAAAATTTTGTCAACATGGAACTATACATGTATAATTCAGTTCATTCGGTACATATTTTGGCAAATCGCAGTGGGAGTAAAAATAGTCTGAGCTATACAACTCACCTCTGCGTATTAGAATTTTAAAACGTATTGATTTATGCATGAAATTCTCGTCAAGGAAGTCGAGGGGTCAAACTGGAGGTGGCCCCCAAGCACCAGAACCAACGGCGGCCGAAGAAAGAATTATCAGCTCCTGTGGCGATCGCCCAGGCATGCAGGGAATTATAAACGGCATTGATACAGGTATAGTTTGTGATTTGTGATCATATTTAAAGTACAATTTTCATCATATCCTATATTGAAATTAGTTTTGAAATTGTTTATTTTTCAATTGGGGCTTTTTCAGCAATTGGGACCAATTTTCAGGCCCAATGAAGGTCTCGGACAATACCAAAGAAAAAGGTGTACATTCTCCTTGACTTACCTGGAATACAAGCAGGTCGGAAAGTCATGTGATATATATAACTAACTATATGCTTTGATGATAACAGTTATATTTCTATTTGTAATATGATTTCAATTACAAAGGGTTTATAAACATGTACAATATTATTTAACCTATTGCATGGATATCTGCTACAGAGTTGTAATATTATGAACCTAGTTATACAAGTGTTTTAACAGTGTTTTCAGAATACTGCCAGTCTGTTAACTTAAATGATTAATGAACAATGGCAGCCAAATTGTTATTAGTGGTTAATATGTAAAAGTTACTTATATAAATCATGCCAACCTCTGTAAAATTTCAAAACCTTGGGCAAGGCAGTCTGTATTTATTGCACATCTATAAACTATCTGGTCTATAAACAGACGGGCTAACATTTGAAAAATTAAAAATATACCCGCCTTTGTTTCATCAAAGATGGAGGTAATTAAGATTTTAATAACATGTGTATAATTAAATATGAACAGTAAAATAACTTTATTCTTAGACTTTAACACTTTATTAAATAGTGACAATACACTTCAAAAAGGTTAGATTAATTTTACAGTAACGTTATTTTAAGTAAAAAAACAACATATCAACTATAAATGTTTTCCATGTGTCATTGGGACACAGGTGTCCCCAATGAAATATACCCTAATCTTATCAATAAGTGAGATTTGGGACAAAATTACATGTCCATGTAGGATATGACATACACCATCCCCCCACATAAATTACTTTCCAGCTACCATTATACAGTCTTCAAATCAACCAAATTCAATATTGAAATAATTTCAGATGCGGTAATTGATGCTGAGCCGGAAGAAGAAACTGAAAGCACAGCCACATTAAAGACCACAGCAGGAAAAACAGCCACAGGTAATAATATTATGTAACGTTAACTTGGTGTTACTTTGAGGATCTATTATATGGTGTCAATTGATATAATCTTACATTAAACAAGTTTTGGAAATTTCATTCAGCCTTCGGCAAGCTTGATATTAATTTCTATCATATGGCAATAACAACTTGGAAATACTTGTTTCTGTTTTCCTGTTGGAAAACACGGTCAATTATAAATATAAACAGTGCCAAATGATATAATGACGTCATTTAGGAGATTAAGTGATATCATTTAAAAAATTCACTTTGACATCAATGAAACACATATCCATATCAATAATTGTATGATGTAACCTTGGAACCTAAATGTCATAACATTGCACAGATGTTCATTTTAAATTGTAAGATTTTCAGCATAAATGTACTTTACACATATCCATGAACTCTTTGATCTGAACTAAGCTGACATAATTTGACATTTCAGTTGCGGTACCTGATAGTCTACCTGAAGACCAAATTACAGCCACATTAAAGACCACAGCAGGAAAAACATCCACAGGTAATAATAATATGTAACGTTAACTTGGTGGTACTTTGAGGATCTATTATTTGTTGTCAATTGATATAATCTTATATTGAACAAGTTTTGGAAATTTTATTAAGCCTTTTGCAAGCTTAATATTAATTTCTATCATATGGCAATAATAACATGGAAATACTTGTTTCTGTTTTCCTGTTGGAAAACACAGTCAATTATAAATATAAACAGTGCCAAAAATAACATCAACTCTTTGATCTGAACTAAGTTGAGTTGTTGGTACCTCCATTGAATTTTTGAAATCAAACGAGCTATGTCATGTATTAACATGTAAATAATATATATATGTTGTCTTGATGTTTATGTTTAACATAAGTGGTCTTATTCTTAAGGTTTATGTTTAACATTTAAAATTGGATGACATGCGGAAGATCAAGTAAATTATCTTCTTCAAGTGAGCTGCAGGGCATTATTTAAGTTACCCAGTAACCGTCGAAAACCCCAAAACAAGGTATGCTGAGCCAAGCATAGCCTTTTGTAACCGTCGAAAACCCCAAAAGAGATATGCTGAGCCGAGCATAGCCTTTTGTAACCGTCGAAAACCCCAAAGGAGATATGCTGAGCCGAGCATAGCCTTTATTTGCCAGTCAGCTTTCTGCTGAAATATGGCAGGCGCATATGTATGTGTCTCTAACCGGATTTGAACCCAGGTCGCCAGATTAGACGACAAGCGCACTAACCACTAAGGAGTTGGAAATTGCGAATCAATTATATATAAGCTTTTTAAAAATAATGTGTCACTTTTTGCTCACCTGTCACTATATACTGCATTTTGTTGCCTCTAAAGTGGACACAAACAAATTGTTTAGGGACAGACGAAAAGTGATCAATAACGTTATCAGTGCACAAACTTTTTGATACCCACTCATAAAAAGAAAATGATGTCGCAATGACGTTACATCGTATTTTTGTGATATAAAGTAGGTATAGGTAAACATGTAACCTAAACAACAGACATTTTCATAATATCACTGATTGAGGTGATAGGCAGTAAAATTTCTTTTGTATACACGTAACGTTTATCTTTTATTTCAGTTACAAGTAAAACGGCGACAAGAAAAAGAAAATGTAACCATCAATTGCTAGTTCAATCGAAGCAAAAACTTTTAGAAACCTTATTTTAGACACCCAACGGCTCAACAATGAAATAGAACTTCATAAAGAAAAGATGACATTAGTTCAAAGCCAGAAAAGAGCTTATGACTCTATGCAGCTGTACTACAACTTAAAGATGCAAGACAAATATCAAATAACTTTTGCTCACTTGGATAATAATGAAGTTTAAAGTGTATACAGCTATATCTAACGGTCATTTAATGTCAAAATCAGAGCAACAGATAACACGCGTATTTGCATAATTTCATCAATCTAGAACACTTTCATATGAAAAAGTACAATTTGCATGTCCAATAAATCACAGAGAGACATTATGTTAAAGCTGAAGCGAAAAATGATCTAATGGATATGAAAGCATAATTGTTTTTCAGTTTTTGAAATTTTAAAAGATTTCGTCAGATATAGCTCTATACACTTTCATAACATTTCATCTAGTTGTTATCACAGGCACCTGTCATGTAATGCTCCCTGTAGACCCAATTATTATCCAGGCACTCCCACCTTAATTAACAGTATAAAAATGCTTTACAACGTTTTTGTAGCAACAGACACAAACTTTATCAATTTAAATTCACTTCAAGTATTCATTGTACATGCTTGTTTCATTTCAGCCTAAGATAAGAGGCCATTTCAGTGAATTCCTTGAAATTTCAAAATTGTGGATTATTTCGTGATTAACTTGAAATCCAGTTGTTTCCAATTAAACACATGTAGAATTAGTTTGAACAGTTCACTTTAATCTTTTTATAGCAGCTTTAAACCATGTATCAGTCAAACCAAGCCTTACAGCAAGTTTTGTTAAATTGTTAGGGTTGGGAAACTGTTTCTGTTACTTAGTCTATTAAGTTAAGGTGAGATTCCAGTGCTAGAAGCTTGCAATTACATTGTCTTCAATATAATAATTTAACAAATCCTAAACAAACCAAACTCCATTTGTTACCTATGACTTTGTTTTTATTCTTATGCAAGGTTGGCATTTTGTTGTAAAACTTTCACTAAATAAATTAGATGACATAATTATCTATTTTTTTTTCGCTCTAAATGGTTTTCTAACTGTTCAGAAACCTTACATTTTTATAACACTGATTAATTGACTATAAAATGAAACTACAAAAAAGTAAATTCAAGCATATTTTTTTTTTTTTTGCTTTAGGCCTTAAAAACTTGAAATCGTTGTATTCGTCTCCAGAAAGACAGCCTCGCATTATACTCATCCAATACATTTAAGTTTATTAGACACTTAACTAGTATTCTCTATTTACAGGGAGGGTGTCATTACATGACCGGTGCCTGTGGTTGTTATAAACATTTTTAAACAATTATTAAGCTCGTCTGATGCTCGCTATATATAACTTTTGTGTTTCCAGAATCGTTTAAGAACTGTTGATATGCAATAACATATTATGACCGATCCTAAAAATCTTAAATTTTATGATTGAAGTTAACAGTAGTTTATTGAAAAATAATTTCAAATTACTTAATAAAGATCATAGTCCAGTCAATTTAACTTTTCACCTCAAACTAATTGCAAAACAAACAGTTTTGTGTTTATATGGTGCGTAAAGCTATCCTTAGCAATGTACAAAATGTCATAATTGAATATTCGTGGGACTTTTTGAGATATTTACAAATATATTGAATTGTCACATGTTTTCGCTATTTTGACCTAGTGACCTAGTTTTTTATCCTTGATCATGCATTTTCTACCTTGGCTTAAATTTTGTTCAGATGATCACTCTGACCAAGTTTCATAATCATAAAGTCAAAATTGTAAATACAAATGCAATTGTGGACGAACAGACAAAGAGAACAGTCACTATTTCTCCCGAATCGATAAATTCGTGTACATTTTGTATATTGACATTATTGTATACTGTCCGAACACAAATATCCTTTTTCCATTAGACATACATGTATACAACACATGATATGTGTTAAGTTTAAACAAATTGGATTAATATTAAAGAAATGAGTAAAACTTTTGTTTCCCTTTCCAAGTGCTATTTTGAGTCATTTTGTCGATATTTGAATGGGTAGTATACCAACACGTAGACTGGCATATATAGGAAAAGTAAATTGTCTGATGATAAAATCAATATTTGTATTCGATAGAAGAAGGTTGTATCTTTCAGAAAATATAAGCTTTAAGGTGCAATTAGTAAATATTTATCGACTTACATGGGAATTATTATAACTTAAAATATCCCATGAAGTATGAAATAAGGAAAATGCTGAAATTGCTACCAAAAGTGACCCTAAACATGTCGATTTTTTTGTATTTTTCCCACTGAACTCGCATATTTGACGTTTTGTCTGTAGTTGATAATAGTATGTAGATGATGAAAATGCAAAGAAACTCTGTTTTGCAATTTGTTTGAGGTTGACCATATTTTTTAGCTTCAATATATTTCTATAGTCCAGTGACTATCATGAAGCACACTCAGCACTTACTAAAGTGTAGGATTTTCAATGCCTGTTATTTGCTCAATTACTCATTATACGACAAATAAGATTATCAGGATAATATATACTCGAAGAAATAATGTGCTTTGAATATACATGTAGGAACGCTAAAAGAATGCCGAGCATAGCCGGCATTGAAAATCAAACAGTTTTGTCCATATTGAGTGTGCTTGCAGGATTATTAGTAAACAACAACATAACATTTATGTGCAAACTAATTGAAATAGGCAAATGTCAGTATTACTTATTGTAACATATTTTTACTTCATAACAGGTGCACGTCAGAACCGACTATTAGGATTTATTGAGAAGTTCTACTTTAAATTATCTGTACTGTTCTACAGTGTACACACTCACAGTAGGGGTAGATCTTAGGTAATATATTGTATTCCTGTCCGGTTATTCCACACTTAAGTAAAATAATTGCCATCTGCCACTCCTGCGGGAATTACTGCATCTTGATAATTGTCAATGACTATGTCTGGGACATTCATAACATCTCCACGGAGTATCCCGATATTGTGCATCACAGCACTAGCAATTGTATTCACTACTGCTTGTTCAGGTGTGTTCCTTTGTTCACAGTGTAGTACCTGCAAATATGACATTAAATTGTTTTTTTAAATGCAAGCAACAGCAAAACAGCAAAGGTTTCGATATTTTGTAAAGTAAGATGATTCAAATGTTAATATTATCATCACATATTCCATTGAATGTAGTACTACCTTTAACCTATATCCAAGTCCTGGGTTGCACCTTTTTATTTGGAATTTTGAATGTGCACTGTAGAAAATTACAAGGCTGAAGAACTTTTAACTGCAGCTATTGTCAGTATGGGCATCTGTACCCGTTTTTATCAATATTATTATCAGATTCATCTTCTCAATTTCTGTAAAAGTTATCCACTTTAAGCTCAACACATATATTAACAATCACAAAGGAGTCTGTATTGACAAGGCTGGTAGCCCTGTGTACGTAGACATGTGACCTATATTTATGTAATTATCTGCCATTGTTACTGTTATAATTTTGTGTTACTGGTGGTCTTACCTGGAACCTTCTCTTCAATATACCAAAAAGTCTGTTCTATAACAACCGTTGTACGACACAGTGCATCGTTATATCTAATTTTACTAGGTGTGTATGCGTTAAGAAATGGCGTCAATAGGAAATGGCGGCAAGGGTATCCAGAATCTCCAAGTATAAGACCATCGTGAGTACCTGTAAATTAAAAGGCTTTGGTAAATGTTTTTGTTTGGTTGTTAAACAATGTACAACCCGTGTTGAACACAACCTTTGTTAGGTTTGAATACTGGTTGTTGAGTTTAAGTTGATGATCTGCAAAAGTTAAATTTACAGTTAATATCAGCTAAATGACATTTTGAATTTGTTGTATTGCATATTGATAATGTAAGAAGGGTAACATTATTTGTTTGAAGGAAATAATTTACAAAAGTATCATGTATACATGCAGTAACATATATAGAGGATCTCTCACAGTTGTAGTATAGCTTGATAATACACAGGTTACGTATAAGATTTACGAACTCTGCTATACTAACCTGTATACAAGAAAAGCCATGTGATATATATTATTTTTCTTAAAAAATATGAAACATTGTTAAAATTATATAGGGTGTCATGAAAACTTACCACTTTCAAATTGTCTGCACAATTCAGAAATTCTGAAAATTCTACTCCTGGCCAAGCAGCACAACAGCTTGTTATCTTGAACTGATGGGCACAACACATCTGTTTGACAAAACAATGTTTCATGTTTTATTATTGTGGATAACAATTGTATGGCAATAGTATATTTAAAAAGGTTCATAGATATGACTTAATACATTTTCATATCATATGTCTATAAGAAAATCCTTCATTATGTTTAAATTAAGTTCACATGAGCAATGGCTATGATGGATGATTAATACATATTTTAGCTATCCTGATCTTTCTTTTTTATCGCTCATTTTATATTACCTCAAAGAAAAACTTGTTTGACACTATAGAGATGACATTCTTAATTCATCTTCATGAAATATAGTCACAATCTGTGTCTATGTCAAATTCAGGTTAATTTCAAAATTTGTTATTCTTGTTTCAAAAACTAGGTCACACAGCTATATTCAGCAAAACATACTTCGGGTAAAATATTTTGTTCATATCATATTATAACAACAAAATCTGATTCAGCCTAAAACTGCATCGAGAGCTCTATGCAAAATCATTAATTTAATTGTTAATGCATCAATATATAGAGGCATACATTTTTGTATATTTATTTCCAATATTTTGGCACTCTTGTTGTGTTTCCTGTTGGATAAAGTGAATTAGTGCTAGCAAACACAACTTTTAATGTTTCTCCTTTATTTATTTAACATTTTGAATGGTTATTGTCAGTGACAAAATGTTATTTATTTTGCTGTGATATTATAATGTTGAAGAAAATTCCTTATTTTCTTTGATGTAGTTGTTGATATGTAGGTGCTTCGAGGTAGTATATGTTTCAGTTTTACCCCATTATATTTAACATAGTGATATTTATTTATTGTTGAATATACTTGTGAAATAAATTGAAAACAAAATGGTCCATTGTGTTGTTTTATTGGTTTTATAATAACATGTTTGATTGCATAATAATTATAATTGTACCTGTACGTTCAATGAGTGGTAGCCCTTACGATTTACATAGTCTTTTTCGTTGTTCCTTGGTCTCTGTAAGCGTATCATGGTGCCGTCTATACACCCAAGTGTATTCGGGTATCCTGAAAAAAAATTAAAAAATGCAATACGTTCTCTGTACCGAGATGTATGGACCACTACAGGATCATGAGGTCCATGGATCAATATTGTCTGTGCCGCTGGGCGATTTCTTTAATCAAGGATTCCCACATGCTCCTCTCGACCAAGGTTTAAATCAGTACCAGTGAGGACAATGTTTATTCCTGGGACTATGGATCCATTTTGGCTGACACAGGGACACTATTTACCATTTAAAGACAATGCCAGACAGGAAGGAAATAGTATTACCAAAGAGAATCAAACACATGCATGTTTCATTTGGTAGCTATAGAATAATACAATCTAATACAACACAGTATGTATGCTCATCTTAAATACAGAGAGAAGGAAGATAAAGTCTCTAGATACTGATAGTGTATTAAAACATCACACATGTCCAGGGAAAATCAGGTGTATGAAAGTACCTTATGATAATTTACTTGCTAAATAACTGCATTAAATAACATAATTATGACAAACAATCTTTCGTTTAGGACTGACTTAGCAGACATAATTTTAATAAAATGTTTTAACTGTTCAGGGAGACTTAAATGCTTTATGAAATTATCTCCCTTGTGCATAAGAAGGTCTACTCGTACCCTGTCATATACATTTAGCAATCATTTAATTTAAAGTGTTGTACCGCAATACATATGGGATATAATTGCCTTATACCAGTATGCTGGGATATGAAATTAAATTAGACCGTGTCAAATTCAATAATATGAACAATATTTATTCAATAAATGACAAATGAAACCCCACTGTGTACCTCAATTGTGAACTGGCTAGGTAAACGGTTCCAGGTTCATACAAAGTGTTGTGTCCTGCTAAATTGCAATGTTCAGTGAGTTCTTAATCTCCTTAATTCATCAGGCAATTTAACCTTTATTTAACACACAACCGATACGACTATTTGTTATAGGATAATGAGTTTTTATAAATTACGAAAGGTCTACGTAGTTTTTGTTCGGGATACACCCGGCTACGCTATACTAGCCACATTTGTATTTTTAACTGATTGACGTCATTTTCAATGTCAACCTCGTTATGAAGTACTACAAAACAAAACATTCACAAACCTGCCACTCGAGCAAAGCCACTTTTAACTTCGTTGGCAGCATGGCCACTTGGGAATGTGATAAATTGTCTGCTCTTGGAGGCAATGAGGTAAGTCACCCTCCTAATGATTCTGTTGGCCGTGGCTCTTGATACAAATAAGAGTATCTGCGATTAGCTGATGGATGGCACCAGTGGCCAAAAATCTCAACGTGAATAAGACCTGCAATAGAGGAGGAACCTCGAAGGGGTTTCGATTTCCGGAAGTAAATTCACAATGAATAGGATGGTTTGAGGCCTAAACCGGTATCGCTCGAATACCTCATCCTCTTCTAGAACCTCCAGAGGGTTGGAGCGATCTCGAAATACCCTGGGTCGTCTCAAATCCTGCCGTTGCCGTTGCCGTTGCCTTCTTCTCATTAAGTGAATTGCGGCGGCCATTTTTTAGTTTGAGTACGCGTCCGAGCATTCTCAGAATATTGGAGTAAATACTCCAATTGGAGCTCGAACTACGACTCAGAAAGTTTTTATAATCAAGGTTTTTTGAGAAAATGCTCCAATTGGAGTCGGAGTATGAGTTGGAGCTTGGAGTACGAACTCCAAGTGTTTATAATCACGGGGCCAGGGGCCGTATTCACAAAGAATCTTAAGATTAGATTTTCCTTATCCTTAATAATTTCCCTTATGGATAAGGAATCTTAACCTTAAGTTTTCTTCTTATCTGCATTTAAGGAAATACTTGGCAAAGGATTTCCTTATCCTTATCTAAATACATATTTTTACTTAAGTAATTCCTTAGTTGCCAAGCAATCTAGGTATTTCCCGTTCTTAAAATAGTAAACAAGGGGTATAACCTAAAGCATGGAGATTGGTGGTTTAAGTAAGACTTTCCATGGAGATTGGTGCCAATGGCCGATATTTTGATATTTTTTGTCACTTGACGGACACATTTCCACCAAAGTAAGTTCATTTTCTTGTTTTATATGTGGTGTGTATGCGATAACCACCTAGCCATACGTTTAAGTCACCTATCGGTGGTCTGTTTTAGTCCGTCTGTGCAGCGATAAAAGCCTGAAAGAAGGGATGGTGACATCGGGTGTCCGTAGTCCGCATTGATTTGTACTAATTCTGACGTATCTGGGGCATTCTGGAAGGTTTTTCTGTGTTTGCTAGGTACTTCATGCATGATTTTATGGTTAAAATACTGTTTCTGCTTATTTAGGAGGCTCCAAGTGCATATTTTTAACGTTTAAGACGATTTCATGGAGATTCGTCAACTTTAAGACACGAACTGTGGAGAATTGAATCAATGTAAGTATTCTGTTCTAAAATGTTTTGCAGCATAGTGTGTTACCTTCATTGATTACAAATGTAGTTTCTATTTATTTTTCAGACTCCTGGTTTGAAGAAAACGTACCTAAAAGGCGATACTTCGTTCAAGGAGGAAGTGGCAGCAAAGAAAACGAAAGAGAAATTTTAATAAAATCTCATTGCCTAGTAAAAGTGTAACTAGGAAGCTTTGTGTCGCAATTTAAACACTTAATACGCCGTTACCATTTAGATATTCGTCATCAAAAAGAAAACGATTAACTTCAGCACCACCTTGTCATTTGTATCGATCCGAAGAACCCCAGTGAAAAGCCAGAAAATAAATATAGAGTAAAGTCTCATGATAACATTTTATTCACGTATTTTAATACATGTTCAAGGTTATGATTCTATAAAATAATAAAATAACATGAAATGATGCACATCAATGTCTGTTTTGTTTTGTTGGAAAGTTCCAATAGCACAGATTCTGGTGGTATTCTTTGTTAAGATACTTCCTGGAACATTCTGGTTCACAAAGCATCAGATCACACTGCCTTTATAGAATTGACCTTCTTCGCTAATGGACCTTTAAAACTACAATTTGTAAATAAAAACATCAAACAAATTTATGTAATTATTACTACATTGATTGCACGAAAAGTGATTATCGGTCTACCATGACCTCTCAGCAATGACCCCTTTATAAATAGTATACACAGTATTTACTAGGGTGGCACTGTGGTCGAGCGGAAAGCCCGCTTGACTACTGATCAATAGGTCCCTGGTTCGAACCTCGGCCGGTGCACTTAGTTATTCATGGAACACTTTTCCGTGTTTCCCACCCAACTAGACATGATCTATTTGGAAGGTGACCCAGAGGTAGTCTCGCATGTACCAGAGCTATACACCAGGTACGTTAAAATACGAATGTCTGTAGGACAGTTCGCCCATATACATGGAAACACCATACTGTGTTCATACTGCCTCTTTAGCAAAAACACAGGAACCATTCAAAATAAGTGTCAATGGTACGATGCATTTAACAAGATGAATGCATCCTAGAGACGAGAGAGATTATTAAAATGTCACTCTTATGAATGTAACAAAAAGTAAAACTTCACTTAAAGACCACCTCAAAATTAAAACCTCCCGTTCGAAGTCAATTCACATGATTACATGTTGTACTTTTGATTTATAATATAACCAACTCTTAAAGAAGCCTTTATTAATATATAAACAGATATGATAAGTATGTTTTAAAATAAATAAGGGTGGTCGGATAAGTGAGGTTTCATTGTGATGTTTTGAAAATTGACCAACAATATACTGCCACTTATAAAACTGCTGCAATGGTTAACGCGCAGTGTTTGTAACAAGCAATCTTGGTTTGATTCCCAGTTGCTTCAATTTGTCAATGCTGGTTTTACTCCACATGTTGAGAAGTTGTTGGTTCCTTGTGGATTGTAAGTAAGTGCTTGGAAGAATACTGATCAGAAAACTGATTACAAATCCTCTGTATTATAAATGCGATGAAGAAAATGGTGGGTGTTTCAAATATATTTGAAACCACAATCTACCAAATTGATGTGGCCTGTAGCACACCTTTCCAAAGAAGATACTATCCATCTAGTAGAGAAGACGGCTACTACTAGGCCTTTTGTCAGTTCAACTGAATATCATAACAGATACACAATGCACCAGTCAATTGAAAACCTTAGCACGGGGATGGGACGGGTTGACTTTTTAAATCATGGTAAAATCCCTGCCCGAGAGCCTTACAAAAGGTAACACCCCCCCCCTTGAAACTTATTTCCGGCTGCATTTCACATCGACGCATTTAGGTGCGAAGCAAAAGTCCTGCTCTCATTCGGCAGTGCGGGACATCAACAATTAAAAACTCGTGACTACTAGTATACCCCGGGTTTGGGGAGTCAGGGTTTGATTTGACTGGTGCATAATAAAAAGCGCACAAGATTATAAAAATCATCCTTTATTACTTATATGCATATCTTTGGAGTACAAATAAGAAAATCACAACAATTGTTGTAGCCAGGTGGTGTTGTCACTGTATTTGGTTCCAATTATATGTTACTCGCCAAGCCAAGACCCTCTGTAAGACGGTAGCCCTGAAATTGGTACAAAATAGAGATAACTTCCATGTTTATAATACCAGTACACATGGTTTACAAAATAATAACAAATATCCATGAAGAGGGTCTTAAAGTTGACGAATCTCCATGAAATCGTCTTAAACGTTAAAAATATGCACTTGGAGCCTCCTAAATAAGCAGAAACAGTATTTTAACCATAAAATCATGCATGAAGTACCTAGCAAACACAGAAAAACCTTCCAGAATGCCCCAGATACGTCAGAATTAATACAAATCAATGCGGACTACGGACACCCGATGTCACAATCCCTTCTTTCAGGCTTTTATCGCTGCACAGACAGACTAAAACAGACCACCGATAGGTGCCTTAAACTTATGGCTAGGTGGTTATCGCATAAACACCACGTATAAAACAAGAAAATGAACTTACTTTGGTGAAAATGTGTCCGTCAAGTGACAAAAAACATCAAAATATCGGCCATTGGCACCAATCTCCATGGAAAGTCTTACTTAAACCACCAATCTCCATGCTTTAGGTTATACCCCTTGGTAAAGGAAGTGGAATTTCCACGCGCAGAATCAATTTCCGTAAACAATATGACTGACAAGAAACGAAATGCTAACTGGTCGACCAACGATTGCTTGCTACTCGTTGAAATCATGGGAGATGTGTGCGAGAAGGACCGCAAGAAGGCTAATTATGAATATCTGAAACATAAATAGGGAGTATATTTGCTTTTATTGTATGAATCGTGCAGTAAAGACGCCGTTTAATAAATCATTTTAAGTGTCTGATGCAGACGACACTGAATTGACTGACTGAAAACAAACCCCAGTAAAATGTTCAATATTATATCCAATATATTTCAAACGTTAGTGCATGTTTTGTTGTTGATTTGTTTTCGTCGGATACTAGTTAGTACCTTGTTATTTATGGGGTAGACACAGTACAAAGGGGTAGGTTAATTCTGTTTAGAAATTGCTGATTCTGAAAAGCAAAATCTAATCTGGTTTCATGAATCTGACTTAGTATTGCATATACTATGGTTAATGTATATTATATGTTATTTTAATGAATTAATTTGTTTGTAATGATGTCAGAGTAAATGATGTTACAATTGCTTGTAAAAGCAGACATTAAGTTTAAACAAATGGTAACCACTCTTTACGGGTAAAGGGTCAACTCGGCCTAATTACGTAATTGCTGAATGGGTCAAGGTCCCCCGGGTACTACTTCACCGTACCCGGGGTACTTTGAAGTATACTTCACCGTAACCCGATTTCACAGCTAATACTTCACCGTACCGAAATATACTCAACCGTACCCGGGTTTACCGCGCGCCAAAATTCGATGTCGTAAAATAACAAATAAGACAATAACGTAAACCGGCGGCCATCTCGGCATTCAAAAAAATATTTTAAAAAATCAAAGACGTCAAAATATGTACGATTCCAGTGGAGAAGATGACAAAGAAGAAGTGAATATTTAGGCTGATGGAAACGAATTACAACACTATTTGCATATAATATGTTGAAAGATATAGTGCGCCAAAAACGTCAGTGTTTTGATTTAGGATTTAGTTCCAAGCGCAGTCACGTGACCATCACGTGATCGATTTTTACGACAATGAAATCTTTTTTTAGAAATTCGATGGTGAAACAAAATAATATTATGGGTCAAAGTATACCGAAATGAAACCTGCCTACCTTCCTTTCATGTAAAAATATTGTTTTCGGCGATTAAAATCAGATCAATTTAATTTTTTTCATCAGTAGAAATGGGGTACCTATAAGCATACTGGGGTACGGTTAAGTATACTACTAAGTACCCGGGGTACGGTCAAGTATTCTTCAAAGTACCCGGGGTACGGTGAAGTAGTACCCGGGGGGGGCCTTGACCCATTCAGCCCTACCGGTACCAATTCGGCCTACCCTGCTCGGCCCGGTTTAAAATTTAAAATGGTTGTAATCGGGCCGATTTAAGAAACGAAAGCGGGCATTCAAAGTTAATTTAAATGATGGATTGTAATAGTTTACCACTTAATATACTTTGAAGTGTACCATTAAGTTTTTGCGTGTAAGCTGTGGTAACTGTATAAACACGCGGAGAAAGGGTTCGATATCCCCCTGCTCATATGCCGATAACTGCTCAAGGTACATACTTCTTTGATGGATTGTGACAGAACATTAGTCAAGTTTGTTTTTGTATTTTTTTATAGGTTTTGAATTCTTGTTTCACTATTAATAACTTGTTAGTCGAACCTGGCTGTCCTCGAACAGTTGTTGTTGTTGCATGTAGATGTATATAATGCTGGCTTACAATGACATCATGCGACTAATGCATATATTTGAAGTTAACATCATAAGGCGCTAGTTATGAGCATATTGTCATAAAAATCGGGACTTGTCATCTTGACAAAACTGAAGTTGCAAAAGCTTGTTTTACCATAAGTAAAGAGTGATTGTCAGACAGGTTTTCTTGTTTTCTCAAAATATTGATTTTGTTCTTACAACCTTCTCATTTTAAGCCAGCGATATGGCAATACCTCATTTTATTACAGAAATCACAGCCATTACAAAAAATGATGTTTGTGAGAGAATCTTTACTAGGTTTACAAGGCTTCTGGGGAACATATGAGAAGTAAAGGAGAAATAACCAAGAAATGGGATAACATGACCCAGAAGCACAGAGCCTTGTACAGTGACTATCAGTACTCCCTGTTGGCCACAGGTAAAATATTAGAAAAGAATCGTGTGCTTTATTATAGGAATTAAATCCAGTCACCTTTGGCAAAAGTGCTTGTAAGATAAACAGACTTCAAGTAAACTTGTCATGTCACTTTGTCAAGTGATGTCTGATAACTGCTGACCACGTGATGAGGGCGAGAAGAACCACAATATAATTTGCCCTGAAATGGCATGCAGTTCTAGTTTGAACATAGCATATGATACAGAACATTTCCTAGTTCCCAAAGCATGCTGTAAGTAAATTAAATAGGTCAGCTCTGAGACCTCAAACCCAAGATCAGAAGTCTTGTGCTCTACCGACTTAGGTCAGCAGGTCGAATAATTCTAACATTTTTTTTTAACTACAATTATTGAACTTCTAATATTTTTTTATACATGAGATTCAACTTTTTCAACAAAATATCTGCTCCTTATAGTGATTTCTCAAACCTTACTGAAATTGGTGTCCAACAGATTACATACGCGAAGTCGAACTCTTTACTGGAATCATTTGACATAAATTTGTGAATTGTAGAAATAATTTCACAAGTCTTGTCATTGTCAGACTGTCAGTCGATTGTGTGTTTTCGGAACTCCTTCATTGATTTCATTCATATTCGGCATTCAGTAATGCTGCTTTCAAACTACCGCCCACAAAGTCCACAGCCATACAGTATGTTATTGTTAAACAATGATGGAATTCCATGTAAAGCAAGCTACCATTTTAAAAAAAGTATGGGGAAGATGGCACTCAACCCAACCAGCCGAGCACAGAAATCAGAAACACCACGACACAACTACCCTGAGCAGTGCCCAAAGACACCCATGCCAAAACGGCGACCAAATGAGGCACAACAACCCCGGGGCGTGACCTAGGTTAAAACATTAAGGACAGTGACCTAACGTTATGCAACCTAAAACGGCACAACTACGACTTCACCTAGTTAAAATATGGGCAAGGTAGGAACGGGGCGGGAAATATTATTACCTATTCCTAGCAACTACAATGAGCAATGCCCACACATAATCCGAAGAAACAACTAAAGATCCAAGTCCCCGCCGATAAAATGCAGGATGACCCACATTCACAAGGAAAATATATAATAACGATCATTGCCGAATGAAACGAAGCCAACACTCGACCAAGTTCCAACAGCACGGCGAACCAACCACACAAACCAATGCAAAAAAGGCGACTAAGTGAGGCACAATCATCCCTTGACCTAGTTAAAAACACCAAGGACAGTGACATAACGTTAATACATATTAAAGAGGCATTTTCGGAACGAGAGCGAAAATATATATGCTTATATTGACCAAGCAGCACAGTGACCTAATGAAAAAGTATTTCATCTCCGCAAGATACAAATGATGAAAAGATGGTGGGGTGTAGTGGGCAATGGAATTTAAACAAATGGCAGAGGTAATAAGCCTCCAGGGACAAGTGGAAACCAATATACGTACGTGATATAATGAAAACGTAACTCAAACAGCATCTCCACAAGATACAAATGATGAAAAGAGGGGGTGTTGTGGGCGGTTGACTTAAAACAAATGGCAGAGGTAAGTTTATTAATCATACAAGACAGTATTCAGTAAGCGAGTGACGAATGTTTTTGTTACAGTGTTACTGTACTGGATATTTATACTGTACATATTCAGGAAAATAAATTGATAGTCAATGCACACTGCACAAGATGCTTGCAAACTGCTGTGATTGAAGTTCATTCTAATCCATTAATGATTATTGGCCATCAAATGCTGCATTTTCACTCGAAAATAAGGACACACACACAAACGAAGTGATACACAAAGTAAATTTGAACCCAAAACGGTGACAATACACAACCATCGTGATTAGACGCTTGTAAAGTGTATTTTATCGTCAACTTTCACAAAGTTTGCGAAAATACATGTCACTTCATTAACATTCGCTTCAAACTGACGTACCATTCAATCTTGAAGACCGGTATGTAATTATATCGATAAACTATTGAATTGCAACGCACAAATTCTTCAATATATGCTCAATTAGCACACCCAGACTAAAAAGAAACATGTTTCCACCGAAGGATTCATGTTAACCCAACAGTCAACGGCAGTTATTTCCCTTTTCATCGGTTAATCACTGTATTAAAACATCTATATTAGACGAAAAAATGTGCGTCGCGGATTGTTGAATGCTGTTTTTACGTGCATTGGAAAAGGTTTTGGAATACAAATCAGAATAACTACAAGCTAGCTACATGCATGACAGGTTTCAGTTTGGTAAATTATGTCTCTTCCATACCATTCAATAGGTCGAAGTATTGCTCAGTATGCTCTCGATTCCCGTATTACTGAAAAAACAAGGTCCTTGTTGATCTGTTGTGCAAACTGGACAAAAGCAGCTCAAGTCACTACACACAATGATGTCGGCGTTTGGTTTCCATTGTGGTTTCCATTGTTAGATGTGATGAAAGAACTGGGTTAAGTTAAGAAAGTTAACAATTTTCTTGGGCTCTTTTCAGCTGTTAGGCCGCTCAAGCACCCTTTGACATTTAACTTCCCCTGGTCATTGGGCCACCTATGGAAACATACACTCGTGTATCTCTGGAGAGAATATTTCTCTCCTGTGAGTTTTGCAGCCAACATCGATCTGCGGCGCCAAGGAATAGACACTACCCTCACAGGTACCATTTTTACACCATGGTGGAGTGGAGCATGTGGCCTTGCTCAGAGAAATTAACCAGTGGTCCAGAGGGGGTTGAACCCGGGACCTCTCGATCACGAAGCTCGCGCCCTACCTTTAGGCCAATACTGCGTTCAATAAACGCTTATGCCCCCGTGGAAGCCATGTCCATAAAAAGCTAAGTCAATCAGGGGCCATTATTCATAGACTTTTTAGTGTTACATGGCTTTGAACTATAAGGGACTTATGATGGTAAACGAATATGCCACATTTGAAAGCAGTGCCTTGATTGATTTCATGTGTGATCTGGTGAAACAGGTGTTATGGTTCTTTGACACTGCACTTCTCCAAGTTGCCACCTATACATATACCAAGTTTGAAGTCAATATTTTAAATACTTTTGAAGATACGCTCCGGACAAACGATTATCATGAAAATACTGAAGGGGAGATAATTCAAAATGTAAGACAGAGTTATGGTTCTTGGTCCATGCACTTCTACAAGCTACCATCTATTTATATATCAAGTTTTAAGGCAATATCTTAAACAATTTTGAAGATTGAAGAAAATTTTATTCTGAAAATACTAAAGGGGAGATAATTAAAAGTTTAAGACAGACAGAGTTATATTGCTTGGTCATTGCACTTCTCCAAGTTGCCATCTACTTATATTCCAAGTTTCAAGTCAATATGTTAAATAGTTTTGAAGATATACTCAGAGCAAAATTTGACTATAAAAACAGGGGAGATAATTTAAAATTTAAGACAGACAGAGTTATGGTTTTTTGTCAATGCACTTTTCCAAGTTGCCATCTATTTATATTTCATATTTCAAGTCAATATGTTGAATAGTTTTGAAGATACGCTCCAGACAAAATTTTATTGTGAAAATACTAAAGGGAAGATAAGTCTAAGTCCAAAATTAGGTCAAGGTGAAGGTCAAAATGGAATCAGGTGATACAGGTGTGTGGAGAGTGGTCATATACAACATCCATGCAAGTATGAAAGCTCTGTAGCAAGCCATATTAATGCTAGAAGAAACGGTCAATTTGGGTTAACCAAGAATTTGGCCTTTCAATAAGTCTAAGTCTAAAATTAGGTCAAGGTGAAGGTCAAAATGGAGTCAGGTGATACAGGCGCGTGGAGAGTGTTCATGTACAACATCCATGCAAGTTTGAAAACTTTGTAGCAAGCCATATTAATGCAAGAAGAAACGGTCAATTTGGGTTAACCAGGATGGACGGACGGACAGGTGCATTACTATATGCCTCCCGATCTATCGATACGGGGGCATAAAAAGGTTCCTTAAATGCTGACAGCCTTTTGCTTGGTCTCTTGATTAATGGTCGTTGAATTTTCCTACATGGGACAAATATAATATGTTTCATTGCTTTGTTCCCCTAGTATCTGTCTTTTCAGACGTATCTCGATGCCAGCCCCAATGTCATCATTGGCTCCTTTGCCATGTCCACTTTCTGTATGTAATATTTTCTGGTTAAGATCGGTATATGTGCAAACGCTGTCCCACATTTGTATTTACATGCACAATTATCTGCCAACCTGTGAATTGTTTGTATTGGTACTGCTTATTTATCAGAAAATAACAGCGCTTATTTATCAGAAAATAACAGCTAAAAGTTTGATCTCTTTGTATAAGTCATTTTTTACTTTTCGACTGGGTACACCGTTTATTTTTAGAAGTGGAAAAACCGTTACTTGGGACGGGTGATTTTCAGGTAAAAAGTAAAAACTTGTGATCCATAAACCTCAACTAGCGCACCGTATGCCTTAAGGGTAACCACGTTCAGGTTGTCATTAATTTATATTCCTGGTTTAAATAAAATAGCCGATACAAAATTTAAATTTTCAAATAAAAAAGGTACCGGCTATTCTGTTTAATTGGAGAATCGTTTCAAAGAAAATGACAATCTGTACGTGACAACTCTTTAAGCATACGGTGCATACGTTTATGGATCATAAGTTGTTTGATAGAAAATCAGATATTTACCTCGTCCAAACCGAAAGTCACCCGTCCCAAGTAACGGTTTTCCAGTTCTAAAAATAGAGGGTGTACCCAGTGTTTTCACATTTTTGCAAATATATTTTGTTTTACATTTCCTTTTCTGAAATTTACGAGAAAACATTCCTGGATGTTCATCAATGTCATCTAGGGATTTGCTTATTATCCAACTTTAAATTCCAATAATAAAATATACCTCAAAGCTGAAATATCCTCATAAATATTAATATCCTGAAAAACATCACAAAATCCACCAAAAAGCGCAGTACTCTTCACTTTTAAAATTATGCCCTGTGCTTTCTGCTGAAGTAATTATTACAATCATGATTGTCACTTATGCTCAGTATATAACATGTACTTTTTGGAAAAGTATATAATAGTTTCCCGAAAAATGTATATTTTTAGAATAATCAAAACTATTCAAATGTTGCACTCCTAACCAATTTCAGTTACTTGCATTCAGTGCAACCGAACTGTATTCACACAAACTTGGGATAAGAACTTGGAATTCCGAAAACAGCACATTCGTAACAAACTCCTGGCAGACACGTATCAAATATGGATGAATTCAACACCCATTATCATTCCCAAAAAACTCCACATAGTAAAAATCCGATCAGAAACACAAGAACAAACCAGATTAAGGGAAAGGCAAGCCATGAATAATTACAAGTTTGAAATTGATAAATTAAAAAATTACAGTCGGAAAGTCACCTACAGAAGTACCAATCCTGCGATGAAAACATGCTTGCCCTCATTGACCGAAAATGTACCAACGAAAGCAAGTAGTACAGTTGAAAAATATATAGAACAGACAGATATCAAACAAAATGAAAGCATAGCGAACAAAATACTCCCAACAACCCCATTATAAAAGATTATGAGGTCCGATGTGAACAAAGTATACGAGACAACACTGATACGCATTTGCAATACCAACAAAACGCAAGAGAAAAACGGCAATTTCAAGAACATCGAAGACAGTCATCACCAACAGCAACACATACACCACGCGATTCATATGACAATAGTTCACATCAAGAGGTGAAATAAATCAAATACCTATTACAAGGCTTGTCGTTAGTAATCATAAACGTTATATATATGGAACATCAAGAATTAATGTAGAGTACATTTTTTTTTATCTTAAGTGAAAAAAAGTGAAATCGGCCATTTTTCTGAATGTGCCCTCATGTAAGTTCAACCATGGATGTAGATATAGTTGTTTGAGTAGTGTAATGCCGTAGAAAAAGGCGTTCGCTTTACAGTTGGGGATCTTTGGGGTCTTTAGCTCTCTCGAGTACCAAGTGTTCTATGTGTATTTGTTGATGGGGTTCTGCTTTTATGTGCAGATCCGTTCATCCGTGCGCGTATGTATAAGCTTTAATGTAAATATCTCCCTTCGTGCTTCCGTGTTTGTAAGCTATACAGTGTAGCTTTTATAATGTTACACGTCCAAGTGTGTTGTTTCCAGAATAAGTTAAAATTAGAAAGTCAATGTTAAATGAATTGACAAATCAAAGGTCCGTTTTACTATTTTTATTTTCTTCGTTTCATCCAGTAATTAACAAGTAACAGATATATTTTAACACACAAAGTTAGTAATTTAACACAGTTAAGATATAGTGGAACTCCACTTCTTAACTTAACTTTCGAAAGTCCTGACCGTTCCCTTCAAACCCTAATTCATCACTCCCTATTACATATTTTTAAAAACCCACAGAAAAAGTATAAAATATATTAAAACCAATCAAATTGCATGTTACAAAGATACTTAATGCGTTTTTAGCCAATAAAATATCATATCACATAATTGGTTAACCCGTCAAAACGCGGCTCCAAATTATTACATGATTACCTTGTCAATTAATATGAAACAAAGGTAATGTTTTAATGACAATACCCTCAGGTTCATTATAATGTAGATAAAATCAATTATGATGCTATCCCGACATATTCAAGACAAGTTTACGAGTATACGTGAAATTTAAACAGTCTAATAGCCCCTAGATAGTAAAATAGTTTGATACCTCGATTTTAAAAGGCCTCACTACAATATACCATAAAATTTACCGCACGAAAGTAGTATCAATATCAGATAGAAATCATCAATTTCTGTATGACGCCGTAGTTAAGCGGTTGACTGCATTTTTTTCGGCGGGGACTTGGACTTTTGTTTCTTTGGCTTATGGGTGGGCTTTGATTTCTGTGCTCGGCTGGTTAGGTAGAGTTTTTTTATTAGTCTTTGCTTTTAAAATATAAGTAATTTTTTTATTATTATTGTATTCATTATTTTCTCTTTCGCAGGACCTGGATAATTTGTTCCAGGTCATCGGAGTAAATGCTGACGACGTTTTTATACACCAGTCGAGGAATTACGAATAGATGAGCAAGGTTTGGGAGAAGAGCCAACAGAGGGAAGGGAAGAGTATCTAATAGCGTCTCGTGTGGAGAGTTACTGTGAAGCTACTTGATCAGATGTTGATTCATTTACAGACACACAGAGGATGAATGAAAACATTGCACCTACACTAAGCACATGTAAGACAGCATGCATTGTCCAGATTGATAAACACTATTGAAAAACACAGACTATCAATTCAGAAAATGGTTAGAAGTGACTGTGCCCTGTAGCCAACATTCTGACCAGTGCTCTTGAGAAAAACACCAGATAGCGATACGTCTGCTGACGGGTCAATCTTGTAATGTCTTGCACAGGGAAGGACTTTTAGCTTTTTAGCTCGAACTATTTATAATACCCACGCATAAACATTTAATTAGGAAAAGAAATGGTTTGATGCGATAAAGTCATTTTCGGGACAATTCGCACACTTCCTCATTAAATTGTGCTTGTTTTAAGATATTAATTTATGGTTTTACGTTAAAATTTCCTTCTAAAACTCAATAAAGACCTTTTCTCTTCGCCTCACATATTTTACAATAATGTAAACATAGTTGACGAATCTTATAGCTATCCGACTAGCAAGTACATTTGTAGTCAAATACCAAAGGTGAGTTATCACCGTTACATTAAAAAACTACAGCATGCTTAAATGAAATACTCAGTGTTGGTATGTTCATACTATAGTTCGTATGTTCATACTATAATGTATCTTAATATCAATTGAAAGATGTGTACGTCACTGTACATCACATTTAGCAAATTGTATCAGCGTATAGATTTAAAGAGTAAATATTTGTATGGACTTATTTCCTTCAAACATATGTTTAGGTAATTTATCAAAGATTTACATTATCTTCAACTCATACATTTTTTCACCATAACGGAAAGTTCAAATAAAAAGAGACTATTACACATTTATCTCTAATGCTACCTCTCGGATAAAGTCAATAAGAACGAGTGTAATGGATTGCGATTGTGAGAATTGCTCGTATCACACATTATTATCATTGGAGGCATACCTTGATAGTAAAAATTGGAGAAAATAACAGTGCGTCAGTCATGTCATGACGAAAACAAAATGGAAAAATTGCAATAGCGAAGTATATAAGAACGAGTTTACCCATGAGTTGTTAGACTATAGTATTGATTAGAATGTTGAAACAAATGTTAAATAACTCAATACAGCCCTACATGATGCAGCATCCAAAGCTATTCCCAGATACCGCACAAGAAAGTTGGACGAGGCAACTGGAATAGGAATATGGCAAAGGCATCCAGAGAATCAAAGGTCCCCGGGTATTACTTTATCGTACCCCGGGTACTTTGAAGTATACTTCACTGTTCCCCGGGTACTTAGTAGTATACTTAACCGTACCACAGTATGCTTACAGGTACCCCATTTTTACTGATGAAGTTGTACCCGGGGGACCTTGACCCATTCAGCAGCAATGGGAAGTATTTAATAGAAGTATCATCATCAAGCAAAAAATTGTAAGATAAAAAGAAAATATTTCGAAGATGTCAACAACAGGCATACGCAAAATTAAAGCATAAGACTACAAATGAAATAATCATTATGGAAGCAGCCGAATCAGATGACACACTATTCTATAAACGTATAAAAAAACAGTGAGAAGTTATAAATGAAAAAGTTAAAATTACTCAAAGTGGATGGAAGAGGAATATCAGAACCAGAATAACTCCTAGATGCATGGAAACTCCAGTTTGCCTGCCAGCCGGAACACACTCAGACCAACTATAGGTTGCTGTTAATGCAGTGGAAATGCCATATCCAAGACAGGAAGTGGATGTGTCGTTTGGTTTTTTTGAGGTAAGCTAAATTTACGATGAAGTTACCCGAGAGTAAATACTATTACCCTATTGAATCGAGTATCGAATCATGATATTGCTAAATGGTTGGACTATGGGTTTTTACCAAATTTCGCGACTTATGAATCGTTTTAGACTTAAACTGAATTCAAATTCCATATTATGCATCAATATTTGTATACTTTTTAAACTGTACCTTATAGTTCTGTTTATTTTATAAAGTCTCTCGTATACTGTTCAGGTACTTAATTATATTGTGTGTAAGTATTTATATGTGTAATTCATTAACATTATGTTCAGAATGGACAAGTTGAAGACATCCATGTCTCCATGAGGCGACAGCATGGTACTGACCCCGGAATCCATGTGGTGGATACAGTATCAGAGTTTGATCAAACCCAAACATACAGCGGTGAGAAAACCATTTCCATCAAGAGCGCCACCGACCTTGCGACCCCCTACCTTGAGACCACTAATGAACAAGCAGTCTTTAGCACTACGACCTCTTTCGTTCAGACTGACATCTACGTTGAGACCAATCATTCGAAGACATGGACCTACCTTGCGACTGCTCAGATTCAGACAAAACACATACCGTCAGACCATCGAGATCCAGAAATCCACCAGCGTTACAGCCACACACTTCGTGACAGCAACATACCATGAGACCACTCGTTTCCAGACGCACACCTACAGACGGCCACCGACAGTGAGACCTATTCCATTGATACTCTCACCGAAGGGCGGAAGTAGAACGATTTGAACCAACATAGAATAGAAAATCTACGAGAAAACATATATTGAGTTTTAAAATCATGTGAAAAAAATCGTACATTGACAGGATGTGGCTAATTTGCCATGCGTGTAGTTGGCTTAAACACATATCCCTGTATCCAATAAAGATTTCTCTTAATTCGTTTTTAGGCTGGCGATTTCGCGCCAGACTATTACAATCCTAAAAAATGAATTCCACTAAGATGAATTTACTCCCAAAACTGACAACACAGAATCTATACACTCGATGCAAAGAGTTCCTCCTCGTTAGTCAGTTTTGCAAGATAAGAACATTCAACTTTCCTTGTTTCATTTATTCTGTTCGATTGTAATATATTAGTTTTTTCTTGTAATGGAAGGAAATTGTATGAAATTAAAAGAATAGGTGTTTAAATGCGTTGATAATTATTACTACGCGTAATATACTAACGCGATATAGCGCGCGCAACAATGATTTTATTATGGTAAATTATTTAGGTCAACATTCTTCAACGAGAGCGTGGTCGAGTGGTTGAGCAACTCGCTTAGTAATTTTCTGATGCCAAGGTCCAGCGATCGAATCACGGCCGCTCCAAATTTTTTATATTTTTAATTTTTTTATTTTTTTTTAATTTTTTGTTAAGTCCAGCACTTACCTCTCATACGACTTAGAAAACCACTTGATTTTATATTACTTGAAAAGCTATTGTTCCTAAGCAGTTCGCCAGCCTGTCAGTACTTTCAGTACTTTGATTTCTATTAAGTATTTAGTATTTGCTTGTTTATTGATGTAGATCTATAAAATGTATGGACAAGACGAACTATTGACTAGTCCTGTAAGACGGTACATACTGCGGGTAGTATTCTATACCATCCTTGCCGTTATAAATGTGACTCATCCCAGAGGCATCTTTTATCAACTAGAAGTTAAAAGACCAATAGGCAAGATACATGACCATTAATACTATACTCTAGTACGTATTATGTAGTCAACATCAACTTGCTTCTAACAGTCACAATCTTTGATCCACAACAGAAACCATTACAGAGAGGCTTCACATAAAAAAGTTCATATACAGAGCCGCGATGTAACCTTTCAACTTCCCAATGTAATGCGGGGAAATGTTTGCAATTTTTTATCCGAACCAATACCCCGGGGACCAGAAATAGAATAAAAGGCTAGACATACCGGATATTTTACGATCAGATGTCCCCCGTAGTGTCGGGATTGCACAACCCAAGAGTAAAATTCCGGCTTGACCCAGAAGGTGGGGACCGTTGATGCATCCGACTGCTGCATTTTAAATGAACATTGTGTTGGTAGTGCGGGGAAGCTGGGAGGTAAGAAACGGCCCGGGGAGGGGGACCGTGGATGCAACTAACAGGTGCATTAACTTCGTTTTGATTTAAAAAGAAAATTAACACGGGATCCTGCTTTAAATGATGTCTCTCTGATCGATGCTTATGAAAATAATTAGTAGTCACGTGACAACACTATTAAGAGATATATGACGTCACGGTTGTTCTCAACTTGTCTCAGTGACGTATGATTCCTAAAAATATCCGAGTGCCCACCGGAGTTTGGTATTAATTATAAATTAGGCGATAATATTCCCCTCTTATATCATTTCGGTTGGCCCCTTGTGCTGGGAGAGCAACTTTTTGAATTGGGTCACCATGCGGTTATGCCTTGTTTGGTCGCTAGGGGCACATCGTTGGCATAATCTGGAACTATGTTATGTTTTTCCCGCCCTATTCCTACCATGCCCATTATTGTAAACTAGGTCAAGTCGCAGCTGTGCCTCTTTAAGTCGTATTAACTTTAGGTCACTGTCCTTGGTGTTTTTAACTAGGTCAGAGGTGGTTGTGTCTCATTTAGTCGCCGTTAAACTTTTGTCACGGGTTTGTGCGGTTGGGTCGCCACCCCATTCCTACCTTGCCCATTATTTTAAACTAGGTCAAGTCAGTGTCTCATTTGGTCGCCGTTTAAACTTTTGTCACGGGTTTGTGCGGTTGGGTCGCCACCCCATTCCTACCTTGCCCATTATTTTAAACTAGGTCAAGTCGTAGTTGTGCCTCTTTATGTTGCATAATGTTAGGTCACTGCCGCTGAATGGGTAAAGGTCCCCCGGGTACTACTTCACCGTACCCGGGGTACTTTGAAGTATACTTCACCGTACCCCGATTTCACAGATAATACTTCACCGTACCCCGATATACTCACACGTACCCGGGTTTACCGCGCGCCAAAAATCGATGTCGTAAAACAACAAAATGTAATAGAATGATGTTCAATCTAGTTCCCAAGACCCCGTTGCACGGCGACACAACAACACAAATCCATGCCAAAACGGCGACCAAATGAGGCCCAACAACCCCGGGGCGTGACCTAGTTTAAAACTCTAAAGGACAGTGACCTAACGTTATGCGACCTACAGAGGCACAACTACGACTTTACATATTTTAAAATAATAAGCAAGGCAGGAAAGTGGTGGGAAATAACATGACATATTTCTAGCATCTACGCTAAAACTGCGCTAAGCAATGTCCACACATAAGCGGAAGAAACAATTTAGTTTATATGTATATTTATTTTCCCAAATACATTACAGTATGCATACAATTTACAGTACAAAAAGATACAATTTAAAATCAAAGTCCCCGCCGAAGAAATGCAGGATGACCAAATTTCACATAGAAATTATATAATAGCGGTTCTTGCATGAGACTGAAGAAGAAGAAGACTGAATAAAACGCAGCCAATACTCTACCAAGTTCCCATGGCCCCGCTGACCGGCGACTCAACCGCACAAACCCGTGCCAGAACGGCGACCAAATGAGGCAGAACCAGCCCCTGACGGTGACGTTTAAAACACCAAGCGCAGTGACCTAACGTTAATACGACTTTAAGTGTATAGAGCTATATTCTAACGGTCATTCAATGTCAAAATAATTACTTGCATTGTTTATAGTATGATACTAGACTACCTTAATTGCAAATTAAACCTTTGGGTTCCGTGTGCTTTGATGCAATTGTCGAAAAATAGACAATTCTGATAGTTTCATATGGTGTTCTAGAACACTTTCGTATGAAAATGGACAGTTCGCATGTCCAATAAATCACAGAGAGAGTTTCTGTTAAAACTGAAGCGAAAAATGATCTAATGGATATGAAAGCATTATGTTTTTCAGATTTTGAAACTGTAAAAAAAATATCTTCGATATAGCACTATACACTTTAAAGAGGCACAACTGTGACTTGACCTAGTTTAAAAAATCACACCATCGTTCCGTTTATTAAACATATATAACTTCTTCCTTAGGCCACACCAAATTAATTTTTGGTTCTACGGATTTTTTTGGGAAAAATTAGGGGCGAGCGAGCGAAATATAAATTTAAATATTTATTTTTGAAAAACCCGTTATTGAGAGCGAGCGAAGGAGCGAAATAAAATTTTATAAATTTATTTTTGAAAATGCCATTTTTGAAAGCGCGTGAAGGAGCAAAAGTGCCCTATTCATTTCTGATGCACCCATTTTTAGGAAATAGTGTCTATTACAATAGCTTTAAAAAGAAATTAGGCCAAATAAATGACTGTTATACATTTCTCGTTATGTTGTGTAGGATTTATCAAATTATTTTACCACAATACATGTATTCAAGGTAATTGTGAGCAGACATTGTCACATACATATAAATTATAATGAACACAAATGCACTGAGTGACTAGTGGTTAAAGATTCAAATCAACTAAGCATCAAGCTAGTCAATGATCACCATGTACAGTTTTGTTCTTGTAGTGATACATCATGCTCAGACGGCTGTTTATTTAGCACTGTGATGCATAATGCTATGCAAGGTTACCGTCATAGGATCTAGCCCCACATTAAGGACACTTCCCTTAGGGATAAACAAGGTCCTTTCTTTCTTCCATGTAATTTGCAGGGCCCACTCTGGGGCATTATCGCAAATTATAATAGCTCGTTTCGAATAATTTCCTTGGTTCTTTAACGTGCCCGGTGTAAAGCATCGATACAGACAAGACTACCTCTGGGTTTCCAACCAGGATCATCTCTAGCTGGTTGGGAAACACTAAAAAGCGTTTCTAAAAATGACCAAGTGTCACGGCCGAGAATCAAACCCGCGACCTCTCGATCAGGAGTAAAGCATCTTTAAATACCACTCGACCACCTTGGTAAAATGTTATGACGGTTGTTGAGATCTGCAGCATGTAATCTTACATAAGCAGTGATTTATCCAGTTGTAATAGATCTAGCTGGAGTTTTAGCAAGTGACTGAAAAGTACAGCATTTGGTGCAATAATTAGAGCAAACAGTATATGTTTTATCAAATATTTTGAACTCTTTGATGAAAGTAGGACCTTCTGAAGGTTTCTCTATGTCCAGTATTTAAAATCCCTGATGAAATTATGTAGGATACAGTATAGAAACTTATTAACAGGTGCGTTGCATGTCCGGGACGCATAAAACTGTTAATATCACATACCACGGACCATGTACGAACGAGACGTCATTGTCGCGAAAATGGGTGACAATTCATGATTTCGTCGGTAGTACGGAATACTAGTAATAATAATGAATACAAACATATCTAGATACGCTCGTTGGTTCATTCCGCAATCGCAATTCTTCCCATTTTACTACGTGTATACACTTATGCGTGTTTTTTGTAAAGGACAGAATCAGGAATCATTTCACCAGACGCTCGCATCGTAAAAAGTTACACGATTTTTGTGTGCAACAATTTACTGCTAAAATTAATCGAGTAACTAACATCCTCAGCAGAGCGCGCTTTCCCAGAACATATTCTGTAGTAACAGTGAAAAATTATAAACAAGTTGGCTTTATTTTTCGTAATTTGTAAATATTGATGCTAGCGGCAAAATAAAAAAAAAAAATGTAGGAAAAAAATCACATGCGCGTGGTTTTCTCAGGTGCGGGCGCAATAATTTAAATTTAAATATTTATTTTTCATTTTGGAAAAATCAGGAGCGGGCGCTCCCGACGAACGCATGATCAATTTGTTGTGGCCTTAGATAATATTTTCCACATACATGACATTTCAACATGGAGGCCACCATCTTGGGTGTAGTCAGATTTTGTAAACTGCTCACTGTCCCAAGGGTTGGTGTAACGAGTACAGGGGTATTGTGTCATGTAAATACTATCACTCCTAACAGAATGTCAACGACGCGTTCAAACACTAGCCTGTACATGTTGCCAATATTTTCCGTACATGTATACATAATTTTTAGAAACAAAGGGCGACTTACAAAAAAGACGAATTCGATAAAGATCTAGCAATACTATACTGTAACAAATTAATATGCTATCTCGGAGTAGAACAGTATGCGCCTAGTAAATACGGTGCATTGAACTGAAGACGAATGTTTACTTTTCTTTACTTAACAAAGATGAATATTACAGACATCATTAATCAACTCCAATATTATCAGCATGATTACATTAAGGCTTCTGTATTGTACACCTCATCACGCGACATGGAATGTTCGATGAGACACCAACCTTTCTAACAGTAAGGAGTCTACTATCCACATACTTCACAATAACAGAATAATTATGCTGGCAAATTTTAAGGTAGACGATTTTACTACAAAAAGAGATTTACCTTTTTCTCACCGTACAAAAAATATAGGAAGTCTTAACAGGGAATGCAGCCGAACACAGTAACAGGGTCCGGCATTTGGCAAACACAATAAAGTGGCTCATCAATTAAATAGGTTGAATTGGTTTTCTTCTTCTTTTATTGTTTGATATTGGAAATGGTTTCATGTGTTTGTTTTCCAAACAACGCAGTATATGCCCCCTCATTACTCTGGGATATACACTTGCGAAGCCGTTTCTCACTGCGGTATAACGTACACCGGATATTGCTTGTTAAGTGAGTAATATTATCAATTTTAAGTACATGAAATGGAGACCAGGGTGAGTTTAGAGACGAAATTTTCCTAATTACTGGCTTCTTATGCAGATCCCAATTGAGTTTCAACTTCTTCGGGAATTTTGGTAACTTTATAGCACACTATCGTATATCAGATATTCACAGAAAGGTTAAATGAACCAGTATTATGCCGTTACTCACTGGCAAATATTGACAGCAGTACTTTACAAGCTTCTGGAAAGGCTGTATTACCAAATTGTAGATTTTTTGAACTGGCCATTTTGTTTATATTGAACCCCAAAATGTTGTGACCAAATTTCATAAATATTGTTCGAAAAACAACTAAGATACATCCAAAAACAGATACGCGTGCGTGTACGGAGTATTGCTGTTTAGTGTACGGAGTATTGCACATAGCGCAACGTTAGTGTACGGAGGGTATGGCTTAATAAAATTAGTAAATAAAGTATGCAAATGGACAGTTTTATCGTACTATTACGTCTGCTCACCAATAAGGTCATGTCTTATGGGTTATACGATATAATAAGAATATTCTTAAAAGATTATGTTAAAATATTTCAACCTTCAGGCAGATGAATGCGATTAACAATATAGAATGCTGAATTGTATGCATAAAGTGTTCTTGTGAGTAGTACAAATGTGATATTTAGCTTGTATATATGCAATTCTTTGAGAGTCATACTTATGGTCAAATGGAAACTAATGGCATTCACATCCATAAACACACCAAGGCTTATTTTATAATCTCTCAACTATTCCATATGCTGCAATGAGGTTCCTTTGATATGACTTACATTCAACGTTGCTAATTCAAAGTATTGGACACTGTAGTAGTTTTGTGTTTGTCTAATGCAATTGCTCAGCTATGACCCTTTATTGTATGTGAAATACACATGCAGTTACTAAAAGGATTTCCCATAAAATTCAGGGAGGACTTGGAGCTAGGATTAGCTAGGAATAGCTTGTTACATAAATTGCTTCATGTGGTCCATACAATCTAATCGTAAATAAATAGGTACATGATTTATCTATATAAGTTATTTTTACAAAATAACGATGATTATACCTTGTATTTATTCAATTTGTGTGACAAATAGTGACTGCAAGTAAAAGCAATACTCTGTACACGATACAGCAATACTCCGTACACCAGACAGCAACTATATAGCAATACTCTGTACACTAACACCTGCATTTATTCTCGCAATGCTCCGTCATTTTCGATTAGTTTCGGATACTACATTTGCAATATAATCTTTGTAACAAGAATGACAATTCGCTCGATTCAAGTTCAGTATTTTAACGAAAAATATATACACAAACATCCAATTTCGACAGATCGAGCTTACTTTCTGCGTGAGTAACGATACGAGTTTGGTCTTTTAATCACGCTTTTAAGAAATTTCCTGGCAATTTACTGGTTACACAGGATAGGAAAATTGATGGAGGAGATATTTTTGTATAAAATGCACATTAAACACACTCAAAAAAACTAAAAATAATCTCTGAACTTACCCTTGTCAACACTAGAATGTCGCGAAAATTGATAATATTACTCATCTTGCTAGCAATATCCGGTGTACGTTATACCACAGTGTTTCTTTCACAAACACTAATGCAGTGGCATTTGCTATTGCATAGACCCTACTGTCGTAACTATTAGTCAGCATTGCAACGTTCGAATATTTTACTGTTGGCGTGTTTTATTTCATTTCAACGAGACTGGCCACTAATAGTTCTTCTTGGCGTGGAAGGTCGCCATATACGAAATCATATATTTAACCTGGCTATTCATATAATTTATGTTGCTGACAGTAAGCCATTGGTTGGGAGCCCCATCATTTGGTGTCCGGTTAATGATTTGAATGAAGCATCTTTCGTGCTTTTCGTAATCCAACAACTCACAACCAGTGTACAAGATTACAGGATTGGAGGCCAGCGAGATCAGGGAACTTTTTTTCAAGTTATATCCTGTATTTTCGGTTAAGTCGGCAGTGACCGTTGTACATTGTATATTTAATACATGCAATGCCAACAATGCACTCTTATCTTTCAATATTCTTCATGCTATGTCACATTAATACTTGTATTTGAAGTGACGTATCGCGATTGTTAGCACTACTAACCATGTTTGAAGTGTCTCCGTTGTCCCAATGGAGATGTCACCGCAAGTTCACATGTCACATTACGACAGCGTCGATACGATCTGCCTGTTCGTATACACACTTGTGAAGATATATGATACAGAAATAAGTGGAAACATAACATAAACAATACGTAATATAACACGATATCAGTGAATATCACTGATACAGTAAATGTGTCACGTTACTAAAGTCAGTCGGTGGATACAAAATTTAATGTACTGTTGGCATGTACTGTTGCAAATCTCTAAGTACATGTTTATGATAATGTGTGGGGACGCAATTCGCTTCTTCACTGTGTGTAAATCCATGTTGTATGACCCTACTCGTCATGAACTTGTCAGGAGGCATGACGGTCTGTTACTTGAAGCAAATCCCGAATTATAAGTGATCCAACATAAAGCATACATAACAAACGCCCTGTTCAACTTCAAGCAATGTCTTAAAACATAAAAAATTATGGTAAACAATCAATACACATAGTACAAGCTCCAACAGGTTGGTTAAGGCAACTTCGGTGTTCCATATTGCTTACGACCTTGGTAGACACCCACCGGCGTTCCATAGTTTGATAACGGGTGACTACGGCGTTCCATACATCTTTATCGTCTCGGTAACGTGAACTCTTGATCTTATTATACACGAACGGCGACCAGTAGATCTCGCCAGATCTACTCAATAACGTATAATTTATGTCCATGCATTTGGATCCTCTGGGGCCATATTCTATATCATTTGCAAAAGGAGGAGGTGACGCAAAAATACGTCACCAGCCATGATTACTGTATAAAGAGATTCTCTACCTCTGGTGGGCCTCGTCTAGATTGTATTATAAATATATGAATATATCAATTACCGGATAGTAACAGTATGCGAAATACTGGGCGGTATGTAAATGGATGTGATAAGACTTAATATTGACTTTGTATATGAAGGTATGGTTTTCCGTTAGCCTGGGCTGCTTGAAACAAGAGGATGACGATCTACTATATTTAATGCGTTTCTTATCCTCGCCACCGGATACTCCATATGGGCGAGGCCCCCAGAAGAGTTTTAGTACGTTTAATTTTTTTGGGGATAGTGCATGAAACAGAAGATGCCCCAATTCCAGAAGCATTCCTGGTTCTTTTACATGCCAGTGTAAAGTACCATACATGAGACCTCGGTTTAAAGTCTCATCCGAGAGACTATTAGTAATTTTAGTTGGCCAGCCCGGGATTCGAACCCACAACTCCGAGATCAGTACTGACTACTAAAATCGTGCTCTACCGACTGAGCTAAACGGACTGGCTGACGATCTACTCTGATCGCCTCAAATATATAGGCTTGCATTGGTGGAGGTGTGACCCGACCAGCCAATCAGAGCCCCAGCTTTCAGATGACTAATGTGACTCGCCGTCACACACTTACACGAACTGTTCCGCGAATATAATAAATTCAGGATAGCTCGAGGACTCTAAAGAAAGCGTTTAGAAAACGCAAAAGATAAAACTATCAAACCAAATCTTAAAAAGAATCAAAATAAACGCCGAGCGATTTTTTTACGACGCGCACGTTAAATTCAAGAAAATCGTCTTACGCATACAAAAGTAGCGCCATCCGAAATCCAAAAAGGCATAATTTATAATACCGATTTCTACCTTCGGCTCGTATGCAATATAGTGTACTTTTAACATAACTGTATCAAACTAAGATATTGTGAAAGTTTCATGACAAATATACAGTATTGGTTAAACGCCGAGTCGAAACAATATCACAAATAAAAGTAGTCTGCAGCGAGCAGGCCAGGGAATCGCTTACGACATGCAAACAAATATGTGAATCAAATCATGAGCGAAGACATTTAAATAGACAAATTCAACCGTAATACACCGATTTGCTAAATAAAAAAGCTTTATAAAGCTATGGGCTTTATTCAATGTGTCC
Organism: Spisula subtruncata; assembly: GCA_963678985.1. Taxonomy (NCBI): domain Eukaryota; kingdom Metazoa; phylum Mollusca; class Bivalvia; order Venerida; family Mactridae; genus Spisula; species Spisula subtruncata. Next base: position 16,049,606 of record OY787673.1, on the reverse strand, counting down.
TTCGAATCAGGTGTCTTTGCTTACTTAGGAATTCTTTAAATTATTATATATTATTCCTTTTTTTTGGCATTTTTTTCCCCCAGAAAATAAAGAATAGTTTACTTTTTTCTCGTATTTTGTGTTAATCATAATTTAAGGTTGTTTATACATTCTGGCAAAAAAGGATCTTGAAACAAGACCTACCCCTCATCTTTCATTTCTGAAGCAACATGATATTGCGCTACATGTCGCGCCCCCAACAATAGTCAGGATTTTATAGCGTTCGATGGCAGTCTTCCAATTTTTTTGTTTGATACCTTCTACACAACGGTCCTAATCACTTAGGTAACTATATTCATGGATACATTTAGCGACAGTAAATCCATTACCACTTCCCTGATTTCATTTACATATCTGAGACATCGTCTTCTAAAATTTTAACTAAATCAGTAAATTCAGCATTTTCTTTTCCCTCAGTTTCAATTTCATTTTTAATGTATCAAGTTCTTCATTACGAGCTTCATCTGATTTATCTTTATTATTCTTATTTCTATTCATATTGCATAATTTGTTTTGTAGATGTTTATATTTATGTTTTAAGTTCTCTAGCTCCGAAGATGCCTCCTCATTGTCTCTCACTTTATTTTCAAATAGTTCAACTTTTTCTTTCAATTCACTGATTTTGTTGCCTCAGATTTCGAGTATTTTGTTTTTTTATTTTTTTCAATCGCTTTACGGAAGTCTATGTCAAATTTATCCAACTCTTCCAACCTTGAAATTAGCTCTTTCTGTAAGTTCACATTTTCTTCTGTGATATCGTCATATCTTTGAATCCATTGCATTGATAGTTCTGTACATTTATTCAATTTCTCTTCATGTTTAGTTTCCAGATCTTCCAAGACAAATTGAGCTACTTTTTTCTTTTCCTGAAGATCCTGTGATTTTCTTTTCAATTGGTTGTTTTCCTTTTTAGATACCAATAATTGTTCTCGAAGTTTTTGTTCACTGTCCGTTAAATTTATTGTTTTGTTATATTTTTTGGTAGATAGGAAATCAAATGGTTTTTCTAAATATTCCTTGTGATGTTTTGATTTATTTTTCCTTAATACAGACTCTTTCCTCACAATATCACTCAATTTATTGTATAACGTTTTTTGGTTGCAATTTATTGTCAAATTAAATTAAGTTTCGAATCCATTAACCACTTCTTTAACAAACTTTGATTTTCCTATTGATCGCAATTCACAGAACAGTTGAACAATGTCTTGATTTGTAATAGGTGCAGAAGCCATTATTCCTGAATAAAGGCATTAAAACAAATACTTTCTCTTAATGTTGCAACCTTGTCCTAGCTGCGTTGTTCTGCGACAATTAAATAATAACTAAAGGTAACTAAATATGACAAGACACAAAGATAGAAATAAAGGAAATGATCAGAAAAAAGGAACTTATCAGAAAAGAACATCATCCACGGGAGCTATTATTTGAGACAACAAATAAATAGGAAGTCGTAGGATCTAAAGACAAAGATCTAAAAAACTGTGAACAAATATTTGGAGAGCAAAATGAGAAGAAATAAATGAAATGTGACAGAAGAAAAGGAGATTATACCAGCTCAAGGTGGTCGGGAAAAGGAATACCAGTTGTTTCAAACAATCTAAATTATTTTAATTTCAACTAATTTAATATTGAACAAAAAATTTCACCATTTCTTAATCATTCTTTTTTTAAGAAACTGTCATATCTAAGCCTCTTTAGGCCGCATTAATGTTAGGTCACCGTCCTTGGTGTTTTAAACTAGGTCACAGGGTGGTTATGTTTTATATGGTCGCTGTTTTGGCATGTGAGTGTCGTCCTGCAGCGGGGCATTGGGGAATTCGGTTGTTTTTTATTTGGTCTTATGGAATGACCCCATTCTATGATTTCATTGTAAAATTAGGTCATCCTGCATTTTTTCGGCGGGGACTTGTGTTGTGGTGTTCCTGATTTCTGTGCTCTGCTAGTTAGGTTGAGTGCTGCCTTCCTTGTCTGATTTCCTCATACCTTTTTATTTAAAATTATTTTCAACAGTTTTCTTTGACCAGCATTATTTTGCTACAGAAACGATGAGTTAAAAAGAATTAATGGTTACTTGATTGCTCATGAAAAATATTTTACAAATTAATAAAAATCAAAATCCATCATCAGGGCACTGGTATTGATGATCATCAGGATTCAGATCCATACCACAGACATTACACGGATAAAAAGTCACAAGCTGAGACTGATCAACTTGACATCTCAGGGAACTCACATATGGGCCAGTATAGTCTGGATCCGAGCTACAACGTTGAAAACATTCTTTTACATCCTCACCAGAGATTAACTCTGATAATGAAGAAAAAGAATGTCTTCTCTCTAACCCGACCAGTACTGGCTCATATGTGTGTCTGTCAGACAGGCTGATAAGCTTCCGATTCATGAAAGCCGGGCCGTTAAAGGCTCCACGACCACCAAATACAGCATATGCTGATGCTGAGATAGCATCTGATCTGTATGAAGGCCGAGAAGATGAACAGGGTAGAGAAGAAGGAGAATAGTTTGAAGAGGAGTGTTTAAAAGGTGAAGGATACAGACGAGTGGGTGAGGATAGCTTAAGTTTCATGACAGGAGAAGGGCTAGAAAACCCAAGACTCCCAGTAGATGACGTCAGAGGAGTACGACGTTGAACATAACTTGCACATGAGTTATCAAGAGCAGAAGAGTCAAACGTACTTGGTTTAAGAGTAGTGGTGTCCTGTGTAAGGGGCAAAACAAGAATACCAGAAGTACTATCTTCAGAAAAGAGTGGGGCTGAGTTATCAAACGGAGCAGAAACTGGTTCAGAAAATGAAGACACAGAATTGTCAAAAGGAACAGAAACAGGCTCAGAAACAAGGAAGCAGAATTGTCAACTGAAAGGTTAGACATAATTAAATACATTCAAAGAAGTTTTAGAAATAAATGAAATTTACAGAAAGAAAAAAAAAGAAATATTTCCAAGCAGATATGATGCCTAAAACAGAACAACATTGAACACATATAAAAAAGAAACACAACCGCCTTTATAAGAGTATATACTCTTTGAAGTCTGAGCTAAAATGATTGTTTTCAGTTAACTGACTCGCATGAAATAGAGTTTTTGTCATCTGTATGATCTCTAAATATATCAGGATCCCTTGAAAAGTGAAGCTAAAAGTTCTCTATATGTAATAATCTTCAAGTTTAAAATAAACAAACAACTGTTACACATGTTGAGTACTCAAATGTACAACTGGATGAGTAGTTGTCATAAATAATCATATCTTGCTTAATGAAGTCAAAATTCATATGCTTAGAACAGGTTACAACAAAATCAATTCTTTTGTTTTCAAATTATTACTTAAATGACTTGCGGTTTAAATCTCAATTTCATGAAGACATTTTTTGCCAAGAATCACTAAGTTAAACAATTATTACCTTTGGTTTCACTGGAAACAAACATTCTTTAAAGCAAAGCAAGACTACAGCAGGTTATATAAGCAAAGCACATGCAATGTTAGAAATGCAGCCAAGCAGGCAAAAATTAAGCACAACTACATCATTAAGGTTAGTAAAGTGTGCCCATGATAAGGTAAATTTTACAAACATGAACTAGATCAAACACTGACTGGAACGGTCTAAAATTGGTAACAAAAATAAACACATACTCAAGATTATACTTTAATAACACTGGTGCGTCATTTTTTTCACCTGTGTGGGTTATATCAAATTTTCCATCTATTTCATAATCCTGGGGGGCACTATGAGAACAAACAATTAAGTACTCTTAAATAACATTTCTAACACAAAAATTACCTATATCAGACTTTGACGACTTAAATCTTTTTTTTAAATTTTAATACTATAGGATGACTACACGTCTTCACACAGGATACCGACTAAAAACCTGTATAAAATAAAAAGGATAATCAGTAAATGTGTTAAGCTCAATGAAAAAAAAACTTGAATTCAATGAGTCGTCTTTGACGAAAAGAAAATTCAAAGCATTTGCAAAGTGTGGATCTAGACCAACCAGGACTTCAACACAAGCTGTTTTTTAATAGTCTACTAAAACATAATATGCAGCTTGATCTGGCCAAACTTATACATTTATTACTTATAATAAAAGCTTACTTTAATCAAATTAAAAAAGATGAACTTGACAAGAGAAAAAACAATTAAGTACTCTTAAATAACATTTCTAACGCACAACTTACCTAAATCAGACTTTGACAACTTTAATCTTTTTGTAAAATTGCAATAGGATGACTACACGTCTTCACACAGGATACCGACTGGAAACCTGTATAAAATAAAAAGGATAATCAGTAACTGTGTTAAGCTCAATGAAAAAGAATTCAATGAGTCGTCTTTGACGAAAAGAAAATTCAAAGCATTTGCAAAGTGTGGATCTAGACCAGCCAGGACTTCAACACAAGCTGAAAGATAAACTGGACAAGAGAAAAACAATTAAGTACTCTTAAATAACATTTCTTACACACCACTTACTTCAATCAGACTTCTACAACTTTAATATGTTTGTAAAGTTGTAATATAGGCTGACTAAACGTCTTCGCACAGGATACCGACTAGAAACCTGTATAACATAAAAAGGATAATCAGTAACTGTAACTGTCAATAAAAAGAAACTTGAATTCAATGAGTCGTCTTTGACAAAACGGAGTTTCAAAGCATAAAAAAAATTGCAAAGTGTGCAATCAGGACTTCAACACAAGCTGTTCTTTGAAAAGTCTAGCTAAAACCTGATCCGGTCAAATAATAGTACTAATAAAAAAAACCTGACTTTAATCAAGCTAAAAATATGCATTGGATAAATGTCCAAGAGGATTTTGACTAGAATACAAATTGAAGTTGAAGTTGAAGGACTAGTGAAGTAGTTCTAAGTGGCGTTGTGGTCGTTTTGGAAACCCGGAAGTGGATCATAAAAATGGGAAAACAAATGGTCAAAATATCGATTTAATAACAATCACACACCAAATAAACCATTCATGGGAGTTATCACATTAATTATACAAAAGAACGAAGCCGATATGTGTACTCAATCGTCATTAATTGTTCTGATATCAAACGTTATATTATTGCTGTTTTTGTACATTACGGGCGCCGCCATTTTTACCCACAATGCACATCACCCGAATATTTACGGAACCTACCGAATCCATTTCCGTAACATGAGTTCACGATTGCGAGAATCGTCCTTCACTCGTCTAGTTTAAAGTCAAATCCGATGGTGTTTTGACCATTACACAACATGAAACATGGCTAATTACGAGGAGAATACATTTAATTAACAGAGAGAGAAGCAAACAAAGCTCAAAATGCCCTACCCTTCTCAATATTAAAAAAAACTCCGGAAAAAGTGTCGTAGAATTTTTATTTCTTACCGGATTTTCTTGGCTGTGGGCTCAAAGGGTAGCCGGAATCCTCGGTCATCATCTAGTATCCAATCAGAAAGCATTAAATTTCCGCGAGTACATCGGATTGGCCGTTTCGTTTTGGCACCGAAACTTTCCATTGGCATAAAATGGCGACCGGCTGGAAAGCAACATTATTTCCGACAATTTATATTTTCAAACAACGGTTATCGATACTTCTACTTGTACGATTTTCATGAAAATACCATCAAAGTGTTGAAAATTTTCTTTCGAATCATTTTAAATCTCATTTCAAGAATTAAAAAGGGGAAAGAAGTAAAAAAAAAATTTTTTATCAGGAAGGTTCCTTATTGACGGCCACTGTAGGTAAATAACCACTAAATGCCTACGTGGACCAAATTCAGATACAGTCAAATAGTCCGTTAAAAACTTTAAAGCGGCTGGAAATGGGGGTATGTCTTGACAAATCAGCATCAGAATCATGAAATTGGTGTTAAATGCTTTGTATGCATGTATGTGATGTAGTGAAATGGTTTTATTGAGAAATATTTTGTATTCTGGCTTAAATATGAAAGTGAAAGTAAGGTTGGGGCTAACGGACAGTGAGTAAATCCGTACATGTGAGAAAATCTGTTCATCGCGTTTGACGAACCAAATTTTTCTTATATGATACATGACCCCCTGCTTTTTTTTCATTTTCTTCAAGCTGGATGCTATTTCTATTGATTAAAAGATTTTGAGAGGGCCCCATGGACAAAAAGTTGACATTTTTTTGGCTGACCTAGGTCCATTTACATTGAGTTAAAGAACAACTCTATTTGGTGGTTGGTGACCTGTAAGGTAAAAGTCACGTGACTAAAACCTCTATCAATATTTGTAAATATCACGTGCGTTTCATACATCGTGTGTCGTATTCATTGACGCACGAGCATAGATGCGCGCCATCATGATTGGCAGGTTTGTGTTGCTTTCTACCGTATAAAGTTAACTCCACATCTAGCACGCGTCTATTTTCTATAATATGAAACACCAGGGGTTCACACCCGTCTGGAATAAATATGTGATACTGGTGATTCAACTGCAATAATCAACACATCAACCAAATGTATACGTAAGTGCTAGCACGTGACACCCACTAATGAAACATTCAAGACAGAAGGGCACATAAAGTACATTCGTATGTCGGAAAACACCTTTGTATTCATCTCGTTTGGTGACAACGATATTGTACAGTAGAAAATAATTATGTCATTGATACAGCGAATAGTAGGACATAAACCAAAGCCACACAGCTACGGCGGCAGCGCCTAGCCACACACGCTAGTTTCATTTCGTGCTAGTACTACTGCACAACTTTCGTTGTTTTTTATTATAACAATCATTGTTATATCGTCTTGTGATAATCGTCAGTGAGCCTTATTGTGTGTCAATTGTACGAATCGAGATGAAAAGCTTGTTAGTTGAGATGAATGGCGCTCGGTGACAAGAGCTTTTCCCATCAGATTCATTCTATTCAAGAAGGGAGGACGTAATTTATATGAGATTTGTATTGTACATACTAACATCGACGCCTAATCTAATAACCAAACCAAAGTAATAGAAGATAGGTCTAAAGGACTCATTTTATTCATCACCGGAAGCCGTTTCTACAAACAGTTGTCAATTGTAGACTGTAATAGAAAGAAAATGAGGACGATATGGCTTAGTGTAAACCCGTATTATGCCGGGAGAGCTGTAATAAAGCACATGTAATGTAATTATACCCCATAAAAGCATGTACTTGTCAAAGGAACTAATTCAGTTATCAGGATGAACATACCTCGTGACGATTTGGCTAACCATTAAGTAAACATCTGTCACAAAAATGACTGAGAAGTTTTATTTATTCTTTGACTGATTTCAAAGAGACACTTTAGACGCTCAAGCATATATAATTAGCGCTACCCATGCACCATAATTTTATGTGAAACGGGTAAATTGATGCCCCCCAACCAACTGCATGTACATTTATAGAAGTCGGTGCCAGTGAAATTGTTTTGAAATTCTTATAAACGTACAAATATGTATCAAGTTACAAGTGCATCCTTGGCTTGAGCGTCGAACATGTCTACATGTAGTTAGAATCGGACCAATAACAAACTACGGAGCTAAAAAGAGTCACGGATGTCCAACCTGAGCATGTGATTTAAATTTTGAAACAAACGTACTGTAACAAGCAACTGTTATAGTGCTATATTGAGCTTCCATAGACACTGGCCAAAATTTTGGTTGCAAAAGTCACTGAAATATTAACAACATCATCAAACCTCATGTCGTAAATAAATACGTTACCGATTTTAGTATTTTGATTAAAGTGATACAAAAAGTTACATAATCCATGACCAACTATTATTGTTAGAACAATTGTAATCAATTCGTTATTGTGTTCCCCCTAAATATATACTACAATTACGCTATTTCAATTTCTGTATCATGTCGGATATATTGGATAATGTCACAGTCGGCAGTTTCTGTCGGAGACATGTCAAATAGTTAACATGGTTATAATGGCAGACGTTGATTCGACTTGAGATAAGCTCAGAGAAGAATATGTATTTATGCAACATATCAGAATTTAGAACCTTTATACGCTGCTCACGCGTGTCCATTTATTGCCGAACCTGCTTGTTTAAATACACGAGTATGTCGAAACAAGAATGGTAAAGTCAGATCAATGATCATGGATGGAAACAAGATAACAATTGTCAAACTAGCACGCAATGCTCTCCCTTGCCACTGCTCTTAGTTCTACAATAGCAACAACTAAAGTTATGGTCGTGTTTGTCGAAGAGGAGGAAATTTATTATGATGATAAATAGTACATGTAATAACACCATGACTTCACTAGTGACAGCTAAATGGATATTGAAATGTAACATGGCACTTAGGCAATGGTTGAATGTTTCTATCTAGATGATTATCTTCTAACAGGGCAATGACCGATATGTAAAATTGTGAACAAGCTTCAAGGTTTACAGCGCAACTTGTATACGTGATAGAACGATGTAATGGAATTTGGTATTTTTATTAAATGTGTTTAATTTTTAAGCACCAGTATCTACTAATGTGGACATCTAAGTGGTTTATCTAATAATGGTAAATACCACTCTACATGTATTTGAGTATGTTAGGAGGCGTATTTACATATTTGGGAACACGAATATCTAGAAGTATATTAAAATGTATCTTGCCCGGCGGCCGGCGTTCCCATAAAAATCATATTGGAATGTCTCGACCCTTACAAGGTGTAACAACATGTGTCCATACAAGGAAATTAAATTAAAAATATATTATCTGTCGGCCTATAGGTTACTTTTGACGGATGATCATATTCACAAAATATTGCCGTTTTCATGTAGTTAACTTATACCGAAGCACTCATTCATAGAATAAATCATCCGGCTCAGTATTACATGGGATTGTAGGGGCTAGGCGCTACCTTCGTTTCATTAGGGCTTTGGACCGCCAGTGTGCTACATCAAATAGCGGGGAAATATCGATGACTTTGAATGAGAAGGTCTAAGTACAAAATCGATACATTAGGAAATCAAAAAGGAATTGTCAGAAAATTACTTTTAAGTTATCATGGTAAAACCTGTTGTGTCTATTACGGACAACTGTATCATTGATAACAAAAAAACCCAAATGTTTTAATTAATAAGTTGTACAAAAAACAACAACTTTGTTTAAACAATTACACAGTTAGTTAACTGTGGTTCCAACGACAGCTTGGTCAGGTTCATAGGAAGGACATTTTCAATATGTATAAGTATTGTACCCAGTTATGAAGAATAAATGTTTGATCCCGCAGGACATTCTGGCTAATGGACTGGACAGCGTCCGTTACCCCGAAAGACATTAAGTCAGACCGACAAAATTAAAGCGACAAAGGAACATATTATAATTATCACTCACATAGTTCACCATGATACGATAAAAAACAGTCTTGTATATAGTCTATTATTTTGCTAAACGTGTCTTCTTCTAGCATTAGGTCTTTTGAATAATCTCCGTAGTAGCATCAGATGTCAGCATAAGCTAAAGGTTGGTCAAAGAAGCACTACGTTGTAAAACTTTTATTATCTAAACTTAACTTTGATACATGTGTCCTTTAATTTAACATATCAACATAGTCTATTGTTAGAATTTAAGCAATGTAATACAACTTTTTTATGCCTCTACATAACATACGCAGCCGTAGTCGGACTTAGGCTTGATGTTCTTTGCAGCAGTATGGTGTAATCTGAATAAGTATGCTAGGATGTGTCTCTGATAGAGGCGTGCAGTATTCGAATACTAGCAGCCTTTCCTGCTCCCGAACTAACAACATCGACAGTCTAGTACCAGTGCTAAATTAGACATTACTACATAGTAATGTAATTTGTAACTATTGTACAATCATCAATCTAAGGTGAAGCCTCATCCGTCGTTCTTTTGAAAACAGAGTGAATGTCCAGCAGTAGCGGTCAACAAGAAGCCATATGTCGACAAGACTGTTCCTAATAAGGAGTTAATTAAATCATTTATCACGTATCTCTGAAAATTTGTCATCGGTGTATTATAGAGAACAGATTTGTCTTGTATAGTTGTTTCGGAAGTATCCAGTAGAATTTGATTACGACATTCCCTTAATCAGCGATATTCAAAATTGTACGAATAATCAGTTGTCCTTATAATTCAATATAGATATGCCTAGATGAATATCTCGATATATGAATAGTATAGTTTAAAGTGAGTTGTACTGGTGATTCATTACTGGTGATTCATTAATGATGCTTCATCGTGATTCTAAATGACATGTATATTTTAATTCAATTAAGACTACGACCCTAACCCCGTGGAATGCCTCTGAGTTTAAAAACTCTGCTCCGGATTCTACAATTACAGCTTGACTTTCCTTATGACAGTCATATAAACCTATGCACCAATATTACCTTTATGAATCTCCGACTGGTATTAATGACACCAGAGTTCATCCGAATAAGTACTTGTTGTATATTACGCAATTGTAAAAACAAGTGTAAAATTAATATTACAGCCAAGTGTAAAAAGAGACAAAAAACCTAGAGGCGAGCATCTAACACTGTTTCTACGTACATAATATTATTTATGTAAAAAGTTTGTTGAAGTGGTAGTTATCTTTACCTCATGCAATAAATATCATCGACTGAATACACACCCCTATCGTGTTTCTGAGTCAATAAGTTCTCAGTGGCTTCGTATTACCACGACCGCATCTATTACTCAGGACATTTGGTGGTTTCTAGCAGCATCGACTTCACTATTGAGAAATAGATTATCTATGTTGAAGAACTGTTTTAATGTGGAGATTGTTGATTAAAGTTCAAGAATGTAGTTCCAATATAGCCATTTTCTGTAGCTTATTTTGGATGACAGTGATTGCTTTTTATGGAAACGGCCACAGAAAATCGTTTAGAATGTACCTTGGCTGCTTCCCTCAATTGCCCATCATTCAACCCTCTCCAAAACTTTTTCCTTAGCATTTTCTGTTTCTCTTTCTCTTTCATTCCTCGAAGGTTGCTTCGTTGTTCGGAGTTATATTTTTGAAAGAATGATTGGTTAGGTTCAGCTTGATGTTTAAATTTTCAGGTATCCTATTAATTCAGTCTGTGTTCCAATTCCAAGTTCTACTGTTGGTGTGTTACTCAGCTATTCCTTAAACTCCTTGGGGGCGTCAAATTTACATGATATCCTAAACTCCACCTCTTCCAGGTTTTCAGCCACCTCTTCTACAGACATAACTGTACAAATGAATAATTCACGATGATCCTTTTGGAATAACTACTTTCTTGAAAATGAATGTTGGATTATTTAACCCTCTGACATTAAAAAATAATGTTTGTGAATAAAATACTTAAAAACGTCATAATGTCCAAAATATAATCTTCGATTTACAAATACAACTTGATGACTCGATTAAATGACTTGATTAAACTGCGCACTTCTGATGAGAACATGCTGGAAGGTATAAATGACTGTGTGACCGTATTATTTCCAAACCCGTACCGCAGTTCCCGAAGGACGATGCGGCAAATTATCCCTTATCGCTCATAAAAACAGCTGATACGATGGTAAAGCTAATATATATATATTAAAATAAACATGTACCGATTCTTAAATGCATTTACAGCAATTAAGGAAACTTTTTGAAACAAATGCACCATGTGGTAGGGGAACAATTCCAGGTAAAAATGGTTGAACCCTACCATTCATTTTAACAAGCTGAGTCATACCTTAAAATGTTCCTAAATGATTGTGCGTTACAATCCATGACATTTTTTACCATACTCATGGTGGCATTTTGAGAAATCCAAGATGGCGTCCAAGATGGCCGCCAAAAAAGTAAACATCACATTTTATCAAATTGCAGCCTCTGGGACATTGGATATGATATTTATTATGGGAATAAGTCGTTTTTACAATAGAATGTATGTTGTTCTTGTCATATTAGGTGATTTTGATGGAACATTGGGGTGATTTAATTTTTTTCATCATATTTATCACCAAATAAAGGCAAAAAATAGGGGGTAGGGGTAAGATTTTTAACTACCCAGGAATTTTTTTACCGCATATATAGCATTTCTGTTGTTAAGTATATGCTATATAATTGGAGGAAATGAAAATGTTTACAAAAATACAATATAAAAGTACTTAAATGATGACAATTGACAATCAAAGTGGGTGGGGTACGATTTTATTAAAATCTGAAAAGTGGTAATATTTTACCTTTGATACATATTTGAGACACTATAACATAATTTGTTTACGTTTTCTCACTCCTTCAGTTAGGAAAGTTAATATATGTTTCATTTATGCATCTTTCAATCAATATTTCAAGCATTTTCTCAATTTTTGTCTTGATTTGGCCCAAAAAATGACAATTTTTTAGGGTAGGGGTAATTTTGTTAATAATAAAACCCTTTCAGCGATGGCATAGACTGGACTTGTCAATGATGAAGAAGAATTTTAGCATTAGTGCACTTGTAACAAAATTTGAAACAATACAAGGTTTGTCAACATTGATGTCAAGGTCATATTAGAGGTCAAATGTCAAATTCTGAAGGCATTTTTGCAATATGTATGCATGCACACAAACAGGTAAAATGTACAGTAATAAATGTCTTATGTTCATATCACTTTCTTTAACAATGTACAAGTACAGCTTATTTCTTTGATAAAAGAAAACATTTCTTAGCCATGGCAACCGGAAATATGGTTTCCAATATGGCGGCAATCATCACCATGTATATATTATATTATTCATAATCCAGCCAAATGAGCATTAATATGAAGGTAATTGTTCATGTTTTTATTGCCCCCTCTCTGTATGTGCAAGATTATGACACTAGTTGTCTTCTTACCACACTTGCCAGTCGTCCTTATGGTTAAGGATGACAGATCCCAACAATGGTGAATCCCAGTATGGCTTAAAATGGCTGTTGCCAACATTGATAAATTCCAATAATAGACAGGAAGACAGTTCTTTACACTCGTGAGTCCGTCGTATTACACAAACTGACAGTTGGTACATTGGTGAGTGCCATATCATACAAAGGAAGATAGTTCCCTACACTGGCGAGTCCCACATAATACATAGGAAGACAGTTCCCTACACTGGTCTGTCTCCCATAGGACATATGATGATAGTTCCCTACACTGGAGAGTCCCTAATAATACAAAGGAAGACAGTTCCCTACACTGGTGTGTCTCCCATAGGACATAGGATGGTAGTTCTCTACACTGGAGAGTCCCTCATAATACACAGAATAGCAGTTCCCTACACTGATGTGTCTCCCATAGGACATATGATGATAGTTTCCTACACTAGAGAGTCCCTAATAATACATAGGAAGACAGTTCCCTACACTGGTGTGTCTCCCATAGGACATAGGGTGGTAGTTCCCTACACTGGAGAGTCCCTCATAATACACAGAATAGCAGTTCCCTACACTGATGTGTCTCCCATAGGACATATGATGATAGTTTCCTACACTGGAGGGTCCCTCATAATACATAGAATGACAGTTTCCTCCTCTGGAGGGGCCCTCATAATACACAGAATAGCAGTTCCCTACACTGATGTGTCTCCCATAGGACATATGATGATAGTTTCCTACACTGGAGGGTCCCTCATAATACATAGAATGACAGTTTCCTCCTCTGGAGAGTCCCTCATAATACACAGAATAGCAGTTCCCTACACTGATGTGTCTCCCATAGGACATATGATGATAGTTTCCTACACTGGAGAGTCCCTCATAATACATATAATGGATGTTCCCAACACTGATGTGTCTCCCATAGGACATAGGATGGTAGTTCCCTATAGGCACTGGTGATTCCCCATTGAGCTTATAATGATGGTTCCCGACACTGGAGGGTCATCCATTGTGCATATTGCAAGGCAGTTCCCTACACAGGAGAGTTCTTTATATGGCATAGAATTACAGTTGTGAACACTGTGGAGACCTCCATTAAGCATAAAATAACAGTTTTCAACGTTCTTTACACTTGTGAGTCCGTCGTATTACACAAACTGACAGTTGGTACATTGGTGAATCCCCCATCATACAAAGGAAGATAGTTCCCTACACTGGCGAGTCCCCCATAATACATAGGAAGACAGTTCCCTACACTGGTGTGTCTCCCATAGGACATATGATGATAGTTCCCTACACTAGAGAGTCCCTAATAATACATAGGAAGACAGTTTCCTACACTGGTGTGTCTCCCATAGGACATAGTGTGGTAGTTCCCTACACTGGAGAGTCCCTCATAATACACAGAATAGCAGTTACCTACACTGGAGGGTCCCTCATAATACACAGAATAGCTGTTCCCAACACTGATGTGTCTCCCATAGGACATAGGATGGTAGTTCCCTACACTGGAGGGTCCCTCATAATACATAGAATGACAGTTTCCTACACTGATGTGTCTCCCATAGAACATAGGATGATAGTACCCTACACTGGAGGGTCCCTCATGATACATAGCATAGAAAGACAGTTTCCTACACTGGAGGGTCCCTCATAATACACAGAATGGCTGTTCCCAACACTGATGTGTCTCCCATAGGACATAGGATGGTAGTTCCCTACACTGGTGATTCCCCATTGAGCTTATAATGATGGTTCCCGACACTGGAGGGTCATCCATTGTGCATATTGCAAGGCAGTTCTCTACACAGGAGAGTTCTTTATATGGCCTAGAATTACAGTTGTGAACGCTGTGGAGACCTCCATTAAGCATAAAATAACAGTTTTCAACGCTGTGGAGACCTCCATTAGGCCTAGAATGACAGTTCCTAACGCTTACGAGTCCTCTATAGGGCTTTGGAAGATAGTTCCATGCACTGGAATGTCCTCAATAGGGCCTATAATGACAGTTTCCAACACCAATAGGTCCAATATATTGCCCAGAAGGACAGTTTTCAACGCTGTTGAGACCTCCATTGAGCCTAGAATGAAGTTCCTAACACTAAAGAGTCCACCATAGGGCATTGGAAGACAGTTCCCAGCACTGGAGAATCCTCCACAGGGCCTAGAATGACAGTTGCCAACACTGATGGGTTCTCCATATAGACCCGAATGACAGTTGTTTTCAACGCTGTTGAGACCTTCATTAGACCTAAGATGACAATAGCCTACACTGGCGAGTCCCCACAGGGCCTGGAATGACAAGTGCCAACACTTGGGAGTTGCCAATATGGCATACGATAACTTGTTCTGTAACTTCTGAGTCCCCTATAGAACCAAGGATGACAACTTTCAATACTAGCGAGTCCCTCATAGGACCTTGGAAAACTGTTTGCTACACTGGTGCATAGTGACAGTTTTCAACATTGGCAAGTCCCTCATAAGATATACCATGACTCTTTGGTACTTTGAGTCCCCGTATATGGGATTGTATGATTATTTCCAACACGCATGAGTCCCACATAACCTAATATAAGCCTATAGTTCCAACAAATTTGAAGGTGTCTAGAGTTTGAACCTTGAAATGGTCATTAATTGATATTGGTTTGAGTAACTTTAAATTAAAACTAAATTCAGTACATACTTTGTAGCATTTAAATTAATGGTAATACTGCCACAACTAATGTAATAATAACATATATTGATGATATGAACCATCAATTTAAGATTCCTTGAATTTCATTATTTCATTCAAATGGCTTTTATCACTAAGCTGTAATGTTCTAAATAAAACATACAATGTCTACTGAAGAAATACATTCTAAACAACTTAGTTTATACCATATTGAAAGGCAGGAATGTATATTATGTCATCACAAATATAGAAGAAATATGTATACTTAATTTTTTCCCATTTTGAACTTAAAAAGTCCTTGACCTTGCACTTACTGTAGTTACTGTTGAAATTCCATATGATGACCACTAGTTAATAAACATTTTCAATCCAAGTATGTGGTCATTGTATCTATTTATGAAATTATCACTTTGGCATTTACTATTTAGAGTTTATGCATTTCACCATTCGTGGCAACCATATTGGACACCATCTTGGACTTTTCACCTTTCCCAACTGCATTTTAAGGACTTTTTTCTGTTGATCAGCTTATGAATAAATTTCTTTTAAAACGCAAACATGTTTCTGTTGCAATTAGTTTCACTTTCAGTGCGAATTTGACTCGATTATAAATTATGTCTTATGTACATTATATTTGTTTGTATGCGAAGATGATGGCGGCCATATTGGAAACCATATTTCCGGGTGCAAAGGTTACACAATGTAACAATGTTTTCCTATATCAAAGAACCAAGATGTGTTCGTATTTTGTTATTTTGTTATTTTTGTTAAATATATACTTTAGTCCTGCCAGTACATTTAACATGTACCTTTTGTGGTAATATATACATATTGCAAGTTCTGAAAATCCTTCAGAATTTGACATTTGACCTTGACATTAATGTTGGCGAAGGCCATATTGTTACAAATATTGTTACAAGTTCACTAATGCTAAAATTCATCTTTATAATTTCATAAAGTTAGTTAACATCGTGCCATCGCTGGAAGGCCTTTCATTATTACCAAAATTACCCCTACGCCTTGTCATTTTTTGGAACCAAATCAAGAAAAATATTGAGTAAATGCATCAAATATTAGTAAACAATACACAAATAACACATAATGCCAACTTTCTTAACTGTAGGAGTGTGAACACAAAACAAATTTATGGTATAGTGGCTCAAATATGTATCAAAGGTAAACTATTACCACTTTTCAGATTTTAAGAAAATCGTACCCCACCCACTTTGATTGTCAATTGTCATCATTAAAGTACCTTTATTTTACGGTATTTGTAAATATTGACATTCCTCCAACTATATAGCATAAACTTAACAACAGAAATGCTATATGTATCGTAAAAAAATTCCTGGGTAGTTAAAAATCTTACCCCTACCCCCTATTTTTTGCCTTTATTTGGCGATAAATATGATGAAAAAAATTAAATCACACCAATGTTCCACCAAAATCACCTAATATGACAAGAGCAACATACATTCTATCGTAAAAACAACATATTCCCATAATAAATGCCATATCAAATGTCCCAGAGGCTGTAATTTGACAAAAGGTGATGTTTACTTTTTTGGCGGCCATCTTTGACGCCATCTTGGATTTCTCAAAATGCCACCATGAGTATGGTAAAAAATTACCCTTGTCATAAAGTACAAACATTGAGGAACATTTTAAGGTATGACTCAGCTTGTTAAAATGAATGGTAGGGTAACTCCAAAAATAGAGGCCTAAACTCGCATTTGTTCCTCTACCAATGCTCATGATATTTCTATGTATATTTATTTTGAACCGGTATTGTCATAACAGACGGCCATTTTGGACGTCATCTTGGATTTCACACAGCATCATTCTTTTGTCATGTATGCTGGGGATTTCAAGGTATTAAACTATTAACCATTCATTTTCGCAGAGAATATGCTTTAAATATTGATAGAGAGGTACCACCGGAGCTCTTTTCTTCTAAGATTGTCACATTCCATTAACCCACCCACTTTTGAAGGTCTTCACATGTCTATTCTCAATCAAAATGGCTTCCATTGTTATTTGTATTGTGTTATATTCATCTGTTTATCGTATTGTTGATATTCAATTTAGTTTAACATGTTGTTTAGGAACACGTACATTTTTCACAACTGGAAATTAAAATTAACGCGTAAACAAAAGCAGTTTAAGTGTTTAAACGGCTTTATAAATTCCTCCGCCTTGCTAGATAAACTTACCCACGGCACAAACCTATTATTCGCTATTTAATTGGCCAAGAGGAGTTGTTCTTCTTCACCCTGCAGAGAAATCTTGAAAAGGAGAACGTCCAGCTCCGTGGGTGGAATCTCATGGATTGGTAGTGTCTCTGTTTCATTTTGCTTCTAGAAGTCGCGAACTTGTTCCGTAAAATGGTCGTTGTTATATTCTTTTACCGAATCCAAATCCAGCAGTCTATTAGCCAAACTTTCAAGAGTGCACTCTTTCAATTGATGTCTTCATATTTGGATTGAGATAGGAAAGGGATGTCAAAACGTCAAACATCATCATTGAATGGGAATTTCACCAACATCTAATTCTTCTCGGTGACCACAGTGTAGTAGTTTCAAACGCTCCTGGAATAGCATACGTCACATTGATAAATACATGTAGCAACAATTGCCTTTATGAATATCAGCTTCCAGAGCATTGATAGAAAGTCCAAGTCCCCGCCGCAAAAATACAGGATGACCAAATTGGCTAGCATAATTAAAACAACCTTCTGAACAACTGACAGTTCGTGTAATCGATATATTTCTGTTTTATTTAAAACTTCTTAATGCAATTTTATTATGAAATTTGTCATATATATACAACAATATTTGACACAAGTTCTTGCGAATTTTCCGCTCGATCCGACAATAGAATATTGCACGACACGTCTTCAACAGACTGAAGTCGTATATTGTAAGTCGCATTTTTATCACACAATACCGGTCATCTGTTCGTTACGTATACACGTAGTAGTCCCTTTTTCCTTTAATGTTTATGCATATCAAAATTTTATTCGCTCATGGTTTTTAATAGTTATTAACGATATTTGCCAAAATGATAGTAAACGCAAATCGTTTGCTTTGCTGCAAAAATATAGTGTTTTCCGTACACATAGCGTGTTTGTTGACAAAATACGATTATTGCCAGTTATGCGGGTTGCGCTAACTTGAAATTTTAATTTAGGGTGAGAAATTATTATATCAAATTGAATAAATTCACCTCTACTGCGTACTATTGACATTCCTTATTCAGAAGTAATGTGAATTTTATCATTCAAGTAGCCTTATTCGAGGCTACATGTTTATTTTAAACGCATCGGATTTTTATTCAGATGATGAGCTGATCTTAAGGCGGTCTAAGCTTACCAGCTGCTATTTCCGTTACCTAGAAAATTATAACGTAGATTTATTTTATGAATATTTTTATTGTGTACACTTATTGCATAACATTTGAAGCTGTAAATAAATAAAATATTGAAAATACTCAATTGACCCCTAATAAATACGCAATTTAACGTGACTTGGTCATTCCGGGTGTCGTAAATAACGCTTTTACCACGAATTGTTATACCCAGCAATAGGTAGATACCTTAAACTAAAATTGGTGAAAATCTGAGAAAGTTATCTTCAACGATTCTCGAAATATCAAGAATAATAAAATGGCAGCGATAGAAGTGCCGCCAAGTGTACATTGCCTAATATTCATGAATTAGGTTCAACAACCTCAACTAAAATTCATTTAAACTAAACGTCTTTGCTTAATGTATCGTACTAAATCGTATTACCTTTGTCGTTTATGTGAATGGTATATATTGGGTTGGATCATCTAAATAGCTCATTACATGTTACTACTTCCTGATGAGAACGATAGCGTGCGAGAAGTCTCTCGTATTTAACTGCTAATCATCTAAGTCGAGTGATAATTGGTGCCCATTTCTCATGAGTTTATTGAGCCACCCTGCTTCCTTGCTTTAAACATAATGATACATAATGACACTACTGCTCTTGTCAGTTGTCGTAAAAGCTGTTTTGTTGACGTATATTGTTTGATCTTGCCGATAATTAGCCTCATATTAATGCGATCTTTGCGTCACAACAGTAAGGAAAATCTGTGTAAATACAGATAAATTTGTTTTTAGCCACGACATGACATTTACAAAGGTTTTGCTTACTATTCTGTATGTATTTTGTGCTGCTTTTTTCAGAAATATGTTGATATATAACGTAGTTATGAACAATGTTTGTTGCTAAAAACACCCAGTCAATCAATTGCTGAATCTAGAATGTTTCCTGTATCTTACGTTGTTTACATAATTATATTGCCTCATGTCTTTCTCCAGTGACCACTATTGCATTTGCATACGGTTATTGTCACATTCAGCACGATTACAAATGTAGATTGTTTTAGAAGGTATCAACGATAACGGATTATAACCCATGCAGTATGATACTTGCGAATGTTTGCAAAGTGTACAAAATTCGAGCGGAAGTAAGTATTGCTTGTATTTATATTCATTTGCAGGGTCCGAACAAATCAAAATGTATACTTATTCGCAATTGAAATACAAAACTTATGAGAAAAATGTGTGTACAAACAAAATAATATACATACAAACAGTACTTACTTCCGCTCAAATTTAATACATGTATACGGACAGCTGTACTGTATGATACCATCTGTATGCGAAGTATCGGATGAAACAGTGTGGTGGTGGTCTTTGTAGATGCTCTGTCAGTTATACATGTAATGACATATTTACATGGTTTGCCTCATTCCATTGTTGTCCTACTTGCCAATTATAGAAATCTCTCCCAATCTATCATTCACAGCGATTCCTCACTGACAAACATGAGGACACACTTCTTTATTATCAGTTTTGATTATCAATCATGGTAGGTCATCGCGGATTAGTTCCTAATTAATACTTAATTTCATCAGAGGTAGGAGACCATTGCAGGGAGTTTGTACTCTAATCGGACCTTCACTGTGTTAATATATTCTAGAACTGTGGAAGCAAATGTGAAATGTTTTGTGCCCACAAATAATTGTGAGTGTACATCGCTGGCTTAGAATGTGAATGCCACTTACGACCTCATAGTTCTGATAACTATTTCAAATCTAGACAGTAAGGCGCTTCTTATTAGCATTTTGTCATGAAAATCCGAGCTAAGTCTTGTAATGTTGACCAAACTGAAGTTGAACAATTTTGTTTTACCATAAGTAAAGAGTTATGGTGAGACAGTTGTTCTTGTTTCCTCAAAATATTTATTTTGTAGTTACCACCTTCTCAATCCAAGTCAGCGATATAGCAATGGTGATGTCCGTCTGTACCTAACGTAAATCGTGTGTGTTGAAGTCCTCATATTGTACAACTGTTGGTTATTCTTTTCAACTGCCACAGAAATAAGCTGAAGACCACATTTGGAGGTGCTCGGAATGTAAAGTGGGTCATAGCCACTATTATGATATCAGTTTACCATATGAATAAAACTTCGAACACTCGAAAATGTTGTTTCCAAATTATATCTCTTCCAGACACGGACTTTATTGTGATGGATGATTTGTCTTTTGATTTTGTTAAACAATTGATCCAAATAAATTTGTCTGACATACGAACTACTCAGTACTGTTCGGTCTATGAGTAATAGTAAAAAAACCCATTAACTTGAATGAGAACTTATGCGATGACTCTAGATGAACCAAATATTAAGTTCATTTTGCTCGTGTTGTCCAATGATACAGAAAAATGATCAAAACAAAACCCAGGACGGACTATCTGAAAAAAGCATGTGATATTTATTATTCACGTGTCGTGGTGGCGGAAATGACGCAATAAACAAAGACGTGTTTAGTATTGCAAAGGGATAATGCAAAAACAACTTCCAACAGCCGAGCATACATGTATCAACACCAGATATCACAATTATACGGTAGATTACCTTGTGCATAATTTAAGGATTAAACAATTAACAGCTGAACGACCTAGTTTCAACAGTCAGAAATCTGAAAGACCAAGTTCAGTATATAAAACACATTGTGAATGACCTTGATTATCCAAATGTATCTGAGATTGGTTATTCATGACTTTACGATCAATTGAGCGACAGATTTTGAATTTGTGCGAAGCCAGCCGAAAATAATTTAAAATTGGGAAAGCATTTTTCAATTTATTTCACTTAAATAGTTATCCAATGATACATGTATTAAATGCCAATCACTGCGCCAATTAACATTACTAAAACTTGGTCTGTTGAATGACATGATTGAACACGACAACGCATCATTGAAATAGCCTAAACATAAAGGAAAACACTCTTTCCAATTTGAGTAATAACGCGATCATCGAGTGCCCTTACCGGGAATATTAGCCGCAACGATGAACGCTAGTTTGAGGGATTTGATTTTGAATTTTAGTTATTTACGGATCATTTAGTTATTGGCTTTCGCAATCAATGCCAATGCATTGATCTAACAAGGTAGGATACTTCGTTGGATTAAGAACCTGCAAATAAATAAAATATTCATAAGACTGTCTTATTAGCCTGAAATTTTCATGAAAATCGAAACTTGTTTCTCATTTTGACCAAAATGAATTTGTAAAATCTTGTTTAACCATAAGTAAAGGGAGTCTCAGACAGTGCTTCCTTGTTTTCTCAAAATATTGATACTTACGACCTTCTCATTCTAAGCAAGGGACACAGTTAGTTTTACTACTACTACAGCACACCTTCCGTTGCCTTAATTATATCAATGAGTGTTATATCGTGATGAGCAACAATGGCTGGCTTAGAATGAGAAGGTCGTAACTAAAAAAACATTTTGTTTGAGGAAACTAGAAAAACTGCTTGACAACCACTTTTTACTTTAGGTAATAGAAGCTTTTTAAACTTCAGTTTGGTCAACAAGACAGGTTTCGACTTTCAAGAAAATAAGCCCATAAGAAGTGCCTTATGGTGAAGATTTCAAATGTGCATTAGTCTTATTACATTGACATTCTAAGCTACATGTAACATGTAGCACAATGCCATAGAGCATAACGTTCAAATTGATATAATGCGTCAATTGTAAGAATCGAGAAGCTTGATAATTCCATTCAAGAAGGGCAGACGTAATTTATATGAGATTTGTATTGTACATACTTACATCGACACCTAATCTAATAACCAAACCAAAGTGATTGAAGATAATTTTAAAGGTCTCGTTTTAGTCATAACCGGAAGCCGTTTTCTGCAACAAGTTGTCAATAGTAGACCGTAATAGAAAAAATGAGGACGATATGGCTAAGTGTAATGACATATTCTGTCGGGAGTGTTATAATAAAGCATATGTAATATAGTTATGTCCCATTAAAACATGTTCATGTCAAAGGAACTAATTAAGTTACCAGGATGGACACACTTCATGACGTTTTTGGCTAACCATTAAGTAAATATTTGTCATTAACATGACTGTGAAGATTGGTTTATTCTTTGACTCTTTTCAAAGAGACACTTTCGACGCCCTTTGAAAGCATAGAATAAGCGCTTCCCATGCACCATAATAGTATGTGAAACAGGTCAGTTGAAGCCCGAAACTCAACTGCATGTACATTTATAGAAGTCGGCTTCAGTTAAAACGTTTAGACATTTTGATAAACGTACGCAAATAATTAAGATACAAGTGCATACATTGCTTGAGCGTCGAGCATGTCTACATGTAGCTAGAATCGGTCCAAGAACAAATTACGGAGCTAACAAAAGCCACGGATATCCAACCTGATCATGTGATTTTAAAACAAACGTACTGTAGCGAGCTACTGGTATAGTGCTATATTGAGCTACCATAGACACTGGCCAAACATTTTGTTGCAAAAGTTTCTTAAATATCAACAACATTATCAAAAAAAACTATGAGAAAACCATATGCCGTAAACAAATACTGTATTTAGTATTTTGATTAAAATGATCATAAGAGGTTACATAATCCATAACCAACTATTATTGTAAGAAGAAACTCAATCACTTAGTTAGTGTGTTCCCCCTAAATATATACTACAATTACGCTGTATCCATTTCTGTAGCATGTCGGATTTATTGGATACTGTCACAGTCGGTAGTTTCTGTCTGAGACATGTCAAATAGTTAATATGGTGTTAATGGCAGACGTTGATTCGACTGGAATGATATTTCAGAAGAATATGTATTTATGTAAAATGTCAGAAATTTAGAAACTTTAGTACGCTGATCAAGCATGTCCATTTATTGACTAGCCCGCTTGTTAGTCCCCTACCGGTTACCCGGAGGGGACTTGTGGTTTGCGCACCGTCAGTCCGTTAGTCAGTCAGTCCGTCCGTCCGTCTGTCAGTAAGTCCGTCACAAAATTTGTCCGGAGCATAACTTCAAAACTAAGCAAGCTATGACTTTGAAATTTCACATGTGTATAGATATCAATTAGGAGAAGTGCAGTGCACAAGAACCATAACTCCGCCTTACTTATTTTTTGAGTTATTCCCCTTTGTTAATTTTCATACTAAAATTTTGTCCGGAGCATAACTCAATTACCAAAAAATATATGATTTTGAAACTTTACATGTGGATAGATATCAATTAGGAGAAGTGCAGTGCACAAGAACCATAATTCTGCCTTACTTAATTTTTGAATTATTCCCCTTTGTTAATTTTCTTACTTAAATTTTGTCCGGAGCATAACTCCATTACCAAAAGATATATGATTTTGAAACTTTACATGAAGATAGATATAAATGAGGAGAAGTGCAGTGCACAAGAACAATAACTCTGCCCTACTTAATGTTTGAGTTATTCCCCTTTGTTAATTTTCATACTTAAATTTTGTCCGGAGCATAACTCCATTATCAAAAAAGATATGATTTTGAAACTTTACATGAGGATAGATATCAATTAGGAGAAGTGCAGTGCACAAGAACCAAAATTCTCTTTTACTTAATTTTTGAATTATTCCCCTTTGTTAATTTTCTTACTTAAATTTTGTTTGGAGCCTAAAACGTAAAACAAACCAAAATACTCCGAGGGAAAACACCTTGGAACGGTCTGGTGAGAACTGTAGGCGGCTTAAACTAGTTTAACGGCGCCAACTTCCCTGTTACAATTGGCTACCGGTAGGGGACTTTCATTGCTTGACAATAGTCTTGTTTAAATATGACGTATGAGTATGACGAAACAAGAATGGGAAAGTCAGATCGTCGATCATTGATGGAAACAAGATAAGGATTGTCAAACTGGTTCAACCAGTGGAAGTATATAGCGCCCGTTTTCCATAAACTTGTAGTTACAAATTTCACATGCAGTCCTGGTCGCGATATAGTAGTGAATGTTTTAGTTTGGATTAATATCGTTTTTGTTCACCATAAGTTCTCTCTCTCTCCCTCTCTCTCTCTCTCCCTCTCTTCCTCTCTCCCTCCCTCTATCTCCCCCCTCTCTCTCTCTCCCCCCTCTCTCCCTCCCTCTCTCTCTCTCTCTCTCTCTCTCTCTCTCACTGTTTGTAGTTCTACAATAGCAATAACTAAAGTAATGGGCGTGTTTGTGGAAGAGGAGATTATGAGTACAGATGATTGTCTTCTAATAGGACAATGACCGGGCAGGGTGTAAAACAAGGATTACAGCGCAACTCGTATACGTCATAGAACAAGGTTAATGGAATTTTGTATCTTTATCTTATGTGTTTAGTTTTTATGCATCAGCATCTTCTAATGTGGAGACCTAACTTAAGTGGTTCGTCTAATAATGGTGAACACCACTCTACATGTATTTGAAACTGTTAGGAGGCATATTTCCGTATTTGGGAAAACGAATATCTAGAAGTATTTCATAATATATCTTGCTCGGCGGCCGGAGTTCCCATAAAAATCAGATTGAAATGTCTCGACCCTTACAAGGTGTAACAACATATGTCATACAAGAAAATTAAATTAAAAATAATTATTAGACTGCCTATATGTTACTTTTGACGGATGATTATATTCACAAAATATTCCCGTTTTCATGTAGTTAACTTGTACCGAAACATTCGTTCATAGAATAAGTCATCCGGCGCAGTATTACATGGGAGTGTATGAAGCTATGCGCTACCTTCGTTTCATTAGGGATTTTGACCGCCTGTGTGCTACATCAAACAGCGAAGAAATATCGATGATTTTGAATGAGAAGGTCTTAGTACAAAATCGACATATTAGGAAATCAAAAAACTTGTCAGAAAATTACTTTTAAGTTATGATAAACCTGTTATTTCAATCACGGACAACTGTATCATTGATAACAAAAAAAACTGCCCCAAATATTTTAATTGATGAAAAACCTTTTTTTAAACAATTACAAAATTAACTTTGGTCTCAACAGCAGTTTGGTCAGGCTCATAAGAAGGACATTTTCAATATGTAACTAGCCTTATTCCCAGTCATGACGAATAAATTTTTGACCCTGCAGGACATTCTGGCTAATGGACTGAACAGTGTCCGTCAGCCCAAAAGACATTTAGTCAGACCGACAAAAAACGACAAAGAAACATATACTAGTTATCTCTCACATTTTTCGCCGTGACCACGACCTACGAAAAAAAATTAACAGTCTCGCATATATTCTATTTTGGTAAACGTGTCTTCTTCTAGCATTAAGTCTTCAGAACGATCTCCGTAGTAACACTTAGAACTTTCTAAAATCTCAAATTTGCCTTAAGTGAATCAGCTAAACTGGAACATGAAGATTAACACTTATTTACATTGCTTAGAAGAATTATGTAAAGAGCTACAATAATCACATAGAAAACATGGATTATTCCTCGTATCTTTTTAACTTAAGTCAAAATATTAAAGTTTTCAATTACGATGCTTTGTGAGTACCAACCAGCTGTCTGCATAAGCTAAAGTTTTCTAAAAGAAAAACTTATATTATCTAAATTTAACTGTGATACATGTACCCTTTAATTTAACATATCAACATAGTCTGTTGTTAGAATTTAATAAAACTAGTAATACAACGTTTTGTTTTATGCCTCTATATAACATAACCAGCTGTAGTCGGACATATTGCAACTGTTATCGGTAGCTGTTTGGCCGAGGTTTTTCAAATAAAATATACGCCGAATTGTAAAATGAACTTCATTAATTTCCAATTTTCGGCGACGATTACGTCGGACATTTTGGGCTGACGTTTTAAAACACTTCACTGGCACGTTTTGACCGCTCGTCGGAATCGTCCGACGGTTATCGCCAAGAATGTATACCATTCCACTCTAACCACTTCCAACGACCTTTGCATTCTAAGCCAGCTCTATATATTCAGTGGACATGACTACATTGTAATGTAACTTGTAACTATTGTACAATCATCAATCAAAGGTGAAGCCTCATCCGTCATTCTTTTGAAAACAGAGTGAATGTCCAGCAGTAGCGGTCAACAAGAAGCCATATGTCGACAAGACTGTTCCTAATAAGGAGTTAATTAAATCATTTGCTCGTATCTCTGAAAATTTGTCATCGGGGTATTATAGAGAACAGATTTGTCTTGTATAGTTGTATCGGAAATATCCAGTAGAATTTGATTACGACATTCCCTTAATCAGCGATATTCAAAATTGTACGAATAATCAGTTGTCCTTATAATTCAATATCGATATGCCTTGATAAATATCTCGATATATGAATAGTATAGTTTAAAGTGAGTTGTACTGGTGATTCATTAAAGATGCTTCGTCGTGATTCTAAATGACATGTATATTTTTATTCAATTGAGACTCTGAGTTTAAAAACTCTGCTCCGGATTCTACAATTAAAGCTTGACTTTCCTTATGACAGTCATATAAACCTTTGCACCTATATTACCTTTATAGATTCTCCGACTGGTATTAATGACACCAGAGTTTATCCGAATAAGTTCTTGTTGTATATTACGCAAGTGTAAAAACAAGTGTAAAATTAATATTACAGCCAACTGTAAAAAGAGACAAAAAACCCTAGAGGCGAGCATCTAACACTGTTTCTACGTACATAATATTATTTATGTAATAAGTTTGTTGAAGTGGTAGTTGTCTTTACCTCATGCAATAAATATCATCGACTAATTTCTGAGTCATTAAGTTCTCAGTGGCTTCGTATTACCACGACCGCATCTAATACTTAGGACATTTGGTGGTTTCTAGCAGCATCGACTTCACTATTGAGAAATAGGGGATGGTTCGATCCGTGTTCAATGGTTTTTTATTATGTCATACCGGTGGAAAGTGCTTCCGGGTATGTTAAAATAGTTCCTTTAACATTTGATTATCTATTATGTTGAAGAACTGTTTTAATGTGGAGATTGTTGATTAAAGTTCAAGAATGTAGTTCCAATATGGCCATTTTCTGTAGCTTATTTTGGATGACAGTGATTTCTTTTTATGAAAACGGCCACAGAAAATCGTTTTGAATGTACCTTGGCTGCTTCCCTCAATTGCCCATCATTCAACCCTCTCCAAAACCTTTTCCTTAGCATTTTCTGTTTCTCTTTCATTCCTCGAAGGTTGCTTCGTTGTTCCGAGTTAGTTTTTTGAAAGAATGATTGGTTAGGTTCAGCTTGATGTTTAAATTTTCAGGTATCCTATTATTTCAGCCTGTGTTCCAATTCCAAGTTCTACTGTTGGTGTGTTACTCAGCACTTCCTTAAACTCCTTGAGGGCGTCAAATTTACATGATATCCTAAACTCCACCTCTTCCAGGTTTTCAGCCAACTCTTCTACAGACATAACTGTACAAATGAATAATTCATGATGATCCTTGTGGAATAACTACTTTCTTGAAAATGAATGTTGGATTATTTAACCCTCTGACATTAAAAAATAATGTTTGTGAATAAAATACTTAAAAACGTCATAATGTCCAAAATATAATCTTCGATTTACAAATACAACTCATAAGTTATCATGGTAAAACCGGTTGTTTCAACCACGGGTAACTGTATCATTGATAACAAAATAACAAATGTTATAATTGATAAGTTTTACAAAAAAAAACTTTTTCAAACATGTTAAATGTGGTTCCATCGACAGCTTGGTCAGGCTCATAAGAAGGACATTTTCAATATGTATTAGTCTTATACCCAGTTATGAAGAATAAATGTTTGACCATGCAGCAGTACATTCTGGCTAATGGACTGGACAGTGTCCATCAGCCCGAAAGACATTTAGTCAGACCGACAAAATTAAAGAGACAACGAAACATATTATTGTTATCACTCACATTTTTCACCATGGTAAGAAAAAAAGTCTCTCATATAGTCTATTATTTTGCTAAACGTGTCTTCTTGTAGCAGTAAGTCTTCAGAATAATCTCCGTTGTAACATCTCATGTCTTCATAAGCTAAAGGTTTGTCAAAGAAGCACTAAGTTGTAAAACTTTTATTATCAAAATTTAATTGTGATACATAAACCCTTTAATTTAACATATCAACATTGTCTATTATTAGAATTTAAGTATTGTAATACAATTTTTTGTTTTATGCCTCTACATAACATACCCAGCCGTAGTCGGACTTAGGCTTGTTGTATTGGGTTATCTGAATAAGTATGCTAGGCTGTGTCTCTGAGAGAGGCGTGCAACATTTGAATAGCCTTTCCTGCTCCCGAACTAACAACATCGACTGTCTAGTTTGGGTGTCAAATGAGATTCTGCAGTTTTATGGGAAGGCATCGTTTATGCTCCTTCAGTGAAGAGAGCTTGAAATTTGAAATATTTAAATAACTTGACTTTGAGATTTTATCTTTATTGTGCTGTTTAGAGTCATTGTCATACTGTAGCCATTCAAAATCATTTAGACAGGAACTTTTGAACTTGATAGATCTCCATGACTTTCAACATTGTTGTTTTACATTGACACCGGTCGGCGCAAAAGTAAACAGCTACATCAACACCGACCGGTGCGCAAATAAATATCTACTCGTAACATTATCGGTAGCTGTTTGGCCGATGGTTTTCAAATAAAATATACGCCGAATGGTATAATGAACTTCTTTAATTTCCAATATTCGGCGACGATTACGTCGAACATTTTGCGCTGACCTTTTTAAACACTTCGCCGGTCCGGCTTGTCCGTTCGTCGGAATCGTCCGACGGTTACATTTGAAGGTTTCTAGCATCACTGACTACAATACTGACATAAAGGGATTCGTTCCTTCCGTGCCCAATGGTTCTGTATAACACGTGTTGTAAGGAGGGTATACTTCAGCATGTCAGTCTTCCCTATACGGATTCTTGTGGACGCAACTCATTCTACAGTGTTTTCAGGATTGTTACACTCAGGAACAACTTCCGATCAACATGTAGATGTGCGTGAATGAAAGAATTCGCGCTGCGATTATCTTTGTCAGAAGTAAGGTCCTTTGCCGATAGCTCTAGTTGAGATAATGTACATAATGATTTGGATGCAGCATGAAATTCACTAAACGATGTTTGGTCATGAAGTACTTCAGTAGACACAATTTCAATGTAACCAAACTTTGTGTCATAATTAAATGTACAATAAAACTGCAATATAACCATAAATATTTCATAATTTCTAAATAAAATCAGACACAATATGATATCCAGATGATACCGGTTAAAGTACATTTTGAATTATAATTTACAACTATTGTAATGTTAGAATGATACTTACATGGTTTGTTGATATCAGTAACGATTTTCCCGTGACTCGATGAAGGAATCCATGGGTTGTTTAAGCATTCCGTTAGACTGGTCATATTCGGCCTTAATCTGTTTTATCTTTGCCTTCATCACTTTCCTTTTATATGATTTGCTAACGCCCGCTTTAACGTCATGGAACCACACCTATTTCACTGCAATATTTGCTCCAGGTGCCAGCTCTTGGTACTCATCTGGTTCTCCATGGCCTTAAATGTGTTGTATTGGTCTTTCTTTCATCACAAAACTTTTCTTTCATCACAAAACATTTATATCATTAATTTGTAACTTACTGTTGAAACTGGAACTAATTGGGCGTTAAAAACTCATTTTGGCAACGTAATAATGTGTATTAAACTAACTCGTATGACACGTATGCTCTATGAGTCTTGCATCTCACTGAAAACCAATCATCCCTCATTTACGAATATATAACTGAAGCATATGTATTAATAACAAACATGTTTACGTATTCATCGGTGGATTCAGAACATCATCGTAAACAACTGCTACAAGAAAGTTAACGTGCTTAAAAATACGGCTTTGGATTCTAGTGCATTGTCTTTGAGGAATTACATTCATGAATTAGGTTGAACAACCTCAACTAATAGTTATTTAAACTAAACGTCTTTACTTGATGTAGCGTACTAAATCGTAATACTTTTGTAGTTTAGTGAATGACATAATATAAGATTGGATAATCTAAATGGCTCATTACATGTTACTACTTCCTGATGAGAACTATAGCGTGCGAGAAGTCTCTCGTATTTAACTGCTAATTATCTAAGTCGAGTGATAATTGGTGCCCATTTCTCATGAGTTTATTGACCGACCCTGGTTCCTTGGTTCAAACATAATGATACGTAATGACACTACTACTTTTCTAGTTAATTGTAAAAGCTGTTTTGTTGACTTATATTGTCTGATCTTGCCGATAATTAATCTCGTATTAATGCGATCTTCGCGACACAACAGTGTGGAACATCTCTTTGTAAACAGATGAATTTGTTTTTAGCCACGACGTTATATGTACGAATGTTTTACTTACTATTCTGTTTATATTTTTACATTTTATCTCAAAACGTCTTTAAATACACATAGAATCTGACCACTGAACACTTACCTTAAACAATTCGCTATATATAACCATATACGGCGTATAGTGCAGTCGCGGCTAAACTTTTCTAGTTAATTGTAAAAGCTGTTTTGTTGACGTATATTGTCTGATCTTGCTGATAATATATCTCCTATTAACGCGATCTTCGCGTCGTCACAACAGTATCGAAAATCTGTGAGTAAACATATCAATTTGTTTTTTAGCCACGACGTTATATTTACGTAGGGTTTACTTACCATTTTGTTTGCATTTTCACCTTTTATCTCAAAATTCTCTAAAATAAATTTTGAATCTGACCACTGTACTGTGACCTCAAAGTGGATATAGCTATATTCTAACAGTCATCCAATGTCAAAATAATTACTTGCATAGTTTTTAGTATGATACTAGACTACCTTAATTGCGAATTAAAACTTTGGATGGGTTCCGTGTACTTTGATTCAATCGTTGAAAAATAGATGATTCTTATAGTTTCATACGGTGTTCTAGAACACTTTCGTATGAAAATGGACAATTCGCATGTCCAATAAATCACACAGAGAGTTTCTGTTAAAACTGAAGCGAAAAATGATCTAATGGATATGAAAGCATAATTGTTTTTCAGTTTTTGAAACTTTTTAAAAAAACATCTTCCGATATAGCTCTATACACCTTAAACAATTCGCTATATATTAACATAAACTGCTAATAGTGCAGTCGCGGCTCAGTACTCTTTGTTTATCAATATAACAAATTATGACCAAAACAGACATGTTTGTAGCTGAAATTGTCAAGATAGCCAATTTCGAAATTCTAGAACATGGTACAATAAAACAGCGACCTTTGTTTACACATATTGCCTCATGCCTTTCTCCAGTGACCACTATTGAATTTGTAATTGGTTATATTGTCACTTCCAGCACGATTAAATATGTAGATTGTTTCTAGATGGTATAATGGCAATAGGATATTGACATCTACATCACTTATATTACTTGCGAATTGTTGCATAAAATTTTACCAACATGGAACGAGATTTTAGACGAAACGAATGTCCAACGAACACTATGCATGCACGCCACGGTCGATATAGCACTGATGAAATATGCACTAACTTACATCAACATTTGGTATAAGCCTTATTATCCCCTCTCTTTGATGAGAGGTATATTGCTTTGCTCATGGCTGTCGGTAGGTCGGACCACATTCTTCAACACATTAACATTTCCGAGGCTTATTTATCTTTCCTTTTCTTGCTTTTTACTTTTCTTCGATATACTAGTATACATACTTATCATCACTAGTTACAGAAATTTCACTATCTATCGATATTAAATGTTTATATTCCTTGCTTTTTAGTTACAGCGTCTATTTCGACTTGTCAGCCTTTCAGACTGAATAACACACGGCTTTGATTAGAATTTTATACACTAATACCCCTTTCAAAAGCGAATACGTATGTACATTTTGTTTTGTTCTGACCCTGCAAGAGAAATATAAATACAAACAATACTTAATTACGCATTTGGTACATGCATACTAACAGTTGTATGTATGGCATCATCTGTATACGAGGTATCAGGTTAAACGATCAGGTGATGGTCTTTTTTATATACATGTACAGTCAGTTTAAGTGACATATTTACTTGGTTTGCCTGCTTCCATTGTTGTCCTACTTGCCTTTTATAGACAATCTCTCCCAATATATCGTTAACAGCGATTTCTCGCCGACAAGTACGTGGACACACTTTTGTATTATCAGTTTTGATTATCAATCATGACAGGTCGTCGCGGATTAATTTCTATATCAATGCTTCTGGTTAATACTTAATTTCATCAGAAGTAGGAGACAATAACAGGGAGTTTGTACTCTAATCGGATTATCATTGTGTTAATATATTCTAGAACCTGGCTTATAATGTGAATGTCACTTACGACCTTATAGTTCTGATAACTATTTCAAATCTAGACAGTAAGGCGCTTCTTATTAGCATTTTGTCAGGAAAATCCGAGCTAAGTCTTGTAATGTTGACCAAACTGAAGTTGAACAATCTTGTTTTACCATAAATAAAGAGTGATTGTGATACAGTTGTTCTTGTTTTCTCAAAATACTTTTTTTGTAGTTATCACCTTCTCATTCTAAGTCAGCGATATAGCAATGGTGATGTCCGTCCATACCTTACGCAAATCGTGTGTGTTGAACTCCTCGTATTATAATACTGTTGGTTGTTATTTTCAACTTTCACAGAAATAAGCTGAAGAACACATTTGGAAGTGCTCGGAATTTAAAGCCACTATTACGATATCAGTTTACCACATGAACCACCTAAAACTCCAAAATTTCCAAATTATATCTCTTTCTGACACGGACTTCATTGTGATAGATGATTTGTCTTTTGATCTTGTTAAACAATTGATCCAAATAAATCAGTGATGAATGGGTAAAACAACATTAACTTGAGCGATGACTCTAGATATATCAAATGTCAAGTTTATTTTACTCGTATTGTCCAATGACATAAGCAAAACAAAACCCAGGACGAACTATCTGAAAAAAGCATGTGATTTTAATTATTCACGTGACGTGGTGGCAAAAATGACACAATAAACAAAGACTTGTTTCGTATTGAAAATGGATAATGCAAAACCAAGTTCATCCGCCGAGCATGCAAACACGACATATCACATTTACACGGTACATTACCTTGCGCATAACTTAAGGATAAAACAATTAACAGCTGATCGACCTAGATTCAGCAATCACAAATCTGAAACACCCAGTTCCACATATTAAACACATGGTGAATGACCTAGATTATCCCAATCTATGTTAAATTAGTTCTTCGTGGTGCCTTCACGATAAATTGAGCAATAAAACTTGCATTTTGGGCGAAGCCAACCAAATATAATTTAAAGGTGACTAGAAATTGGGAAATAATTTTTCAATTTATTTTTATACAACTACATTTTTTTACAAATGTAAAGTTATCCAATCATATTAAATGCCAATTACTGCGCTAATTAACAGTGCTAAAACTTGGTCAGTTGAATTACATAATTTAACAAACATCGCATCATCGAAATAGTTTAAACATAAAGGAAAACACTATTTCCAATAATAACGCGATCATCAAGGCTCTTACCGGTAATATTAGCCGCAACGATGAACGTTAATTTGAGGGATTGGATTTTGAATTTTAGTTATATACGGATCATTTAGTTCTTGGCTATTGCAATCAATGTCAATACATTGATTTAACAAGGTAGGATACTTCGTTGGATCAAGAACCTGCAAATAAATAAAATATTCACATTCGTTAGGCGTTTCTTATGAGCCTAAAATGTGCATTTAAGACAATTTTTCCTTGTTTTCTCAAATTATTGATACTTTCTCATTCTAAGCAAGGGGCATGGTTAGTTTCATTCTGTGCTACTACTACAGCAAACCTTCCGTTGCCTTAATTATATCAATATTTGATATATCGTCTTGAGCCACAATGGCTGCCTGATAATGAGATGGTCGTAACTACAAAATGAATATTTTGAGAAAATAAGAAGAACTGCCTGGCTGACAACAACTATTCTAATGTTGGTAAAAGAAGCTTTCAAACTTATAACCTTCTCATTCTAGCAAGCGCAGTGTCACTTGAGCCTAAGGTTGGAATTGATATAATATTATTATTGGCACTTCCGTGTTGCATTCTGCCGTCTAAAGTAAACTCAACATCTAGAACAAGTCTATTTGCTATATGAAACATCAGGGTGTTTTATCTATTTTTCTATCCGTGTGAAAAATATATGTTTACATGTGAAACTAGTGATTCAACTGTTATAATCATCACATCGATCATCACATCAACCAAATGTACGTAAGTGCTAGCACGTGACACCCGATAACGAAAAATTCAAGACAGAAGGGCACATAAAGTATTTATCTATGTCGAGAAACACCTTTGTATATATTCATCGCGTTTGGTGACAACAATGATTTGTCACAATTAATGAATGTTTTAGTTTGGTTTTTGTTCGCCGTAAGTTCAAGTTGAGCTCGCCTACCGTCACACTTGGTGGTCGTATTCTCACAAGAAACATGTTGTAAGGGTAATTACTAATATTTGCAGCAAAAACAAAAAAGGATATGAGTAAATCAGACAGGGAAGGAAGCACTCGACCGAACCAGCCGAGCACAGAAAAAGAAACACCTCAACACAACATTGTTCTACTTACTAATCTAATCGTGAGTAGTGTCAAACCCCTACGCAGTGCTCTCCCTTGCTACTGTTCTTAGTTATACAATAGCAACAACTAAAGTTATGGCCGGGTTTGTCAAAGAGCAGAGGCTGTATGATTTATGAGTACAAATACCATGACTTCACCAGTTACCGCTAAATGGATATTGAAATGTAACATGGCATTAAGGCAATGGTTGAATGCGTTGATTGTTTCTATCTAGATGATAGTCTTCTAACAGGGCAATGACCGATACATGTATGTAAATGTTGAACAAGCTACATTGTACAAGGTTTACAGCGCAACTCGTATACGTCATAGAACGAGGTTAATGGAATTTGGTTTCTTTATTTAGTGTGTTTAGTTTTTATGCACCAGCATCTACTAATGTGGAGATCTAAGTGGTTTGTCTAATAATGGTGAACACCACTCTACATGTATTTGATTATGTTAGGGCGCGTATTTCCGTATTTGGGAAAACTAATATCTAGAAGTATATTTAAATTTATCTTGCCCGGCGACCGGCGTTCCCATCAAAAACATATTGAAATGTCTCGACCCTTACAAGGTGTAAAAACATGTGTTTAAACAAGAACATTTAATTATAAAATAATTATAAGTTAGCCAATGTCACTTATGATGGATGATCATATTCGCAAAATATTTCAATTAATTTTAAAACGTTTTGTTTTATGCCTCTACATAATATACCCAGCCGTAGTCGGACTTAGGCTTGTTGTTCTTTGCAACAGCACGGGGTAATCTGAATAAGTATGCTAGGATGAGTCTCTGAGAGAGGCATGCAGCATTTGAATAGCCTTTCCTGCTCCCGAACTAACAACATCGACAGTCTAGTTTGGGTGTCACATGAGATTCTGCAGATTTATGGGAAGGGCATCGTTCATGGTCCTTCAGTGAAGAGAACTTGAAATTTGAACTGCCACTTACCAATTTGTCAGTGTTATTTAAATTAGTTGACTTGGAGGTTTTATCTTTATTGTACTGTTCACATGAAGTGCAGGTCACTAATTTAGAGTCATCGTCATACTGGAGTCATTCAAAATCATTAAGACAGGAACGCAAAAGTAATCAGCTACATCAAGACCGACCGATGCGCATATAAAAAATCTACTCAACGCTATCGATAGCGGTTTGGCCGAGGTTTGTCCAAAAAAATATACGTGGAATTGTAAAATGGACTTCATTAATTTCCAATATTCGGCAACGATTACGTCGGACATTTTGGGCTGACGTTTTAAAACACTTCGCTGGCCCAGCTTGTGCGCTCGTCGGAATCGTCCGACGGTTATCGCCAAGAATGTATACCACTAGTCTCTATCCACTTTCTCCGACTTTTCGTTCAAAGCCCGCTATATATATTCACTGGACATGACTACACTGTAATGTAATTTGTAACTATTCTACAATCATCAATCAAAGGTGAAGCCTCATCCGTCGTTCTTTTGAAAACAGAGTGAATGTCCAGCAGTAGCGGTCAACAAGAAGCCATATGTCGACAAGATTGTTCCTAATAAGGAGTTAATTAAATCATTTGCCACGTATCTCTGAAAATTTGTCATCGGGATATTATAGAGAACAGATTTGTCTTGTATAGTTGTATCGGAAGTATCCAGTAGAATTTGATTACGACATTCCCTTAATCAGCGATATTCAAAATTGTACGAATAATCAGTTGTCCTTATAATTCAGTATAGAAATTACTTGATAAATGTCTCGGTATATGAACAGTAGACTTTTAAGTTAGTTGAATTGGTGGTTCACTACTGATGCCTCATCGTGAGTCTTAATGGCATGTGTATTGTGTATATTTTAAGTCAATTAAAACTACGGCCCTCACCCCGGGGAATTCCCCTAGGTTTATAAACTCTGCTCCGGATTCTAAAATCACAGCTTGACTTTCCTTATGACAGTCATATAAACAACGCACCAATATCACATTTATAGAATTATAATTTATCACGATTGACCGACTGGTATTAATATCACCAAGAGTTCATCCGAACTATAAGTGTTAGTTGTGTATTACGCAAGTGTAAAATCTATTTTAAAAACAAGTGAAAATAATTAATATTACAGCCAACTGTAAAAAGAGACAAAACTAGAGGCGAACAATTCCATCTAACATATCAAAACCATCAGTGTCAGTATCAGTGTCCTTGTCAATGGATTCTTAACCTGCTAGTGTTGTTGTTATGAACACTGTTTCTACTTACATAATATTATTTATGCATTGAGTTTGTTGACGTGGTTATTGCCTGTACCTTATGCAATAAATGTCATCGACTTAATTCACACTCAATCGTGTTTCTAGTTCATTAAGTTCTCAGTGGCTTCCTATGAAAGGGCCACTGCTAGGAGAATATCTACCAGGAATGAGTGTTTGTTGATCATTTTAGTTACTAATTTGGTCCAATCGAAATTCCTTAGAAATTTGTCTTGTTTTTGACAAAGAACACTAAATATTGTTGCACATTCTTGCGCCTCTATCTCCATGTCAAATAATGTTAGTGTATGACTTTCTGATGCCACAAAGGAACAACAACACTTGATAGCTCTTACAATGTCTTGAGAGCTCCCGTAAGCTACAAAATATATAGTTTTTTTTTCATAAAACAGGACAAAATAAATAAATGTAACCTTCAAGTGACTGTATCGTCCTCCTCTCATTCGGAACGTTGTTTGATGTTTCAAGTGGTTAGATACTATGTGAATATTATTGATGACCATTGACTATCATTGCATAATGCATATAATATCTTATAATCTGGTTGTGCAAGCTCCCATGGCTCGATGAATGAATTCATGAGTCGTTTAAGCATTTCGTTAGACTGGTCATATTTGACATTTTGGTTTCCTCTTTTACGTCTTCACTTTCCTTTCACAATATTATAGGTTCAACAACCTCAACTAATAGTTATTTAAATTAAACGTCTTTACTTGATGTATCGTACTAAATCGTAATACTTTTGTCGTTTAGTGAATGACATAATAATAGATTGGATAATCTAAATAGCTCATTGCATGTAACTACTTCCCGATGAAAACGAAAGCGTGCGAGAAGTCTCTCGTATTTAACTGCTAATCATCTAAGTCGAGTGATAATTGGTGCCCATTTCTCATGAGTTTATTGAACCACTCGGATTCCTTGCTTTAAACATAATGATACATAATGACACTACTACTCTTGTCAGTTGTCGTAAAAGCTGTTTTGTTGACGTATATTGTTTGATCTTGCCGATGATTAACCTCATATTAATGCGATCTTTGCGTTACAACAGTGAGGAAAATCTGTGTAAATACAGATAAATTTGTGTTTAGCCACGACATAACATTTACAAAGGTTTTGCTTACTATTCTGCATGTATTTTGCGCTGCAATTTTCAGAAATATTTTGATATATAACGTAGTTATGAACAATGTTTGTTGCTAAAACACCCAGTCAATCAATTGCTGAATCTTGAATGTTTCCTGTATCTTACGTTGTTTACATAATTATATTGCCTCATGTCTTTCTCCAGTGACCACTATTGAATTTGCATTCGGTTTTTGTCACATTCAGCAAGATTACAAATATAGATTGTTTTAGAAGGTATCAACGATAACGGATTATAACCCATGCAGTATGATACTTGCGAATGTTTGTAAAGTGTACAACATTCGAGCGGAAATAATATTCATTTTGAAGGGGCCGAACAAATCAAAGTGTATACTTATTCGCAATTGAAAGACAAAACTTATGAGAAAAATGTGTGTACAAACAAAAGAATATAAATACAAACAGTACTTCCTTCCGCTCAAATTTAATACATGTATATAATACGGACAGTTGTATTGTATGATACCATCTGTATGCGAGGTATCGGATAGAACGGTGTGGCGGTATTCTTTGTAGATGCTCTGTCAGTTATACATGTAGTGACATATTTCTTGGTTGGCCTGCTTTCATTCATGTCCTACTTTCCAATTTATAGAAAATCTCTAGCAATTTATCGTTAACAGCGATTTCTCACTGACAAGCACCGGGCACACTTTTGTATTGCCAGTTTTGATCATCAATCATGGCAGGTCATCGCGGATTAATTTTTATAACAATGCCTTTGATTAATACTTAATTTCATCAATGGTAGCACATAATTGCAGGGAGTTTGTTCTCTAATCGGATTATCATAGTGTTGATATATTCTAGAATTGTGTAAGCAAATGTGAAATGTTTTGTGCCCACAAATAATTGTGAGTGTATACATGTATCGCTAGCTTAGAACATGAATGCCACTTACGACCTCATAGTTCTAATAACTATTTCAAATCTACACAGTAAGGCGCTTCTTATTAGCATTGTGTCATGAAAATCCGAACTTGAAATGTTGACCAAACTGAAGTCGAAAAATCTTGTTTTACCAGAAGTAAAGAGTGGTTGTGAGACAGTTGTTCTTGTTTTCTTAAAATGTTGATTTTGTAGTTACAACCTACTCAATCTAAGTCAGTGATAAAGCAATGGTGATGTCCTCATATTATACAACTGTTGGTTATTCTTTTCAACTGCCACAGAAATAAGCTGAAGACCACTTTTGGAGGTACTCGGAATTTAAAGTGGGTCATAGCCACTATTATGGTATCAGTTTACCATATGAATAAAACTTCGAACACTCGTAAATGTTGTTTCCAAATGATATCTCTTTCTGACAGAGACTTCATTGTGATGAACAATTGATCCAAATAAATCGGTCTGACATACGAACTACTGTTCGGTCAATGATGAATGGGTAAAACAACATTAACTTGACTGAGAACTTAAGCGATGACTCTAGATATATCAAATCTCAAGTTCATTTTGCTCGTATTGTCCAATGAAACAGAAAATGATCGGAACAAAACTCAGGATGATTGTCAGAAAAACATGCGATCTTAATTATTCATGTGTCGTGGTGGCGGAAATGACACAATAAACAAAGACTTGTTTAGTATTGAAAATGGATAATGCAAAAACAAATTCAACAGCCGAGCATACAAACACCAAATATCACAATTATACGGTAGATTACCTTGCGCATAATTTAAGGATTAAACAATTAACAGCTGAACGACCTAGTTTCAACAGTCAGAAATCTGAAAGACCAAGTTCAGTATATAAAACACATTGTGAATGACCTTGATTATCCAAATGTATCTGAGATTGGTTATTCATGACTTTACGATCAATTGAGCGACAGATTTTGAATTTGTGCGAAGTCAGCCGAATATAATTTAAAATTGGGAAAGCATTTTCAATTTATTTCACTTAAATAGTTATCCAATGATACATGTATTAAATGCCAATCACTGCGCCAATTAACAGTTCTAAAACTTGGTCTGTTGAATGACATGATAGCGCATCATTGAAATAGTCTAAACATAAACGAAAACACTCTTTCCAATTTGAGTAATAACGCGATCATCGAGTGCCCTTACTGGGAATATTAGCCGCAACAATGAACGCTAGTTTCAGGGATTTGATTTTGAATTTTAGTTATTTACGGATCATTTAGTTATTGGCTTTCGCAATCAATGTCAATGCATTGATCTAACAAGGTAGGATACTTCGTTGGATTAAGAACCTGCAAATAAATCAAATATTCATAAGACTTTCTTATTAGCCTGGAATTTTCATGAAAATCGAAACTTGTTTCTCATTTTGACCAAAATGAAGTTGTAAAAGCTTGTTTAACCCTAAGTAAAGGGAATTTCAGACAGTGCTTCCTTGTTTTCTTACAATATTGATACTTACGACCTTCTCATTCTAAGCAAGGGACACAGTTAGTTTTACTACTACTACAGCACACCTTCCGTTGCCTTAATTATATCAATGATTGTTATATCGTTATGAGCAACAATGGCTGGCTTAGAATGAGTAGGTCGTAACTACAAAATCATTTTTTTGAGGAAACTAGAAAAACTGCTTGACAACCACTCTTTACTTTAGGTAAAAGAAGCTTTTTAAACTTCAGTTTGGTCAACAAGACAGGTTTCGATTTTCAAGAAAATAAGCCCATAAGAAGTACCTTATGGTGAAGATTTCAAATATGCATTTGTCTTATTACCTTGACAATCTAAGCTACATGTAACATGTAGCACAATGCCATAGAGCATAACGTTCAAATTGATATAATGCGTCAATTGTAAGAATCGAGAAGCTTGTTTGAGATGAGTGAATAATTACATTCAAGAAGGGAGGGCGTAATTTATATGAGATTTGTATCGTACATACTAACATCGATGCCTAATCTAATAACCAAACAAAAGTAATAGAAGATAGATCAAAAGGACTCGTTTTAGTCATATCACCTGAGGCCGTTTTATGCAGAAATTTGTCAATTGTAGACCGTAATAGAAAGAACATGAGGACGATATTGCTTAGTGTAAACACGTATTCTGCCGGAAGTGTTATAATAAAGCATATGTAATATAATTATACCCCATGGAATCATGTACTTGTCAAAGGAACTAATTAAGTATCAGGATGGACGTGACGTTTTGGCTAACCATTAAGTAAACATCCGTCAAAAAAAACTTAAAAATGACTGTGAAGTTTGTTTTAAATTTATTCGTTGACCAATAATAAAGAGACACTTTCGACGCTCAAGCATAGAATAAGCGCTACCCATGCATCATAATATTTTGTGAAACAGGTCAATTCATTCCCAAACCCTTGTCAACTACATGTACATGAAGTTGAGGCGGTGTTCAACCAAATGTGTTGTGACCTTTTGTATTTTGATTGACTTGAGCATCGAACATGTCTCTATGTAGTTAAAATCGGTCCAAGAACAAAGTACTTAAGGGCTTTATACTTTTTATGGACATATTCTTACTAACCGGGTTTTCGAAAAAATGTGTTCTTCTTACCCCGACCGTGACTAGTGTCAAACTGGTACGCATTGCGCTCTCCTTTGTCACTGCCGTTAGTTCTGCAATAGCAACAGCTAAAGTTATGGTCGTGTTTGTCAAAGAGGAGGAAATTTATTATGATGATAAGTAGTACAAAATAACACCATGACTTGACTTTACCCGTGACCGCTAAACGGATATTGAAATGAAACATGGCTCTTAGGCAATGATTGAATGCGTTGATTGTTTCTATCTAGATGATTGTCTTTTAACAGGGCAATGACCGGTATGTAAAATTGTGAATAAGCAACAAGGTTTACAGCGCAATTCGTATACGTCATAGAACGAGGTTAATGGAATTTGGTATCTTTATTTAGTGTGTTTAGTTTTGATACATCAGCATCTTTTAATATGGAGACCTAAGTGGTTTATCGGATAATGGTGAACACCACTCTACATGTATTTGAATATGTTAGGACGCGTATTTCCGTATTTGGGAAAATGAATATTTAGACGTATTTCATAATATATTTTGCTCGGCGGTCGGAGGTCCAATAAAATTCATATCGAGATGTCTCGACCCTTACAAGGTGTAACAAATTGTATTCATATAAGGAAATTTAATTATAGACTAATTATTAGTTATCCATTGTCACTTGATGACGGATGATCATATTCCCAAAATATTTTGGACCATCTGTGTGCTATAGCAAGTAGCGGGAAAATATCGATGGCCTAGAATGAGAAGGTCTAAGTACAAAATCGACGTTTTCATTGATAAGGTTTACAAAAAAATATTTTTTTTCAAACAATTACACAGTTACCAGTGGTTCCAACTACAGTTTGGCCAGGCTCATAAGTATGACATTTTTAAAAGGGATCATTCTTATACCACTACTCTCTAACCACAACCTACCACATTCTCAATCTAAGCCAGCTAGCTATACATATTCACTGGACTTGACTACATTCTAATGTAACTTGTAACTATTCTACAATCATCAATCAAAGGTGAAGCCTCATCCGTCGTTCTTTTGAAAGCAGAGTAAATATCCAGTAGAAGCGGTCAAGAAGAAGCCATATGTCGACAATACTGTTCCTAATAAGAAGTTAATTAAATCATTTGCCACGTATCTCTGACAAGTTGTCATCAGGGTATTATAGAGCAGAATTGTCTAGTTTAGTTGTATCACCGGGAGTATCCAGTAGATTTTGATTTCGACATTCCCTAAATCAACGATAGTCAAACTTGTACGGAGAATCTGTTCAAAATAGAAATGCCTTGATAAATATCTCGATAAATAATGTCTATGATCTTAATTCAAAGTGAGTTGTATTGGTGCTTCTGTACTATTGCTTCATTGTGATTTTAAATACCATGTACGTATACATGTATATTTTAAGTCAATTGAAACTACTGCCCTAGCCCCGGGGAATCCCTCTGATTTTAAAAACCCTGCTCCGTATTCCACAACCGCAATTTGATTGATCCTTACGATAGCTATATTAACATTCGCACCAATATCACATTTATAGAATTGACCATGATTGACCGACTGGTACTTACATCCACAAAAGTACATCCGAATAAGTGTTTGTTGTATAATGCGCAAGTGTATAATCTATTTTTTAAAAGGTGTAAAATTAATGTTACAGCACATTGTAAAAAGAGACAAACATTCTAGAAGCGAGTATTCCATTTAACAGATCATACATATCAGGGTCAGTGTCTGTGTCCTAGTCAATGAACTCTTTACCAGTAATTGTTGGTGCTATGAACACTGTTTCTACGTACATAATATTATTTATGTATTGAGATTGTTGAAGTGGTAATTGTCTGTACCTTATGCAATAAACGCATCGAATTAATACACACTCTAACGTGTTTCTGAGGCATTAAGTTCTCAGTGGCTTAATATTTCCTATATATCGTTTTCAGCTAGTTCCATTATGCTTATATAAGTCGCTGAGCTTGTTCCATATAATGGTAAATAATATATTCTAGTACCGAAACCAAATCCAGTAGTCTATTAGGCAAACTTTCAAGAGTGCATTCATATTTGAATTTCAAAACGTCAAAACATCATTGAATGGGAATTTCACCAACATCTAATTCTTCTCGGTGAACACAGTGTATACCGGGTAGTTTCGAACATTCCTGAAATAGCACACGTCACATTGATAAATACATGTAGCAACAATTGCCTTTATGAATATCAGCTTCCAGAGCAATGATAGAAAGTCCAAGTTCCCGCCGCAAAAATACAGGATGACCAAATTGGCTAGCGTAATTGAAACAACCTTCTGAACAACTGACAGTACGTGTAATTGATGCTTCACAAGGCTTCCATACACTTCCCCCA
Organism: Spisula subtruncata; assembly: GCA_963678985.1. Taxonomy (NCBI): domain Eukaryota; kingdom Metazoa; phylum Mollusca; class Bivalvia; order Venerida; family Mactridae; genus Spisula; species Spisula subtruncata. Next base: position 16,004,834 of record OY787673.1, on the reverse strand, counting down.
AGTGAAGGTACTAGCTCTTCGGTGGTCTGAGTATTACATTTTTTTCCGATTGGAAGGGCCATTGCCAGCAGAATATCTACCAGGAATGAGAGTGTGTTGATTATGTCAGTAACTAATTTGGTCCAATCAAAATTCATTAGAAATTTGTCTTGTTTTTGACTAAGGACAATAAATATTGTTGCACATTCTTGCGCCTCTATCTCCATGTCAAATAATGTAAGTGTATGACTTTCTGATGACACAAAGGAACAACAACACTTGATAGCTCCTACGATGTCTTGAGAGCTCCCGTAAGCTACAAAATATATAGTTTTTTTTCATAAAACAGGACAAAATAAATAAATGTAACCTTCAAGTGACTGTATCGTCCTCCTCTCATTCGGAACGTTATTTGATGTTTCAAGTGGTTAGATACTATGTGAATATTATTGATGACCATTGACTATCATTGCATAATGCATATTATATCTTATAATCTGGTTTTGCAAGCTCCCATCGCTCGATGAATGAATTCATGAGTCGTTTAAGCATTTTGTTAGACTGGCCATATTTGACATTTTGGTTTCCTCTTTTCCGTCTTCACTTTCCTTTCACAATATTTGCTAACACTCGCTTCAACGGCATGGGGCCACAAAGATGTCACCGCAATCTTGGCTACAGGGGCCAGCTCTTGTTAGGTTACACAACTGTCACTTCTGAAGAAAATATCATGACGTAAAATGTGTTGTATTGTTCCATTATCGCAAAACATCTATATCATTAATAGTCAACATTCTGGTGATTATGTAACTGATGGGACGATTAACCAGATTTTGTCAAAGTAATAATCTGTATTTAACTATATCATATGATACGCGTGTTCAATGAGTCCTTTCGTGTCACTGATAACTAATCATCCCTATTTTACGAATATACGTAAATTCAGAAGTCTGTGTAGATCTATTAAGAACAAACATGTTTACATATTCATCGGTGGATCCAGAACATCATTGTTAACAAATGCTACGAGGAATGTACTTGAAAAAGGTACGACTTTGAATACATTGTCTAGCATTCGTGAATTAGGTTCAACAACCTCAACTAATAGTTATTTAAAGTAAACGTCTTTACTTGATGTATCGTACTAAATCGTATTACCTTTGTCGTTTGGTGAATGATATGATATAAGATTGGATCATCTAAACAGCTCATTACTTGTCATTACTTCCTGATGAGAATGATTGCGTGCGAGAAGTCTCTCGTATTTAACTGCTAATCATCTAAGCCGAGTGATAATTGGTGCCCATTTCTCATGAGTTTATTGATCCACTCTGATTCCTTGCTTTAAACATAATGATACATAATGACACTACTACTTTTCTAGTTAATTTTAAAAGCTGTTTTGTTGACGTATATTGTTTGATCTTGGTGATAATTATCTCCTAATAATGCGAGCTTCGCGTCACAACAGTGAGGAAAATCTGTGTAAATACAGATCAGTTTGTTTTTAGCCACAAAATACACCATTTACAAAGGTTTTGCTTACTATTCTGTTTGTATCTTATGCTTCTTTTTTCAGAAATACTTTAATATATATAACGTTTGTTGCTAAAACATTCAGTCCATCAATTGATGAATGTAGAATGTTTCCTGTATCTTACATTGTTTACATAATTATATTGGTTCATGTCTTTAGACTCTTTCTCCAGTGACCACTATTGAATAAATTTGTAATCGGTTATTCTCACTTTCAGCACGATTAAATATGTAGATTGTTTTAGAAGGTGTTAGAGATACAGGGTTATAACCCCTGCAGTATGATACTTGCGAATGTTTGCAAAGTGTACAAAATTCGAGCGGAAGTAAGTATTGCTTGTATTTATATTAATTTTGCAGGGTCCGAACAAATCAAAGTTAATACTTATTCGTAGTTGAAGGACAAAACTTATGAGACAAATGTGTGTACTAAAAAAAGAATATAAATACAAACAGTCCTTAATTTCGCTGAACTTTGATACATGTATACTGACAGCTGTAGTATGTTGTACCATCTGTATGCGAGATATCGAATTGAACGATGTGTTAGTGGTCTTTGTTGATTACACAATCAGTTTTAGTGACATATATTTTCTTGGTTGGCCTGCTTCCATTCATGTCCTACTTTCCAATTATAGAAAATCTCTCCCAATTTATCGTTAACAGCGATTCCTCACTGACAAGCACCGGGCACACTTTTGTATTGTCAGTTTTGATCATCAATCATGGCAGGTCATCGCGGATTAATTTCTATAACAATGCCTTTGATTAATACTTAATTTTATCAATAGTAGCACATAATTGCAGGGAGTTTGTACTCTAATTGGATTATCATAGTGTTGATATATTCTAGAACTGTGTAAGCAAATGTGAAATGTTTTGTACCCACAAATAATTGTGAGTGTATATCGCTGGCTTAGAATATGAATGCCACTTACGACCTCATAGTTCTAATAACTATTTCAAATCTACACAGTAAGGCGCTTCTTATTAGCATTGTGGCATGAAAATCTGAACTTGAAATGTTGACCAAACTGAAGTCGAAAAATCTTGTTTTACCAGAAGTAAAGAGTGATTGTGAGACAGTTGTTCTTGTTTTCCTAAAATGTTGATTTTGCAGTTACGACCTACTCAATCTAAGTCAGCGATATAGCAATGGTGATGTCCGTCTGTACCTAACGCAAATCGTGTGTGTTGAAGTCCTCATATTATACAACAATTGGTTATTCTTTTCAACATCCACAGAAATAAGCTGAGGACCACATTTGGAGGTGCTCGGAATTTAAAGTGGGTCATAGCCACTATTATGATATCAGTTTACCATATGCATAAAACTTTGAACACTCGAAAATGTTGATTCCAAATTATATCTCTTCCAGACACGGACTTCATTGTGATGGATGAATTGTCTTTTGATTCTGTTAAACAATTGATTAAAATAAATTAGTCTGACATACGAACTACTCAGTACTGTTCGTTCAATGAGTAATAGTAAAAAAACCATTAACTTGAATGGGAATTTTAGCGATAACTCTAGATGAACCAAATGTCAAGTTCGTTTTGCTCGTGTTGTCCAATGATACAGAAAAATGATCAAAACAAAACCCAGGACGGACTATCTGAAAAAGCATGTGATATTTATTCACGTGTCGTGGTGGCGTAAATGACACAATAAACAAAGACTTGTTTAGTATTGCAAAGGGCTAATACAAAAACAACTTCAACAGCCGAGCATACGAACACCAGATATCACAATTATACGGTAGATTACCATGCGCATAATTTAAGGATTAAACAATTAACAGCTGAAAGACCTAGTTTCAACAGTCAGAAATCTGAAAGACCAAGTTCAATATATAAAACACATGGTGAATGACCTATATTATTCCAATGTATCTTAGATTGGTACTTCATGCCTTCACGATAAATTGAGCAATCAAAGGTTGAATTTTGTGCGAAGCCAGCCAAGTATACATTGTAATTTAAAATTGGCTAAAAAGTGGGAAAGCATTTTTCAATTTATTTCACTCAAATAGTTATCCGTTCATATTAAATGCCAATCACTGCCCTAATTAACAGTGCTAAAACTTGATCTGTTGAATGACATAATTGAACACGACAGCGCATCATCGAAATAGTCTAAACATAAAGGATGACACTATTACCAATTTGAGTAATAACGCGATCATAAAGTGCTCTTACCGGGAATATTAGCCACAACGATGAACGTTAGTTTGAGGGATTAGATTGTAAATTTTAGTTTTTAACGGATCATTTAGTTCTTGGCTATCACAATCAATGCCAATATATTGATTTAACAAGGTAGGACGCTTCATTGGATTAAGAATCTGCAAAAAAATAATATTCATATTCGTTAGGCGTTTCTTATGAGCCTAAAATGTTCATGAAAATCGAAACTTGTTTTCAAAATGTTGACCAAAATCTAGTTGTAATTGCTTGTTTCACTATAAGTAAAGGGCGCATTTCAGACAATTTTTCCTTGTTTTCTCAAAATATTGATACTTTCTCATTCTAAGCAAGGGACATGGTTAGTTTCATTTTGTGCTACTACTACATCAAACCTTCCGTTGCCTTAATTATATCAATATTTGATATATCGTCTTGAGCCACAATGGCTGCCTGATAATGAGAAGGTCATAACTTCAAAATGAATATTTTGAGAAAATAAGAAGAACTGCCTGGCTGACAACAACTATTCTAATGTTGGTAAAAGAAGCTTTCAAACTTATAACCTTGTCATTCTAGCAAGCGCAGTGTCAGTTGAGCCTAAGGTTGGAATTGATATAATTTTATTATTGGCACTTCCGTGTTGCTTTCTGCCGTCTAAAGTTAACTCAACGTCTAGAACAAGTCTATTTGCTATATGAAACATCAGGGTGTTTTATCTATTTTTCTATCCGTGTGAAAAATATATGTTTACCTGTGAAACTAGTGATTCAACTGTTGTAATCATCACATCAATCATCACATCAACCACATGTATACGTAAGTGCTAGCACGTGACACCCGATAACGAAACATTCAAGACAGAAGGGCACATAAAGTATTTATGTATGTCGAGAAACACCTTTGTATATATTCATCGCGTTTGGTGACAACAATGATTTGTCACAATTATATATATCATTGCTACTTCTGCATGACAACTTCCGTTGTTTTTAATTATATCAATCAGTGTTATACCATCTTGAGCCACACTATCATCGAGCCTTATTGTGCTTCGAATTGGTATAATGTGTCAATTGTATGAATCGAGATGTAAAGCTAGTTTGTTGAGATGAATGACGCTCGGTGACATCAGCTATTCCCACAAGATTAATTCCATTCAAAAAGGGACGACTTAATTTATATGAGATTTGTATTGTACATACTAACATCGATGCCTAATCTAATAACCAAACCAAAGTAGTAGACAATATTTCTAAAGGACTCGTTTTAATCATATCACCGGAGGCCGTTTTCTGCAGAAAGTTGTCAATTGTAGACCGTAATAGAAAGAAAATGAGGACGATAGGGCTTAGTGTAAACACGTATTCTGCCGGGAGTGTTATAATAAAGCATAAAAAATTATGTAATATAATTATACCCCATGGAAGCATCTACTTGTCAAAGGAACTAATTAAGTTATCAGGATGGACGTGATGTTTTGGCAAACCATTAAGTAAACATCCGTCAATCAAAACTTAAAAATGACTGTGAAGTTTGTTTTAAATTTATTCTTTGACCGATTATAAAGTGACACTTTCGACGCTCAAGCATATAATAAGCGCTACCTATGCATCATAATAATTTGTATAACAGGTCAATTTATTCCCAAACCCTTCTCCACTACACGTACATGAATAGAAGTGGAGTCGGTGTTCAACCTAATGTGTTGTGACCTTTTGTATTTTGATTGACTTGAGCGGCGTCGAACATGTCTCCATGTAGTTAAAATCGGTCCAAGAACAAAGTACTTAAGGGTTTTATACTTTTAATGGACATAATCTTACTTACCGGGTAATCGAAAAAATGGCCATGTATGTCCAACCTGATTATGTGATATTGAAACCAACATACTTCAACGAGCTATAGTGAGCTGCCAATGCCTAATAAAGTAAGTTTCAAAGTAACAGAAATATTAACTACATCATCAAACCAAATTTACCACATGCCGTAAATAAAAAGTGTAAAATGATCATAAAAGGTTACAAAATCCATGACCAACTCTTATTGTAAGAACAAATGTAATCAATTCGTTATTGTGATCCCCCTACAATCACGCTGTTTCAATTTCTGCAGCATGTCGGATATGTTGGATACTGTTACATTCGGCAGTTTCTGTCTGGTCTGAGACTTGTCATATACTTAACATGGTGATAATGGCAGACGTTGATTTGACTGGAGATGAGCTCTGAGAAGAATATGCGTTGATGCAACATGTCAAAATTTAGAATCTCACGTATTAAGCTGATCAAGCATGTCCATTTATTGCCAAGCCCGCTTGTTTAAATACACGAGTATGGGGAAACAAGAACTGGAAAGTCAGATCGTCGATCAATGATGGAAACAAGATGAGGATTGTCAAACTGGTTCATCCAGTGAGAGTCTAAAGCGGCCGTCTTCCATAAACTTGTTGTAACAAATTTCCCACGGATCCCTGGTCGCGATAGTGAATGTTTTAGGTCAGTTTTTGTTCGCCGTAAGTTCAAGTTGAGCTCGCCTACCGTCATACTTGGTGGTCGGATTCTCACAAGAAACATGATGTAAGGGAAAATACTGATATTTGCACCAAAATCAAAAAGGGGTATGAGTACATCAGACAGGGAAGGTAGCACTCGACCAAACCAGCCGATCACAGAAATAAGAAACACCACAACACAACATTGTTCTACTTACTAATCTGATCCTGAGTAGTGATAAACCCCTACGCAATGCTCTCCCTTGCCACTGCTCTTAGTTTTACAATAGCAACAACTAAAGTTATGTCTGGGTTTGTAAAAGAGCAGAAGCTTTATGAGTACAAATACCTTGACTTCACCAGTTACCGCTAAATGGATATTGAAATGTAACATAGCACTTAGGCAATGGTTGAATGCGTTGATTGTTAAGATGCGTCAGATGATTGTCTTCTAACAGGGCAATGACCGGTATGTAAAATTGTGAACAAGCTACAAGGTTTACAGCGCAACTCGTATACGTCATAGAACGAGGTTAAAGGAATTTGTTATTTTATTTAATGTGTTCAGTTTTTATGCACCAGTATCTACTAATGTGGAGATCTAATAGTAGGGGAAAATTTTCGAAAATTTGTTGCCTGAGTGACAATGGAAATATACTTTCAGATATGTAAGCATATGTCTTGGTGATGTTAAAAAAGATGGGAGTAGCACTGAGGGTCATTTATAAAGCACTTAAATAAGCGTTTCCATGGCAACCGTGTGGCTACATATTTGAATTTCTCACTGTATACGATAATACCTAATTTATTTTTAACGAATAAACATATTTTAATGAAACTTGGAATGATACCTCACAATATCCCAGCAATGATGAAAATATATACTTTAATTGCAAACGCTTGATGTCAAGGTCACAGTCAGAGGTCAAAGGTCAACTTTTGACATTTTCCCGGATATTTCAGACATTTTTCATGTAGTCCCGTATCCTGACTTCTTAGTGTGCAGCGGTCCAGAGGTTTTTTTGGTTTATTTGTGTAAAGGGGTGTTTGAAGTTTGATGTCAGCGAGTATGGACAGCTGGCATCATGCAGGTTACCATGGAAACCAAGATGACGTCCAAATTTCCCGCCACTTTAAGCACACACCCCATCTTTATCTAATCATTCGTACTAGTATGTACACTTGTATACCAATGCACTGCATTTGTACAATAATTAAAGAACATATATAGTGCTCAAAATGATATGTGTGTCAAGGTTATTGATTTCAGGGTCAAGGTCATTTGAAGGTCAAAAGGCAAAAAATGTGTGAAATTTGTGTTTTATCCCCAAAATTTTATCTGTAATTATAGGTGCACTTATGGCAAAAATAAGTTTGATGTACGTCATCACAATGTGGCATCACTAAGTCGCATAACAACATTTATTTTATGGTCATGAGCTGAAAAATGAAAAAATAAGAAGGAATTCGGTAACCCCACCACAATTGAAAATTTCATAATTCTTTGATTATTATGAAATAACTGTATGTGTTGCATTTACTATCACCGGGTTCATATGTGTAAATAACGCATCCATGTCCAAGTAAGAGCAACATTATTACAAAATGATGTCTAGGCCAGCGTTCAAATAGATCTGTCTACCAAGGTCATGAAGGTCAAGGTCATTGCAAGGTGCAAATTCAGGAAAATGGTTCAAGTCACATTATTTACGTTTCAAAAAGAAAGCTATCTGTAGTACCATTTCCTTCTATTATTAATGTCTTTGTTTATTCGTGTAGAGGGGTGTCTAAGGTTTAAATCCAGACGAGAGTGTTGAAATAAGGTTAATTACCATGGAAACCCAGATGGCGGCCTATATTATAGCCATTTTATAAGCTAATTACTAGTCAAAATCTCATGTTTGTTACCCATAAGTAGACAATACATATGTTATTAAATAAGCATTGTAATTAATAAACATATGCGGACCTCCGACATGAACCTTTTACCAAGGTCAAATGGTGGAGGTCAAGGTCATTTAGAGGTCAAAACTTTATCAAATGCTTAAGTCAATATTTTACCTAAAATAATTTGAATTAAATTGAGATATTTTCTCCCTTCTTTTCATTTTGCAACATATTATATATTAATGTTGGGTTTTAAAGTGTTTAAAGTATGGAAAAACACATATTTCCTGCCACAAGGCCAGTTTTTAATTCGAAACCTTTGCAACAAATGGCATTTATATGCATGTTGATCAAGATCAATTTCTGGAGTTGATGCGTCCATCTATAATTCTTAGTTTTCAAGTTTGACATTTTAATTCTAATGGAATAAATAAATCTTTGTATAACATTATAAATATTTTTATATTGTACTTTATACAGACAAACATTGGCCACACAAGGTCAATTCAAGGTCAAACTACAAAACATACCCACATATTTGATACTTTCGGCGCAAAACATCATTTTGTAATTTATTGTACTGTGTATTTTGATGTAGATGTGTTATCTTAGGTTCAGAGAGTAAATTCTTTCATTAGAAGTTATAGGACGAAGGGCCGTGTGTGTTTGTAGTCTTTAACGACATGTTTTGGAAGGGTGTTGGGTAACCATTAGGTTTCGGGATGACTGCATTCATAGGAGATGGTTACTTAATATGGTATAGTATTGCTGTAAATAGGGATGGTGGATACAAAACATGAAATGGGCTGGCTGGATATAGAGGTTGTTTATTACAAACAGGGTCGGGGGGGGGGGCTGCAAATGGAGGTGGTGGGTTTAAAACATGGTCATTGATAGATGTAATTAGAGATGGCGGGAACTAAAATGGGTCTAGGATGGCTCTACCTAGAGGTTGTGGGTTCCAAACATGCCCTGTTAGGGCTGTACATGGCGATGGTGAATACTAAACATGGTCTGGCATGGCTGTACTTGAAGGTGACTGGTACCAAGCATAGTCTAGCAAGGCTGAAATAGAGGTATTGGGTACCAAACATGGTCTTAAACGGCTATACTTGGAGATGATGGGTACCAAACATGGTCTGGGATGGCTATACTTCAACGCCCTTTTAAACAACGACTGTTCAGTCTACAGTGGCACCCATGAACTTGTTTGTCAAGTTCATTGCTGTGTGGTCATATACTGCGATCACTATTATCTCAACTGTCTGATGAATCCTAGGTATGTACTTAGTGAGGGACCCACCAGTGTAAGAAGCTGTCATCCATAGTCCTATGAGATTCTCGCCAGAGTAGGGAACTTTCATCTCTAGTAATTTGTGATAATCACCAGCGTAGGGAACTATAATCCCTAGTACTTTCACCAGTGTAGGGAACTTTGATCCTAAGTGGTATTTTGGGACATGGCATGGAGGAAAAAGTCATCATAGATCTACATTTTATCATTTGAGAAAACGAGGCAACCTGAAGTATGGGGGTCTCACAGGCATTATCTCTAAAACGGTGCTCATAACTGGACATGCGTGCAAGTATGTGGTGTCTGAGTGTAAAACGCAGGTGATACATAGAAATACGTACGTGGACGGTCAGTATGGCTTTCGTTAGTTTTTCTCAGCACGCAGAAAAGATACAGTACTTTCCGTGTATCTGGATCATTCTGGTCTGTTTACGTATTTGTCCCTACACATGCGACGCTCTTGCAAAATGTGTGCCTTCTACTGTCATCTACAACGCACATGATCAGTACGTGCAAGTACTGTCTCCTTACACAATAACTTGACAATCGTCAGGCGAGTGTACAATGTGCGCATGTTGTTGTCATGTGCAACGTACTTGTCAAGTGAGCAACGCACGATTCACACAGTTTTTTATTACAGTCAGGAAAAGCTTTGCATGCAATGAGCATCGACGTACTTACTTCGTACTTCCTTCCTTTTCGAAAAAAAAACGTAGTGGCCACAGCCTTGCAAAAACACGCACGTCGGGTTGTGACCAGGCTATTAGAATGACTCTTTTCGAAGTAGTCACCAAGCGCCCTAAGGGCTATGATGTTGGCAGCAGTCATAGTAGGGACTTGGAAGGACTAATGACTGTATTAAATAGCAAACCGAGGTCCGCATTATGCACAGAATAAGAGGGGTGACCAAAAAAGTTACTGTTGCAGCAACTGCTTTTGCTTAATGCTAATTTGACTGAACTATAAATTTTATTTTATATACATGAGTGAAGATGATGACAGCAATATTGGAAACCATATTTGCAGTTGTCATGGTTATAATAAGTATTTTTCTATCAAAGAATCAAGGTACATTTGTTTTGTTATAGTAATCAAATCAGCATAAAACATACTATTTATTCCTGTATTATTTTACTTGATTGTGCTCATACTTACAATGCAAATAACGAACTTCCAAATTTGACATTTGACCTGTAATACAGGGTGTTTCATATCTGTCCCCATTACAAACTAATACCATGAGAGCATACTTGATCTCATCTGATATATCTTGCAGCATTGTACCGATTAATTCAGTATCTAACATGACAATGTTAATATCAATGCAAGGTAGGAATTAAGATTCCCCCAAAAAGTCATTTTTTCGATAAAAGTCAAAATGATGTCCATATGTAATCTGTTTCCCAAGTTGAATAATATGTTTTTCTAAAGTATTGCATGATATAACCAGTTTAAAAAATAAATATTATACCTATGTGAAAGTTTCATCCATATGTGATAATCTAACCACTTATGAGTGATACAGTTGTTTTGGTTATCAGTTGCTAGGCGACGCAAGAATCTAACGCATAACGCTACGTTCTCGCTTTAATTAATACAAAGTACCGGTAACCAACTTGCTGATCTTTGGTTGTTTCTCTTTCAAAATCATGTTTTAAAAGTCATCAATTGCTTTTAATGGTGGTATTGTAGACTCAATACGACTCTTTGTGAATTTATCACATCCATTTGGAAAGTTTATTCGTCGAAAACCAGTCAACCTTTTACTTGGCTACAAGTGAGAATTATCTGTGTGGTTAAGTTCTTTCGTTGCCTAGCAACTAGAAACGAAAACTAACTGTACCACTAAATTATCTGAACTTAACTTGTGGTATATAATCTAAACTTTGTAATCAATATGTTACGTGGGTAATAAACAGTTTTATATCGTTCAATACTTTACAAACTTTGCTATCAATTTGGGATAAAAATCATTTTGAACTTCATTTTAACAATTATCAAAAAGTGACATTTTGCAAGAATCTTAATTTCTGGGTTGCTATGATAGCAAAATTATCATGTTATACTTGTTGTATACTGAATAAAATAGTGAAATGTTGGCTTTCCAATGGTATACGAAGATATCAGAAAAGATGAAACATGTTCTCATGGCATTAATTTGTAATGGGGACAGATATTATGAAACACCCTGTATGACATTGACATCAATGTTGACAGAGGAGCCTATTTTTAAGAATATTGTAACAAGTACATATTTGCTAATATTCAACTTCATCATTTCAAATGATTACTAATCTAATTCAAATCATGTCATCTTTGGAAAATGTTTCATTACTATCAACTTTACCCCTACGGTCCTACCCCTGATGAGAAAACTGTAGAGTAGATATGAGCAATGTTGATAAAATACTTATTTATATATGTACTATTAGGATGACAACTTACATTAGAAAAATTAAAATTTCAAATTACGGATGCAATTACCTCAGAATACCTTCTCAGTCAACGTGTACATGCATAATAGTGTCAGATTTAGTATTTTGAATTGAAAACTGAACTAATAATTAAAGAATATATTTGTACAAATTATTTTATCACATTTAATGCCAACTTAAATACAAAACATTTACTAAAATAAGAAAGGTAGAGAGGAAATATCTATTTTTCAGCTATTTTTTATAATTTAACCTTGGAATGGCATTGACCTTGACCTTTAAGTGGTCAGTACAGCATGTCCAGTTAATGTACATCATCAAATGAATAATATCCAGGCTTATACCTGTCAGTTAAAACATAAATAAAAAAATCACATTAGATAATATACTATTAGGTGTATTCGTAAATTATGGCGGCTATCTTGGACGCCATTTTGGATTACGCAAAACGCTATATCGTCCCACGAAAGGCACCCGCCTTTTTGAATCAGCAGAACTGCCCGGACATTTTGGTATATAACACCTCTTGTTGCCTTTCATGGCAGACCCCTTTGATTTTTCAGCCAAATTGTCACCAGACCATGAGGAAATTGTAACTTTTGGACCATACGTAATAGGAAAATTCGAGAAATTATTCCAATATTTAATTGAAAGGTGCATAAATAACACCACGCTCCAATTTTCCTAATAGTTAAATGGAGCAAACTGTTTTCCATACGGTAAAGTGTCCCAATTATGTATATTAAGTAAAATATTGATGCTTTTCGTAGATTTTCAAGAAATTCGTACCCCACCAACTTTTATAGTGTATTGTCAATATTTAAGTACTTTTATTTGGTACATTTGTTAGTATTTGCAATTTCCCAACTATATAGCATATACTTAACACAAGAATTGTTATAAATTTGGTAAGAATAATCATGGGTTGTTAAAAATCTTACCCCTACTCCTAATTTTTGCCACAATTTGATGATAAATATGATGAAAAACAACTTAATAACGTTCCATGTTCACAATTATCCACCAAAATCACCTAATATGACAAGAACAACATACCATACATTGTTAAAATGACTTCTTCCCATAAGAAATGTCATTTCTAATGTCCCAGGGGCTATATAAAGGCAAACGCTGATATTTTCGTTTTTTGGTGGCCATCTTGGACACCATCTTGGATTTCTCTAAGCATACCTATTTGTCAGTGCTGCTCCCATCCTTAAAAGGTCAAGTAAGGTGTTGGGTGTGTGTATGTAAAATATTGAGTCATTGTCATTCCGGAAACAAAATCGGCCAAAATTGGAAATATTTTCCCCTACTATAAGTGGTTTGTCTAATAATGGTGAACACCACTCTACATGTATTTGATAATGTTAGGACGCGCATTTCCGTATTTGGGAAATCGAATATCTAGAAATATTTCATAATATATCTTGCTCGGCGGCCAGAGTTCCAATTAAAAACATATTGAAATGTCTCGACCCTTACAAGGTGTAACAACATGTGTTTATACAAGGAAATTTAATTAAAATAATTATTAGTTAGCCAATGTCACTTATGACGGATGATAACATTCCCAAAATATTTTCATGTACATGCAGTAAATTTGTACCGACACACTCAGTCATAGACTTGAGTCGTCCGGCGCAGTATTGCATGGTATTGTAGGGGACTAGGCACTACCGTAGGTTCATTAGGGCAATGGGCCGCCCGTGTGCTACACACAATAGCGGGGAAATATCGCTGGTTTAGAATAAGACAGTCTAAGTACAAAAAAGTTTTACAAACAAAACTTTTTTAAACAATTATACAGTTACCTGTTGTTCCAACAACAGTTTGGTCAGGCTCATTAGAAGGACATTTTCAGGTATCAGTCTAATACCATTACTCTGTAACCACTACTTACGACCTTCTTACTCTAAGCCAGCTATATAATTATATATACACTGGACTTGCCTACATTGAAATGTGATTTGTAACTATTCTACAAGCATCAATCAAAGATGAAGTCTCACCCGTCGTTCTTTTGAAAACAGAGTGAATGTACAGCAGTAGCGGTCAACAAGAAGCCATATGTCGACAAGACTGTATCTAATAAGGAGTTAATTAAATCATTTGCCAGGTATGTCTGACAATTTGTCATCGGGGTATTATAGAGAACAGATTTGTCTTGTATAGTTGTATTGGGAGTATCCACTAGAATTTGATTACGACATTTCTTTAATTAGCGGTATTTCAAAATTGTACGGAAAATCAGTTCTCCTTATACTATAATTCCATATAGAAATGTATTTAATACATATCACTGGCTTATAACTGAAAGGTCGTAAGTACAAAATCAATATTTTGATAAAACAAGAAAAACCTGCCCAATAATTACATTTTATTTATGGTGAAACAGGCTGTTTCTACTTCAGTTTGGTCAGCATCACAAGTTCCGACTTTCATGAAAATAGGCTAATAAGAATCGCCTTGAGGGGCTGACTTTAAATATGTATCAGTCTTATAAGGGTGTGATAGCTAGTTACAACCTTCTCATTCGATGCAAGCGATATCTTGATATATGATTTTTATGAACAGTATCATTTACAGTGAGTGGTATTGGCCGTACAGTACTGATGGACCATCATGATTCTTAATACCATTTGACTGCTTAACTGTAAATTACCCCCAGTCATTGGAACTACAATACGCATCAATCCGGGGAAAACACGGCCGTTTCCACGACTTTCCTCCGTGGGAGCGTGGATACACCTGACTAGTGCATTAATACCATATGTTAACTACGCACCAAACCGGGGAAGTTTCCTTTTTCATCGACCTTTGTTTAAATTGCACCCTTGGGTTTAAAAACACTGCTCCGGATTCTACAAACACAAATTGACGACAGCCATATCAACCTTTCTTAACAATGTTATTTTTACAGAATTGACCAACATTCACCGACTGGTATTAACACCAGAGTTCATCCGAATAAGTGTTTGTTGTATATTGCGCAAGTGTAAAATCAATTTTAAAAAAGTGTAAAATTAATTTTACACCTAACTGTTTAAAGAGACTTTTAACATGAAACTCCTACAGGCGAGCAATTCCATGTGACAACTTACACCTTTCATGATCAGTATCTTTGTCCTTGCCTATGAACTTTTAAGCTGCTATTATTGGTGCTATGAACACTGTTTCGACATAATATTATTTGTGTTAAGGTCGTAGAAGTGATAAATGTCATCAACCTGATCCATAATTCACACTATATTTCCTTTTAAGTTCTCAGTGGCTTTATATCACCACCACTGAATCTATTACTCAAGTACATTTGAAGATTTCTGGCGTCTTCATCTACAATATTGACAAATAGTGGTTAGTTCGATTCAATGGTTCTGTATAACACATGTTGTCAGGAGGGTATACTGTTTTCAGCATGTCAGTCTGTCCATATTGGACGGATTCTACAGTGTTTGCAGGAATCTTTCATTCCTGAACAGCCTGAACATGTAGATGAAAGAAAGAATTCGCGCTGCGATGATCTTTGTCAGAAGTAATGTCTTTTGTCGACAGTTCTAGTTCAGATAATGGGCATGATGATATGGATGCAGTAGATAAAGTTCGATTAACGATGCTTGTTCATGTACTTAGGTAGAAACAATTTCAATGTAACCAAACTTTGTGTCATAAATGTACAATAAGACTACAATATAGCCGTATGAACAACACACATTTGTTAAACATTCCATGTTATCTCAATACAATAAGACACAATATGATATCCAAATGATACCGGTTAAAATGCATTTTGAAGTCTAATCTACAACTATTGTAATGTTAGAATGATACTTACATGGTTTATCAGTAACGATTTTCCCGTAACTCGATGAAGGAATCCATGAGTTGTTTAAGCATTCCGTTAGACTGGTCATATTCAACCTTTATCTGTTTTACCTTTGCCTTCTTCACTTTCCTTTTATATGCTTTGCTAACACCCGCTTTAACGCCATGCAGCCACAAAGATTTCACTGCAATATTTGCTCAAGGTGCCAGCTTTTGGTGCCCATCTGGTACTGCATGACCTTAAATGTGTTTTATTGACCTTTCTTTCATCGCAAAATATTTATATCCTTAACTTGTAACGTACTGGTGATAATGTAACGGGTGGGACGATAAACCAGATTTTGTCAACGTAATAAAATGTGTACTTAACTAACTCGTATGATACGCGTGTTCTATGAGACTTACACCTCACTGAAAACCAACCATCCCTCTTTTACCAGGCCCAGTAATTTTCAGACCTATGCATGACTTCAGGTTTTGAATCTTGTATTTTCCTTCCGTGTTTATGTCCAAACCTTGGAGTTTCGGGCTTGGCAATTGTTGCTTATTACCAGACCTGTTTACGAAAATATGGTTTAGGATTTTAAAATACTCCAGTCTTGTACGAAAGAGTTACTCAAGTATATGCATTACTATTACATAACATGTTTATATATTCATCGGTGGATCCAGAACATCATTGTAAACAACTGCTGTTATAAAAAGTACGGCTTTGAATACATTGTCTTTAAGGACTTGCATTCATAAATTAGGTTCAACAACCTCAACTTATATTTACTAGTATTTAAACTTAACGTCTTTACTTAATGTATCGTACTAAATCCTATTACTTTTGTCGTTTTTGTGAATGACATAATATAAGATTGGATAATCTAAATCATTACATGGTACTACTTCCTGATGAGAACTATAGCTTGCGAGAAGTCTCTCGTATTTAACTGCTACTCATCTAAGTCGAGCGATAATTGGTACCCATTTCTCATGAGTTTATTGACCCACCCTGGTTCCTTGATTCCAACATAATGATACATAATGACACTTTACTTTTCTAGTTAATTGTAAAAGCTGTTTTGTTGACGTATATTGTCTGATCTTGCCGATAATTAATCTCCTATTAACGCGATCTTCGCGTCAAAACGGTGTGGAAAATCTCTTTGTAAACAGATGAATTTGTTTTTAGTCACGACATTATATGTACGAAGATTTTACTTACAAATCTACCATTATGTTTGTATGGTTTTTTTAAATAATATTCCATCTGACCACTAATCATTACCTCAAATAATTCTCATATGTATTAACATATATTACTGACAGTGCAGTCGCGACTCAGTACTCTTTTTATCAATAAATAACAAATTTATGACAAAAACAGAATGTTTGTAGCTGAAAACGTCAAGATAGCCAATTTCGAAATTCTAGAAAATTTCTAATGAAACAGCGACCTTTGTTTACACATGTTGCCTCATGTCTCTCTCCAGTGACAACTATTGAATTTGTAATTGGCTATTGTCACTTTCAACACGATTAAATATGTATATTGTTTCTAGATGATTTATGGCAATAGGATATTGACATCTACATCACATATATTACTTGCGAATTGTTGCATAGAATTTTACTAACATGAAACGAGATTTTAGACGAAACGATTGTCCAACGAACGTAATGCATGCACGCCACGGTCGATATAGCATTGATGAAATGTGCAGTACATGTAACTTACTATGCATCAGCATTTGATATAAGCCTTATTATTCCCCCTCTTTGATGTGAGGTATATTGCTTTGCTTATGACTGTTGGTAGGTCGGACCAAATGGATTCCGTTCAATAACTAACATATGCTTTGCGCTGGTATGGTCAAACTTTTCATTGGGTTGGTTAGCACAAGTAGATGACTTTTATTGATTTTTAGGCCGCCATTAGGGAAAATGCCTCTTTGACATTAACCATTTTTGACTATTGGGCTGCCATAACCTAGTAGGGAGATTTTAAAAACATCTCTTGTTTAGTTGGACAATGAAAGGGTCCAATGGTTGGTAAAAAACATTGAAGATGGTGTACCTATAAGTGAATAGTGATACCAGGGGTTAAACAAAAGAATTTACTATACAGCCTCATTTGACGAAAAACAACTTACATGCATATGAATTCGTCAACACATTAACATTTCCTTGGCGTATTCATCTTTGTTTTTATGCTCTTTTTCTTTTCCTCGATTAACTATGTAGTATACATATTTATCATAACTAGTTACACAAATTGTACCATCTATCAGAATTGAATGTTTATATTCCTTACCTTCTTGTTACGGCGTCTATTTCGACTTGTCAGCATTTAAGACAAGCCGTTGTGTGGTATTCCTCCTGAATAAAACACAGTTTTGATTAGAATTTTATAGACTAATACCCCTTTGCGAATAAGGTAGTACATTTTGTTTTGTTTGGACCCTGCAATAAATACAAACAATACTTAATGACAAATCTGGTACATGCATACTGACAGCTGTATGTATGGCATCATCTGAATACGAGGTATCGGGTTGAGCGGTGTGGTAGTGGTCTTTGTTGATGTACTGTCAGTCATAGTGACACATTTACTCGGTTGGCATGCTTCCATTGTTGTCCTACTTGCCAATTATCGAAAATCTCTCCCAATCTATCGCTATCAGTGATTCCTCACTGACAAGCATGTGGACTGATTTCTTTATGATCAATTTTGATTATCAATCATGGCAGGTCATCGCGGATTAATTTCTATGACAATGTTTCTGATTAATACTTAATTTCATCAGAGGTAGGAGACCATTGCAGGGAGTTTGTACTCTAATAGGATTATCATTGTGTTAATATATTCTAGAACTGTGGAAGCAAACGTGAAATGTTTGTGCTCACAAATAATTGTGAGTGTATATCGCTGGCTTAGAATGTGAATGCCACTTACGACCTCATAGTTCTGATAACTATTTCAAATCTAGACAGTAAGGCGCTTATTAGCATTTTGTCATGAAAATCCGAGCTTGTAATGTTGACCAAACTGAAGTTGAACAATTTTGTTTTACCATAAGTAAAGAGTTATGGTGAGACAGTTGTTCTTATTTGTTTCTAAGTATTTATTTTGTAGTTACCACCTTCTCATTCTTAGTCAGCGATATAGCAATGTGGATGTCCGTCCATACCTAACACAAACCGTGTGTGTTGAACTCCTCGTATTATAATAATGTTGGTTATTCTTTTCAACTCTCACAGAAATAAGCTGAAGACCACATTTGGAAGTGCTCGGGCAATACTACGATATCAGTCTACCACATGCACCACCTAAAACTCCGAACACTCGAAAATGTTGTTTACAAACTATATCTCTTTCTGACACGGACTTCATTGTGATAGATGAGTTGTGTTTTGATCTTGTTAAACAATTGATCCAAATAAATCAGTCTGACATACGAACTACTATTCGGTTAATGATGAATGGGTAAAACATTATTAACTTGAATAAGATCTTAAGCGATGACTCTAGATATATCAAATGTCAAGTTCATTTTGCTCGTATTGTCCAATGAAACAAGAAAAATCATCAAAACAAAACCCAGGACGAACTATCTGTAAAAAGCACGTGCTTTTAATTATTTACGTGACGAGGTGGCAAAAATGACACAATAAACAAAGACTTGTTTCGTATTGAAAATAGATAATGCAAAACCAAGTTCATCCGCCGAGCATGCAAACACGACATATCACATTTACACGGTACATTACCTTGTGCATAACTTAAGGATAAAACAATTAACAGCTGATCGACCTAGATTTAGCAATCACAAATCTGAAAGACCAAGTTCAGTATATAAAACACATGGTGAATGACCTAACTTATTCCAATGTATCTTAAATTGGTACTTCATGCCTTCACGATAAATTGAGAAATCAAAGCTTGAATTTTGTGCGAAGCCAGCCAAGTATACATTGTAATTTAAAATTGGCTAAAAAGTGGGAAAGCATTTTTCAATTTACTTCACTAAAATTGTTATCCGTTCATATTAAATGCCAATCACTGCGCTAATTAACAGTGCTAAAACTTCATCTGTTGAATGACATAATTGAACACGACAGCGCATCATCGATATAGTCTAAACATAAAGGATGACACTATTTCCGATTTGAGTAATAACGCGATCATCAAGTGCTCTTACCGAGAATATTAGCCGCAACGATGAATGCTAGTTTGAGGGATTGAATTTTGAATTTCAGTTATTAACGGATCATTTAGTTCTTGGCTATGGCATTCAATGCCAACACATTGATTTAACAAGGTAGGATACTTCGTTGGATTAAAACCTGCAAATAATAAATATATTCATAATCATAAGGCAATTCTTATGAGCCTGAATTTTTCATGAAAATCGGAACTTTTTTCTCATATTGACCAAAATGAAGTGGTAAAAGCTTGTTTTAGCATAAGTAAAGGGTGCATTTCAGACAGTTTTTCCTTGTTTTCTCAAAATATTGATACTTACGACCTTCTCATTCTAAGCAAGGACATAGTTAGCTTCATTTTGTGCTACTACTACAGGACACTTTCTTCCGCTGCCTTAATTATATCAATGATTGTTATATCGTGTTGAGCCTCGATGACTGGCTGATACATGTAATGAGAAGGTCGTAACTACAAAATCATTATTTTGAGAAAACAAGAAAAACTGCCTGACAACCACTCTTTACTTTAGGTAAATGAAGCATTTTAAACTTCAGTTTGGACAACATGACAAGTTCCGATTTATATGAAAATAAGCTCATAAGAAGTTACTTATGGTGTCGATTTCAAATATGCATTAGTCTTAAAACCTTCTCATTCAAGCCAGCACAGTGTCAACGTAGCCTAAGGTTCGAATTGATATAATATTATTATTGACACTTCCGTGTTGCTTTCTACCGTCTAAATTTCAGGGGGTATCTATTTTTCCATCGGTATGGAAAAAACATGTTTACCTGTGAAACTAGTGATTCAACTGTTATAATCATCACATCAACCAAATGTACGTAAATGCTAACACGTGACAACCGCTAACGAACCATTCAAGACAGAAGGGCACT
The DNA here is from genome assembly GCA_963678985.1 of Spisula subtruncata. Classification (NCBI taxonomy): domain Eukaryota; kingdom Metazoa; phylum Mollusca; class Bivalvia; order Venerida; family Mactridae; genus Spisula; species Spisula subtruncata. Next base: position 15,984,106 of record OY787673.1, on the reverse strand, counting down.
TAAAGTACAAACTGTATGTCGGGATACACCTTTGTATGCATCGCGTTTGATGACAACGATTTTGCACATTGAAAATAATTTTATCAATGACAAAGCAAGTTTCATTTCGCGCTATAGCTTGGCTATTTTGACCTGAGGTTGGCCTTTATGTATGAATATATTACTAAGTTCTTGCTTTGAATATATCAATTTCCGCGAGCAAATCGTGCAAATGTCGGCATTTCAAATTTGTGTTTGTTTTACATCTCGATCATTTTCTTGATATCAACTGTTAAATTATGCTAATCAAAAGGTCATGCTCGTGTCAAATTGGTCAAGCTATACTACTACAGCACAAATTTTATTGTTTTTAGTTATATCAATCAGTATTATGTCGTCTTGAGCCACAATGTTGTTGAGCCTTACGTTCGAATTGATATAAAGCGTCAATTGTTCTTAGACTGATTTTAAAGTCCCTTTCGACACACACATATAGAAAAAGAGATACATATGCATCATTATATTAAGTGAAACAGCTCAATTTATTCCCAAACCCTTCTCGACTACAAGTACATGAATAGAAGTTGAGTCGGTGTTCAGCCAAATTGTTGTAACCTAAAATAAGTCGCAAGTGCATGCTTGACTTGTGCGTCGAACATGTCTACGTGTAGTTAAAGTCGGGGCAAAATGATTTCTATGGAAATATTTTTACTTGCCGGCTTAGCGATAAAATTGCCGCGTTTTTCCAATGTGGTTTTGAATTAAACGTAACTATACTGAAACGACTGATTGTGATGCCACTGCTTAATAATGTTGGGTGCAAAAGTTACTTAATTATTAACTACATCATCAAACCATATGCCGTAAATAGATACCGTTTATAGTATTTTGATTAAAATGATATATATAAGAGGTTACATAATCCATGACCAACTATTATTGTAAGAACAATTGTAATCAATTCGTTATTGTGTTCCCCCTAAATAAATACTACAATTACGCTGTTTCAATTTCTGTAGCATGTCGGATATATTGGATAATGTCACAGTCGGCAGTTTCTGTCTGAGACATGTCAAATACTTAATATGGTGATAATGGCTGGCGTTGATTTGACTTGAATGAGATCTGAGAAGAATATGTATTCATGCAACATGTCAGACTTTAGAACCTTTATACGCTGATCAAGCATGTCCATTTATTGCAGAGCCTAATTGTGCAAATAAACTAGTATGACGAAACAAGATCGGGAAAGTCAGATGTTCGATCATTAATGGAAACAAGATAAGAATTGTCCATCTGGTTCAACCAGTGAAAGTCTATAGCGTCCGTCTTCCATAAACTGGTAGTCACAAATTTCCCATGGAGCCCTGGTAGCGATAGTGAATGTTTTAGTTTTGGTTTATGTCGTTTTTGTTCATCAGTTCAAGTTCGGCTCGGCTTCCGTTACATCGTTTGTGTTCGTATTCTCACAAGTAACATGTCGTTGTTAGGGTCAATAATGAATTTTGCAGCAAATACGTACATCATTGTTTCATTTATTAATCTAATTGTGAGTAGTGTCAAACCCCTACGCAATGCTCTCCCTTGCCACTACTTTAAATTCTACAATAGCAACAGCTAAAGTAATGGGCGTGTTTGTCGTTGAGGAGAAGATTTATTATTATAAATAGTACACAGTAACACCATGACTTCACTAGTGACAGCTAAATGGATATTGAAATGTAACATAGCACTTAGGCAATGGTTGAATGCGTTGATTGTTTCAATCTAGATACTTGTCTTCTAACAGGACAATAACCGGGATTAAATTTAAGCTACAAGATTTACAGTGCAACTCGTGTACGTCATAGATCAAGGTTAATGTAATTTGGTATCTTTATTTAATGTTTTTAGTTTTTATGCACCAGAATCTTCTAATGTGGAGACCTAAGTGGTTTGTCTAATAATGGCGAACACCACTCAACATGTATTTGATAATGTTAGGACGCTTATTTCCGTATAATTTGGGAAAACGAATATCTAGAAGCATTTCATAATATATCTTGCTCGACGGCCGGAGTTCCCATAAAATCATTTTCAAATGTCTCGACCCTTACAAGGTGTAACAACATGTGTTCATATAAGGAAATTAAATTAAAAATATATTTTAGTCGGCCTATACCCTATTCACTAGTTCAACTAGTTATAAATTCCAACCTTATTAATTTACATATCCATATGTTTGCCAGATTATTGCAGGATATTATCAAAATATTTGGTGAAATAATTAAGTTGTTTGGCTTTTGAGTTTCAATTGAGAAGTATTTGATCTATGCCTGTCACGTTTTCGTTTACGTCAAAATGCCGATGAATTTACGCAAGGAAATTCATGCAACTATTATATTTGCGTACACTTGTCTTGGTAATACACAACACACACACATAAACTGCTAATGTGAGCAAACGGAGAACACATTATATTTAATGTCACTGTGTTTTAGTGGCAAATCAAGTTTTTGAAGAGCAGCATGGTGTTAAAATGACGCCAGTCGAAATGTGCGAGGCGTTTCAACTTGGCATAAAACCATCAATTCTAGCTAAATCCTTATCTTTGAATACATAAAATGTTTCGGTAGATATATTTAATAATATATAATTTAAACACCTGTGTTTAATTCCATATGAATGTCATATTTCAATTTCGGGTTTACCATTTGAGAAATAGCAAAACGTAAATAACGTCTCTGACGTCAAAATATGTTTGCGTTGTGTGGTGGTTGCGGTAAGGTGATAGTTTTGTTTTAGCCATTTTTTGTTTAAAAATGTGTCGTTTCGGGTAAAATTTTCTGCACTTGTGTCAGAAAGGCTGTAGTTTAGTGTGATATTATTAGTTATTATCTGTGTCAATGTGTATTAAAATGACGAGTCCAGTCCACGAATTTATTAAATGACCATCGTATGTTACTTTGACTGATGATCATAATCACAAAATATTTCCAAGACCTTCTCATTCTAAGCCAGCTATATAAATTTACTGGACTTGACTATATTGTAATCTAATTTGTAACTATTCTACAATCATCAATCAAAGGTGAAGCCTCATCCGTCGTTCTTTTGACAACAGAGTTAATGTCCAGCAGTAGCGGTCAACAAGAAGCCATATGTCAACAACATTCCTAATAAGGAGTTAATTAAATCATTGATCACGTATGTCTGACAATTTGTCATCAGGGTATTATAGAGAACGAAATTGTCTAGTAAAGATTATCAGGAGTAACCAATAGAATGTGATTACAACTTTCTTTTAATTAGCGATATTTCAAAATTGTACAGAGAATCAGTTGTCCTTATAATTCAATATAGAAATGCCTTGATAAATATATCGATAAATGATATCTATGAACAGTATAATTTAAAGTGAGGTGTATTGGCGGTTCATTACTGGTGCTTCGTCGTGATTCTAAATGCCATGTACATGTGTATTTTAAGTCAGTTGAATTTACGGCCCTAACCCCGGGGTATTTGAAAAGGACCCCGTGAGTTTAAAAAACTCTGCTCCGGATTCTACAATCACTAATTGATTGTTCCTTACGACATTCATATTAACCTTTGCACCAAGATCACATTCATAGTATTGACCAACATTCACAGACTGGTATGAATATCACTCAGAGTGCATTCGAATAAGTGTTTGTTGTATAATGCGCTTGTGTAAAATTAATCAACAACAAACTGTGAAAAGAGACAACCATCCTAGAGGCGAGCAATTCCATCTAACAGATCGCACCTTTCATGGTCAGTATCTGTGTATTTGCCAATGAACTCTGAATCTGCATTTATTGGTGCTTTGAGCACTGTTTCTACTTACATAATATTATTGTTGTAATAAGATTGTTGAAGTGGTTATTGTTTGTACATTATGCAAAACATATCATCGACTTAATTCACACTTTATCGTGTTTCTGAGTCATTAAGTTCTCAGTGGCTTCGTGTTACCACGACCGCATCTATTACTCAGGACATTTGGTGGTTTCTAGCAGCATCGACTTCACTATTGAGAAAAAAGGGATGGTTCGATCCGTGTTCAATGGTTTTTTATTATGTCATACCGGTCGAAAGTGCTTCTGGGTATGTTAAAATAGTTCCTTTAAAATTGATTAGCTCTGTTCATGAACTATTTTAATATGGTAATAGTTGATTAAAGTTCATGAATGTAGTTCAAATATGGCCTGCGTGTTTAATTGAAATTTGTATGGATTATCTTTCCCTGGTTGTAGACAGACAATGTACGAGTGATTTGGTCGACCCTGCTTTTAAAGCATGGAAAATAGCGTCGTCTTCCGATAAGATCTGCAGTAGCTCGAAAACGAAACTATCAACATGCCATCTTCTCTAGCTTATTTTGGATGACAGTGATTGCTTTGTATGTAAATGGTCATAGAAATTCCTTTGGAATGTCAGTGTAACCGAGTGAGAGATGCGAATTATTTGTCAGTTCGCATAGATTTGAATGGTAGACACTTCTCCATTTACATACCCCTACATAACAAATTATGTTCTAAGGAGGATATAATATTAGTATACAGCTAGTATGTCTGTCCATAGACGGATTCTTTTGGGCGCAGCTCACCCTACAGTGTTAATGGAGAATATTTAGCTCACTGTGGAATCCTGTTCATGTATTATAATACATGTGTGAAAAAAATCCTGAGCCATCAAGATTGACATATCTATCAGGGTTCCAACGGTCAGGGAAAAGTCAGGGAAAACATAATTTTTTCAAGGTCAGGGAAAAGTCAGGGAAATTTGGAATTCAGAACATCATTGTAAACAACTCCTTTCGTCAGGGAAATCCAGAAATTTACCAAAAGTCAGGGAAAAGTCAGGGAATTTTTTATTGAAGCTATCGATAATTGTCATTTCCTATCAAGTAATACCTAAGGCTAAAATATTCTCCCTCGCTGTGCTCGCTCAGAATCAGTTTACATGATAATAACTTTGTCAATCAACAGCCTTAAAATCTGCTATCTTAAACTTTTTTGTTCCATATAAAGCAAACATATCCTCATTTTTTTCTATTTTATTGCCATATTTTGCTTGAACAAAAAGATGCTGTGTCGCCCGATTGCTATAAAAGGTCAGGGAAAACTGCTCTGTGGTCAGGGAAAAATCAGGGAAAAGTCAAGGAATTTTGTCTTGGAAAGTTTGTGGGAACCCTGTTTATTTGTGTTGCTATAGAGGAGTGGTAAGACACCAGTGCATACATTACATATTAATGTAAAGTTATGAATGTGTTAAAATCTGAACATATAGTCACGCATGATACATGTATAGTATACAGTATGCCTCAAGATTAACAGAACAGAACAGAACAATTTTTTTATTAGGACTTGTACATCGTCCGACTCACATACATATTTACATAATAGTAGGGAGTCCAATTGGGGAAAAGTCGCTTATTTTTCATGGTCCATGGCATTTTTTAGTAGAAGTGTTTCAGTACCATATTTGTATAGCCCTATATCAAGTGCCTACGTTTTGGGTGGATGCCAAGCGCAAAACTCCCTGTGAAGGTCAGAATATAGGTCAATCAAGTGCATATATCATACATGTCTTTGAAATTGTACAATATCTTGGTCAGTTTTACAGGTAGAATAATCAGAATGGTATCAAAGTGAAGCTATTGGATTGGTCTTGCATTTTAAATCAGTTTGAATAAATTAAGTACTTTGCATATTCTTGAATATTAATGAGTTTGTCCAAAAAAGGTAAATTTTCATAAAAAATCGATGCGTATAGTCGACAATATTTTGCCGTATTTTTGTTATCCCAACTTTTTAAGGAACCAAATGGTATCAAAATCAAGGTAAGACATAGAGCTTTCAATATATGTCAATACATGTATAATAATGCGTTTTAATTATATGCAAAATGGCTGCCAAAGGTGGGTGGGGTGAATTAAATCAAAACGACAAAAATCGCAATATCGACAATATTAACTTATACACGCATTTAACATATTCCTTATCAAATTTGATTTCATTAGTGAAAGTGTTTATGATCGAAAATTAATAACTTTTGAACTGTATTATGCGTTGCAATAATCATTGGCGAACCACTAAAGTTACTCGATCCCCGTTGTCAAAATTACACCATTTGCAATTTATAACACTTACAGGCGATGTTAACACCTAGTTTATTCATTGTATACATGGAGTGTCTAATGGCAGTAAACTCACACCTCAACAGGTAGGTTTTAGCCTTGCTTTGCACCAAGCAACACGTTCAAAAGCTTTAGTGCTGCTTATCACACTGTATGTATCACTATCATTGAAGGATTGATAACTCCATAGCTAACCATATTAGTATGTAAAAAATTGAGGAGTTTATATTCCTAGCAATATTGAGCATGGAGTTTTCGTACACTGCTGTTGTGACGACATCGATGTGCTGGAGTCTACATTGGATGGTCAAAATGCGTTCCACGGTACACAGATGGTTGTTTGGCAACGACACACAACTTGGAGATGTTGAGCTATTGCAGATACAGGATGATGATAGTAACCCACGCTTAGAAAGAAGTTGTGACAGTGAGGCAATGAAGAGTCTCCACGAGTTACACATGACAAGGATGCCTCATGGAAATAGAGCTCAGCCTGTACCAAGAGCTGATAAAATAGATACAGAGACATGGTTTCCCAGAAGATGAACGTGTAAATGCCCATATAGATGCCACAGGTTGGCTATTATGTAGACAAACTGACATGGAAGAACAAAGTATTCCAGCATGGAGAGTCAACGAGCCACGTAAATCCAACGATGACAACAATTGGCATGCTCCCAATCATACAGGCACCTGCGAATGACTTTGATACTATAACTACTGTTATTGATAGCTTTGTAGCAATTACAAATAACCTTGGACAAACCGGGGACCAACCCCTTAATGCAAAAAGGAAAGAACTCACATGGGCCAAACAAGAGTAGCACGAGTATAAAGATGTCATGTTCAGACTTTGGGGCCTCCATGTCTGCTTCAATTGAAGGCGGTCGGTCTGCATATGGAATATGTTGGTCTTGACGATATGTGGGTGGATGCTGGAGTTTATCCCCTAAAAGTTACCTAAAATATGATGGAAGGGAAGGCCTACTACAGAGCAGTGCAGGCACACACCTTAACTTATTAGGCTTTGTGGTGCCTGAGGTGGAAAATGTTTAGAACTTGGTTGAAGCAAAAGGCTTGTGGTGCTAGCACAGTTATTGAGCAGGTAGAAAAATCATCGCAGAGCTATCGGATGTTTTCAAATCACCAAAGCTAACTGGATTTGACCAAGATGTAAAGAACAAGGCTGAGAAGTTAAACGAAGATATTCGGAATGTCAATTTGATCGGCCAGACATATGGAAGACATATATGGATATGGTCGACATTCTGCTTCTGTTTATTCGAGCAGAAAGGGAAGTTAACTGGAAACTTCACATAGAAGCATTTTCTGCCATGTTGCCGTGGATGACTGCGTATGATCACCTTAACTATGCACGATGGGGACCAGTATATTTAGCAGAAATGAAAGATCTCGATATCAGAGCCCCAGAAGTTTATCAAGAGTTTATGGATAGATATTTTTGTAGTCAAGAGAAGTAATAATAATTTCAGTCAAATCCCGACCGATCAAGCTACAGAGTGGATCAATAAACTGTGAAAAACGAGCAATAGAATTATAGGAATAACAAGAGCAGACTCAACAAGAGACAAGCTCAAGTATATCACAGAAAATGAGAGCTCTGTATGCAGACAACGTAGATAAAGAAGATGACTTTACATTCACAAAAGTTGACTTTCAACGTTCACGTGTACAATTTGATGAAAACCATGTACAAGCAATGCTGAAACGACTTGGCATACTGGATGTCTTTTGTTGCAAAGGGCTTGACTCACTCACGGATACAGATGTTGCATGTAACAGAATTGTTTTACCCATAAAAGTGTGTTCAAAAGTTGTATCCATTGTAACCAAAATATGTGGCAACGACAGAAATAAGCCAAGACTATTGGAAGCATGAACACGTGGTCAATCAAGTGTTCTAAAGACTGCCGAAGAGAGACTTGTTTCGAAGAAAACGCCTTTCTTTTACCCTATGAAAAAGCTGAAATTAAAAACGTTTGCTATAATGTACCAAGTTCAAGTGAAAACTAAGCAAACAACACAGATAATTAAAGCTGATACACAATTAATGCAACGATTATTTAACGCTGCTAATGCTGGGAGAATTGTAGACATAGCCTCCGTATTGAAACAAGAGTAATCGGAAGTTCCACTGTCACTCGCAAAAGTTGGCGGAATGATGAATAAAAGAACCAAGTCAGATCTACTTGCAGTCCTAACAATTGATAATTCTGTTCCAGTCGCAGAGAAGCTTCCAATATCCACTTTGTCTTCCGCGCTCGTGATAGATGGACATGCATTGATACAAACCTTACGGCCTCGTTACATTTGGAGATTATTGAAATGTGTTTTTAAAAATGTACTAAAGTATTACGACACACATGCTCACCGAATTGACATAGTATTCGACAGAAACGCATGAAAATCCTCAGTAAAGACAAACACCAGAAACAAGCGTACCGGCAGACGTCGTCCATTACGTAGGATAATAACTGGCCCAGATATACCCTTGCCACAATCCAGGAATAACTTCTTGACCATGAGTGAAAACAAGGCAGATATAGTTAGATTCCTTTCCAAGCAAAATCAGAGACGTTACCAAGAGACAAAGATCTTGTTAGGAGGAGGATACCAGGATGTACTAAAGATAACATCAAATACGGTAGACGTGAAGTTCGTACATCAACTGTCTACAAAGCACGAGGAAACTGATTGTTCTCCATGCTTTGCATGCTGCAAAGGAATGGTATAAACGAATAGTTATAAAATGTGAAGATACGGATGTGCTTCTATTGCTGATATATCATCTCGGACAACTAAATATTGTAAGTATAGATGATGGCTGGCAAATCAAAGAAAATCAAACTATATCCTACCCATGTATAATAGCGCAGAAGATGCGTGAAGATGTCCGCCGAAACATTTTAGGGTTCCACGCATTGACGGGCTGTCGCACCACTTCATCCTTTTCTGACAATTGCAAGAAAACCTGCTGAAAAAGTTACCCACCCTGATCTCCAATCGGATATTGGAAGAGACACACATTCAGATAAGGCAGAGCAGTTTGTATGCTTATTGTATGGTGTTAACGAAGAATCTGTAGATGCTGCAAGATGTTCCCTGTTTATTAAAGCAAAGAAAACACTTGAAATGCTTCCACCAACGAGAGATACTTTGGAACTGCATATTGCAAGGGCTAACTATCAAGCAGCTATATGGATACAGGCTAATGTATCAATAATAGATACAGAAATAAAACCCACCAATACCAACGCATGGCAAGAAGGACCTGATTGATTAGAAATCATCTGAAAACGTTTGAAAACTGTACACAATGCATGTATTGAGCTAACAAGTTGTGGGTGTAAATCCAAGTGCAAATCCATTCGCTGCAAATGTTTTAAGACATCGTTGAAATGTAGACCTGTGTGTGGCTGTGATGGTGTTGATTGCGCCAACCCTACATAGAACTGATACTTATATTGTCGAGATCAATCATTAACTGAAACATTTTGCACTGGTCGTACGTTGTGACATGTTTACTTATTTTACTTGTAACGATACATGCACTATAAGTTTTAAATATGATTTGCCATCATATCGTCATCTTGCGATAATGCATGTACACTATTGTTTTAAATGAACTGTTGAATTGTGTTGGTATGTGAACTTAAGGTAGTTCTGGATTTTGCATCGTCAATTTCAAAAGTTGATGTTTTTGCTTGAAGTACGAAGAACATATATCATACCTATCATACCTATTTGTGTTCCGTAGTGAATATCGTTTTTTTCAAATTATCATAAAGTCGAATGAAATATCTATTTGGCGCCGTTTTCAAACGCAATGTGTCAATACTTAAATTGACCTTACTTAGCCCCGAACTACCTTAAGTGACCTTTGGTCTAGTTTCATTATATTGGTAATTATCTTAAATCAATGTAATAAACATAACTTCATATGATAATATTTAACTAAATACTTATATTGCAAAACGATGCCAGTTTCAACGATATTGAGATATTCCTGATTTGTGAAGCAATTTACCCCACCCCATTTAACCATCCACCATGGTCCCATTACTGAAGGAATATTACTTGTGACATATATATTTTTAAAAGCTGAATATCTCACTATTAAAATGGTATCATTTAGGCTTTTAAATAGTAAAAATGAAGATGTTATGACAAATGTATTGTTGATAACCTCCAATTTTTAACAAAATTTTGCCGTTTTTTTGGTATTCTCAATATTCATGAATATGCAAATGAGCTGATTTTAAATAAATTATGTCAAACAAAAGCCCAATATGTAAGCTTCATTATGACACTATTTGGAAACAATTCGACATAAAATTGACCAAGATATAGGGATTTTTCAAGATGAATATACAAAAAATGCACTTAGTTGACCTTTGACCTCATTCTGAGAAAACGAGGCAATTTCACGGTTGGCATCCGGCCATTTCAGATTGCACACATATCAAGGATAACATTTAGCATGGATGCCATATTCTACTCTCCGATGCCATGGCCCGTCACATTTTCTCCCTATGGACTCCCGACTATAATGTACAATACTCACACATGTGTAAATAATGTATTCCTTGAAATGAATGAATTGATATTATACATAAGATATTCAAATGTTTTTTTTTATGATTTTGGTAAAAGTGATTTAAATATATTAAAAAATATTAACGTGATCTATGTGTATTATGTTCTCTTATATGTATTAAAAAAACTATTAGGTATATTCATAGATATATATAGTACAATTACAATAGATATTCTGTATACCTCTGTCGTATAGTTGGTATGTTTTATTTGTATCTTGCATCTAAATAACTCTTGAGGAATATTAATAACTAAATAAGTAAATATTTTGTCAAATATTTTTACACACTCAAACCAGATGGAAACAAATATAAAATAAAATAAATATATCTAATTATACAAAGTAAACATGCACACAATATAACCCATAATTTCGAGGGTAGTACATACAGTACATTGTTCATGAATCAGCATTTGTGAAAACTTTGATAAAAATCTTACCATGGACAAACAAGCTAATGCAATATCCAAATCTTGTTTTTTTCCATCTGCGTAACAATGGATGGATTAGACCATTCAACTCCGTAAATGCCTGTAGAACACTTGTGAACTCTCTTGTGACTTCTCGACTGGACTATACAAATGTTTTGTTATCTGGTGCCAACAGCAAGGTGATAACTGCAACGCATCCAGAATATTGCCGCTCGTTTGATCACACAAACAAAAACTCCAATACACTACACTGGCTTTCTGTTCCATACAGAGTACAGTACAAGATCATTCTAAACGCTTTTAAAATCAGATATGACAATGCTCCTGTCTACATGAATGAGTTGACTAGAGAATACCAGCCAACCATGTCTTTAAGATCAGACACTGCTATGCTATTAAACATTCCTAAAGTAAGAACCAAGTATTACGGTGAAAGGCGGTTCGACACATGTGCTACCACCTTATGAAACGGTCTTCCTGTGGAAATCAGGCGCATTGACTCTCTGACAGTCTTCAAAAAGACTCTAAAACACATCTGTTTAAAAGTGCATATCAGTGAATCAAGTGAAATTGTTTTAGACTTTTTAATGAACTGTCAACTAGCTGACTTTCGCATGTTAAGCGCTTTAGAGACTTGCTAAATAAAGCGCTATATAAAACGCTCTATAAATTTTTTTCGACTAATATTTTCAACTATAAAAGTTAAGTTACCAATTTTCTAGGGCTCTTTTCAGCTGTTAGGCCGCTCAAGCACCCTTTGACATTTTAACTTCCCTGGTCATTGGGCTACATATGGAAACCTACACTCGTGTCTTCCTTGGGAGACTATTTCTCTCCTGTGGTGTGGCAGCCAATATCGATCTGCGGCGCCCAGGAATAGACACTGCCCTCACAGGTACCATTTTACACCATGGTGGAGTGGAGCTGTGGGTCTTGCTCAGAGATTTTAACCAGTGGTCCAGAGGGGGATCGAACCCGGGACCTCTCGATCCCGAAGCGCGCGCCCTACCTCTAGGCCACCGCTCCCCTACTATAGTAGCACATTCTTGATTATCATTAGCTATGTTGGCCTCTTGTCCCTTACACTGACTAGGTACAATGTTTTATGACCCCAGATAATCGCTGATAGTGATCTCATGCTGACACAATGCTGGCATCATGCTGATCCCTCTATAAAGTTCTGGACCTGAAGCAAAGAAGGAATAATGTAACCCTTTAAGCATTTCGTTAGACTGGTCATATTCGACCTTTCTCTGTTTTTGCATTGCCTTCTTCGCTTCCCTTTCACTGGTTTTGCTCACGCTTACTTCCACGGCATGGAATCACAAATATTTTACAGCAATCTTTGCTCCAGCGACAGAGTCCTGGTACCCAACTGACATTTCTGCCGACCATACCATGACCTAAAATGTGTTGTATTGATCCATTATCACAAACATCTATATCATTAATATTCAACATTCTGGTGATTATGTAACTGATGGGACGATAAACCAGATTTTGCCAAAGTAATAATCTGTATTTAACTATATCATATGATACTAATTATCCCTATTTTACGAATATACGTAAATTTAGCAGTCTGTGTAGATCTATTAAGAACATACATGTACATATTCATCGGTGGATTCAGAACATCATTGTTAACAAATGCTACGAGGAACGTACTTGAAAAGGGTACGACTTTGAATACATTGTCTAGCATTCGTGAATTAGGTTCAACAACCTCAACTAATAGTTATTTAAAGTAAACGTCTTTACTTGATGTATCGTACTAAATCGTATTACCTTTGTCGTTTGGTGAATGATATGATATAAGATCGGATCATCTAAATAGCTCATTACATGTTACTACTTCCTATTGAGAACGATAGCTTGCGAGAAGTCTCTCGTATTTAACTGCTACTCATCTTAGTCGAGCGATAATTGGTACCCATTTCTCATGAGTATATTGATCCACTCGGCTTCCTTGCTTAAAACATAATGATACATAATGGCATTACCACTTTTCTAGTTAATTGTAAAAGCTGTTTTGTTAACGTATATTGTCTGATCTTGGTGATAATTAATCTCGTATTAATGCGATCTTCGCGTCACAACTGTGTGAAAAATCTCTTTGTAAACAAATCAATTTGTTTTTAGCCACGAGGTTATATGTACGAATGTTATACTTACCATTCTGTTTGCATTTTTACCTTTTATCTTAAAATGCTTTTAAATAAATTTTCAATCTGGCCACTAAACCATGACCTTTCAAAATCAACTCGCATTTATATTAACATAAACTGCTAATAGTGCAGTCGCGACTCAGTACTCTTTTTATCAATAAATGATAAAACAATCATATATAAATAAATTTATGACCAAAACAGGCATGTGCATAGCTGAAAACGACAAGATGGCCGATACCTAAATTCTAGAATATTGTCTAATGAAGCATTTATCTATGTTTACACATATTGCCTCATTTCTCCAGTGACCAATATTGAATTTGTAATTGGTTATTGTCACCTCCAGCACGATTGAATATGTAGATTGTTTCTAGATGGTATTATGACAATATGATAATGACCTCTACATCAATTATATTACTTACGAATTGTTGCAAAGAGTTTTACCAACATGGAACGAGATTTTAGACGAAATGATTGTCCAACGAACGCTATGCATACATGTTACGATCGATATAACACTGATGTAATATGTATTACATGTAACTTATACATCAGCATTGGATAAAAGCCTTATTATCCCCCCCTCTTTGATGAGAGGTATATTGCTTTGCTCATGCCTGTCGGTAGGTCGGACCAAATGGTTTCCGTTCAATAGTAACTATCATATGCTTTGCCCTGGTATCGTTAAACTTTACATGAGGTTGGTCAGCACCAGTAGATGACTTCTATTGATTTTTAGGCCAGTAGGGTAAATGTCATTTTGACCTTAACCATTTTCGACTATTGGGCTGTCATATGGACATATTACAAACACCTCTTGTTTAGTTGGACAATGAAAGGGTCCATTGACCGTGTTTGGAACAAAAACATCGAACTTGTAATTATAAGTGAATAATTAACACAGGAGCTAAACGAAGGAATTTACTATATAGACTCATTTGACGAAAAAACATACACACATAAAATATATGCACATTCTTCAACGTATTAACATTTCCCTTGCTTACTCATCTTTCTTTTCTTGCTTTTTTCTTTTCTCGATATACTAGTATACATACTTATCATCACTAGTTACAGATATTTCACTATCTGTCGGAATTAAATGTTTATATTCCTTGCTTTCTAGTTACAGCGTCTTTTTCGACTTTTGTGTGGTTCCTGCTGAATAACACACAGTTTGGATTAGAATTGTATAGACTAATACCCCTTTCAAATGCGAATAAGTGTGTACATTTTGTTTTGTTCGGACCCTGCAAGAGAAAAATACATACAAACAGTCCTTAATTACGAATTACACTTCTTTATTATCAGTTTTGATTATCAATCATGGCAGGTCATAGCGGATTAATTTCTATAGCAATGCTTCTGATTAATACTTAATTTTATCAGAGGTAGGAGCCAATTGCAGGGAGTTTGTACTGTAACCGGATTACCATTGTGTTAATATTTTCTATACTAGTAACTGTGTGTACGTATAGTGTGCTTGTCAAAGGGAGGATATACAGCAATGGTGCCGTCCGCAAATCTGGTGCGTTGAACGCATGATAAACCGTTGGATATTCTTTTAAATTTTCGAAGATGAACAACCAAAATGTATAGATGACCTTAAACAATTGAAGTTTTGCTGCGTCAGAGTTCGTCCTGTCTTACCGTTACCATATATCCCACACGTAGTAAAAAACTGTCTGATAATAATAACATGGCTTTGTTTTAGTGATAGATGTAGAAATAAGCATAAGCTGAAAACCTGATTTGGAAGTGTTCGGAGTTTCATGTGATTCATAGCCACTATTACGATATCAGTTTACAGTATGAACCACCTAAAACTCCGAACACTCAAAAATGAGGTTTTCAATTTCTATCTCTTTTTAACACGGACGTCATTTCGTTGTCTTTATTATATCAATGATTGTTATATCGTGTAGATCAACATTGGCTGGTTGAGAACGAGGAGGTCGTAACTGCAAAATCAATATTTTGAGAAGCCCAGAAAAACTGCCTGACAATCACCCTTTACTTTTGGTAAAAGAAGCTTTTGAAACTTCAGCTTGGTCAACATGACTATTTCCATTTTCATGAAAATAAGCTCATAACAAGTGCTTTATGGTATAGATTTCAAATATGCATTAGTCATAAAACCTTGACATTCTAAGCTAGCGCAATGCCATAGAGCCTTTCGTTCAAATTGATAAAATGTGTCGATTGTAAGAATCGAGATGTAAAGCTTGTTTGTTGAGATGAATGTCGCACGGTGACAAGAGCTATTCCTGTAAGAGTAATTCCATTCAAGAAGGGAAGACGTAATTTATATGAGATTTGTGTTGTACATACTAATATCGATGCCTAATCTAATAACCAAGCCAAAGTAATAGAAATAGTTCTAAAGGACTCATTTTAGTCAACCCCGGAAGCCGTTTTTACAAAGAGTTGTCAATTGTAGACCGTAATGGAAGGAAAATGAAGATGACACAGCTTAGTGTAAACGCGTTTTCTGCCGGGAGTTTTATAATAGAGAATATGTAATATAATTATACCCCACAAAAGCATGTGTTTGTCAAGGAACTGATTAAGTTATCAGTGTGGACATACAAAGTGACGTTTTGTAAACATTCGTCAACAAAAACATAAAACCGACTGTGAAGTTTGTTTTTATTCTTTGACTGATTTAAAAGAGACACTTTTGACGCTCAATCATTGAATTAGCGCTACTCATGCATCGTAATAATTTGTGAAACAGGTCAATTTATGCTCCCAACTCAACTGCATGTACATATAAAGAAGTTGGTTTCAGTCAAATTGTTTTGACATTTACAAAAACATACAAAATGTATCAAGTTACAAGTGCATGCTTGACTTGAGCGGCGAACATGTCTACACGTAGTTAGAATAGGACCAAGAACAAATTACGGAGCTAAAAAGAGTCACGGATGTCCAACCTGAGCATGTGATTTAAATTTTGAAACAAACGTACTGTAACAAGCTACTGTTATAGTGCTATATTGAGCTTCCATAGACACTGGCCAAAAATTTGGTTGCAAAAGTCACTGAAATATTAACATCATCATCAAACCACATGTCGTAAATAAATACGTTACCGTTTTTAGTATTTTGATTAAAGTGATCCAAAAGGTTACATAATCCATGACCAACTATTATTGTTAGAACAATTGCAATCAATTCGTTTATAATATTGTGTTCCCCCTAAATATATACTACAATTACGCTGTTTCAATTTCTGTAGCATGTCGGATATATTGGATAATGTCACAGTCGGCAGTTTCTGTCTGAGACATGTCAAATAGTTTACATGGTTATAATGGCAGACGTTGATTCGACTTGAGATAAGATCTGAGAAGAATATGTATTAATGCAACATATCAGAATTTAGAACCTTTATACGCTGCTCACGCGTGTCCATTTATTGCCGAACCCGCTTGTTTAAATACACGAGTATGACGAAACAAGAATGGTAAAGTCAGATCATCGATCATGGATGGAAACAAGATAAGAATTGTCAAACTAGTACGCAATGCTCTCCCTTGCCACTGCTCTTAGTTCTACAAAAGCAACAACTAAAGTTATGGTCGTGTTTGTCGAAGAGGAGGAGATTTATGATGATAAAGAGTGCACAGTAACACCATGACTTCACTAGTGACAGCTAAATGGATATTGAAATGTAACATGGTACTTAGGCAATGGTTGAATGCGTTGATTGTTTCTATCTAGATGATTATTTTCTAACAGGGCAATGACCGGTATGTAAAATTCGGAACAAGCTTCAAGGTTTACAGCGCAATTCGTATACGTCATAGAACGATGTAATGGAATTTGGTATTTTTATTAAATGTGTTTAATTTTTAAGCACAGGCATCTACTAATGTGGAGATCTAAGTGGTTTGTCTAATAATGGTGAACACCACTCTACATGTATTTGAATACGTTAGGAGGCGTATTTACGTATTTGGGAAAACGAATATCTAGAAGTACTCCATAATATATCTTGCTCGGCGGCCGGAGTTACCATTAAAAACATATTGAAATGTCTCGACCCTTACAAGGTGTAACAACATGTGTCCATACAAGGAAATTAAATTAAAAATATATTATCTGTCGGCCTATAGATCATATTCACAAAATATTTCCGTTTTCATG
Source organism: Spisula subtruncata (assembly GCA_963678985.1). NCBI lineage: Eukaryota > Metazoa > Mollusca > Bivalvia > Venerida > Mactridae > Spisula > Spisula subtruncata. Next base: position 15,966,610 of record OY787673.1, on the reverse strand, counting down.
TAGTTAACTTGTACCGAAGCACTCATTCATAGAATAAATAATCCAGCGCAGTATTACAAGGGATTGTAGGGGCTAAATGCTACCTTAGTTTCATTAGGGCTTTGGACCGCCAGTGTACTACACCAAATAGCGGGGAAATATCGATGACTTTGAATGAGAAGGTCTTAGTACAAAATATTAGGAAATCAAAAAATAATTGTCAAGAAAATTACTTTTAAGTTATCATGGTAAAACCTGTTGTTTCAATCACGGACAACTGTATCATTGATACCAAAAAAATCCCAAACGTTTTAATTGATAAGTTTAAAAAAACAACCACTTTGTTCAAACAATTACACAGTTAGTTAACTGTGGTTCCAACGACAGCTTGGTCAGGCTCATTAGAAGGACATTTTCAATGTGTATTATTATTGTACCCAGTTATGAAGAATAAATGTTTGATCCCGCAGGACATTCTGGCTAATGGACTGGGCAGTGTCCGTCAGCCCGAAAGACATTTAGTCAGACCGACAAAATTAAAGCGAAAAGAAACATATTATTGTTATTACTCGCATTTTTCACCATGATACGATAAAAAATAACAGTCTCGTATATAGTCTATTATTTTGCTGAATGTGTCTTGTTCTAGCGTTAGGTCTTCTGAATAATGTCCGTAGTAGCATCAGATTTCAGCATAAGCTAAAGGTTTGTCAAAGAAGCACTACGTTGTAAAAACTTTATTATCTAAATTTAACTCTGATACATGTATCCTTTAATTTAACTTAACATAGTCTATTGTTTAAAATTTAAGCAATGTAATACAACTTTTTTTATGCCTTTACATAACATACCCAGCCGTAGACGGACTTAGGCTTGTTGTTCTTTGCAACAGTATGGTGTAATCTGTATAAGTATGCTAGGTTGTGTCTCTGAGAGAGGCGTACAGCATTCTAATACTAGTAGCCTTTCCTGCTACCGAACTAACAACATCGACAGTCTAGTACCTGTGCTAAATGAGACCAAGAATGTATACAACTAGTCTCTAACCACTTCCTACGACCTATTCATTCAAAGCCAGCTATATATATTCACTGGACATTACTACATTGTAATGTAATTTGTAACTATTGTACAATCATCAATCAAAGGTGAAGCCTCATCCGCCGTTCTTTTGAAAACAGAGTGAATGTCCGGCAGTAGCGGTCAACAAGAAGCCATATGTCGACAAGACTGTTTCTTATAAGGAGTTAATTAAATCATTTATCACGTATCTCTGAAAATTTGTCATCGGGGTATTATAGAGAACAGATTTATCTTGTATAGTTGTATCGGAAGTATCCAGTAGAATTTGATTACGACATTCCCTTAATCAGCGATATTCAAAATTGTACGAACAATCAGTTGTCCTTATATTTAAATACAGATATGCCTTGATAAATATCTCGATATATGAATAGTATAGTTTAAAGTGAGTTGTACTGGTGATTCATTACTGGTGATTCATTAATGATGCTTCATCGTGATTCTAAATGACATGTATATTTTAATTCAATCGAGACCACGACCCTTACCCCGGGGAATGCCTCTGAGTTTAAAAACTCTGCTTCGGATTCTACAATAACAGCTTGACTTTCCTTATGACAGTCATATAAACCTTTGCACCTATATTACCTTTATAGATTCTCCGACTGGTATTAATGACACCAGAGTTTATCCGAATAAGTACTTGTTGTATATTACGCAAGTGTAAAAACAAGTGTAAAATTAATATTACAGCCAACTGTAAAAAGAGACAAAAAACCTAGAGGCGAGCATCTAACACTGTTTTTACGTACATAATATTATTTATGTAATAAGTTTGTTGAAGTGGTAGTTGTCTTTAGCTTATGCAATAAATATCATCGACTGAATTCACACCCTATCATGTTTCTGAGTCATTAAGTTCTCAGTGGCTTCGGATAACCACGACCGCATCTATTACTTAGGCCATTTGGTGGTTTCTAGCAGCATCGACTTCACTATTGAGCAATAGGGGATGGTTCTATTCGTGTTCAATGGTGTTTTATTATGTCATACCGGTGGAAAGTGCTTCCGGGTTTAATCAAGTCATTTAATCGAGTCATCAAATTGTATTTGTAAATCGAAGATTATATTTTGGACATTGTGACGTTTTTAAGTATTTTATTCACAAACATTATTTTTTAATGTGGGAGGGTTAAATAATCCAACATTCATTTTCAAGAAAGTAGTTATTCCAAAAATTTTATCGTGAATTATTCATTTGTACAGTTATGTCTGTAGAAGAGTTGGCTGAAAACATGGAAGAGGTGGAGTTTAGGATGTCATGTAAATTTGACGCCCTCAAGGAGTTTAAGAAAGTGCTGAGTAACACACCAACAGTAGAACTTGGAATTGGAACACAGACTGAATTAATAGGATACCTGAAAATTTAAACATCAAGCTGAACCTATTCAATCATTCTTTCAAAAAACTAACCCCGAACAACGAAGCAACCTTCGAGGATTGAAAGAGAAAGAGAAACAGGAAATGCTAAGGAAAATGTTTTGGAGAGGGTTGAATGATGGGCGATTGAGGGAAGCAGCCAATGTACATTCTAAACGATTTTCTGTGGCCGTTTCCATAAAAAGCAATCACTTTCATCCGAAATAAGCTACAGAAAATGGCCATATTGGAACAACAATCTCCACATTAAAACAGTTCTTCAACATAGATAATCAAATGTTAAAGGAACTAATTTAACATACCCGGAAGCACTTTTGACCAGTATGACATAATAAAAAACCATTGAACACGGATCGAACCATCCCCTATTTCTCAATTGTATATATCGAAATGTAAAGCTTGTTTGTTGAGATGAATGACGCTCGGTGACAATAGCTATTCCCAGAAGATAAATTCCATTCGAGAAGGGACGACGTAATTTATATGAGATTTGCATTGTACATACTAACATCGACGCCTAATCCAATAACTAAACCAAAGTAATAGAAGATATTTCTAAAGGTCTCGCTTTAGTCATCACCGGAGGCCGTTTTCTCAAAAAAGATGTCAATTGTAGACCGTAATAGAAAGACAATGAGGACGACATGGCTTAGTGTAACCACGTATTCTGCCGGGAGAGTTATAATAAAGCACATGTAATGTAATTATGTCCCATAAAAGCATGTATTTGTCAAAGCGACTAATTAAGTTGTTATCAGGATGGACATATAACGTGACGTTTTTGCTAACGATTTAGTAAACATCTGTCATAAAAATGACTGTGAAGTTTGTTTTTATTCTTAGACTGATTTAGGAGACCCTTTTGACGCACACATATAGAAAAAGAGATACATATGCATCATTATAGTAAGTGAGACAGGTCAATTTATTCTCAAACCCTTCTCGACTACAAGTACATGAAGAGAAGTTGAGTCGGTGTTCAGCCAAATTGTTGTAACCTAAAATAAGTCGCAAGTGCATGTTTGACTTGTGCGTCGAACATGTCTACGTGTAGTTAAAGTCGGAGCAAAATACTTTCTATGGACATATCTTTACTTGCCGGATTAGCGATAAAATTGCCTCGTTTTCCTATGTGGTTTTGAATTAAACGTAAATATACTGAAACGACTGAGTGTGCTGCCACTGCTTAATAAAGTTGGTTGCAAAAGTTACTGAATTATTAACCACATCATCAAACCATATGCCGTAAATAGATACCGTATATAGTATTTTGATTAAAATGATATATATAAGAGGTTACATAATCCATGACTTACTATTATTGTACGAACAAATGTAATCAATTCATTATTGTGTTTCCCCTAAATATATCAATTTCTGCAGCATGTCAGATATATTGGATACTGTCACAGTCGGCAGTTTCTGTCTGAGGGATGTCAAATAGTTTACATGGTTATAGTGGCAGACGTTGATTCGACTGGAATGATATCTGAGAAGAATATGTATTTATGCAACATATCAGAATTTAGAACCTTTATACACTGCTCATGCGTGTCCATTTATTGCCGAGCCCGCTCGTTTAAATTCATAAATATGACGAAACAAGATCGGGAAAGTCAGATCGTCGATCATTGATGGAAACAAGATAAGGATTGTCAAACTAGTTCATCCAGTGAAAGTATTCAACGTCCGTCTTCCATAAACTTGTAGTAACAAATTTCCCATGGAGCCCTGGTCGCAACATTGAATGTTTTAGTTTAGATGAATATCGTTTTTTGTGCACCATAAGTTCAAGTTGAGCTATAGCCTACTAGACTACCGTTACATTTGGTGGTCGTTTTTTTACAAGTTACATGTTGTTGTTAGTTAATACTGAAATTTGAAGCAAAACCAAAAAGGGTATGAGGAAATCCGACAGAGAAGGTAGCACTCAACCTAACCAGAAGCGCACAGAAATCAGAAATACCACCTCACAACATTGTTCTACTTACTAATCTGATCGTAAGTAGTGTCAAACCCCTACGCAGTGCTCTCCCTTGCTACTGTTCTTAGTTTTTCAATAGCAACAAAAAAGCACATAGGCAATGGTTGAATGCGTTGATTGTTTCTATCCAGATGATTGTCTTCTAACAGGGCAATGACCGGTATGTAAAATTGTGAACAAGCTACAAGGTTTACAGCACAACATGTATACGTCATAGAACAAGGTGCATTAAATTTGGTATCTTTATTTAATGCGTTTGATTTTTATGATCCAGCATTTACTAAATAAATGTGGAAATCTAAGTGGTTTGACACCACTCTATGTATTCGAAAATGTTGGAAGGCGTATTTCATTATTGGGAAAAGAATATCTAGAAGTATATTATCATTTGCCCGGTGGAGTAGCCATACAAATCATATTGAAATGTCCTGACCCTAACAATGTGAAACAACATTGTGTTCGTACAAGGAAATTTAAATATGAACTAAGTATTAGTAAGCCAATGTCACATATGACGAATGATCAGATTCGCAAAATATTTCTATTATCGTGTAGTTAACTACTCGTTCATAGAATAAGTCATCCGGAGCAGTACCAAAGATGTCCATATAGATTGGACGTCTTTGGTATTGCATTTGTTCATGGGATTGTAGTGGCTAGGTGCTACCTTCGTTTTATTAGGGCTTTGGACCGCCTGTGTGCTACATCAAATAGCGGGAAAATATCGACGACTTTAAATTTAGGAAAACAAGAATAATTGTCCGAAAATTACTCATAAGTTATCATGATAAAACCGGTTGGTTCAACCACGGGTAACTGTATCATTGATAACAAAATAACAAATGTTATAATTGATAAGTTTTACAAAAAAAAACTTTTTCAAACATGTTAACTGTGGTTCCATCGACAGCTTGGTCAGGCTCATAAGAAGGACATTCTCAATATATATTAGTCTTATACCCAGTTATGAAGAATAAATGTTTGACCATGCAGCAGTACATTCTGGCTAATGGACTGGACAGTGTCCATCAGCCCGAAAGACATTTAGTCAGACCGACAAAATTAAAGAGACAAAGAAACATATTATTGTTATCACTCACATTTTTCACCATGGTGAGAAAATAAAGTCTCGCATATAGTCTATTATTTTGCTAAACGTGTCTTCTTGTAGCAGTAAGTCTTCAGAATAATATCCGTTGTAACATCTCATGTCTTCATAAGCTAAAGGTTTGTCAAAGAAGCACTAAGTTGTAAAACTTTTATTATCAAAATTTAACTGTGATACATAAACCCTTTAATTTAACATATCAACATTGTCTATTGTTAGAATTTAAGTATTGTAATACAACTTTTTGTTTTATGCCTCTACATAACATACCCAGCCGTAGTCGGACTTAGGCTTGTTGTTCTTTGCAACAGCATTGGGTTATCTGAATAAGTATGCTAGGCTGTGTCTATGAGAGAGGCGTGCAACATTTGAATAGCCTTTCCTGCTCCCGAACTAACAACATCGACTGTCTAGTTTGGGTGTCAAATGAGATTCTGCAGTTCTATGGGAAGGGCATCGTTTATGCTCCTTCAGTGAAGAGAGCTTGAAATTTGAAATATTTAAATAACTTGCCTTTGAGATTTTATCTTTATTGTGCTGTTTACCCAGTGGGCACCCAACGTTGCTGCAACGTTGTATTTAGGTTTCATTTGAACGTTGCAATAAGGTTGTCATAATGTTGCCTGTGAAAGTTTTCCTGACGTCTTTTCCCAACGTTGCAGCAACGTTTTATTCAAACGTCTTCCAGACGTTTTTTTCTAATGTTTTCAGGACGTCTTAATACAACGTTTGCATCAGGATATATACGCTCACACATTGTATAGTATGCAATACCAATTTCCAAGATTCCTCAATGATTCAACATATTGGCCCAAGAAAATCTTGGTACAACAAACACCACTCTATAGTCTGCTTTGCGATCACTATACGTAACATAGTGTTCTTGCAGGAAGCAGCAGTTGAACTGCCTCATGATTATTCAAGGCGTTCTTTATTATATATTAACAAGTTAAAAATTAACAAGCTATATATCACATTTACATCTAAAGTTTCCTGGCAACTATGTGGTAGAATTTAGAAAACAATGCACATAAATCAATTTACTTTGAACTTATGCAACACTATTATTTGTACTGAAAGTAAATATAATAGCAAGAAGAAGATTTATATTAAATTTACTCATATTTCTATTCAAGGGAGGTAATACTTTTTTATTCTGAATGAAAGTAAGATAGGTTTACCGGCAATTTAGAGCGCCGCCTAGTGAACACTTTCTGAGCACAGTAAAGGGAACTGACTCTGTTCTGGTTACAAATTAAGCAAATGCTACTACAATTTTAGGGTTTCTACCACAGCAAATAGGCTTGCGATAATTTTATCAGCTTGTTCAATAGTTATATATTGTTATTGCGTCTTACTCGTTTCCGACCACAATCAGACGTTGTAACAACGTTGCACCCCAACGTTGGTCAGACGTCGGAGTTTTAACGTTGGATTACGGTCTCCGACGTCGCGACCCGAATCCAACGTTAATCCAACGTTGTACCGACGTCGTGTGTTTGCTGGGAAAGACCGGATATTGGATCTTCGCGCATGCGTTGACATGCGAAATTAAACACGTGTTTTGAAGTTTTCTTTTAATTCCAATATTATTCGTTAAAAGAACACTGGTCGATAATAACAAATGTATATTGTTATCATACAAAAAAATAAATTATTTTAATAAAAAATGTTTAATTTTACATCCCACCTAGGCCCTGGTGGCGCTACCGAATTCAAGGGAGAAAACTGCAGAAAAACACTGCCGACGATGCATTACTTAAGTCCTGCAACAAAGTATTACTGAAAAGAAAACATCGCAAACACCGGGAAATGCTTTTAATTTTACAAACTGTTTCATGTCAAAAAAGTCCAAGAATAACCTAGAAACAACGTTGTTGCAACATCCCTAGAAAACGTTTGACCAACGTATCGTGCGCAACGTTGCAGAAACGTTCGGAAGTGGTTGCCGATGTCGCGACCAGAATGCAATGTTGCTGAGACGTCCTTGCAACGTTATGATCAAACGTCCGGGTAACGTTTTGTGTGCAACGTTGTGGCAACGTCCGGAAAAGGTTGCCGACGTTGCGACCTAACTATTACGTTTCAGCTACGTTCGTGCAACGTTTGGTGCCCACTGGGTAGAGTCATTGTCATACTGTAGCCATTCAAAATCATTTAGACAGGAACTTTTGAACTTGATAGATCTCCATGACTTTCAACATTGTTGTTTTACATTGACACCGGTCGGCGCAAACAGCTACATCAACACCGACCGGTGCGCAAATAAAAATCTACTAGCAACGTTATTGGTAGCTGTTTGGCCGTGGTTTTTCAAATAAAATGTACGCCGAATGGTATAATGAACTTCTTTAATTTCCAATATTCGGCGACGATTACGTCGGACATTTTGCGCTGACCTTTTTAAACACTTCGCCGGACCGGCTTGTCCGTTCGTCGGAATCGTCCGACGGTTACATTTGAAGGTTTCTAGCATCACTGACTACAATACTGACATAAAGGGGTTCGTTCCTTCCGTGCCCAATGGTTTTGTATAACACGTGTTGTAAGGAGGGTATACTTCAGCATGTCAGTCTTCCCTATACGGATTCTTGTGGATGCAACTATACAGTGTTTTCAGGATTGTTTCACCCAGGAACAACTTCCGATCAACATGTAGATGTGCGTGAATGAAAGAATTCGCGCTGCGATTATCTTTGTCAGAAGTAAGGTCCTTTGCCGATAGCTCTAGTTGAGATAATGTACATAATGATTTGGATGAAGCATGAAATTCACTAAACGATGTTAGGCCATGAAGCACTTCAGTAGACACAATTTCAATGTAACCAATCATTGTGTCATAATTAAATGTACAATAAAACTGCAATATAACCATAAACATTCCATAATTTCTCAATAAAATCAGACACAATATGATATCCAAATGATACCGGTTAAAGTACATTTGGAATTATAATTTACAACTTTTGTAATGTTAGAATGATACTTACATGGTTTGTTGATATCAGTAACGATTTTCCCGTGACTCGATGAAGAAATCCATGGGTTGCTTAAGCATTCCGTTAGACTGGTCATATTCGGCCTTTATCTGTTTTATCTTTGCCTTCTTCACTTTCCTTTTATATGATTTGCTAACGCCCGCTTTAACGTCATGGAACCACACCTATTTCACTGCAATATTTGCTCCAGGTGCCAGCTCTTGGTACTCATCTGGTACTCCATGATCTTAAATGTGTTGGATTGGTCTTTCTTTCATCACAAAACTTTTCTTTCATCACAAAACATTTATATCATTAATTTGTAACTTACTGTTGAAACTGGAACTAATGGGACGTTAAAAACTCATTTTGGCAACGTAATAATGTGTATTAAACTAACTCGTATGACACGTATGCTCTATGAGTCTTGCATCTCATTGAAAACCAATCATCCCTCATTTACGAATATATAACTGAAGCATATGTATTAAATTTACGTATTCATCGGTGGATTCAGAACATCATCGTAAACAACTGCTACAAGAAAGTTAACGTACTTAAAAATACGGCTTTGGATTCTAGTGCATTGTCTTGAAGGAATTACATTCATGAATTAGGTTGAACAACCTCAACTAATAGTTATTTAAACTAAACGTCTTTACTTGATGTAGCGTACTAAATCGTAATACTTTTGTCGTTTAGTGAATGACATAATATAAGATTGGATAATCTAAATGGCTCATTACATATTACTACTTCCTGATGAGAACGATAGCGTGCGAGAAGTCTCTCGTATTTAACTGCTAATTATCTAAGTCGAGTGATAATTGGTGCCCATTTCTCATGAGTTTATTGGCCGACCCTGGTTCCTTGGTTCAAACATTATGATACATAATGACACTACTACTTTTCTAGTTTATTGTAAAAGCTGTTTTGTTGACTTATATTGTCTGATCTTGCCGATAATTAATCTCGTATTAATGCGATCTTCGCGACACAACAGTGTGGAACATCTCTTTGTAAACAGATCAATTTGTTTTTAGCCACGACGTTATACACTGAACCGCTTTAAAAACGCACCACATATGAAATATTAGTTTTAGTAATGAAAACGTCAATTTATGGTTATTTATTTTCTGATTAATAATCTTCAGTCTATATTCAACGAGGTGTGTGATTTTCATGACATTATTACGAGTTTGAAATGAATTATGCTATAGATAACACTGAGACCCATGCAAGTGAAAGTCACAATTTCAAAAGCACGTATAAGAGCCCGCTACATTGATGCATGCACGTGGTATCCCCTCCTAAAGCATAACATTAATTACGTAATAGGATAGAATTGTGTTCGACGTGATGTTTCCCACCATTCAAGCAAAGCTTAGCTTGAATTATAAATGTTATGTAGCTATTGCTGTCTTGCTAATACCATACGGCCGAGTGCGGTTCAGATATGCCCATTACGTGAAACTAAGATGGATTCAAGCCTTATTTAAACTTAAAGTCTTGGTTATGAGCATTTGACTGTCAGGATACATCTCGTGGTGCATCTATGGTACCTCAGACCAACACTATGAAGGAGCTTGAAGACAAAAAGTGGGGACTTTAGGCTCTAAACGGGAGAAAATTCATTAAAAATGTACTAAAACAATTTTCCTTTTTATTGACAATTATGAAAGGAATAATTATGAAAATGCAATGAAGTACTTTTGGCTTGTTTATTGACATCCGGCATTATTTTGACAGTGTGTGCAGCCATGCGGAACCAATTGCATTGACATAACCAGTGTCATGTTTCCTCCTAGCTCAGGCTCAATACCTTTATCTGGTTTCATCCAGATCGGTCTTTGACTCTGCCATTTGCTAGGAATCGATGTTCTAAGACCACAATCATTGTATGTTGGCAGCTGAACCGCCATGTTAAGGCACCGAGGCTTTTTTCAGTTGGAAGCGAAGGCACAATCATCGACAACAAATGTTCGAGATATTCGCAGCATAAAAATACAATTAGCAAATATTGTTTATGCTGTTTTTTCAATGTGTTAACCAACAGCGTACAGTTTAAAGTTAATATTGATCACACGGGTCGACGCGATCGAGCTGCACGCGCAAAACATGCAAAATCAAAAAAATTCTCTGGGCGGGATATTCCGAATGAAAAAAATCGATTTCTTTAATTAGGTCAAGCTTATGAACTGAACAAACCGTGTAAACTATCAATTTTAGCCAAAAATTTATTTTGACAAAATTTGATTATTTTCAATAGTGGTGCGTTTTTAAAGCGGTTGAGTGTATGTACGAATGTTTTACTTACCATTCTGTTTATATTTTTACCTTTTATCTCAAAACGTCTTTAAATACACATAGAATCTGACCACTGAACACTTACCTTAAACAATTCGCTATGTATAACCATATACGGCGTATAGTGCAGTCGCGGCTCAACTTTTCTAGTTAATTGTAAAAGCTGTTTTGTTGACGTATATTGTCTGATCTTGCTGATAATATATCTCCTATTAACGCGATCTTCGCGTCGTCACAACAGTATCAAAAATCTGTGAGTAAACAGATCAATTTGTTTTTTAGCCACGACGTTATATTTACGTAGGGTTTACTAACCATTTTGTTTGCATTTTCACCTTTTATCTCAAAATTCTCTAAAATAAATTTTGAATCTGACCACTGTACTGTGACCTCACAGTGGATATAGCTATATTCTAACAGTCATCCAATGTCAAAATAATTACTTGCATTGTTTTTAGTATGATACTAGACTACCTTAATTGCGAATTAAAACTTTGGATGGGTTCCGTGTACTTTGATTCAAACGTTGAAAAATAGACGATTCTTATAGTTTCGTACGATGTTCTAGAACACTTTCGTATGAAAATGGACAATTCGCATGTCCAATAAATCACAGAGAGAGTTTCTGTTAAAACTGAAGCGAAAAATGATCTAATGGATATGAAAGCATAATTGTTTTTCAGTTTTTGAAACTTTTTTAAAAAACATCTTCCGATATAGCTCTATACACCTTAAACAATTCGCTATATATTAACATAAAATGCTAATAGTGCAGTCGCGGCTCAGTACTCTTTGTTTATCAATATAACAAATTATGACCAAACAGACATGTTTGTAGCTGAAATTGTCAAGATAGCCAATTTCGAAATTCTAGAACATGGTCCAATAAAACAGCGACCTTTGTTTACACATATTGCCTCATGCCTTTCTCCAGTGACCACTATTGAATTTGTAATTGGTTATACACCCTTTCAATTAAGACCGTAATTAAATTGTCTCCCTTTGATGACGTCAAACGAGGGCTCAAAGCGAATACACGAGCCGATTACCGTTAGCGTGTAAAGGAAATAAAAAATGTGTCAACTTTAAACCGCTGTAAATCACGTTTTACTCTGTTGATTTTTAAAAAATGAACACTTACGAAAACAAAATCGTATAGACTTTTTAATAATGTAACTTTTGTTAATGTATTTTCAATAGTACAACATAAAAGCCATGTTTTCGGAACAAAAATTTCAAGGGCGAGAAAATGTAAAAATAAAGAACTGAATTCAATACTCAACAATTGGCATTTAACTTGCTCAAAATGATTATTATTTGCAGTTTTAAGAACTGTGTAGACTAAGCTTTCCAACAATCATATTATTAAAAGATATTATTAAAGTTTTAAAAGGAGAGCCATGCTTTTCGAACCTAAATACCATGCATCACGCGCGCACAATCCACTCATTGAAACCTGACTTACATTTATAATAGCATAAAGAAATTGTGTATTTTAATAATTCATCACACATCATAAAAGTATAGAATATTAGCTATATCCTTTCAAAAGTGCGACTATCCAGCCAGAAATTAAAACGTTAATTTACACAGGAGGAAATTTCTTTCTAGATATAGTTTGTACAAAAATCCGGGCGGCATGATTTTACATGTCCGCATGTGCTGACTTGTTTAGTGTTAAGACGAGTACATTGATGTGTTGTTTACTGCAATCAAAGAAAGTAAGGAATCACCGGAAAAGTCCACACGACGAATAACTTAAAATCAGAATCAATTATATGTAAAATTTTGTTGTATGTAGGTAAAACTAAATTGTTTGGCAATACAATGTAGTCTGTTTCAAATCTTACTCTTCCATCATGAAACCTTTGTTCATTTGAAATTCATATACAAGTAAATAAGAAAAGTGCTTTATTTATTTTAAATGGTGTCTACGTGTAAAAATATTGCAATGAAATATATTTGAAACATCAAAATGAGCATTGTAGCACAAGTCATACAGGTGCATGTCCATTAATTTACACTTTTTGTTCGGACACGGAATTAGAGAGACCTCCGTGGTTTGGATAAACATAATTTATACTTTTTTATAAAAGTTACCCAAACGTTGATTTAAAAGTGTCAGTCAATGTCAATCATTTAAGGTAAAACACTGATCAATATACTGTACATGTATATTAAGATGACAGATCGTGACAACATAGTACTGATTGGTTGTATATTAGTACCCTCCTGTGAAACTAATTTAGAGTATGGTCTTGGTGGCTTATCTTGATATTAGGGGATCTATGCTGTTTATTGTAAATCATTATATAATTATACAGCACCTAGAATTTATTTATGCGTTAGGGTTTCAGCACCTTATCATCTGACAAGATTTTATTTATGCATTAGGGTTTTAGCACCTTAACTTCTTAAGTATCTGTCTCACTTTAAAGTGTTATGTTTTTCCCATCACTCGAATTGCAGTTCAGGTCACTTTTTGTGAATTAAGATTTACAATCCTTATATTAAAAACAAAATATTGTTAATTGTGATGTTAGTTTGAAGAGCAGTTGTATATAAATAATGTATTTTTTAAATTAATTTATAACAATCAACTGATATCATAATCGTCATTTATACAGCTTTTTAAGCCGAATTTGCCCGAAATGGCGCGTATGTAACCAGCGAGACATTCCAATAAATCGTTGTGGCTCTAATATACGTGTAGTTTTATTCAAAGCCTAAATAATTATGTCTTTGTTTTATTACAATCCATAATAAACAACACATAACTTGTGAATTGTATTGGTAAAAAGCACGAAATGAGACATAGCAATGATCCAGAGTTAACTTGGTCTAATGGCGGTAATGATGTAGTATTGAAAGAACCAGGTGAAAATACTTGCGCTTTATATTCCCGGCAAAATATACATTTATCAAAGTACAAATATACTCTGTATCTTAGCACTAACGCTCAATTTAAAATACGAAATGTGCATGACAATCAACCGAATTACAAAACAACATTAATACAACTACAGATCTTTTTGGAAATAAACGCCCGATAATTGACCATTGTTGATAGATTAAAATCCGAGAAATCACACGTTTCCTCCACATCCATAACATGTAACATATTATACATACATTGTTAGTACATTATAAACATCTTTATTGAAAAAACAACAGCTACAAAATATGCACTTAACGAATAAATCGATTAAATAATCTCTTCGCTACTGCGTTTATATTGTCGTTAATTTGTACAGCCCTCGTTTGACGTCACATCCGGTTACGGGAGGTAACTCTGTACATACGATTATCGCTTAATTGAAAGGGTCTATATTGTCACTTCCAGCACGATTAAATATGTAGATTGTTTCTAGATGGTATAATGACAATAGGATATTGACATCTACATCACTTGCGAATTGTTGCATAAAATTTTACCAACATGGAACGAGATTTTAGACGAAACGAATGTCCAACGAACACTATGCATGCACGCCACGGTCGATATAGCACTGATGAAATATGCACTAACTTACATCAACATTTGATATAAGCCTTATTATCCCCTCTCTTTGATGAGAGGTATATTGCTTTGCTCATGACTGTCGGTAGGTCGGACCACATTCTTCAACACATTAACATTTCCGAGGCTTATTCATCTTTCCTTTTCTTGATTTTTACTTTTTTTCGATATACTAGTATACATACTTATCATCACTAGTTACAGAAATTTCACTATCTATCGATATTAAATGTTTATATTCCTTGCTTTCTAGTTACAGCGTCTATTTCGACTTGTCAGCCTTTCAGACTGAATAACACACGGCTTTGATTAGAATTTTATACACTAATACCCCTTTCAAAAGCGAATACGTATGTACATTTTGTTTTGTTCTGACCCTGCAAGAGAAATATAAATACAAACAATACTTAATTACGCATTTGGTACATGCATACTAACAGTTGTATGTATGGCATCATCTGTATGCGAGGTATCGGGTTGAACGGTGTGGTAGTGGTCTGTGTTGATACACCGTCAGTTATAGCTACATATTTACTTGGTTGGCCTGCTTCCATTGTTGGCCTACTTGCCAATTACAGACAATCTCTCCCAATCTATCACTGGTAGTGATTCCTCACTGACAAGCATGTCGGCACACTTCTTTATTATAAATTTTGATTGTCAATCATGGCAGGGTATCACGCATTAATTTCTGTAACAATGCCTTTGATTAATACTTAATTTAATCAGTGGTAGGAGACAATTGAAGGAAGTTTGTACTCTAATAGCATTATTACTGTGTTAATACATTCTAGAGCAGTATAAGCATAATTATGTAAAATGTTTTGTGGCCAAACAAAAGTGTGGGTACAAAACGCTGGCTTAGAATGAGGTCCAAAACGACCTTATAAGACTAATAAATATTTGTTATTTACATCGTAAGGCGCTTCATTTCATGAAAATCCAAACTTGTCATGTTGACAAGACTGAAGTTGAAAAATCTTGATTTGCCATAAGTAAAGAGTGATTGTCAGACAGCTTATCTTGTTCTCTTCAAATATTGATTTTGTAGTTACGACCTTTTTTATTCTAGGTCAGCGATATAGCAATGTCGGTCTGTACGTAACGCAAATCGTGTGTTTTGAAATCCTCTTATTTTTAAACCGTTGGGAATATTTTCCAATTTTCACTTACGCTGAAGACCACATTTGAACATTTTCGGAGTTTAAGGTGGTTAAATATGGGTACGATGGTTAAAGGTGGTTACGATATCAATTTACCATATGAAACACCTATAACTCCGAAACACTCCTAAACGGGTTTTTAACTTACGTCTCTTTTTGTCTTCATTGTGATTGATGGTTTTATAAGTGGGACTAATCTTGTTAAGCAATTGATCCAAATAAATCAGTCTGACATACGTGCTACTGTTTAGCCAATGATTAATAGGTAAAATAACATAAACCGGAATGAGAAATTAAACGATGACTCTAGATATATCAAATGTCAAGTTCATATGCTAATATTGTCCAATAAAACAGAAAAATGAAAATCAACGCCCAGTATAAACTATCAGACTCTACTTGTCGCGGTGAAGTAATGCCATATACGACGTGGTAAAAACAGATCATTAAAATTCGGACAAAGAAGGCAGTCCATAAATTAAACAGCCATGTACATGAAGGATATCATTACATACTTCGCTCACACGACACAATGCCAAAAACACTACCCAACGAAAAAATAAACTTTACAGCTGAACGACAGGTCTATAGCCAGCTGTCAAAAAACTTTGTAACCCAGTTCCACAAATAATACATGCATGGTGTATGACCTAGATTATAACAATGTATCTAAGTTTAGTTATTCATGCCTTCAAGACGAATTTAGCGATTGAAACTGGAATTTTGTGCGAAGCCAGCCAAATATAATTTAAAATCTACCCAAAAATGGGATAGCGTTTGTCAATTTATTTCAGCAAATTAGTTACATGTATCTAACCATATTAAATGCCAATCACTGCGCTAATTTACAGTACTAAAATTTGGTCTGTTGAATGGCATAATTGAACACGACAGCGTATCATCGAAATAGTCTAAACATAAAGGATAACACTATTTCCAATTTGAGTAATAACGCGATCATCAATCGCTTTAGTGTTCTTACTGGGAATAGTAGCCGCAAATGATGAACGTTAGTTTGAGAGACTGGATTTTGAATTTTAGTTATTAACGGAACATTTAGTACTTTGCTATCGCAATCAATGTCAATGCAATAACAAGGTAAGGATTAAGAACCTGCACATAAATAATCTATACGTAATCATAAGGCGTTTCTTATTAGCCAGATATTTTCATGAAAATCGGAACTTGTTTCTAATGAAGTTGTAAAATCAAGGGTGCATTTCAGACAGTGTTTCCTTGTTTTCTCAAAATAGTGATACTTACGACCTTCTCATTCTAAGCAAGGGACATAGTTAGTATCATTTCGTGCTACTTCTACAGCACGTCTTCCGTTGCCTTAATTATATCAATGATTGTTATATCGTGTTGAGCCACAATGGTTGGCTGATAATGAGAAGGTCGTTACTACAAGATCTTTTCAAACTTCAGTTTGGTCAATATGACAAGTTCTGATTTTCATGAAAATAAGCACATAAGAAGTTTCTTATGGTGTCGATTTCAAATATGCATTAGTCTTATAACCTACTCATTCAAGCCAGCACAGTGTCACTGGAGCCTAAGGTTCGAATTGATATAATATTATTATTGGCACTTCCGTGTTGCTTTCTACCGTCTAAAGTTCAGGGGGTATCTATATTTCCATCGGTATGGAAAAAACATGTTTACCTGTGAAACTAGTGATTCAACTGTTATAATCATCACATCAACCAAATGTATACGTAATGCTAACACGTGACAACCGCTAACGAAACATTCAATACAGAAGGGCACATAAAGTACAAACTGTATGTCGGGATACACCTTGGTATGCATCGCGTTTGGTGACAACGATTTTGCACATTCGAAAATAATTATATCATTGACAAAGCAAGTTTCATTTCGCGCTATAGCTTGGCTATTTTAACCTGAGCCGGACCTTTATGTATGAATATATTAGTTCTTGCTTTGAATATATCAATTTCCGCAAGCAAATCGTGCAATGTCGGTATTTCAAACTAGTGTTTGTTTTATATCTCGAGCGTTTTCGTGATATTAACTGTTAAATTATGCTAATCAAAAGGTCAGGCTCGTGTCAAATTTGTCAAGCTATACTACTACAGCACAACTTTCATGTTTTTAATTATATCAGTCAGTGTTATGTCGTCTTGAGCCACAATGTCATTGAGCCTTACGTTCGAATTGATATAATACGTCAATTGTTTATATCGAGATGTAAAGCTTGTTTGTTGAGATGAATGACGCTCGGTGACAAGAGCTATTTCCAGAAGATTTATTCCATTCAAGAAGGGACGACGTAATTTATATGAGATTTGCATTGTACATACTAACATCGACGCCTAATCAAATAACCAAACCAAATAAATAGAAGATAATTCTTAAGGTCTCGTTTTAGTCATCACCGGAGGCCATTTTCTCAAAAAGATGTCAATTGTAGACCGTAATAGAAAGAAAATGAGGACGATATGGCTCAGAGTAACCACGTATTCTGCCGGGAGAGTTATAATAAAGCACATGTAATGTAATTGTGTCCCATAAAAGCATATATTTGTCAAAGCGACTAATTAAGTTGTTATCAGGATGGACATATTACGTGACGTTTTGGCTTACCATTAATAAAGCATCTGTCAATGACCGTGAAGTTTGGTTTTATTCTTACACTGATTTTAAAGACACTTTCGACGTTCAAATATAGAAAAGAGCTACCCATGCATCATTATATTCAGTGAAACATGTCAATTTATGCACGAACCCAACTCAACTGCATGTACATGTATAGAAGTTGAGTCAGTTTCAGCCAAATACATTAGTATTTTGTAAAAACATATTAAAGGCACTAAGCTCCAGTTGGTAAATTGCAAACTTTATCAAAAACTCCCTTTAAATCGCATTTTTGGCTTGACCGACCTAATACATTTACGACTCTGGATTTATCTTGCAGAAAAATAATCGCATAACGACGGTTTATTCACAGGTTAATACACGACACAGCCGGGCCGGAAGGCGATAATCGGCCCGGAAAATTAATAATCACCGCGAGGGCTTTACTTCAGGCCAGGCTCTGAAGTGTATTAAAGTCTTTAATACAATTGTTGAATTTAAAAATTCAATGGGAGTTACAACAACACACGGTAAGTAAAGCTCATAGAAATTTTCAGTCATTTATGTTGTTAATCTTGTACATTCATAAAATTGTCAAAGCAATTTCAACGTAACGTCATTTTAGCTCCAACATGACGTCATTATGACTCCAACGTGACGTCATGTTAACCTGGATAACGTAACGTGCGTCCGTTCAACGGCCCGATTACGATTATGAGATTGCGGACCGGGCCAATATGCGATAATCACGTGATGGTCATAATCAGCCTGAAATTGGCTAATTTTTGTTACTATATTTAGTAACCAGTGTATTAATACCTTTTAATACACTTGTTACTATATATAGTAACAAAAATGAGCCTATTTCAGGCTGATTATGGTCATCACGTGATTGATTATCGCCTATCCGCCCGGTCCGCAATCTCGTAATCGCTGAACGGGCGCACGTTACATCATCCACGTCAACATGACGTCACGATGGTATTAAAATGACGTCACCTTGGAGCTAAAATGATGTTACGTTGGAATTGCTTTGGAAATTTTATGGAAGAATAAGATTTTCACCATCAATGACTTTAGATCTCCGTGAACTGAACTAAGCGTGAGTTGTTGTTATTCCCATTGAGTTTTTAAATTGAACAATTGCATTAAAGACTTTAATACACTTCAGAGACTTGCCGGGATTTGATTATCGCCTTCCGGCCCGACTATGTCGTGTATTAACCTCTAATTAAACCCCTACTATCTATTGCGTGACTAAAGCAGTAAAATATAAATTTAGCGAAGAAGTGTAAAAAAAACCGAGAAAAGCCGTGACCTAATAAACGGACGGTAAAACATGTTCGGGGGAGAATACTTTATGTATTCGTTAAAAATAATAATGTAATTGTAACGTCAACACAACGTGCTTTCATCATCGAAATGGAGTTTAGTCCATTTAACTACATCATCTAACCACATGCCGTATATAAATACCGTATTTAGTATTTTGATTAAATGATCATAAAAGGTAACATAATCCATGACCAACTATAATTGTAAGAACAAAAGTAATCAATTCGTTATTGTCTTCCTCCTAAATATATAATACAATTACGCTGTATAAATTTCTGCAGCATTTCGGATATATTGGATACTATCACAATCGGCAGTTTCTGACTGAGACATGTCAAATACTTAAAATGGTGATAATGGCAGACGTTGATTCGATTGGCGATAAGATCTGAGAACAATATGTATGTATGCAACATGTCAGAACTTAGAACATGCTTAACAGAATTTATAGCCTTAATTCGCTGATGAAGCATGTCCATTTATTGCCGAGTCCGCTTGTTTAAATATGACGTATGAGTAGGACGAAACAAGAATGAGAAAGTCAGATCATAGATCATTGATGGAAAAAAGATAAAGATTGTCAAACAGGTTCATCCCGTGAAAGTCTATTGCTTTTGTCTTCCATAAACTTGTAGTCACAAATTTCCCACGGAGCCCTGGTCGCGATAGTGAATGTTTTGGTTTAGATAAATATCGTTTTTGTTCACCATAAGTTCAATCTTCCGTTACACCGTTTGTGTTCGTATTCTCAGCAGAAATATGTTGAAGTACGGGTTAATACTGAATATTGCAGCAAAATCAACAGTGTTCTTATCCTGATCGTGACTAGTGTCAATGGTACGCATTGATCTATCCCTTGTCACTGCCGTTAGTTCTAAAATAGCAACAACTAAAGTTATGGCCATGTTTGTCGGAAAGGAGGAGATTTATGATGATAAATAGTTCTCAGTAACACCATGACTTGACTTTACCCGTGACCGCTAAAAGGATATTAAAATGGAAAAAAAACACTTAGGCAATGGTTGAAAGCGTTGATTGTTTCTATCTAGATGATTGTCTTCTAACAGGGCAATGACCGGTATGTAAAATTGTGAATAAGCTACCAGGTTTACAGCGCAACCCGTATACGTCATAGAACGAGGTTAATGGAATTTGGTATCTTTATTTAATGTGTTAAGTTGTGCATCAGAATCTACTAATGTGGAGATAGGTTTGTCGGATACTGGTGAACACCACACTACATGTATTTGAATATGTTAGGAGGCGTATTTCCGAATTTTGGAAAACGAATACCTAGAAGTACTTCATAATATATCTTGCTCGGCGGCCGGAGTTCCCATAAAAATCATATTGAAATGTTTCGACCCTTACAAGGTGTAACAACATGTGTTCATACAGGGAAGTTAAATTAAGAATATATCATCTGTCGGTCTATATGTTACTTTTGACGGATGATCATATTCGCAAAATATTTCACTTATCGTGTAGTCAACTTGTACCAAAACACTACGTCATTAGGCGCAGTATTACATGGGTTTGAAGGTACTAGGCGCTACCACAGGCACACAGTGTCATCGATTTAATAATCTTGCATAAAAAAGAACGTAGATCTAGTAAATACAACAAGGTAGCACAGCAGTCATAATCTCAACCGACGGAAGTGATGCAATCCAAATATCGATTTACCGTACCCCGACTGCGCGATCCACTACGCTTACGCGCTGGAACCGTTCTCGATTTAAATATTGTTCAAAGTAAACAGTTCTCGGTTGAAATATAATTTAAATATTTGGTTTGTGCTACAGCAAATGGCGGAAAAAATCACTGGCTTACAATCGACAGTTTGGTCAGGCTCATAAGAAGGTCATTTTCAATATGTATGAGTCTTGTACCCAGAATAAATGTTTGATCCCGCAGGTCATTCTGGCTAATGGACTGGATAGTGTCCGTCAGCCCGAAAGACATTTTGTCAGACCGACAAACTTAAAGCGACACAAACCATATGTTATCTCTCGCATTTTTCACTATGGTACGATAAAAAAAAATTCTCGAATATATTCTATTATTTTGCTAAACGTGTCTTCTTTTAGCATAAAGTCTTCAGGACGATCTCCGTAGCAACACTTAGAACTTTCTACAAATCTCAAATTTGCCTTAAGTGTATCAGCTAAACTGGAACATGAAGATTAACACTTATTAACATTGCTAAAGAGCTACAATAATCACATAGAAAGCATGGATTATTCCTCATTTCTTCGGAAATATGTCCAGCTCAATATTTTAACTTAAGTCAAAATATTAAAAATTTCAATTACAATGCTTTGTGAGTACAACCCAGATGTCTGCATAAGCTAAAGTTGTCTCAAAGAAGCACTTAGTTGTAAAACTTTTGTTATCTTAATTTAACTGTGATACAAGTACCCTTTAATTAAAAATATCAACGTAGTCTATTGTTTGAATTTAAGCATTGTAATACAGCTTTTTGCTTTATGCCTCTACATAACATACCCAGCCGTAGTCGGACTTAAGCCTGTTCTTCTTTGCAACATCATGGGGTTATCTGAATAAGTATGCTAGGATGTGTCTCTGAAAGAGGCGTGCAACATTTTAATAGCCTTTCCTGCTCCCGAACTAACAACATCGACAGTCTAGTTTGGGTGTCAAATGAGATTCTGCAGTTTTATGGGAAGGGCATCGCTCATGGTCCTCCAGCGAAGAGAACTTGACTTTGAACTGTCACTTTCCAATTTGTCAGTGTTATTTAAATTACTGGTATTAGAGGTTTTAGCTTTATTGTACTGTTTATATGATGTGCTGGGCACTACTTTAGAGCCATCCTCATATTTGAGCCATTCAAAATCATTTAGACAAGAACTTTTGAACTTGACAGATCACCGTGACTTTCAACAGTGTTGTTTTACATTGATACCGGTCTGTGCAAAAGCATACGGCTACATCAACACCGACCGGAGTACAAAAAACATATACTCGAAACGTTATTGGTAGCTATTTGGCCGAAGTTTTTCAAATAAAATATACGCCGAATTGTAAAATGAACTTCATTAATTTCCAATTTTCGGCGACGATTACGTCGGAAATTTTGGGCTGACGTTTTAAAACACTTCACCGGCACGGCTTGACCGGTCGTCGGAATCGTCCGACGGTTATCGCCAAGAATGTATACCATTCCACTCTAACCACTTCCAACGACCTTTTTATTCTAAGCCAGCTATATATATTCAGTGAACATGACTACATTGTAATGTAATTTGTAACTTTTGTACAATCATCAATCATCAGTGAAGCCTCATCCGTCGTTCTTTTGAAAACAGAGTGAATGTCCAGCAGTAGCGGTCAACAAGAAGCCATATGTCGACAAGACTGTTCCTAATAAGGAGTTAATTAAATCATTTGCCACTTATCTCTGAAAAGTTGTCATCGGGGTATTATAGAGAACAGATTTGTCTTGTAAAGTTGTATCTTTCTTCTTCTTCAAATATTGTGCAGCGCTCCTCTGGAGCATTGTATCGGAAGTATCCAGTAGAATTTGATTACGACATTCCCTTAATCAGCGATATTCAAAATTGTACGAATAATCAGTTGTCCTTATAATTCAATATAGATATGCCTAGATGAATATCTCGATATATGAACAGTATACTTTAAAGTGAGTTGTGATTCATTACTGATGCTTTATCGTCATTCTGAGTTGAAAAACTCTGCTCCGGATTCTACAATTACAGCTTGACTTTCCTTATGACAGTCATATAAACCTTCGCACCAATATTATATTTATAGATTCTCCGACTGGTATTAATGACACCAAGAGTTCATCCGAATAAGTGTTTGTTGTATATTGCGCAAGTGTAAAACCTATTTTTAGAAAGGTGTAAAATTGATGTTTCGGCTGACTGTAAAAAGAGACAAAAATTCTAGAAGCGAGCATTTCCATTTAACATACCACACCTATCAGGGTCAGTATCTATGTCCTTGTCAATGAAATCTTTACCTGCTATTGTTGGTGCGATGAACACTGTTACTGCGTACATAATATTAGTTATGTATTGAGATTCTTGGAGTGGTTATTGTCTACCTTATGCAATAAATGGCATCGACTTAATTCACACTTTATCGTGTTTCTGATTCATTAAGTTCAGTGGCTTCCTATTTCTTATATTCTGTTTTCAGCTAGTTCCATTATGCTTATATAAGTCACCGAGCTTGTTCCATATAATGGTAAATAATATATTCTAGTACCGAACCCAAATCCAGTAGAGTATTAGCAAAACTGTCAAGAGTGCACTCCTTCAATTGCTGTCTTTATATTTGGATTGAGGTAGCAAAGGGATGTTAAAACGTCACATTGAACGGGAATCTCACCAACATCTAATTCTTCTCGGTGACCACAGTGTAATAGTTTCGTACACTCCTGAAATAGCATACGCCACATTGATAAATACATGTATCAACAATTGCCTTTATGAGTATCAGCTTTCAGAGCAATGATAGAAAGTCCAATTCCCTGCCGCAAAAATGACTAAATTTGGCTAGCGTAATTGAAACAACCTTCTGAACTGAACAACTCACAGTTCGTGTAATCGATGCTTTATAAGGATTCCATACACTGTCCCAATTGAAGGTACTAGCTCTTAGATGGTCTTAGTATTTCCTATTTTTTCGATTGGAAGGGCCCCTGCTAGGAGAACATCTACCAGGAATGAATGTTTGTTGATCATTTCAGATACTAATTTGGCCAATCAAAATTCCTTAGAAATTTGTCTTGTATCTGACAGAGAGCACTTAATATTGTTGCACATTTTTGCGCCTCTATCTCCATGTCAAATAATTTTAGTGTAATAAGTTCTGATGCCATATAGGAACAACAACACATAATAGCTCTTACGATATCTTGGAAGCTCCCGTAAGCTACAACATATACCTTTTTTCATAAAACAGGACAAAATAAGTAAATTTAATCTTCAAGAGTCTGTATCGTCCTTCTCTCTTTCGGAATGTTGTTTGATGTTTCAAGTGGTTCGTTACCATGTGAATATCATTGATGACCATTGACTATCATTGACTAATGAATATTATATCCTTTTATCTGGTTTTGCAAACTCCCATTGCTCAATGAAGGAATCCACGAGTCGTTTAAGCATTTCGTTAGACTGGTCATATTTGACCTTTCCGTTTCCTCTGTTCCTTCTTCACTTTCCTTTCACCACCATGTTTGCTTACGCTCGCTATAACGGCATTAAAACACAAAGATTGAACCACCGCAATCTTTGCTACAGAGGCGATCTCCTGTTAGGCTACCCAACTGGCTCTTCTGCAGATTATATCATGACCTAAAATATGTTGTATTGATCCACTATGGCAAAACATCTACATCATTAATGTTCAATATTCTGGTGATTATGTAACTGGTGAGACGATAAACCAGATTTTGTCAAAGTAATAATCTGTATTTAACTATATTATATAATACCCGTGTTCAATAAATCTCTACATGTCACTGAAAACTAACTATCCCTCTTTTACGAATATATTACTGAAGTCTTTGTAGATCTATTAAGAACAAACGTGTACATATTCACCGGTGGACCCAGAACATCATAGTAAACAACTGCTACGAGAAAAGTACGACTATGAATACACTTAGCGGCACTTCTAACGCTACCGTTGATATATTTCTGTTTTATTTAAAACTCATTAATGCATTTTTATCTATGAAATTTGGCATACATATACAACAAAATTTGACACCAGTTCTGGCGAATTTTTCGCTCGATCCGACAATAGAATATTGCACGACACGTCTGAAGTCGTATATTGAAAGTCGCATTTTTATCACACAATACCGGTCATCTGTTCGTTATGTATACATGTAGTTGTCCCTTTTTCGTTTAATGTTTGTGCATATCAAACTTTTATTCGCTCATAGTTTTTAACAGTTATTAACGATATTTACCAAAATGATAGTAAACAAAAACCGTTGGCTTTGCGGCAAAATATAGTGTTTTCCGTACACATAGCGTGTTTGTTGAAAAAATACGATTCCTGCGAGTAACGTGGGTTGCGCTCAACTTGAAATATTAATTAAGGGTGAGAAATTATTATATCAAACTAAATAAATTCAATTCTACTGCGTACTATTAACATTCCTTATTCAGAAGAAATGTTAATTTTATCATTCACGTAGCTTTATTCGAGGCTAAATGTTTATTTTAAACGCATCGGATTTTTATTCAGATGATGAGCTGATCTTAAGGCGGTCTAAGCTTACCAGCTGCTATTTCCGTTACCTAGAAAATTGTAACGTAAATTTATTTTATGAATATTTTTATTGTGTACACTTATCGCATAACATTTGAAGCTGTAAATAAATAAAATATTGAAAATACTCAATTGACCCCTAATAAATACGCTATTTAACTTTGTGACTTGATCATTCCGGGTATCGTAAATTACGCTTTTACCACGAATTTGTATACCCATCAATTTCTGAATTAATAAGTGCAGCAATAGGTAGATACCTTAAACTAAAATTGGTGAAATTTGATAAAGTTATCTCAAACGATTCTCGAAATATCAAGAATAATAAAATGGCAGCGATAGAAGTGCCGCCAAGTGTACATTGCCTATCATTCATGAATTAGGTTCAACAACCTCAACTAAAATTTATTTAAACTAAACGTCTTTGCTTAATGTATCGTACTAAATCGTATTACGTTTGTCGTTTATGTGAATGGTATATATTGGGTTGGATCGTTTAAATAGCTCATTACATGTTACTATTTCCTGATGAGAACGAAAGCGTGCGAGAAGTCTCTCGTATTTAACTGCTTATCATCTAAGTCGAGTGATAATTGGTGCCCATTTCTCATGAGTTTATTGATCCACTCTGATTCCTTGCTTTAAACATAATGATACATAATGACACTACTACTCTTGTCAGTAATTGTAAAAGCTGTTTTGTTGACGTATATTGTTTGATCTTGCCGATAATTAACCTCATATTAATGCGATCTTCGCGTCACAACAGTGAGGAAAATCTGTGTAAATACAGATAAATTTGTTTTTAGCCACGACATAACATTTACAAAGGTTTTGCTTACTATTCTGTATCTATTTTGTGCTGCTTTTTTCAGAAATACTTTGATATATAACGTAGTTATGAACAATGTTTGTTGCTAAAAACACCCAGTCAATCAAATGCTGAATCTAGAATGTTTCCTGTATCTTACGTTGTTTACATAATTATATTGACTCATGTCTTTCTCCAGTGACCACTATTAGTGAATTTGCATTCGGTTATTGTCACATTCAGCACGATTACAAATGTAGATTGATTTAGAAGGTTTCAAAGATAAATGATTATAAGCCATGCAGTATGGTACAAAATTCGAGCGGAAATAAGTATTGCTTGTATTTATATTCATTTTGCAGGGGCCGAACAAATCAAAATGTATACTTATTCGCAATTGAAAGACTAAACTTATGATAAAAATGTGTACAAACAAAAGAATATAAATACAGACAGTACTTACTTCCGCTCAAATTTAATACATGTATACGGACAGCTGTATTGTATGATACTATCGGTATGCGAGGTATCGGATAGAACTCTTTGTAGATGCTCTGTCAGTTATACATGCAGTGACATATTTACTTGGTTGGCCTGCTTCCATCGTTGTCCTACTTGTCAATTATAGAAATCTTTCCCAATCTATCATTCACAGCGATTCCTCACTGACAAGCATGAGGACACACTTCTTTACTTTCAGTTTGGATTATCAATCATGGTAGGTCATCGCGGATTAATTTCTATAACAATGCTTCTGATTAATACTTAATTTCATCAGAGGTAGGAGACCATTGCAGGGAGTTTGTACTCTAATCGGATAATCACTGTGTTAATATATATCATATTTTTGCCCACACACATTTTAATAAGTGGGGTTTATGCCAATAGTACTGCCCGTATGTACGTTTTCCGAAACGCAAATCCTGTGTGTTGAACTCCTCATAAACCGTTTCGTGGGAATTCTTTCAAACTTTCACAGATAAACAACCCAAATGTATAGATGATCATATAGAAGGAATGTTTGCTGTGTCAATGTTAACCGGTCCTTTGTTAATTTTACTATATACCCCGATTGAAACACACGTGTACCATTGACACATTTCTAGTTATGATTGTGGCGTTAATACCAGAAGTAAACAAAAAGCATCTGCTTGTAAAACCAAATTTTCCACGGCATCATGTTACTTGTAATCAACAAAAGTGCGAATCAGTGTGACAAGAAGTCGATGATTTGACAAGCGATTTGGTACAAATCGAACATATTGTTCACGGTGAAACATCCATGTAATTGTGTCGTTCGTAGTTACGCGTTTGATTTAACTAATAGTATACAAAAGATGGGATACATGCCGATTTAGGGAACCCGAATTGATGTAGAAAGTATGCATACATATTGTACTAAAGTAGTATAAATAAGGATGATTGGGAGAATAAAATATATCTGTGTGATATGCAATTACCAGTCACTTTTCTACTGAAATTTGAACTCGGGTTAATAGGCGCCTTTGTTGACTTGTACATTACAGAGACTATTGAAGCGGGTAACATGTTTCTGTGATGTTAAATGTAGAACTGTAACATTTGGTATTAGGTAACTCGTTAGGTATACGTATGATTATAACGGCATCAACACACCTAAAATTGTATACATGTATTAATTTTTAGCGTGTATACACTCGTAGTAACATAAGAAGTCCGAGAAAAATAACTTGGCTTCGTTTTTAAAATAGCGGTAGAAACAAACAAAAGTTAGAAACAACATTTGGTGTTTCATGGGAAGAATTACGATATGCATTTGTCATATGAGCCTCCGAGCACTTCCAAATGTGGTTTCCAATCCAATCTCTGTCTAACACGGACTTCATTGTGATGGAAGGTTGGTCTTTGAGTCATTAATCTTGTTAAACAATTGATCCAAATAATTCGGTGTGACATACGTACTACTCGGTCAATGAGTAATAGGCTAAAACAACATTAACTTGAATGAGAACTTAAGCGATGACTCTAGATGAACCAAATGTCAAGTTCATTTTGCTCGTGTTGTCCAATGATACAGAAAAATTATCAAAACAAAACCCAGGACGGACTATCTGAAAAAAACATGTGATATTTATTATTCACGTGTCGTGGTGGCGGAAATGACACATTAAACAAAGACTTGTTTAGTATTGCAAAGGGACAATGCAAAAACAACTTCAACAGCCGAGCATATCAACACCAGATATCACAATTATACGGTAGATTGATTACTGCGCATGATTTAAGGATTAAACAATTAACAGCTGAACGACCTAGTTTCAACAGTCAGAAATCTGAAAGACCAAGTTCAATATATAAAACACATGATTAATGACCTATATTATTCCAATGTATCTTAGATTGGTACTTCATGCCTTCACGATAAATTGAGCAATCAAAGCTTGAATTTTGTGCGAAGCCAGCCAAGTATACATTGTAATTTAAAATTGGCTAAAAAGTGGGAAAGCATTTTTCAATTTACTTCACTGAAAAAGTTATCCGTTCATATCAAATGCCAATCACTGCGCTAATTAACAGTGCTTAAACTTGATCTGTTGAATGACATAATTGAACACGACAGCGCATCATCGAAATAGTCTAAACATAAAGGATGACACTATTTCCAATTTGAGTAATAACGCGATAGTGCTCTTACCGAGAATATTAGCCGCAACGATGAACGCTAGTTTGGGGGATTGGATTTTTTTGAATTTTAGTTATTAACGGATCATTTAGTTCTTGACTATCGCATTCGATGCCAATACATTGATTTAACAAGGTAGGTTACTTCGTTGGATTAAAACCTGCAAATGAATAATATATTCATAAGGCGTTTCTTATTAGCCTAACATGTTCATGAAAATCGGAACTTGTTTCTCATGTTGACCAGAATAAAGTTGTAATTGCTTGTTTCACTATTAGTAAGGGTGCATTTTAGACAGTTTTTCCTTGTTTACTACCTTCTCATTCAAAGCAAGGGACACAGTTAGTTTCGTTTCGTGCTATAGAGCGTTAGCGACTAAGCTGGACCATCAGTTCAAGTTGAGATCGCCTTCCGTTACTTCGTTGGTGTTTCTCACAAGCAACATGTCGTTGTTAGGGTCAATAATGAATTTACAATGCAAATACAACATTGTCTTACTTATTAATCTCATTGTGAGTAGTGTAAACCCCTTCGCAATGCTCTCCCTTGTCACTACTCTAAATTCTACAATTGCAACAGCTAAAGTTATGGTCGTGTTTGTCGAAGAGGAGGTGATTTATGATGATAAATAGTTCTCAGTAACACCATGACTTGACTTTACCCGTGACCGTTAAACGGATATTAAAATGGAAAATAGCACTTAGGCAATAGTTGAAAGCGTTGATTGTTTCTAGACGATTGTCTTCTAACAGGGCAATGACCGATACATGTATGTAAATTATGAACAAGATACAAGGTTTACATCGCAACTCGTATACGTCATAGAACGAGGTTAATGGAATTTGGTATTTTATTTAATGTGTATAGTTGTTATGCACCAGCCTGTACTAATGTGGAGACCTAAGTGGTTTGTCGGATACTGGCGAACATAACTCTATATATTTGAAAATGTTAGGAGGCGTATTTCCGAATTTGGGAAATCGAATATCTAGAAGTATTTCATAATATATCTTGCCCGGCGGCCGGAGTTTCCATTAAAACATATTGAAATGTCTCGACCCTTACAAGGTGTAACAACATGTGTTCATACAAGGAAATTAAATTAAAAATAATTGTTAGTCGGCCTATATGTTACTTTTGACGGATGATCATATTCACTAAATATTTCTGTTTTCATGTAGTAAACTCATTCCTAGACTTAGTCATCCGTTGCAGTATTTCGTGGAATTTTAGGGGAATGTCTTTGGGCCGCCTGTGTGCTACAGAAAATAGTGGAGAAATATCGCTTGCTTCGAATGAGAAGGTCTAAGTACAAAATCGATGTTTTAATTGATAAGTTTTACAAGAAAAAATACATTTTTCAAACAAGAATACCGTGGTTCCAACTACAGTTTGGTCTGGCTCATCAAAAGGACATTTTCATTGGTATCTGTCTCTAACCACATCTTACGACATTCTCATTCTATGCCAGCTAGCTATACATATTCACTGGGCTTGACTATATTCTAATGTAACTTGTAACAATTCTACAATCATCAATCAAAGATGAAGCCTCGTCCATCGTTCTTTTTAGCGGTCAACAAGAAGCCATATGTCATCAAGACTGTTCCTAATAAAGAGTTAATTACGACATTCCTTTAATTAGCGATATTTCAAAATTGTACGGAGAATCAGTTGTCCTTCTAATAAATTTATTCCATATAGAAATGCCTTAATATAATATAACTGGCTTAGAACTGGAAGGTCGTAATTACAAAATCACAATTAGATAAACAAGAAAAACCTGCCCGATAATTACATTTTATTTATGGTGAAACATGCTGTTTCTACTCCAGTTTGGTCAGCATGACAAGTTCCGACTTTCATGAAAATAGGCTCATAAGAAGCGCCTTGAGGTGCTGACTTTAAATATGTATCAGTCTTATAAGAGTGTGATAGCTAGTTACGACCTTCTCATTCGATGCAAACGATATCTCGATATATGATTTTTATGAACAGTATAATTTACAGTGTGTGGTATGGGCCGTACAGTGCTGATGGACCATCATTTGACTGTTTAACTGTAAATTACCACCAGTCATTGAAACTACACTACGCATCAACCCGGGAAAAACAAGACCGTTTCCACGGCTTTCCTCCGTGGGAGCGTGGATGCAAATGACTAGTGCATTAATACATATGCTAACTACGCACCAACCCGGGAAGTTTCCTTTTTCATCGACTTTTGTTTAAATTGCACCCCTTGGGTTTAAAAACACTGCTCCGGATGATGAAATCACAAATTGATTGTTCCTGACGACAGTCATATTAACCTTTCTTAGCAATGTTATTTTTACAGAATTGACCAACATTTACCGACTGGTTTTAACACCAGAGTTCATCCGAATAAGTGTTTGTTGTATATTGCGCAAGTGTAAAATCTAATTAATTTTACAGCTAACTGTTAAAAGAGACTTTTAACATAAAAATCCTAGAGGCGAGCAATTCCATGTGACAACTTACACCTTTCATGGTCAGTATGTTTGTCCTTGTCTATGAACTTTTAAGCTGCTATTATTGGTGCTATGAACACTGTTTCGACATAAAATTATTTGTGTTGAAGGTCGTAGAAGTGATAAATGTCATTAAGCTGAATCATAATTCACACTATATATCGTTTTTCTGAGTCCCTTTAAGTTCTCAGTGGCATTATATAACCCAACCGAATCTATTACTCAAGTACATTTGAAGGTTTCTGGCATCATCGTCTACAATATTTACAAATAGTGGTTCGTTCGATCCAATGCTTCTGTATAACACATGTTGTCAGGAGGCGTATACTGTTTTCAGCATGTCAGTCTGCCCATAGACAGTTTTTGCAGGATTCTTTCACTCATGAACAACCTCAATATGCAGATGTGCGTGAAGGAAAGAATTCGCGCTGCGACTATCTTCGTCGGAAGTAAGTCCCTTTGCCGACAGCTCTTGTTTAGGTAATGCACGTAATGATTTGGATGCAGTATAAAGTTCACTAAACGACGCTTGTACATGAAGTATTTCGTTCGACAAAATTTTAATGTAACCAAACTTTGGGTCATAAATGTACAATAAGACTGCAATATAACCATATGAACCACTAGCATTTATTAAACATTCCATGTCATCTCAATATAATCAGACACAATATGATATCCAAATGATACCGGTTAAAATACATTTTGAATTATAATTTACAACTATTGTAATGTTAGAATGATACTTACATGATTTATTGGAAAGATGGTTCAGGATTTCAAAATACTCCAGTCTTGTACGGAAGAGTTACTCACGTATATGCATTACTATTAAACAAACATGTTTACATATTCATCGGTGGATCCAGAACAGCATTGTAAACAACTGCTGCTTTAAAAAGTGCGGCTTTGAATACATTGTCTTTAAGGATTTGCATTCTTCAATTAGGTTGAACAACCTCAACTTTTATTAACTAGACTAAGTATTTAAACTAAACGTCTTTGTTTAATGTATCGTACTAAACCCTATTACTTTTGTCGTTTTTGTGAATGACATTATATAAGATTGGAAAATCTAAATGGCTCATTACATGTTACTACTTCCTGATTAGAACGATTGTGTGCGAGAAGTCTCTCGTATTTAACTGCTAATCATCTAATTCAGTGATAATTGGTACCCGATTCTCATGAGTTTATTGATACACTCTGGTTCCTTGCATCAAACATAATTATACATAATGACAATACTACTTTTCTAGTTAATTGTAAAAGCTGTTTTGTTGACGTATATTGTCTGATCTTGGTGATAATTAATCTCGTATTAATGCGATCTTCACGTCACAACAGTGTGGAAAATCTCTTTGTAAACAGATCAATTTGTTTATAGCTACGACCTAATGTACGAATGTTATACCATTCTGTTTGCATTTTTACCTTTTATCTCAAAATGCTTTTACATAAATGTTGAATCTTAAACAATTCACTATATATTACCATAAACTGCTTATAGTGCATTCGCGGCTCAGTAATCTTTGTTTATCAATATAATAAATGTATGACCAAAACAGGTATGTGCATAGCTGAAAAGACAAGATGGCCAATACCTAAATTCTAGAATATTGTCTAATGAAGCATTTATCTATGTTTACACATATTGCCTCATGTATTTCTCCCGTGACCACTATTGAATGTGTACTTGGTTTTATTATCACTTCCAGCACGATTCAATATGTAGATTTTTTCTAGATGGTATTAGAGAAACAGGGTAATGACCCATGCAGTGTATTACTTTCGAATGTTTGCAAAGAGTTCAAAATTCGAGCGGAAATAAGTGTTGCTTGTATTTATATTCATTTTGCAGGGGGCGAACAAATCAAAGTGTATACTTATTCGCAATTGAAAGACAAAACTTATGGGGAAAATGTGTGTACTAACACAAGAATATAAATACAGACAGTACTTACTTCCGCTCAAATTTAATACATGTATACGGACAGATGTATTGTATGATATCATCTGTATGCGAAGTATGGAATTGAACGATGTGGTGGTGGTCTTTGTTGATTAAACAATCAGATTTAGTGACATATATTTACTTGGTTGGCCTGCTTCCGTTTATGTTATACTTTCCAATTATAGAAAATCTCTCCCAATTTATCGTTAACAGCGATTCCTCACTGACAAGCAACGGGCACACTTTTGTATTGTCAGTTTTGATCATCAATCATGGCAGGCCATCGCGGATTAATTTCAATACCAATGCCTTTGATTAATACTTAATTTCATCAATGATAGCACATAATTGCAGGGAGTTTGTACTCTAATCGGATTATCATAGTGTTGATATATTCTAGAACTTGTGTAAGAAAATGTGGAATGTTTTGTGCTCACAAATAATTGTGCGTGTATATCGCTGGCTTAGAATATGAATGCCACTTACGCCCTCATAGTTCTAATAACTATTTCAAATCTACACAGTAAGGCGCGTCTTATTAGCATTGTGTTACGAAATTCGAACTTAAAATGTTGCTCAAACTGAAGTCGAAAATCTTGTTGAGAGTGATTGTGAGACTGTTGTTCTTGTTTTCTTAAAATGTTGATTTTGTAGTTACGACCTACTCAATCTAGGTCAGCGATATAGCAATGGTGATCCGTCTGTACCTGACGCGAATCGTGTGTGTTGAAGTCCTCATATTATACAACTGTTGGTTATTCTTTTCTACTTCCACAGAAATAAGTTGAATACCACATTTGGAGGTGCTCGGCATGTAATGTGGGTCATAGTCACTATTATGATATCAGTTTACCATATGAATAAAACTTCGAACACTTGAAAATGTTGTTTCCGAATTATATCTCTTCCAGACACGGACTTCATTGTGATGGATGATTTGTCTTTTGATTTTGTTAAACAATTGATCAAAAATAAATCGGTCTGACATACGAACTGCTCAGTACTGTTCGGTCAATGAGTAATAGTAAAAAAACATTAACTTGAATGAGAACTTAAGCGATGACTCTAGATGAACCAAATGTCAAGTTCATTTTGCTCGTATTGTCCAATGATAATGAAAAATGATCATAACAAAACCCAGGACGAAAAAGGCATGTGATATTTATTCACGTGTCGTGGTGGCGGAAATGACACAATAAACTTGTTAAGTATTGCAAAGGGCTAATGCAAAAACAACTTCAACAACCGAGCATATCAACACCAGATATCACAATTATACGGTAGACTGATTACCTTGCGCATAATTTAAGGATTAAACAATTAACAGCTGAACAACCTAGTTTCAACAGTCATAAATCTGAAAGACCTAGTTCCATGTATAAAACACATGGTTAATGACCTTGATTATCCAAATGTATCTGAGATTGGTTATTCATGACTTCACGATCAATTGAGCGACAAATTTTGAATTTGTGCGAAGTCAGCCGAATATAATTAAAATTGGGAAAGCATTTTTCAATTTATTTCACTTAAATAGTTATCCAATGATAAATGTATTAAATGCCAATCATTGCGCCAATTAACAGTACTAAAACTTGGTCTGTAATACATGTTGACCAGTCTGAAGTTGAAAAATCTTGTTTTGTCATACATTTTTTTTGTAAGTGAAGAGTGATTGCCAAGCAGTTTTCTCCTAATATGGATTTTGTAGTCACCACCTTTTCATTCTAAGTCAGCGATAAAGCAATGTCGGTCTGTACGTAACGCAAATCGTGTGTTTTGAAATCCTCATATTTTTAGACCGTTGGTTATATGTTCGGAGTTTAAGGTGGTTAAATATGGCTACGATGGTTAAAGGTGGTTACGATGTCAATTTACCATATGAAACACCTATAACTCCGAAACACTCCTAAACGGGATTTCTAACTTACGTCTCTTTTTGACTTCACTGTGATTGATGGTTTTATAAGTGGGATTAATCTTATTAAGCAATTGATCCAAATAAATCGTTCTGACATAATTACTTCTGTTTAGTCAATGATAAATAGGTAAAATAACATAAACCTGAATGAGAAATTAAACGATGACTCTAGATATATCAAATGTCAAGTTCATTTGCTCATATTGTCCAATGAAACAGAAAAATGAAAATCAACGCCCAGTATAAACTATCAGACTCTACTTGTCGCGGTGAAGTAATGCCATAAACTACCTGTTGAAAACAGATCATTGAAATTCGGACAAAGAAGGCTGTCATGTACATGTAGGACATCATTACATACTTCGCTCACACGACACAATGCCCAAAACACTACCCAACGAGAAAATAAACTTCACAGCTGAACGACAGGTCTATAGCCATCTGTCAAAAAACTTTATGACCCAGTTCCACAAATAATACATGCATGGTGTATGACCTAGATTATATCAATGTATCTAAGTTTAGTTATTCATGCCTTCAAGACGAATTTAGCAATTTAAACTGGAATTTTGTGCGAAGCCAGCCAAATATAATTTAAAATCTACCCAAAAATGGGATAGCGTTTGTCAATTTATTTCAGCAAATTAGTTACATGTATCTAACCATATTAAATGCCAATCACTGCGCTAATTTACAGTACTAAAAAATGGTCTGTTGAATGGCATAATTGAACACGACAGCGCATCATCGAAATAGTCTAAACATAAAGGATAACACTATTTCCAATTTGAGTAATAACGCGATCATCAATCGCTTTAGTGTTCTTACTGGGAATAGTAGCCGCAAATGATGAACGTTAGTTTGAGAGATTGGATTTTGAATTTTAGTTATTAACGGAACATTTAGTACTTTGCTTTCGCAATCAATGTCAATGCAATAACAAGGTAAGGATTAAGAACCTGCAAATAAATAATCTATGCGTAATCATAAGGCGTTTCTTATTAGCCAGATATTTTCATGAAAATCGGAACTTGTTACTCTTGTTGACCAAAATGAAGTTGTAAAATCTTGTTTTACCATAAGTAAAGGGTGCATTTCATACAGTGTTTCCTTGTTTTCTCAAAATATTGACCTTCTCATTCTAAGAAAGGGACATAGTTAGTTTCATTTCGTGCTTCTTCTACAGCACGTCTTCCGTTGCCTTAATTATATCAATTATTTTTATATCGTGCTGAGCCACAATGGCTGGCTGATAATGAGAAGGTCGTGACTACAAAATCAATATTTTGAGAAAAACTGCCTGACAACCACTCTTTACTTCTGGTAAAAGAAGCATTCAAACTTCAGTTTGGTCAACATGACAAGTTCCGATTTTCATGAAAATAAGCTCATAAGAAGTTACTTATGGTGTCGATTTCAAATATGCGTTAGTCTTATAACCTTCTCATTCAAGCCAGCCAGTTTCACGGGAGCCTAATAGGTTCGAATTGATATAATATTATTATTGGCACTTCCGTGTTGCTTTCTACCGTCTAGAGTTCAGGGGGTATCTATTTTTCCATCGGTATGGAAAAAACATGTTTACCTGTGAAACTAGTGATTCAACTGTCATAATAATCACATCAACCAAATGTATACGTAATGCTAACACGTGACAACCGCTAACGAAACATTATATACAGAAGGGCACTTAAAGTACAAACTGTATGTCGGGATACACCTTTGTATGAATCGCGTTTGGTGACAACGATTTTGCACATTATAAAATAATTATATCATTGACAAAGCAAGTTTCATTTCGCGCTTTAGCTTGGCTATTTTGACCTGAGCCTAGCCTTTATGTATGAATATATTACTAAGTTCTTGCTTTGAATATATCAATTTCCGCAAGCAAATCGTGCAATGTCGGTATTTCAAATTTGTGTTTGTTTTACATCTCGAGCGTTTTCGTGATATCAATTGTTAAATTATGCTAATCAAAAGGTCAGGCTCGTGTCAAATTGGTCAAGCTATACTACTACAGCACAACTTTCATTGTTTTTAATTATATCAATCAGCATTATGTCGTCTTGAGCCACAATGTTATTGAGCCTTACGTTCGAATTGATATAAAGCGTCAATTGTTTATATCGAGATGTAAAGCTTGTTTGTTGAGATGAATGACGTGGGTGACAAGTTCTATTTCTAGAAGATTAATTCCATTTAAGAAGGGACGACGTAATTTATATGGGATTTGCATTGTACAAACTAGACCGTAATAGAAAGAAAATGAGGACGATATGGCTTAGAGTAACCACGTATTCTGCCGGGAGAGTTATTATAAAGCACATGTAATCTAATTATGTCCCATAAAAGCATGTACTTGTCAAAGCCACTAACTAAGTTGTTATCAGGATGGACATAAAACGTGACGTTTTGGCTAATCATTAATTAAGCATCTGTCAATGACCGTGAAGTTTGTTTTTATTCTTAGACTGATTTTAAAGACCCTTTCGACGCACACACATAGAAAAAGAGATACATAATTATGCATCATTATATTAAGTGGAACAGGTCAATTTATTCCCAAACCCTTCTCGACTACAAGTACATGAATATAAGTTGGGTCGGTGTTCAGCCAAATTGTTGTAACCTAAAATAAGTCGCAAGTGCATGCTTGACTTGTGCGTCGAACATGTCTACGTGTAGTTAAAGTCGGAGCAAAATGATTTCTATGGACATATTTTTACTTGCCGGCTTAGCGATAAAATTGCCGCGTATTTCCAATGTGGTTTTGAATTAAACGTAATCATACTGAAACGACTGATTGTGCTGCCACTGCTTAATAAAGTTGGTTGCAAAAGTTACTGAATTATTAACTACATCATCAAACCATATGCCGTAAATAGATACCGTATATAGTATTTTGATTAAAATGATATATATAAGAGGTTACATAATCCATGACCAGCTATAATTGTAATCAATTCGTTATTGTGTTCCCCCTAAATAAATACTACAATTACGCTATTTCAATTTCTGCAGCATGTCGGAGATATTGGATACTGTCACAGTCGGCAATTTCTGTCTGAGACATGTCAAATAAGTAATATGATGATAATGACAGACGTTGATTCGACTGGCATGACATCTGAGAAGAATATGTATTTATGCAACATGTCATAATTTAGAACCTGAGTGTAAAACAGAATACGCTGTTATTATACGCTGATCAAGCATGTCCATTTATTGTCGAGCTGACTTGTGTAAATACACGAGTATGACGAAACAAGAATGGGAAAGTCAGATCATCGATCATTGATGGAAACAATATAAGAATTGTCAAACTGGTTTATCCAGTGAAAGTCTTCAGCGTCCGTTTCCATAAATTGTAGTCACAAATTACCCACGTAGCCCTGGTAGCGATATTGAATGTTTTAGTTTAGATTAATATCGCTTCTGCTCATTGTAAGTTCCAAGTTGAGCTCTATTACCGTTACACCATTGGTGTTCGTATTCTCACAAGAAACATGTCGTAGCTAGGGTCAATAATGAATTTTGCAGCAAACACATTGTTTTACTCATTTATCTGATTGTGAGTAGTGTCAAACCCCTACGCAATGCTCTCCCTTGGCACTTCTCTAAATTCTACAATTATAGCAATTGCTAAAGTAATGGGCGTGTTTGTCGTTGAGGAGAAGATTTATTATTATAATGAGTACACAGTAACACCATGACTTCACTAGTGACAGCTAAATGGATATTGAAATGTAACAAAGCACTTAGGCAATGATTGAAAGCGTTGATTGTTTCTATCTAGATGATTGCCTTCTAACAGGGCAATGATCGGGTATGTAAAATTGTGAATAAGCTACAAGGTTTACAGCGCAACTCGAATACGACATAGAACAAGGTTAATGGAATTTGGTATCTTTATTTTATGTGTTTAGTTTTTATGCACCAGCATCTACTAATGTGGAGATCTAAGCGGTTTGTCGGATCATGATGAACACCACTTTACATGTATTTGATAGTGTTAGGAGGCGTATTTCCGTATTTGGGAAAAAGAATATCTAGAAGTATA
This sequence comes from Spisula subtruncata, assembly GCA_963678985.1. Classification (NCBI taxonomy): domain Eukaryota; kingdom Metazoa; phylum Mollusca; class Bivalvia; order Venerida; family Mactridae; genus Spisula; species Spisula subtruncata. Next base: position 15,926,996 of record OY787673.1, on the reverse strand, counting down.
TTATACTTTATCTTGCATCCCATAAAAAATCATATTGAAATATCTCGACATTTACAAGGTGTAAAAACATGTGTTCATACAAGGAAATTAGATTAAAAATGATTATTAGTCGGCCTATACGTTACTTTTGACGGATGATCATCTTCCGAAAATATTTCCGTTTTCATGTTGTCAACTTGTACCAAAACACTTATTAGTCATCGGGCGTAGTATTACATGGGATTGGAGGGAACTAGGCGATACCGTCGTTTCATTAGGGCTATGGACCGCCAGTGTGATACAGCAAATGAAGGGGAAATATCGCTGTCTTAGAATGAGAAGGTCTAAGTACAAAATCGATGTTTTAATTGATAAGTTTTACAAGTTATAAGTTTTTTCAAACAATTATACACCAGTGGTTCCAACTACATTTTGGTCATGCTCATAAGAAGGACATGTACGTGTATATATCACATGTATCTATTGCAATATATATCTTTATATATCTTTAACCACTTCCTACGTCCTTCTCATTCTAAGCCAGCTATATTTATATAATATATTCCCTGGACTTTACTACATTGTAATGTAATTTGTAACTATTCTACAATCATCAATCAAAGGTGAAGCCTCATCCGTCGTTCTTTTGAAAACAGAGTGAATGTCCAGCAGTAGCAGTCAACAAGAAGCCATATGTCGACAAGACTTTTCCTAATAAGGAGTTCATTAAATCATTGTCACGTATCTTTGAAACTCTTTCACCGGGGTATAGAGAACAGAATTGTCTAGTATAGTTGTATTGGGAGTATCCACTAGAATTTGATTACGACATTTCTTTAATTAGCGGTATTTAAAAATTGTACGGAAAATCAGTTCTCCTTATACTATAATTCCATATAGAAATGTATTTAATACATATCACTGGCTTATAACTGGACGGTCGTAAGTACAAAATCAATAATTTGATAAAACAAGAAAAAACTTCCCAATAATTACAGTTTATTTAAGGTGAAACAGGCTGTTTCTACTTCAGTTTGGTCAGCATTACAAGTTCCGACTTTCATGAAAATAGGCTAATAAGAATCGCCTTGAGGGGCTGACTTTAAATATGTATCAGTCGTATAAGGGTGTGATAGCTAGTTACAACCTTCTCATTCGATGCAAACGATATCTCGATATATGATTTTTATGAACAGTATAATTTACAGTGAGTGGTATTGGCCGTACAGTACTGATGGACCATCATGATTCTTAATACCATTTGACTATTTAACCGTGAATTACCACCAGTCATTGAGACTATGCATCAACCCGGGGGTGGGGGGGGGGGTAACACGGCCGTTTCCATGGCTTTCCTCCGTGGGAGCGTGTATGCAACTGACTAGTGCATTAATACCATACATGTATGTTAAATACGCACCAACCCGGGGAAGTTTCCTTTTTCATCGACCTTTGTTTAAATTGCGCCCCTCTGGTTTAAAAACGCTGCTCCGGATTCTACAATCACAAATTGATTGTTTCTTACAGCAGTCATATTAACCTTTCGTACCAATGTTACAGAATTGACCAACATTCACCGACTGGTATTAACACCAGAGTTCATCCAAATAAGTGATTGTTGTAATTTGCGCAAGTGTAAAATGAATTAAAAAAAAGTGTAACATCAATTTTACAGCTAACTGTTAAAAGAGACTTTTAACATAAAAATCCCAGAGGCGAGCAATTCCATGTGACAACTTACACCTTTCATGGTCAGTATGTTTGTCCATGTCTATGAACTTTTAAGCTACTATTATTGGTGCTATGAACACTGTTTCGACATAATATTATTTGTGTTAAGGTTGTAGAAGTGATAAATGTCATCAACCTGATCCATAATTCACACTATATTTCCTTTCAAGTTCTCAGTGGCTTTATATCACCTCAACTGAATCTATTACTCTAGTACATATGAAGGTTTCTGGCATCATCGTCTACAAATTCAATATTGACAAATAGTGGTTAGTTCGATCCAATGCTTCTGTATAACACATGTTGTCAGGAGGGTATACTGTTTTCAGCATGTCAGTCTGTCCATAGATGGATTCTACAGTGTTTGCAGGATTCTTTCACTCCTGAATAACCTCAACATGTAGATGAAAGAAAGAATTCGCGCTGCGACGATCTTTGTCAGAAGTAATGTCTTTTTGCCGACAGTTCTAGTTCAGATAATGAACATGATGATATGGATGCAGTAGATAAAGTTCGATAAACGATGCTTGTTCATGTACTTAGGTAGACACAATTTCAATATAACCAAACTTTGTGTCATAATTAAATGTACAATAAAACTGCAATATAACCATAAACATTTGTTAAACATTCCATAATGTCTCAATAAAATCAGACACACTATGATATCCAAATGATACCGGTTAAAATACAATTTGAATTATAATTTTAATCTACTATAATGTTAGAATGATACTTACAAGGTTTATTGGTATCAGTAACTATTTTACCGTGACTCGATGAAGGAATTCATGAGTTGTTTAAGCATTTCGTTAGACTGGTCATATTCGACCTTTATCTGTTTTATCTTCGCTTTCTTCACTTTCCTTTTATATGCTTTGCTAACGCCCGCTTTATCGTCATGGAGTCAGAAAGATTTCACTGCCATATATGCTCAAAATGCAAGCTCTTGGTACCCATCTGGTACTACATGACCTTAAATGTGTTCTATTGGTCTTTCTTTCATCGCAAAACATTTATATCATTAATTTGTAACATATTGGTTATAATTTCACGGGTGGGACGATAAACCAGATTGTGTCAACGTAAAGAATGTGTACTTAACTCACTCGTATGATACGCGTGTTCATGGGACTTATATCTCACTGAAAACCAACCATCCCTCTTTTACCAGGCCCAGTAATTTTCAGACCTATGCATGACTTCAGGTTTTGAATCTTGTATTTTCCTTCCGTGTTTATGTCAAAACCTTGGAGTTTCGGGCTTGGCAATTGTTGCTTATTACCAGACCTGTTTACGAAAATATGGTTTAGGATTTTAAAATACTCCAGTCTTGTACGAACGAGTTACTCAAGTATATGCATTACTATTAAACAAACAAGTTTACATATTCATCGGTGGATCCAGAACATCATTGTAAACAACTGCTGTTATAAAAAGTACGGATCTGAATACATTGTCTTTAAGGACTTGCACTCATAAATTAGGTTCAACAACCTCAACTTATATTTACTAGTATTTAAACTAAACGTCTTTACTTAATGTATCATACTAAATCCTATTACTTTTGTCGTTTTTGTGAATGACATTATATAAGATTGGATAATCTAAATGGCTCATTACATGTTACTACTTTCTGATGAGAACAATAGCGTGCGAGAAGTCTCTCTCGTATTTAACTGCTAATCATCTAAGTCGAGCGATAATTGGTACCAATTTCTCATGAGTGTATTGACCGACCCTGGTTCCTTGATTCCAACATAATGATACATAATGACACTACTACTTTTGTAGTTAATTGTAAAAACTGTTTTGTTTACGTATATTGTCTGATCTTGCCGATAATTATCTCCTATTAATGCGTTCTTCGCGTCACAACAGTGTGGAAAATCTCTTTGTAAACAGATCAATTTGTTTTTAGCCACAACATTATATGTACGAAGATTTTACTTGCCATTCTGTTTGCATTTTTACCTTTTATCTCAAAATGCCTTTAAATACATACGGAATATCACTTCAGTGTGCTGATACGACGGGTCGTATTACATAGAGTTGCTTGTGTAATGCCGTATCTCGCATGGTATGGATTCGGAAAACTATGCATGGATGATACGAAAAATGTGATCCGTCGCGCAGTATTCCACTGTGCTATTTGTTCTGTATTTTAGACAATACATTCATTGGTATATAATAAATATATAATATGACCGCTGAACTCTGACCTTAAACAATTCGCTATATATTACCATATACTGCTAATAGTGCAGTCGCGGCTCAGTATTCTTTTATCGTGTATTACAAATTTTATGACCAACACAGGCATGGTTGAAGCCGAAAACGTCAAGATCGCCGAGCCAATTTCTAAATTCTAGAACATTGTCTTATGAAGCAGCTATCTATGTTTACATGTGTTGCCCACTGAACACTATTGCATGTTTAATTGGTTATTGTCACCTCCAGCACGATTAAATATGTAGATTGTTTCTAGATGGTATTATGGTAATATGATAATGACCTCTACATCACTTATATTACTTGCGAATTGTTTTACCAACATGGAACGAGATTTTAGACGAAACGATTCTCCAACGAACGCTATGCGTGTACGCCATGGTCGATATAGCACTGATGAAAAATACAGTACATGTAACTTACTATACATCAGCATTTGATGTAACCTTATTATTCACCCTCGTTGATGAGAGGTATATTGCTTTGGTCATGACTGTCGGTAGGTCGGACCAAATATGCTTAGCCCTGGTATCGTCAAATTTTACATGGGGTTGGTTAGCACCAGTAGATGACTTCTTTTGATTTTAAGGCCACCAGTGGGTAAAACGCCCCTTTGACAATTTTAGACTATTTGGCGGCCATAGGGACATTCTACAAACATCTCTTGTTTAGTTGCACATTGAAAGGATCCAATGGACGTGGTTTGTACAAAAACATCGAACACATATAATTGAATATTAGACCCAGGGGCAAAACGAAGGAATTTACTAAATAGACTCATTTGACGGAAAAACATACACGCGTAAAATATATGCACATTCATCAACACATTAACATTTCCCTGGCGTTTTCATCTTTGTTTTCTTGCTTTTTCTCTTTTCCTCGGTATGCAAGTATACATACTTTCCTTCACTAGTTACACCAATTTCACCATCTTTCCGAGTAAAATGCTTATATTCCTTAGTTCCATAACCATGCTTCTCAATTACAGCATTAAGTTCAACTTGCCTGTATTTCAGAATCGCCGTTGGGTGGTTTTCTTCTTGGTAATGAATAGCACATAGTTTTGATCAGAATTTTACAGACTAATACCCCTGCCAAATGCAAATAAGTGTAGAACGTTACACATTATTTTGTTCCGAACCTGCAAAAGGAAGATAAATACAAACCATACTAAATTCCGCTCGAATTTAATTTTGTACATATATATTGACAGCTGTATCGTGTGGTATCATCTACATGCGAAGTTTCGAGTTGAACGATGTGGTAGTGGTCTTTCTTGATTCACAGTAGTCATAGTGACACAATTACTTGGTTGGCCTGCTTCCATTGTTGTCCTACTTGCCAATTATAGAAACGCTCTCCCAATCTATTACAGACAGAGATACCTCACTGACAAGCATGTGGACAGATTTCTTCATTATCAATTTTGATTATCAATCATGGCAGACCATCACGGATTAATTTCTATAACAATACATTTGATTAATACTTAATTTCATTAGAGGTAGGAGACAATTACAGAGAGTTTGTACTCTAATAGGATTATCACTGTGTTAATATATTCTAGAGCTGTATAAGCGTAATTATGTAAAATAATTTGTGCCCACATATAAGTGTGGGGTATATCGCTGGCTCAGAATGAGGCGGTCAATGAAGACCTTATATACTAATAAATATTTGTAAATTACTTCGTAAGGCCCATCATTTCATGAAATTTGAACTTGGCATGTTGACCAGTCTGAAGTTATAAAATCTTGTTTTGTCATACATTTTTTTGTAAGTGAAGAGTGATTGACAAGCAGTTTTCTCCTAATATTGATTTTATTGTTACGACATTTTTATTCTAAGTCAGCGATATAGCAATGTCGGTCTGTACGTACCGCAAATCATGTGTTTTGAAATCCTCATATTTTTAAACCGTTGGTTATATTTTCCAATTTTCACTCACGCTGAAGACCTCATTTGAAAGTGTTCGGAGTTAAGGTGGTTAAATATGGTTACGATGGTTAAAGGTGGTTACGATACGAAACACGCCTAAATGGGGTTTCTAACTTACGTCTCTTTCTGACTTCATTGTGATTGATGTTTTTATTAGTGGGATTAATCTTGTTAAGTAATTGATCCAGATAAATCGGTCTGACATACGTACTGCCGTTAAGTCAATGATTAATAGGTAACACAACATTAACCGGAATGAGAAATTAAACAATTACTCTAATATATCAAATGTCAAGTTCGTTTGCTCATATTGTCCAATGAAACAGAAAAATGAAAAATAAACGCCCACTGTAAACTATCAGACTCTACTTGCCGCGGTGACTGAAATAATGCCATAAACGACGTGGTGAAATCGGATAATTGACAATCGGACAAAGAAGGCAGTCCTGAAATTAAACAGCCAGGTACATGAAGCATATCATCACATTCTACACTCACACGACACAAAGCCCAAAACATAACCCAACGATAAAATAAACGACAGGTACGACCCCGTACTTTCGGCTATCTATAGCCAGCTGTCAAAAAAAACAACTGAAAGACCCAGTTCCACAAATAAAAACACACGGTTTATGACCTAGATTATAACAATGTATCTTAGTTTAGTTCTTCATGCCTTCAAGACGAATTTAGCAATTAAAACTGGAATTTTGTGCGAAGCCAGCCAAATATAATTTTAAATGGGTACAAAAATGGGATAACGTTTGTCAGTTTATTTCAGCAAATTAGTTATCTAACCATATTAAATGCCAATCATTTCACTCATTAACAGTACTATCAATTGGTGCTCTGTACGATGGCGTATACATAGTTGAACATAACAAGAGTATCATCGAAGTATTCTAAACGTAAAGGCTAACACTCTTTCCAATTTGAGTGATAACGCGATCATCAATCGCTTTAGTTTCCTTACCGAGAATATAAGCCGCAAATGATAAACGTTAGTTTGAGCGATTGGATTGTGAATTTTAGTTATTTTACAACGGATCATTTAGCTTTGCTATCGCAATCAATGTTTATACATTGATTTAATAACGTAGGATGCTTAGTTAGATTAAGAACCTGCAAATAAATCAAATATCCATATTTGGCGAGGCAATCTTGATTGCATAATCGATGAATTGGCACGTCTGTGTTTTTGTTAATTTTTTTGTGTATGATGATCTAATGCAGCACTGAAATACGATTGTTGATTTGACAGTCCACCCGTCTTGTGTTCTTTTACACGAATCTCCTGAATTTTTTGGGGTTATATTCTCGAGCGTCGCTCAGTGTTGTGCGCTTGAGGTTTCGGTTTTGAACAGAGCCATGGGCTTTCCAAAAGAAAACTTGATTTTTACTGAAATACTAGTATTTTAGACCCGTGTTAATAGCAATACGACGGGTGATCTATATATACGAGGACTTTTATCCTAATTTTTGAAATATTGGAACTAGACTTATGATATTACTAGCAGATAAATCAATTATCTCGCGTTTCTTCTAGTTATTATAAGGACGCTTTTGACTTGATGATGTCACTATTTGTAACTACGGTGAAGCACGCACCGTCGAGCCTTTCGGGCGTAACGTTATCTCAGAGCAGCGGCATGCAATGGAAATCAACGTGAAACTTGTACAATCCTTGCGATATCTCCAAGATGACTTGACTAAAGTTTGCACTGATTCTTTTGCGCTCCAAACTGTCCCTTTTCATACGATTATTCCATTGTGTATGTGATTATAGGGTCTCTGCCAGACGGTTGTGTCGATGAGGTATGGAAAAACAGCAAAAAAAAGCGGTTGGGACTATTCCCGTTAAATTTGACGGAATAAGACTCACAGTACTAAACCAAATGTAACTGGCGAAAATGAAGACTAGCATTGGATACACAGCATAAAATCATTGACTTCTGATCAAAAGGGTTCTTTCGATATTACAATCTAAACTTGCTATGTCGTGCTAATTTCTTCATTGGAATAATCCAATCTTGTAAAGCCAATCACCCTTTTCCGAGATTAGTTTCAATTAACGCATATATACTATTTTTATTCCACCTCACATTCTAGAGTTGGCTATTAATGATTGTTTTAGTATTCAAAGAAATCAATCTTATGCATGAGGCCGGATATCAGTCCAGAAATGAGCTATGTGCTTCTAAAACGGTGACGTTAGGAATGGCGTCACATGACGTCGAACGTCACGCACTCCTAGCATGATTAAAACAATTTCATAAGTGCATTCGATCGGCGATATCTTATCCCAAACTTTATGCATGGCTGCCAATTTGAAATTGCTAAATGAAAACTTCTCGAATATATTGATCACTCCTCGTTTATAGATGGATAGTTTTAAGAAAAGATCACTATGTGACTATATAACCTCGCTAGGATTCTATATACAATCTGCTAGTATTTACTATAATCGGGATGCATGTTAATTAAACTACCGACACTCCCTATATTGCTAGACAAAATAATTTAAGAAACTTATCTTACGCTGTTAATTAATTAACTAGAATTGGTGAGAGTTTATGAGGTCAATATTGTCTTGTTTGTAGTATCGTATATTGTATCTTATGTTGAAGTAGGTAACATTATGTGGATTCAAAAAATGTACGCCCGTATTATAATCAAATCATAAATAAAACACATCACTTAGCCAATGCTTACCAAACGATATAAACCATGGTAGGATATATCGCTGGCTTAGAATGAGAAGGTCGTAAGTACAAAATCTATGTTTTGAGAAAACAAGAAAACAAGAAAACAAGAAAAACTGTCCGATACTTACTGATGGTAAAACTTGATTGTTGTTGCAACTTCAGTATGATCAACATGATAAGTTCTGATTTTCATGATAAGCGCCTTGTGGTGATGTTTTGAACTTTTTAAAAGTTATATGTATCTTATCAAAGGGAAACACAAAAAGAGCTATACTCAAAGATAGCATGGGCAAAATGTTGACTGCCAAATCAACAATACTCAATAGTAAGTAATGACTCAGACCAATTTCATATATGGTGTATAAACTGGGCTAAAACAATAAACATGTATAGACGTGACGTCAAAAGTTGCGATTCATGCTATGTAAAGTAATGTAAATGTAAATGGAAATGAGGAGTAATTAATTAACATTTATCTAATTTTCTTCCGAAAGGTATCACACTACATCTGTAAAGTTTGAGTAGACCAACAATCATTAAATAAATACATATCACTCTCGTTATACAGTTTTGGACCACATTCAGGAAGATGCCACGTGCACACATATATACTAAATATTGTCTCATAGTTCTATTGTGAATTTGCACTAACAATATACCGCCTATCTCGTTCAATCATTAGGTGTCTTGGACTTTGGTACGAGTTTATTCTCGACAATCGATAACTAGCCGTAGGACTATCCGACGACATTTTCGACCCTTTGTACCGAATACAGCCAGTAAATCTAATGCTATGATTCATGTACATGAGTAACTCGACAATGGTCCGTCCAAGCATCATCTGAGCATATCGTTTACCTGTGACATTTTCTCCTGTGAAGGCAGAAACAATTTGTAGTGCATTCATTGGCAATGTTGTCAGTAAAAATGTGAAAGACACAGTCAAAAGCATGATCGTTAATTTTTTGTTGCTTTCATTGGATCGACGGCTTTGTGATTGTTTCGCAAAATTGCTATATTTTGATGTCACTTGATTTTCTTGCATCATTGAACGTTTTCTTCGCGCACATAGCACTTTGCGAACTATGAGAGAATTCAGAACTGTGATGATACCAAATGGTACGAATGAATAAATAGCAGCACCCACCCACGGCCATATATCTTTAGAGTATATTTCACTCGCTTCACAAACGTATCCATCCCCAGGAATCTGTTTTAATTACACTGTCCAGAAGATGTGAGCGTTCACCCCACAAATGACAGTGATAATCACGAGGACTACTATCCGTGCACGATTAACCGTGCATATACGAGGGGCTCGTAATGGGCACTTGACGGCGATAAATCGTTCAATAGTTACTGCAATGATAAGCCACACTGACGTATGATTGCTCACAAAACCTAGGAAGTTGACCAGCTTACACATGATGTTTGAAGTATGTTTGATATCGATAGAAAAGTTCCCAACCCACATCCGGTGTATTCCTATATATAGGATCAAAAGATCCATCACGGCCAATACAGCCAAATAGCTGTATGTACTTCCTTTGAGCATATTTTTGGCCATTATCACAAATGAGAGCATATTTCCAAACGTGCCAAGACACAGTAAGATTGGTGGCACGTACAACGTAAGAAACCACTGGGGCTTCATGTATTCAGGAAACTGTAGAGTAATGTTTCGAAGTACTTCGTCTGATGAGTAAACTCTCTGTTGCATACACTCCTTTTCGATTTGTAAATAAACAATAAGAGCTTTCATTAACTTCAAATACAGTCTCTGAAAATCATGATCTAACCGGACACCTGCTATGAAACAAACGATGTAAGTAGGTCGTGCTATCCATGACGTCATGGTTAATCAACAACATGAATTAGTTGCTGGACAGGCTGCTGTTGACACATAACGTAATTATATATCAGTGCCCGTCTATTGACCTCACTTCAACCACAACATTCATGCTCATAATTGTTTATTACATGTCATTGATATCAATGCGTTACTTTTATACTATGCACTGTTGTAAGTGATTTGAACGTTCATATCACACCATGTCAACAAGAGAGTGTTATAGTCAGGAATGGTGAAGATTAAGGTGACGATCCCACAAAAGAAATTCTAGTAGCTTGTTAATGGTCAACCTCCATATATACTAGTAGCTTGAAGATCCTTGGAGTAATTGAACGGTAGCATTTTATTTGTTAAAAGTTTTAGTACCATCTGATCTACAATTATAGGGGTCATCTATCGTTGGTGAACTATCTCCGTTTATAAAGGCTCAATAGCTTTGTTTAAGTAAGTGAACGGAAACCATTTGATCTACCGACAGACATACATTTGCAAAGCAATTCATTGCTCAGTAATGTTGCAGGCTGTTTTGTATGAAACGGATGATCACTAACGTGCTTAAGACTTTGCAATGGGTGAAGATCCTGCTTAATATTGTATTATGACAAAAATACTTACACGCGCAAAGATTTCGATCATTGTCGTGTAATTGCCGACTTCCATCATGTTTGATGTAATATTGAAGGCACATTCCGCGTCCGCCATTCCTAATTGTTCCATTGACATATTTTATGATCTGTAAAATTAGATTAAGATGTTTTATTATATGCTCTACTGACAACATGTTAGATCTGGAAAATTAGATAGAGATGTTTCACTATATACTGCACTGGTGGTATTATGTTCAATGGTACTTCCCATTAAAACTGCTATTACGATATTGTTGCCTTTGTTAAGTAAATGCCTATCTGGATCATTGCTTTATATACAGATTCTATCTTCACATTGGTGTTTAATTCGCATATTGTCTTGTGCATCATCTATGATTTTTATTCAGTGATACTAATATTCTGTTTGTTAATTTGTTATAGCTTCGGTTACTTACTAATGCAGTCTATGTTACATATGCTAAAATATATTTTGCAACATCACTCGGTAATTGTTACAAATCAAGTTACAGTACCGTTTGTTGTTGTTTTGTTGGATTAACATCTTTAATTAATTAAATTAGTTGACTGCTATTTGAGTATTTCTCATACTAGTAATATTTCATTGTACATTTCAAAATCAATTTGACTTCACTTTTAACTATAATGGTATAATAGTATTTGTTTCTTAATTTGAAATGTTTGTTGGAATTTCAAGCAAAGATAGGGACCATACTTTTAGTTATCAGGCAACTGATATATTTTTCGCTTTAGAAGGAAATCAATGAGCCCACTGAGACATGTCCTTTCTTGGTACTTCACCTAATACCTTCTCACCAGACAGCTGAGGAAGATCTAACTAGCATCGTTTATCAAATGGACATTTTGCAGACTCGTACTGTTTAAGCTGATACGTTTATTTCTGAATGTGTCAAGTGGACGTGGCATTTGCAGACATTATTGCAAGAGCCGTAATTGCTATCTCTACTTGACTAGTATAATGGGTATTTTCCTGGAACAAAATTTCTCGATTGCAGGACCATCAATTAGTCTTACTTTGAAGGATATGACAAAAACTACAACACTTGGCGTGAAGTGCTTTGTGCATACAGTTATTACCTCAATATTACGTGACACAAATGCGTTACATGAGCAATAAAATACGTTAAACATTGCAGTTTGGTGTCATTCAAAGTCACGATCTGACACTTTTGGTACGATTTGTTACCACACTGCACGTTATGGTCTGATATTGATATAATTAAAACCTTAATAGAAACGTCTTGTAATATTGACAATAGTATTTTGTTTTGCATCACGTTTAAACAAACATAGTCATTCAAACAATGGTCATATTTAGTATTATTCATTTTAATCGTATTCTGTTGCTGTTGATGTCTATCACAAAAGCTGCCATACATAGAAATAAAAGCATGTGTAATTATAGGAATCATTATTAATTATAGAATGCACGCTACAGAAGAAGCTCTTACGAGTTGTCTTATAAAGCTATGTACCTATAATAGAAGTGAAGAAAGCTTTGTTCACACGCAATTTGTTCAGCTTTACAATGTATGCATATTGCGTCAAAATGACCTTCATACATCTCTATTAAAATGCCCTACGAAATTATAAAATAGCAGCTTCACATTATTATTTATTGTTTGTTTTGCATTGTTTTGTAAACCATGCATTATTAATACCCTAGGCTATCCTCATTCAATTCACCATTTTAAAACATGATTCAATGTTGTATTAAACAATGGTAGTTGATTTAAGGGAGTTCGGAAAAAAATATATTGAACGTCATTATCAGTTTTTGTTTAAGGTTTCAGCTAGAACAAAATTTGCAAGTGTGCAATATGTGAAGTGCTTATCAATTTAGCATAGTGGTAAATATAATATTAAACTTTATAATAAATATGTCATACTCATTTAGCCGTTCTCCATTAAAACCTGTTATTTTAACATTTTCTAATCACAATTCGAAACGAGGTTTTAAAAAGATAAAAAATAAGCAAAACTACTTGTTGTAACAATTTATTCTGTTTTAAGTAATTTACCCGTATAGTGCAGTATGTTAGCTTTAAAATTTCCGAAGAATCATTTTTTGCGTTGCTCGCATATGGTGACCAATTTCGGAAAAGTACTCTGATTCAGTAAATTGCTTAAAACAGTAATAGTCTATATTTGAATGCAAATAGTTTTTATTGTGATACATAATTTTGATAGATAATTTTGAAAGTTAAAACAGTTTCTAAAACATGATGCTGTTTTGAAAAGTTTATGGCAAGAATTGGTCAAATGGTGGTATTATGAAATACTTATAACTGATTTCATATTCGCGATTATGGACTCAAATGCAACTTCCAAATGTACAAGCTTTCTTTTTCAATTATGTTACATTATGGAAAATGATAAAAATTCTGTTTTTGCCAAGAAATCAGGTTTTCGTGGAGACTTGGCTCAAACACTTGCGAGGGTGAAAAATGGCGAATTATATTTTTTTACAAATCTTAAGTTATGTGCAAAAATACATAAGATGTTTTAAAGTGTGTAGTAGTTTTATATTTGCAATATTTTGCATTAAGTTAACACTTTGCAAATTAAATATATTGGATGGCGTATACATAATTGAACAAGACAAGATTATCGTCGCAATATTCTAAACGTAAAGGATAACACTATTTCCAATTTAAATAAAAACGCGATCAACAATCACTTTAGTTTCCTTACCGATACTACAGTAACGCCGACGTGTTTGGCGCGTTTTCCCGTGTGTTTAAACGCACGTAACACGGTACACGAACGGTTAATCTTTGGAAGCGTGTAGCCAATCAAATCGTTAGTCTAACCGTGTAGCCAATGATAAGCTTCGCAGGTATTAAGGAATTCGCTGGAATTTAAACGTGTATCCGCGTAGCCGTGTACCCAATCAGATCCAGCTAGCTAACCGTGTAGCCAATCAGATTGCTAGCTAACCGTGTAGCCAATCAGATTGCTAGCTAACCGTGTAGCCAATCAGATTGCTAGCTAACCGTGCGCGCCAAAGAAAATCGTCGCATGTAAATTAATTCGGTTAAAAGTTGCCGATTTATAAAATCAGACCTTCCCATTTAAATCATTATTGCAATAGAAATGATATATTTTAAGCATTGAAAAATAACGTTAGTATCTTAAACCATTGTAAAGCAGCCCATGAGCGGTGTAGGTGAACACAATTCAACAGGTCAAAGAATCAAGAATAATGTTCTCAAGATTGTCCGAACTTAAAAAGAATCATCAAGCAGGCCACAATAAAATGGCGGCTCGCAAGAAATTTAGAATCTGTTTTACTTATGATTCATACACATTTCAATTTTGGAAAGGACAATCACTACAGAGCATCACGTGCGGAATGCAGGTAAATTACTTGTTGTACTTTTTAATAATTGTGTGCATTGACATTTATTATTCAGCCTTTGAAAGGTGTTTAGGCAGGTATCAAAGTTATCTTTCTGTGGTCGTAACTTTTACTTACCAGTTCGTAGTCGTCACTCAGACGTATATTCAAGCCTCGCAGGTTTCTAGCGAATAATTAAGTAGGTTATGACATCTGTCATTTTCGAAAGGCAAAAAGCTTATTTTCAGGTTCTGACAATTTCAAATTAGACGATGTAATCTAAATCTCATCTCAGTGAGTCAGTCTGAGCTTTTCTACTTTCGGTTTGCCTTTAGATGAAATCACATTTTTCTTAAATTAAAATTCAGTCTAAATCTGATGTGATTATATAGTTACATGACCAATACTTGAATTTTCTACGATCTATGTATACATGCATGGATAGTTTAATATTTATTACTCTTGAGAATTTGTGAATGTTGAGGGCTGCCTTGCATCTTAGACATACTGGTCGGCGATCAGTTCCCGATGGCTATCAGTATCCAACATTTGATATTTTTTTATATTTAGCGTAGCTCTAAAATGAAGATATTTGGTATAATCAAAGAACTACACCAGGGGAACTTTTGTGTCAGAAAATCTACAATTCACGTAAATATAAAGAAAATATTAAGAAATACACACAATGAAGTGATAATCGTCACCACTTTCCCTTGGGGGATCATCTATTAATGAAAAATATGCATACACAATGAAACAAATAAGTTTATCTATTAATAGCCACGGGCTTGCCTGAGTCTTTGATAAATCTAGATGTAGCTCAACAACAGACCCCCTTTGCGCCCGAATTCCACTCGCTGTATGACGTCACAAATGTCAAATTGTTACTATGATTTCGGCCTTGAGCTCAGGTTTACGAAAATGTAAGTTATTTTGTTTAAACCCATCTGGTTTTCAAGAAATTACGAAAAAAACATGCAAAAAATGTAAAGTGATTTTGGGTCTGTTCGGTTGTTAGGTCTTTTACAAACACGGCCCAAGTACAAACTCGCCCCGGTCCAACTCGGCCTGAATTTAATATTATTGATGTTTTGTGGTAAATGTATTGTAATATTTGATATAATGAACTGAATTGCTGTTACATGAGTACTGCAATCCGGATTATTTATACCCATGAAATACACAAGAAGTACGCACGCCACGGGAGTCATTCTGTGTTAGTTAGTGTTAACTGATTTTAATGGTTTGGGTTAAGCTACTTACGAAAGTTACAATGTTGTTGTCGTCTTTAGATTTGGCGAATTTGTATGTGCTGGACTTCTTTTTTTGTCTGTGGTGCTACTTTTTTCTGTTTGTTACACAATACTGATAATAAAACTGTCTCTTGAGTGAAGTGTATAATAACCAACACCCTTCATTGCAATCAGTGAAAAAAATGTTTGGTGTTAAAAACAGTAGCTTCTAATTACACTTCTAAGTTGATTAGGTGACCAATGATTACAATTGATTATTAACTACCATCTTATGATGCCCCAGTTAATAAACTTTGAAGGGCCTACTAAGCTTCTTTAATCGGGCCGAGTACAACCATTTTCAATTTTGTACAGGACAGAGTTGGGCAGGTCAAGTTGGTAGCTGGCCGACTTTGTAATAGGGCCAAGTTGACCCTTTACCTTTTGGCCACATCACAAAATGCTTAATCTAGTACATAGAAACAATATTCATGATGTACTAATACACAACACATTTAAAGCTCCCCTTTTTAAAAATCAAAACAAAAAGACTAATCATGACATCAACAGATTTCTTAAAATCACTCAGTAATGGCGATAACTGTAGGACAGAGGACAATTTCGACGATTGGGCAAGCTGGGCCTTTTACTGCTCGCTTCATGAAGGGGGTAGAAATGTTTTTATGTAGCCAGTTAATCTTCTAAATTAAGCGGTTGATTGGATAACTCACATAAGTTACTAAGAAGAAAATGGCAAACAGTAGCCGACTAGTAAGCATCTTGAAACAGCCAGTGTATTTTTCCGTCTCATTTCTACCCCATGTCACTTAATAATTTGCACAAAGTTAGCTTAAGAATTCCAAAAAGTACATAGAAGGGTCTTTAGACTGATCTTACGTAATGTACGCATCTCTGGCGTTCTTTGCATATATCTTACCCACAGTTACTGTTGACATCGGATTTTCGGAAACTACATGTTCTGATTAACTTATCCATTAATTGATTATAAGGTCACAACAAATTCATCATGCGTTTGTCAGGATCGCCGCTCCTGATTTTCTCAAAATGAAAAATAAATATTTAAATTCTTGCACACGCACCTGATCATACCACACTCATGTGATTTAACTTACATATTTACAAATTACGGAATATGTACTGGGAAATGGATGATAGTTACTCGATTAATTTTAGCGGTATAAACTGTTGCACATAAAATTCATGTAAATTTGTACTGCATGATCTTGAATCATTCAAGCGCATGCAAGCGTCTAATGAAATGATTTCTGTGAATGTTCTGCCCCTTACAAAAACACGCATAGGTGTATACACATAGTAAAAAGGGAAGAATTGTGATAGTGGAATGCACAAACAAGCCTATCTGAGTTATGTTTGTATTCATTATAATATTATTGCTAGTATACCATACTACTGACGAAATCATGAATTGTCACCCATTTTCGCAACAATGACGTTTCGTACGTCCATGGTCTGTGGTGTGTGAAATTAACAGTTGTGTGTGTCACAGACACTAAATGCACCTGTTTATAAGTGTTCTATACTTTATCTTACATTATTTCATACTATATTTTGAATACTACATACATAGAGAAGGTCCTAGTTTCATCAAAAAGTTTCAAAAATTGGATAAAATAGATTTTGCTCTAATTATTGCACCAAAATTAATGTTCTACTTTTCAGTCACTTGCTGAAACACCAGGTATTACAACTGAATATATCACAGCTTATGTAACATAATATTTGCTGCAGTTCGCAACAATCGTCATAACATGTTACCATAGTTGACCTTGTATATCCATAAGGAAAATGTGCTTGATGTGGGGCTAGATCCTATGGCGATAACCTTACATAGCATTATGTCTTGGTGCGCTACTAACAGTGCTAAGTAAACAGCCTTCTGAGCATGATTTATCACTACTAGAACAAAACTGTACCCGGTGATCATTGACTAGCTTGGTAGTATTCGAAATGAATATGACATTTTTGCTCCTTCACTCGCTTTCAATTTTTAAAAATAAATTTAAAAATATTATTTCGCTCCTTCGCTCGCCCTCAATTATGGCTTTTTTCAAAAATAGATATTCAAATTTATATTTTGCTTGCTCTCCCCTATTTTTCCCCACAAAAATCTGTAGAACCAAAAATTAATTTGGTGTGGCCAGCCTTATGACCAATTAGCAATATTATCAGGAATTGTGTGGAATTCGACTAGTTTTAATATACTCAACATGTACAGACTACAGTACAATGCCGAAAAATGCCAAAATTAATGCCGCTGAATACACATGATTCTGACAAAAAATAGGCGAATGTCGTACATATATGATAGCTAAATCACTTTCTTTGTCATACTTGTATTCTAAATTTCTATTGGATGTGCATTATATGTAAAATCCTCAGAAATCGAGCAGTTTATTGGGTACAGGACTAAGTGTACCAACGCATAAGCATACCACCTCACAAGCATACCATTTTAGGACTAAGCGTACCACATATGAATTATAGTGTATAATATATTTGTTGGTACACTCGATAATTAGGTGTTATACATCTAATTATCAATCTTGGTTTGGGTATGAGTTTTATGTGAGACTAGTCCTCATAATAAGATTCCCAGTTGTACAAAACTAGCTATATATACCGTATTACCTCGTATTATCGCCTCCAGGGAAGATGCATTTTATGAAAAATAATTCCATACACAGTCAGACCTCTTATAGACGCCCCCCACGGAACAGTACCGTACAGTACGGCACTTAGCCGTTACCTTAACCAGTACAAATTACTTCCCCTTCTTAAAGATACTGGACTTTGTTTTTTTTGCCTATCGTTTGCAAAAATGGCTAATAAACATGTAGTCTACGCTGTTCATACCGGTGTATAATAACTCGGCGGTAATTAATTGGATTACCGTATCATGACTGACTGTTATTCTGGATTTGTGTGGATACTTAATTGGATTACTGTAGGACCAATTATTGAAGGTGTGATTTTTTCAAAAATCGACGGGGCGATAATTAGAGGGGGCCGGGGGGGCCAATACGAGGAAATACGGTACTCTGCATTTTGTATAGTTGTAAGTGACATTAACAAAACACAAGAATATTGATGACTGGAACATGTTGTCCTGTAAGTTACTGGTCATCCTCGTCACTGTGGTCGTTGACAGTTGTTTGTAAGACTGTATTGGTCATAGCAGCTGACTATTTGTCCCACATTTCAAACAACCGTACATGTACATGTGTGTACTTAGTCCGAGGGTTCCTTGTCACCAGGTTTTCCGAAACAAGAGGGGTGGTTATTGTTA
Organism: Spisula subtruncata; assembly: GCA_963678985.1. NCBI lineage: Eukaryota > Metazoa > Mollusca > Bivalvia > Venerida > Mactridae > Spisula > Spisula subtruncata. The sequence goes on along the minus strand of OY787673.1, from coordinate 15,908,030 downwards.
ACATCAGCAGCCTACATTCTTAGTAGCAGTAGGTACCAATAACATACATTTACCAATTGCTATGCACCAGTCAGTTGCATCCACGGCCCCAACCCCTGGGATGGGCCGGGATTTTACTTTAGCGTTGTAAAAACACCCGTTCTCGGTAAAATCACCGATATCCCCCTGATAACTAAAAAATTGTCCTGGGTATTGGATCAGAGATTTTTTTAAACATTTCCCCAGCAGTGCGGGGAAGCTTGGAGGTAAAAGCACAACCGTTTACCCGGCCATTCACGGCCTATCCCTGGAAACCCCTAGCACAATGCTGAATCCACATTACAGGAGGCCCGGCTAGCTACGTGCCTGATATTTCTACCGTGATAGACCGTAGTTTACCGGGCATGATAATTGATATATATACAGTAAGACTATGGAGAGAACTGAATGCGGAAATCCTATGTCTGATTTGCCGGACTTGGGCTTTTTGGCCTGTGGGCAAGTGGATTTTTTCATCCAGCTTGCCCGCTAAGGGCAAGTGCAAAATAATAGAATGCCTGGTATTAAAGTTATAGAAGCAGGGGCATATCCAGAAAATTTTCAAAGGGGCGCGGCTCAACCTGGAGAGGGTTGCGGGAGGGGATTATGTCCACCCTGTCAAATATAGGATGGGTATTTTGTCCACCCTGTAAAATTCACAGTGGGGATTATGTCCACCCTGTCCAAAATGAGCAGTGGGTTTTACGTCCAGACGGGATTTTGTCCTACACTCGATATATTGTCTACGTTTACAACACCGAGTGTATGTTTTAATAATCGGGGAGTATCACGAAGACACTCAAGATGTAATGCAAACACAAATCTGAAATACCGATATTGCACGATTTGCTTGCGGAAATTGATATATTCAAAGCAAGAACCTTGTTATATATTCTTGCATAAAGGTCAGGCACAGGTCAAAATAGCCAAGCTTTACACATTGAAAAGATAATCCCTTTTCCAATATCCTTATTTTGTTAAATACCTGACTTGCCTATTTACTTTAGGTGGCACAGGTCCCAATACCGTTGATATATTCAAAGCAAGAACCTTGTTATATATTCTTGCATAAAGGTCAGGCACAGGTCAAAATAACCAAGCTTTACACATTGAAAAGATAATCCCTTTTCCAATATCCTTATTTTGTTATACCTGACTTGCCTATTTACTTTAGGTGGCACAGGTCCCAATACCGCTTTAGAAATATAAAAAAGGGCGATGTCAGTATTTTGTGTACATATATTTTGTAATATAATTTCTTATGCCTGTGGCTAAATGTTTCAGGGAATTATATTAGTCAAATTTTTCTCCTTTAGCCAATCAGATAGTGTGGTTTATCACCAGCAATCAATGAAGTATGTTGTTTACTAGGATCTTCTATATATCGACAAGCTCCTGAGTTTATACCTAGACTACATGTATATCCTGTCAAGTTTATGATTGGGGGCTAAATCACACTGACCATTGCTGTTTATTGTGGGCTAGTAAACAGGAAATGTACCTACAGTGTAAAGTATAAATTTCAGGGGGCTCATTTTTAGCTCACCTGAGCACGAAGTGCTCACTGGTGAGCTTTTAGGATAGGTGGCTGTCCGGCGTCCGGCGTCGTCCGTCAACAATTCCTTTAAATGACTTCTTCTCCTAAACCAATTGATGGAATTTAACCAAATTTCACAGGAATGATCCTTGGGTGGCCCTCTTTCAAAGTTGTTCAAATGGTTCTGGTTAATTTATTAATTAGGTCACAGGAGCTAAAAATAGATTTTAAAAGTGAAAACTTAAAAAATCTTCTTCTCTGAAACCACAGGGCCTACAGCTTTGATATTTTGCATGAAGCTTCATCATGAGATCCTCTACAAAGATTGTTCAAATTTTGCCCCCTGGGGTCAAAACTGCACCCCTCCCGGGGGTCACTTGTTTTGCAATAGAGTTATAGAGAGAAATCTTTGAAAATCTTTTCCTCTGAAACCACAAGACCTACAACTTTGATATTTTGCATGTAACAGGGACGTAGCTGGCTATACGCAAATACGCACGTGCGTTCGCTGTTTGAAAAACTGACAAAATTAAAGTGATATAAAAATGCAATAAAATTCAATGCCTAACCCGGGTGTGGCATATTTTCCATAATTTTATGATAAAATGTAATCTATATAGAAAACTATTCAAAGCATCTTCGGTAAATAAGGCATTTTTTTCTTGCTCGCTTCGCTCGCACAATGCATTTATTGCTGTATACATGTAGTATCAAGTAGAGATTACTTTTATGTGAAAAACCATGGACATACATACGTACATGTGTCTCGTTCCTCATATGTGTCTAGTTCACCACATGACATTCTATTTAGTCTTATCGTAATAAATGTTTGTGTGTGCTAAGTCCCTCAGTTATATTGTGTTTTTACCATACTCTTGTGAGCACTGAGTCACATCCTCTGTTAGAAGAATGGATAGCTTTAAATGTCCCCTCCATTAAACCCTTTCATCTCCTTCACTTTTGCGACCATCGATACGGTGGTGACAAGGCAACACGGGCGAGCTTGTGCCGAAAAAAACGATAACAACACACAATAGGCACTTCAGAGCAACCGAAAAACTCGGACGAGAGACACGGATAATCTCGGATCAACACAGTATGTGTCCGTGTATTCAGTGTAACCCCCCGTGCGAGGTCTGGTCACAATCGTACCTCTGTCGACATGCTCGTAGATAAACCGGGGTGTGACGTATGTCCCCGGACTATCGAGATGGCACGACAAGGTACGGACGGCTCCAGTCAGTCAATGCAAATATACCAATGAATTTAATGCACACATATGTCGCAACATTGTTTGTATCTAACGTAAAAAGACGAGATGTTCATGTTAGTGCCTAGCGTTTTGTAGCTGTAAATATCGCTGTGATGAGAAAAGACCCACGTTGAATGTTTATAGAAGTCAGTTGCATCCACGAACCCACCCCCGGGGATCCACGGGGAATACGGTCGTGTATTTACCTTCCAGCTTCCCCCGCAAGGCCGGGGACATGTTTGGATTTTTTTCTGCGAACCAATACCCCGGGTACAATATTAAGTTGTCCAGTGACGGGAAATACCCGATATTTGAGCATCGGCTATCCCCATAGGCCGTGGAGGTAAAAATCCCAACTGGCTGGTGCCTTATAACGTATCGTTTATTTGCATTTTAACGTTACAATGAAGCTTGGGCCACTTTAATCCATTAGTGTCCTATTCAATGCCAAGAAGTATCATGGTTTCTCATGGCCGTAACTAGGGGCTGCGTTGGGTGTGAACGCCAAAGTAACCTTTTTCGGGGATGAAATATATATTTACTTTATAACATTTTCATTTTTTTCTGGCTCGCTTCGCTCGCCAAATAACCTTAACGATTAATAACCGTTGCCATAACAAGGGGTTGCGTTGGATGCCAACATAGTCAAAGTAGGTTTTCTTAGGACTACATTGTATTACTTTCGAGGTCGCTTCGCTCGCTTCGCTCGCTTTAATCAATATGATACATCAAATCATAATCCTAAACTAGGCCTACCAGAGTATAAAAAGAAATCATATGTTTTAATTTAAAAAATAGAATCAGAGTTTATCCTGCCATATATTACGCTATGGTATGGTCTGAAACTACTCCAGAATGCACGTACGGCTTCGTAGAAATAAAAAAATCCCCGGGGGAGCATGCCCCCGGACCCCCCTAGCAATTCTGCATTTTTCATGTGCGTACACTGAAAATATGCCCAGCTACGCCCCTGTGTAACATCATAATTATTGGGGTCCTCTAACAAGATTGTACAAATTTTACCCCCATGGGGTTAAAATAGCCCCCTACCCCAGTCACTATGTTATTGTAGAAAACTTAGTAAATCTTCTCTTATACCACAATGCAGACTCCCACTGACCTCACCTTTAGATAAGAAATAATGTTGGATATTTCTTTCTTCACTCCTACACGCATAAGTGCCTGTTCTCTCCAAAATCCCCTAGAAAATGTAACTGTACATCAATTTGTAACACCTCATGGTTTATTATCATTACCCTAGTCCGACCATAAAATCCTTCATGGTGTGTTACTGACCTGATCCTTATCTAATTGAAACCAGATGTTGGTCAGCAATGGTCTGTGTGTTTGCAAGTAAATTCAGCAGTCTTCATATATTGCATGAACTGATAAAACCTTGGTCCGAAATTATAACCAATACTTACACTCAACACTCAGATATTAACATTCACTGTTTTTGAGTTTCATAGTGATATTTTCTTGAGAGCAGGAAGTTATATTGGCTGACTCCTAGTTTAATTTAGCTTAATCTAGAGCAATTTAAAAAGACTCATTATATAAGTATTCAATACGTTAGTGCAGAGTGCCGAGTTAAAATATTGGTTGTGATTCTGGCTCCAGATCACTTTTACCATTTGAAAATGGCATAAGTATTTGTAAAGTCACATTATTTTTAGCTAAGTGCTCAGGTGAGTTATTGTGATCACTCACCGTCCGTCGCCCGTCCGTCTATCCGTCCACACTTTCAAACAACATCTCCTCTGAAACCATTTGGCCAATTTTGATGAAATTTTGCCAGGATGTACGTGGCATTGGAGGATTCCGTAATTGTTCAAATTATGGCCTTGGGGTGAAAATTGGCCCCACCCCGGGGGTCACCGTTATACATCTATAGACTTATATAGGGAAAACATATAAAAATCTTCTTGTCAAAAACTACAATGCCTAGAGCTTTGATATTTGGTATGTAGCATCATCTAGTGGTCCCCTACCATGATTGTTCAAACTATGCCCCTGGGGTCAAAATTGGCCCCGCCCCGGGGGTCACCACTTTTACAAAGACTTATATAGGGAAAACATATAAAAATCTTCTTGTCTAAAACTGCAATGCCTAGAGCTTTGATATTTGGTATGTAGCATCATCTAGTGGTCCCCTACCAAGATTTTCAAATTATGGCCCTGGTGTCAAAATTGGCCCTGCCCCGGGGGTCAGGTTTTTTCATAGACTTATATAGGGAAAACATATAAAAATCTTCTTGTCTAAAACTACAATGCCTAGAGCTTTGATATTTGGTATGTAGCATCATCTAGTGGTCCCCTACAAAGATTGTTCAAATTATGCCCCTGGGGTCAAAATTGGCCCCGCCCCGGGGGTCACCAGTTTTACATAGACTTATATAGGGAAAACATATAAAAATCTTCTTGCCTGTAACTACATTACCTAGAGCTTTGATATTTGGTATGTAGCATCATCTAGTGGTCCTCTCCCAAGATAGTTCAAATTATGGCCCTGGGTTCCAAATTGGCCCTGCCCAGGGGGTCACCAGTTTTACATAGACTTATATAGGTAAAACATTAAAAAATCTTCTTGTCGAATACTACAATGCCTAGAGCTTTGATATTTGGTATGTTGCATCATCTAGTGGTTTTCTAGATTGTTCAAATAATGCCCCTGGGTGAAATTGTGCAGGGCACTTATAATCAGGTGAGCGATATAGGGCCATCATGGCCCTCTTGTTTATTAATTGTATCTGGCCTGCCAGCTCGGGGGGGGGGGGCTTAAGCCCCCTAGCCCCCCACCTAAATACGCCACTGACAAGTGAAATCAATAATGTTATCATGGAAACAAAATTTAGTCATAAATTTGATTATAAAAATAGAGGACAGTCTTTACATTTATAGGGAACATACACATTCACATATTGTCTTGTTCTACATATAACACAAATATGTTTAAAATACATTATGTTATATACCATAAAATACATTTGACTGAAAGAAAGTGTATGTAAAACATGCAAATTATGATTATATACCACATTAATAGATCTATGATTGAGTTATGACCCAGGATGGTGACAGCCACAGTCTTTTAATTATTATAATAAGCAATTTCATGTAGAACTATGAAGTTCAACTAAGTTGTACTATCAGCAGCTTAATTGATCTATACAAAGTGATGATTGCTTAATACTTTTAGAGTCTAAAATTATTTTTTTCCAATACAACCGTATTGAGCTCCTCCCATAATGTACAGAGCCATAATGCATGATAAATAAGCTCCTCCCACAATTTCCACTGTGCAATATTATCTTTGCACATTTTAATTAGCTCCTCCCTCTTATGTAATATTACATAATCCTAGCTCAAATCTTAAAAGACAGAGATCTATGTTTTGACTAGACATTGATTATGAATTATGAAAGCTGCAGGGGACAGGAAATAGTCCATACTCTCCTTAGAGTGAAATGGTTGTATAAACTATATTGCCACATTGTTAATTAATTGTTTTTGGGACAGTAGTTGTATAAATTAGGGGTTCATGTTTTTACAAGAAATCAATTATTAATTATTAAAGCTGCATGCGACAGAAAATAGACCATCAAACTACTGTGTTTATTACTATGATTTGGAAACAGCTGTGGCCTTAAAGATTTTTGGGGGATGTACTTGTATGAAAACTTGCATTATGATTAAAGAATACAAAACTGTAATATTTAGAACTTAGAATATTCTTCTTGATATTGATGTAGTATAAAATTATAATGCCTAAATATGAAATAATGCATTTAAAAACAAACTTAAAAGTGTGAAAATAATTATGTTAGTTACATTAATTGATCTTAAATTTTAATATAAATTTATGTTAAATTATGAGGACTTAAATCATACAAGTAACTGCATGACGTCCCCGTGAAATGTAATGTTTGTCCGGAATCCGCACAAAATCCCGGGTGGACAGAATACCGGCCCCTCATTTTTGACAGGGTGGATATAATCCCGTCCATGTTTTTTTACAGGGAATACCGGCCCCTCATTTTTGACAGGGTGGATATAATCCCGTCCATGTTTTTTTACAGGGTGGACAAAATCCCCATTCTATAAATTGCAGGGTGGACATAATACCCATCATGACTTTGACTTATGTAGAGGGTGATTGCTGCATTGTTAACAATTATTGTGTGATTGTGTGATTTAGTAAGGAACTTCTCTATGATTATGTTACAATAAAGGTTAATTTTTTATTTAACATGCATACTATCAACTATATCATATACTGTTTTATTAATAATATATAGTCATGATGGGTATTATGTCCACCCTGAAATTTATAGGGTGGGGATTTTGTCCACCCTGTAAAAAACATGGACGGGATTATGTCCACCCTGTCAAAAATGAGGGGCCGTTATTCTGTCCACCCGGGATTTTGTCATACACTCGTATGTCCCCTCTATAAATGAATGTTTTTTATATCTTTATTATTTCTATTGAATTTTAATCATTTGAAAGTTTCCAATTTCCTTTGTCTAGGCAAACAGTATATTATTAGAAGATTAAAGAATATGAATGATATTTGATAAAAGTTGTTTTTACAACTAAAGTAGAAAATATTTTAAAAGAAAATTGAAACCATATAAATATCAAAAAAAAATTTTTCCAAATGAAGTTGTATCATTCAATTTTTAAAATGACTCAACTTCAGTTGGTAACAGTTGTAAATTGCATAATTGATCAAAAATCACATTTTTTGGCTTGATTGACTTAATACATTTATAAACGAATCTGGATTTATTGATCTAGAAGAAAAATAATCTCATAATGTCAGTTAAATATTTCCTTTGAAACCCATACGATCTACTGCGTGACTTCTTATAACACAGTAAAATATATATTTGCAGGAGTGTTGGACAAAATCCCTGCTGCTCCTTTTTGTCAGGGTGGACATAATGGACCCTACTGAATTTTACAGGATGGATTATATCCACCCTGTAAAATCTGTGATGGGAATTTGTCCACCCTGTAAAATTTACAGCGGGGATTATATCCTTCCTGTCAAAAATGAGCAGTGGGTATTATGTCCAGTGGGTATTTTGTCTAGATTCCTTGTTGCAGCAAAGGGTAGTGTATAAATGCCGACAAAATCCGTGACCTAATTTACAGACTGTAAAACATGTTTGGGAATTTTCATAACGTGAAAATGATTGAACGTCTGTCTCCAGTTTCTTTTACGTTTCGATGATGTTTTATTTTCTGTTTCCCATTATACAGTTATGTTGAGGTATTTTTGATATATAATACTTTTTGTCTTTTTCAGGTGTGTCTTGCTTTCCTGCAGTGGTGTTAATGGTTTGTGACCTAAGGCTGCAAAACAAACCGACACTTAAAGATTAACAGGTAAGCATACTTTATTAGATATATATAGGCCAGAAATTGCCTAGAAAAACAATATTACCCGGTATGTAAGGCAAAAAATAAAAAAAATGTTTCCCCCTCCCAATTCATCAGGCCTTGACACAAGATTGTGACTGACCAATATTAGAGAGGGGGTAACTAACTGTCAAAACTTTGGATCCCTCCAGTTCCAAAGCAAATGCGTATACTTTATTAGTTTATTTAAAGCTTGATTATGAAAATTTAGGGATCCTGGGGAAACATTGAGCTTGTCAGAACTGGTGTCCCTTGCTAGAATTTGGGTTCATCAGGATCCCTTTAGTGTTGATGCAGGAATTAGGAAGTGGGTTGGTTCATGTATGTAGGGTACGCAAGTTAATGATGTTATAATGTCCAGACATCTACTGGTGCAGAGGCATATAGTAACTGTCCCCTCAGTTTTCCTTCTATCTGTTTGTCCCTAAGAGTTACTGAGAATTAAATATTTTTGAAGTACATCATTGCTTCAAACTTGTCCTACTTTTTTGCTGTCATAAACACGTTACATTGTCAATGAGATGTAACACTATCCAACATTACAACAGAATTATGTCCCCTGCATTGACTAAGTTGGATATTATGGACAAGGCTATCACAGGGGCATAAGCTTTAATGAATGCAGTCTTGTTATTGTCAATTTTTTCTGATAGACATTAATTTTACACTTTGCTTTTAGTTCTGGATAACTTGAGTGTAGGACAAAATCCCAGGTGGACAGAATACTGGCACCTAATTTTTGACAGGGTGGATATAATCCTGGCCATGTTTTTTACAGGGTGGACAAAATCCCCACCCTATAAATTTCAGGGTGGACATAATACCCATCATGACTATGTATATATGATATAGTTGATAGTATGCATAATACTTAAAAAAATTAACATTTATTCAAACTTATCATAGAGAAGTTCCTTACAAAATCACACAATGATGAATCACACAATAATCGTTTACAATGCAGCAATAACCCTCTTCTTAAGTAAAAGTCATGATGGGTATTATGTCCATCCTGAAATTTATAGGGTGTGGTTTTTGTCCACCCTGTAAAAAACATGGCCGCGATTAGGTCCACCCTGTCAAAAATGAGGTGCTGGTATTCTGTCCACTGGGATTTTGTCCGGATTCTGGATAACTTCAGTGTGATGTCACTCCAATTGGCTAGTTCATAGCTAATTACTAAATGTCCAATAAGTAATAGTAAATTGAGCACAAAGGTTTTATTCCAGTTTTGATGTATATATTTAAATCTGGTTAAAAAGTACTGTAAACCAAGAAATCATTTCCTGCGATTTTAAAGGGGTAGAAATTTGCAAAAACAAATACCGGGTAGTCTCCAAGTGTTAAAAACCTTTATATGGACATCTGGGTAGACTTACAAATTTTTTAATGACAATATTTCTAGTCGTGAAATTGCCAATAATTACCATAGTTAGTATAGCTTGGCTATTTTGACCTGAGCCTGACCTTTATGCAAGAATATATTACAAGGTTCTAGCTTTGAATATATCAATTTCAGCAAGCAAAACATGCGATATCGGTATTCAAATTTGTTTTTGTATTACATCTCAAGCGTCTTCGTGATACTCCCCGATTATGAAAACATACGCTCGCTGTTGTAAACATAAGCAATATATCAATTGTTAAATTATGCTAATCAAAAGGTCAGGCTCGTGTCAAATTGGCCAAGCTATATCTTGAAGTTATCTAAGTTTGGTTAGTATTCACGAAAGTAAATTGTTTGACGCTATAATTATATACTTTCATACAAATAACAACTTCAAGGATATAACATATTAATTAAATATTACCTATCTGGTATATTCAAAAATAAAAAAATAATATGAACTAAGGCACCGCCTAAATGAGGAATTAAATATATTTTTGATATCTGCTAAGCTATGTTTCAGATAGAAACTGACTAAGTATGAGTTGGATTTAGATGTTATACAATTTATACTGATTTGTTATACATTGCAACGTAACGTCATGAGTCTATTTGGCGTACTTTTGGTATGACGTCATTGCCTGTTATGTGTGACGTCATGACGTCATTCCTGTAATGGCGCCGTGTATCCAGTACAGTAGCATATTTCTTACGTCCCTTTGTATTTCCAAAATAGTTTGTTTTATTTATTGAATATTTTTAAAGATGGTTATAATTCGAAAGAAAATGATAGAGGGCAACCGTTTACAGATTACTATTTTTTTATTTTCCAAGGACCATTCACCTCGGAAAACTGCCTGAAATTTTTGACCGGAAATAACTTTTTCTGAAAGCATTAGTACCTGCAGAGACTCGACGAAGATACGCACGTGGACATTATTGGTATGGGTATTTACAATAGCCAGCTTTGCTGGCTATTTAATCCCCTATAATCCTCAACAGTCTATTCTAATAGACTGTTCCTGTTAAAAGTTAGATTCATAAACCATGAAGTTTTAACTTAAATAAAATAATATATCTTGTAACATTATTCTTTGTACTTTATTATTTGGTCAATGAAAAAATCATGTATTTCATTAGGGAGGTTTATTACCTCCATGTTTTCATGTACCGGCAATACTATGTTATTTGTTTTAATTTCATACACCTAGAACAAATTTTTGAACTAAGAGGGTAAGATGTGTTTTGAATAATTGAAAGCTTAGCTGTAGCATGAAGCTGGCATGTAAGGCTGAAAATATAACAATAGTTATACTATTCCTTATTTAATGTTTATGGTTTACTGACAGAACAATATAAATGTATTATATATAAAATGAACATCTGTTTGGTTCATTAATTAATTATATAATAATATAAGTTCAGTTGACCAACACAGTTGAATTAAATACATCTCTGAAAGCATCAATGCAAAAATATAAATAGAAGGTGGACCTTTACCCCTTTGATAAATTATCTAGTGGAATATTATATAGGGTAATAAAACCCCCTGGTGTGCACAGTGGAAAGATTGATATCTGTTTGTTAGATCAAAATGGACAAAAATTCCCAGACATAGTCATAAAACCTTGCACATTGTCATTATATTTATATGATGTACATGATGCCAGCAGGAGATCATATCAGTGTTTATCTAGGGTCATAAAACACAGGATTAAAATGGTCAAGTAATTTAATAAGTGGGCCCCTATTGCTACTGTGTGTACACTAGAAAGTATGTGTCATAGTTTTTTTATTTGTATATTTATGTATTATTGCTTCCTGCTGGTTTGAATTTGTGACAGCTTATTAAGTCATTAATTATATTTAGAGATATTTAAATAAAATTAACACATTTCATATTTGCACATACTGGAACTATCAATATATAGCTCTTAGGTATTTTATTAAGATGAAATTTGAATTCTAGTTTAAGCATTGCTGTATATGAATATAAGTTAAGTTTATGGTGATATTGATAGTCAATTTTTGTTTTTGATTGCTTGAAATTCTGGATTTTAGAACAAAATTTAATATACTTGTATAGAAAAATGTAAATTTTCAACAACAAAAAATTTCGTTTTTGTTTTACGTTTTCAACGATAACGATAATGTTAATGAGGCAAATCGAGTATTTTCTGATAAACTTTCATTAAAATCATTTTAAGGACATTCGTTCCTTTTCAGTTGAGTGGAAGTTCAAAAATCATAGTCCCTTAGACGTATCTCAAGCATCGACCTACCATGATCAAAACATATAAAAAAGTTTAAAATTGACGTGGTAGTACATTTTCATGTCTTAAAATGGAGATAATTGTAAATATTAAATACTAATTTACAGTATTGATAAAAATATCGAAGTAACTACTGATGACGCCTTATCGATGATTTTTTCCAAATGGTTTTAAACACCAAATCTCACCAATTCATTACAACGTATGTAAAACGTAGTACTATGCACTCGATCATATCAAAAATAGATAATATTTTAAACCACATCCCAATCTATCTAGAAGAAGGTTCTTCTGCGTTTATTTCTTATGGGTTGTGACTAGCAAATGCAGAAGAAACAACCTTTAAACTGTTAACACATATGATTAAAAACGATGTATAAGTTCAATTTAAATAAATCTAGCCGAGCAATCATCATGAAATTTGCTATGAAACTTCTAAAATTGTTACTGTACTTGTTGCATATATGACAACCTTATTTTGTTCAACGATTTTGCACGTAAAACATATTTTTAAAGATAACATATTTTAAAATATTTTTTAAAAATTCAAATAACTTACAAAGTATTTAATAAACTTAACTGCTTGATTCCTTACATAAGTAATTTCATGTATGCTAAGTTTTATGCTTTTTTAACCAAAACTGTTAGGTAAAATACATTTTTCTGTTTTTAGGGATTAATTGTCCCCTAAATCTAATTATATCTTAAAAACTAGCCTTAGAAGCAAAACTGTTGGGAATTTTCTAAATGATTGGCATTAATCTGATCTTCATAAAAATAACAGGTTTTATATACCTTGTACAGAAAATTTCAAAAGGAACGAATGTCCTTAAATAAGAAGTAGGTCTGGCTCTTTGGTGTCTATTTTTATTCCTCAAGTTTTATAAGCTTTTTCCTATTTATATAAAAACAGGAGGTATACAAGATTTCGCAATATTTCAAAAGACTGCCACGAGATATCTCAAGATTTGATATAGGTTTCCAATCTGTGTATTTTAGGTCTTTGCTTACTCTGTACTCCAATTGGAGCATGTTCTTAGTTACAAAAACTGTTGTAACTTCTTTCTTACTGAATGGAAATTTATGATATTGGGTTTAATTTTCTAATTCAGGGGTTTGGAATTCCAGTGTCCGACTTGCCGACTTGGGCTTTTTGGTCTGCAGGCAAGTGGATTTTTCCAACCAGCTTGCCCATGGGCATGTGCAAAATTAACATGAGAAAATAATATTTAGTGTCCTATTTCATTAGAAAATCCCTAAATTCCGACTGAAAATGATTCAGTATCCGGTACACAGTAGGCTACTTTCAAGCTTGAACAAGATTGATTTTTTAAACTGAAATTTTGTAGCTTTTGTGATCTCCTAGCCAAGTAGATTTTCAGGTCAGTAGGTCGAAGGTCGCTGTGACCTTTACCATTTTTGACTGTCATGGGGCATACTGTTATACAGTACACCTCTCGCGACTTTTGCCTAATGTCGCACGTTTGCGCGATTAATGTCAAAGTGGAATAGCGCGGGAGTCACGCTATAATCCTCGGCATTGCGAGGGAATCTTCGCGAAACTTTCCTCGCGGTTTCCTTGTTATTCTGCTGATAGAGCGACGATACAAATCACCGCTTTTATCGCGTTTACTACGATTAATTAAAAGGTAATATATGCAGATGAACAGAGTCTATGCTTATTAAATTGATAATTTATTTCATGTACAGTAATGAAAATATGTATTATGAGTGTGTGAACTTATCAATAGATTTTAACTTTCAAGAATGATCATGTATTTTTTCACAATACCATACAAGTAATGAATTGAAATGTATATAGCAACAACAACAATAGTATATATACAATTTCTCAGTATTTTGTTTTCAGGTCGGGCAAAAAAGTGAATGTCAATCAAGGAAAAACATTCAAGCATACATGTAGGCTTTCATACTTTCATAAAATTGTATTTTATATAATATAAAAACATCGCGATATTTATGATAAATAACTGAATTTATTTTTCTCACAATCAGCAATGTTTGAATTTCGTTCCTGTCGTCGTTAAATGAGACAATTAATTAACGTCAACAATAAAACTGATAATGTTTTTAAATTTAGCAATGAACATTAAGTTTTCGTTCCTCCCATTGTAGTAAATGCGACAAATAATTAACATTGGCAATAAAACGGACACTTTTTAAATCAAGCCTAATACAGGTAATTACAATGTATTGTTAATAAAATTAAAAATTGACTACTTTAATGCCCAAAATATTGTTGTTTGTTATACAGTTGTATACAGTCGTTTCGGTAATTCTGACATCGGGTAAATCTGCGCACCTTAACTTTCTATTTCTGGCAGACTTTGCTGGGTCATTTTCGTTCGATCCTCAAGTGTCTTGTTGATGTGTGTTACTTATGCAAAGTATTATAATTATATCAACGAAATCGGGAAAGTAATTTTACGAAACATTTACCAACATGAGTGTCAACGGCGATTTTCGTTAATTTGACATACCATGTGACACATAAATTGAATAAAAGCACTTTTATAATGGATGACGACTTTTCCTTTTTTGTCAACATAGTCTTAATGACTTATTCTTTGATACTGTTATAAAGTTCATGTGAAATAAATCTTTGAAACAGACTATACAAAACACAATTCCACCTGCGCAGAATGAGCCGAAAAAATTTACGTCATGAAAACCGGCTGTCATGTTTTGTGACGACATTGGACCTAGTTAAGCGAAGGTATGATATTATGAATTGTTTGCATTTATCAATGAAGGTGGTTTATATCCAAACAGCACCATAATTTATTTTAAAAATTAAATAATCTCAAATGTAGAAACCCAATACCCGTTAGGTGCGCAGAATTACCCGACAGCACTGTATACATACATTACAATAGACTTACCTGTAAACTGGATGGAACGCGACGATTAACGTGATTGCGCGCAATTATAGCATTATAATGATCTGCGCATTCTCGCGAGCGCAGACACGATTGCAGCAATTCGCCGTTGGTTTTACAGTGGACAATCGCACTGAAACGCGGCGATTTTCCACGCATGTAGAAAATTGCCAACAGACGTATCGCGATTTTGGCAAAAGTCACGAGAGCTGTACTGTACAAACAAATCTTGTTTATAACTAATTATGTGCATCCCCGCCTCCTCCAACACAATGTGACGGCAGATTAAAGGAGTGGTCTATGTCTGTCTGTGACATTTAAAACTATTTTAGTTAACTATATTTCAATGGTTTATGTTATCCAATGTATTCTCATTTTCTATTCCAGGCACCCAGAACCAATCAGCAATAAGGTTGGCATGGTATGGTAACAAGAGTTTATTAGTATTCAATGTGCAGGAAGGTGGAAGACCGATATTGACTGTATATACATTGATAAATATGACAACTAAAACAGTTGTAAGGGTGACAGTTAGACTCATGGATATAATCATCATTGGATATGGCTGCCTTTGGCTGGAGTTGAAGATGACCCTTTCTTCAATGAAGCGTGCCATATTACTTCGTGGGAGTGAAATTCAAATAAACTAAGCAATATAAACACATCAATGATAAATGAAAAACGTTATTCAGAAACACCTGTAATAGCATTTCTACGCATATGGTTGTAGTATTGGCAGCCGCATGTATGGTGATATCTGCTGTTGTACCTCATACAGACGTGCATTTGACAATTTGTGACATTAATATGAGAATGTTCCTGATACGAAAAGGAGTACATGTAAATAAGCTAACTGACTTCTGATCTGATAATGATCAAGTGATTAAGATTTGTGATTATTTAGTTCCGACAAGAATAATTACCTTTATTCTCATCACATTTAATATGATGTACTCATGTATAGAAACTTGCTAAATAGGTACAGGTAGCATATTAGCTCATCTGTCACTTTATCACTCTGTGCTCAGCCATTTGTCTGTTCACAATTTTCTTATATATATATTAGAAGTAACATTTTGGCCTAATCTATATGAAACTTGGTCACAGTGATCTTCTCAACAAAATCTACTGGTAGGTCAAGACGATATTTGGTCATCTAGGATCAAAATCTATGGTAGGTCAAAATTGTTTCTGTATAGTTTCATAGTGTCTGTGTAATTACAGTACATGTGTTAATTTTTAGCTCAACCTTTCTTTGTGCTTTCGTCGTGACGGGATTGTCTGCATGTGCATTGGTTATTAAGTTTATAGTCGGAATCATTTTCTCAAAGGCTATCAAAGATATCCACTTGAAACTTAGCATAGTTATTTACCATTACAGTAGTCCATACTTACATGGCTGATAACTCTGTTGACTATATTTATTAAGTTATCTGCCCTTGTTACTATCGAAAACAAGAAAGTTGAGCATCAAGCACTCATAAGTGGTGCTCTTGTTATACTAAGAATCTTCTGATGCAGATGCATACAATGATTATCCTGTCCGTTTGTTTGTCCGTTAAATTCTTAAGACAATTTCATAGTTTTTAATTTTTCTGTACAAGGTATGTCAAACATGTTATATTTATGAAGAAAACAAATTCCCAGTCGTTTTGCTCTTCTAGTTTTTAAGATATTGAGTTTTTGGGGAAAACCCCTAAAACTGTACTTTACTGAACATGTTTTGCTTTAAACGACACAAAACTTGGCATATAATTTTGCAATTTTGCATGTAAGGAATCATACAGTAAAGTTGATAATAGACTGTGCAAGTTATTTGTATTTTTGAATAGTATTTTAAAATATGTAATTTTTTGGTTTTGAACAAAAATAAGTTTAACGTGAAAAATCGTTATACTGTTTTGGTATCTGCAAGTATATAGAGTTACAATTATAGAAATTTCATACCAAATTTCATAACAATTGCTTGGCTAGATTCTTATGCCCCGAATCAGTCACACAGTCTTGTTTATATGTTATGTATCAGCATAACTACAATAGTTCAAGTCAACTTAGTGCCTTTGAATCGCTCAGTGACCCAGGTGGAATTTGTCACTGCAGTAATTATTTTGCTATACATTCAGTAGATGGGCAAGCTTGTTCCTCTTACACTTCATTTGGGAATGAAAAGCATCTGGAATCAGGTGTTAAGTTTAGATGATTGATAAAATTCTAAGAATGTGTTACACCATAACCTCAAATGAATTGGCCTAATATATCATAATTATGATTGAATGTATTTCACAGAACTATGTATTGAGTGAAATAATCAAAACTATGTTACATTCAACTTGATGAAATTGTTAACTGATGCAGTCTGCAGTTACTTCCCTTTTTACATTTGATAATTTTTGTATTAGTTTTTGCTCTGTAACTATTTGTGGGATTTCAACTTGCATATTGAGGGTACACATAATTTTAAGGGAGTTGCTCCCCTTTGTTTTTCACTTGTGTAATTTTGTTTGTGCTATTTCCCTGTAACCATTGGTTTTATGTTAAGGAACTGTGTTTAAATTGTCAATGTCAAGCCTTGTTGTAGATATTATTAGCACATGTTGGGCAGAGCAATTTTGAAGTGAATTACTCCCCTTTGTTTTTACAAGTATAAACTAGTTTGTGCTATTTCTCTTTAACCTTTGGCTGGATATCAATAAAACTTTGTTTGAATTATCATGCAGTGCCAAGCCTAGTTGTTGAATTTGTT
The DNA here is from genome assembly GCA_963678985.1 of Spisula subtruncata. Classification (NCBI taxonomy): domain Eukaryota; kingdom Metazoa; phylum Mollusca; class Bivalvia; order Venerida; family Mactridae; genus Spisula; species Spisula subtruncata. Next base: position 15,890,493 of record OY787673.1, on the reverse strand, counting down.
GTTACACTTTTGTCTGATAAATTTTGAAGGGATTGACTTCCCTGTTTTTTACACTTATAACTTTGTAAGTACTTTTTCTCTTCAACCATTGGTCGGATTTCAATGAAAAGTTAGATTTCTAAGTTCTAATTTTAGTTTTGAATATTGTCGGTGAACTTAAGCTTATAATTAGTGTCTGCATTATCTCTCTGTGGTCTGATTTAAACTAAACTTTCAATGTAGGGTTGACACATGCTTTTTAGCTCACCTGAACACAAAGTGCTCTAGGTGAGTTATTGTGATCACTCACCGTCCGTCTGTACATCCGTCCGTTGTCCGTCCACACTTTGAAAGGACATCTCCTCTCAAACCATTTGGCCAATTTTGAACGAATTTTGCCAGATTGTACATGGCATTGGGGGATTTAGTAATTGCTCAAATTATGGCCCTTGGTGAAAATTGGCCCGCCCCGGGCATTGGTGGCAGTATCAATGCTTGGAAAAAAATAATAAAAAAAATCCGTCTCTGAGCTAATACACTATCAAGGTATATAGCGTAGTATATGTCTATGTCCAAAGATTGTGGAACATTGCTTCTTACAATAGGCTTGGTTCCCAACAATAATTACGATACTGTGAGCGCAGCGGGTAACCAGCGCATAAATAAAATGACCTTGAGCGAAGTTAAATAACGAAAGTCGAAGTTAAATAACGAAAGTAACACTGTTTTGCTGTTTCGCAGTTATATGATACAATTGAACGAGATTTTCGGTAATAATGAATATCTTATAGTTTATTGGAATGACTTGTATAGCGATTTTTTCTTCAGCGCCCGTATTTTATGCTGAAACAACGAGATGCAATGTTCCACAATCTTTGGCATATAGACATATAGTACGCTTTATACCTTGATAGTACATAAGCTTAGTGACAGTTTTTTTTTATATTTTTATTTTTTAATCATTTGCGGTCAAAACACTGATTCTGTCACCTGTGGCCCCGGGGTCACCATTTTACATACACTTATATAGGGAAAACATATAAAAATCTTCTTGTCTAAAATTACAATGCCTAGAGCTTTGATATTTGGTATGTAGCATCATTTAGTGGTGCCCTACCAATATTGCTCAAATAATGGCCCTGGGGTCAAAATTGGCCCCGTCCAGGGGCTCACCAGTTTTACATATACTCATATACATGATTATTTTTGTTTAAAACTACAATGCCTAGAGCTTCTATATTTGGTACATAGCATCATCTAGTGGTCCCCTACCAAGACTGCCCAAATTATGCACCTGGGGTCAAAATTGGTTCCGCCTTGGGGTGAACGTTTCACATAGATTTTTTATACCAGGATTGTTCTAATTATTCCCTTTGGTGAAAACTGTGCTTTTATAATCAGGTGATCGATATAGGGCCATCATGCGAGGCCCTCTTGTTCATGTTATTACATCTGCTGAGTCCCGAGGGAAGGTTGGTAGCCAAACCTGTCAGGGCGAAGGCGCCAACACCCCTGAGGCCTGAGGCGTAATCGTCTTTTTTGCGTACAGAGCAACAATTTATGAGTGTGTATTAAAAACCAATGACACTTTAGCAGCAATGTTGTTGCAACGTCACTAAAATGATGACTAGTAATTAATATAAATGATCGTGATGACATTGAGCTTGCGATTGCTCAATTAAGCTTCTTTCATTATTTCAAGATTTTAAGACACTTATTGCACATTTTTGCCATCACAAACCCAATTTATTAATACTTGAAAATGAATACAATGTACTTGAAAGTACTGTAACGTCATTTTCATTTCAGTGGGATAAAATTTCGTAGTTTTGGTGTGAAAGATCATTTTGTGAGGCATAATTTCAATAATAACTTATCCACTAACATATATACTATACAAATTATTTATTTTTGCGGGTATTTATTTTCGTGGCTGAGATCACCCACAGAATCTACAAAATTAAACTTCCCTCGAATATTAATGATTTACAGACATACAGTACTTGAATTTCTTTACGGAAGTTTGGTATGAACTATGTTCTAAGTAGAGGATCCTGCACAAGTTCTCATTACATTTGAGCTTTATGAAACAAATGTACAAAATAATATGACTCCAGGCTTAGTGTTTTGTCCACAAGTTGTATTAATCAATGAATTTAATACAATTTATGTAATGAGCATGATTGTAAGAATCTATTTATCATTTAACCTAAGTGAATGGCCAATATCTTCGAAAATGCGTAGGTATACTGCATAGGCTCATAAGGTTTCGAACAAAATGTAAGGGTACTTGGAGCAATTTAACACACAGATTTCGTGGATCGGCTTAATCATGGATTGGTTCATGTAGCTTCAAGCTATTTTGCATATTTTTGTAACAGGCTGGGCATGTCGAACAATATTTCTTTTTCCAAAAATAATTGCAAATATTTATTTAATGCTATTAAATAATTAATTTTCTTGGGGGATTTAATTTCGTGGATTTTGTGGTTCACCTCCTACCACAAAATCAAATCCCATTGAACAGTAATTTTGACCCTTGTATTTATTGCCTGAAATGCTAAATCCACGAATTAACGTCCCATCTAAAAAGTTTTTTTCCAAAACCACGAAATTTTGTCCCGTAAAACTTAAATTATTTTACAGTAACCGGTTATACTATTCTCAACTTAATTTGGAAATTGTGAAAAAACTATTTTTATCCTGTAATAGACAAATATATATATTTATGTTGAAACGAAATTTTTGACACTGTTGATTTATAATTAACTTTGTGTATTATTTATCATATTCATTGTTTTTATAATAGTACTATGTTGTTATAAGTGTTTGAATAAAAAATAACTGATAACAATATGTTAATTTTAATATATTTATAATCTTAGACCTTTTGGTCAAGCATAACCCATACATATGCAACCATTTATTTTATTTCTATTGCAGTTTTGCTAAAGGAATAGCTATGAGATAAGCATTATGAAAGTACTCATTGGTTATTTAATTTGCCTTGTGTATGGCACCAATCAGTGGAGACTACCTTTGCGGTCCAAACTCGTTCATCCGCAGGAAATTAACACTGTTGAGTGTTTCTGACATTTCCAGTGCACTGGCCGAGATTAAAACCAGCATTACAAATTTTTACCACTCACTCGCAGTGTCAACAAATATTTGGCAACCATACTAGTAGCAGACACTACTGTAAACAAGAAAGAATTTTGTGTGGACTGGTTTAATTTTGCTGAGTTAGCGAATGGTAGAAACTTGCGAAATGAAGTTGCTGTGGATGTGTTCAAAACACTAAAATGGACATCCGGGGAAACCAATAAAACACTTCGCAGTCACAAATATGCCAATTATGTAAACAAGTTGGTTTCAAGTAATGTTCCTGTATGCCTGGAGCTGCTGTACCATTTTAATTTGGGATGAAATGTGCTGGGATCGAACCGAGACCTCCAACACTCGAAGCGACCGCAGCGCTCTACCACTAGGCTATCGAGGAGGCGGTGCAATCAACGTATAGCGACAAAGAAATTTGTCCGTGATTGTCTGATATCTGACCAATATTCCTACATCAAATTATCATCCTCCGATGTGCCCGTCCGGCTCATTTTGTCCTGAAATATTGGCTGGGTCCTGTGTGCACACCTACATGTACCATCCTAGCCATTTTGTACTCTCTGTATTCTCATTATTAACATACTTATCTTTATATATTCAGATAGGTTGTTGGATTACATGTATCTTTCCTATAGCCATTGATAATGATTTTATTTAATGTTGAATTCATTGAAGAATAAAGTATGCACTTAAATTGTGGTCTTCATGACAGGTAGCACGCTTGTATATAGCCTTTGTGTTCACGGCTAAATTTTATAACAAAGTATATATATATCCATCAGACTATTAATTCATATTAAAGTACAAGAATATATTTAGTGTTACGTTGGTGCACGTATACTGTTGTTGAGGGCATACTGTTGTTGAGGTCCGACCAGGGTAAAAAATGAAGTTACACGCCAGGATTGGCATCTTACTTCGTAACCTACAGATACAGAGAAGGAAAAAATGATGACATTTCATGGCTATGTTGTACCGATATATATACATCGATTTTTAGTCAACTATTTCAGAAAGAGGTTATATGAGTCTAAAAAATGAAATATATGCAAAAACAAATTCAACTAGGCGATAATTAACGGATGTTCCGGGTTTAACATTTATCATTTCATTTTCGGCCGAGTTCATTCTAGCATTCGATAATTAATTAAAGACTCGAGGCAGTACAAAGAGATTTAGAATAAGACCCATCATGAGGCTAATATGAATTATCAACCGAACCCTCGATTAAAAATATTACTTCGATCGTTATTTAGCACAATTGCGATATTGAAAATAAATCAATTGAAAAAGAATCGAACACATCTAAATGTAAACACGGATACACGGTACGCATGCGCACTCGATATTTCCGCCTACACGTTTAAACGGCACGCACTCGCACTCGACATTTCTCGTCTATACGGATACACGGTACGCATGCGCACTTGACATTTCCGTATACACGGATACACGGTACGCATGCGCAGTTGACTATACATTCCTGCAAGATTCCACGCTTATACGTTTACACGTTAACACGCGAGCTACACGCGTGTAGAACGGTTGCACGGAGGACAAACACGTCGGCGTTACTGTAATAGCCACACAGAATGAACGTTAGTTTGAGGGATTGGATTGTGAAGTTTAGTTATTAACGGATCATTTAGCTTTGCTATCGCAATCAATATCTATACATTGGTTTAGTAAGGTAGGATGTTTCATTAGATTAAGAACCTGCAAATAAATCAAATATTCAAATCTTGCGAGGTAATCTTGATTGCAAATCGATGAATTGGCACGTCTGTGATTTTGTTAATTTTCTTCTTTATTATTATGTACTAATGCAGCACAGAAAAACGATTGTTGATTCCCCAGTCCATTCGTATTTTTTTCACACGAATCTCCAAACGTGTTTCGAGTTATATTCTCGAGCGTCGCTCAGTGTTGTGCGCTTGAAGTTTCTGTTTTTGAACAGAGGCATGAGCCTTCTAAAAGAAAACTTGTTTTCTGGAATACAAGTTTTTTAGACCCGTTAATAGCAATATAATACGAGGGATGATCAATATATTTGAGGACTTTCCTCCTTGTTTTTGAAATATTGGAACTAGACTTATAATATTACCAGTAGATCAATCCATTATCTAGCGTTTCTTCTAGTTATGATAACGTCGCTATTGACTTATCATGACGTCACTTTTTGTAACCACGGTGAAGCACGCACCGCCGAGCATCTCGGGCGTATCGTTATCTCAGAGCAACGGCATGATATGGAAATCAACGCTATGTCCTTGTGATATCTCTAAAACGACTTATCTAGATTGTGCATTGATTCTGTGGGCCCCAAACTGGCCATTTTTATACGATTCCATTGTTTATGTGATCATAGGGTCTCTATCTAACTGCTGTGTAGATAAGGTAAGGATAAATAGAGAATAATAGGTTAGTGTCGTGGATGAGTAAGTTTCCGGCAAGACGGAGGAATTTATCGGCTCAGCCGTAGGCGAATCCGATAATTTTGCAGCCGAGCCGGATTAACTTTTACTCACTCCACGGCTCAATAGTCGGGGCTATTTATTTGCCTTTTCATTATTTGTGCGTAACGTCATGTTCATTCACTGACGTCACGACAAAACAACAACGTCAGACATCTTGATAACGTCATGTACACGCAGGTAAGTCGAAGAACAATTATTGATCGACCCAAGTGCATTTTAAATAGGAAAACCTCATCCTCGGGTACAGAGTTTCAGCCGGCGTCTCCGCTTTAAGAAGAAGTCCGACAGATCCCGTGATGAGGTGTCCGTTTATTGCAAGGCACATGACCACTTGACAGTTTTTGAAAAAGATAAACGACACCCTGTTATTGTGCCGATTTTGTCGGAAGTTACTGGATAGCAAAAATAATACAACGGTAGGGACGCTTTCCATTAAATTCTCCGATATAAGATGCACAGATCTGAACTGGCGAAAACAAAGATTAGTTTTGGATACAAAGCATAAAATCATTAACTCCAGACCATAAGTGTACTTTCAATATTGCACCGTAAACTTGCTAGGTCGTGTTTATTTTTTCATTAATCAAATCATGTAAAACCAACAGCCCTTTTTCGAGTTTTGTTTCCAATAACGCATCAATACTCATTTATTCCACCTCACATTCCAGAGTTGGCTTCAATGATATATTTTAGTATTTAGAAAATCAATCTTATTCATAGGCCGGATATCAGTTTAGACATGCGCTATGTGCTGCTAAAACGGTGACCCTTGGAATGGCGTCATGCGACCTCAAACGTCACGCGCTCCTTGCATGAATAAAACAATTTCATTAGTGCATTCGAATGGCGATATCTAATCCCAAATGATGTTGATTGACTTTAAGCCAGGCTGCTAATTTGAAATTGATAGACGAAAACTCCTCTAATATATTGATCACCCCTCGTCTATAGATCAGATTTTAAAAAATATCCCTATGTGACTATATTACCTCGCAAGGATTCTATATACAATATGCTAGTATTTACTATAATCGGGTTACGTGCTAATTAAACTACCAACACTCCCGATATTTCTAGACCGTGTAATTAAAATACTATTTTTACGCTGCTAATTAATAAACTAGAATAAGTTAGATGTTATGAGGTCAACATTGTCTTGTTTGTAGTATCGTATGTACAGTCCAGTTAGAATAAAAATACAGTGACACAGTGGAACAATCCGCTAGTACGGTGTAAAAACAAGTATAAAAGCTTTTGCCAACAGTTCAAAACCAAACTAAACTCTACCTGTTTATTCAATGGTTTTAATTTTTGAGTATGCATTCACTATGACGTCACTGTCAGATTACCCTAGCTGGACTATAGTTTCGTATGTTGAAGTAGGTAAAATTATGTGGATTCAAATAATGTACGCCCGTACTATAATCAAATCATAAATAAAACACAACAACTAACCAATTCTTACGAAACACTAGAAACCACGGTAGGATATAACGCTGGCTTTGAGTTAGAAGGTCGTAAGTACAAAATCGATGTTTTGTGAAAACTAGAAAAACTGTCCGATACTTACTCTTAAGTCTTTACTGATAATAAAACATGCTTGTTGTTGCAACTTCAGTTTGGTCAACATGATAAGTTATGATTTTCATGATAAGCGCCTTGTGGTGATGATTTTAAATATGAACCATTCTTATAAAGTCGACATTCTCGTTCTAAGCCAGCTATATATATAGTTGAGTGAAAATCAAACCATGAATAATCACCAATCGTGCTGTAGGGATTCCAACAGCTGTATTTGACGATGTATGTTACACTTGTTTTAGATATGACAAATTCTGATTCTACGAAGTCTGTATTTGTCAGATGTTATACTGTATGTGGTTATATACCGCCAATATTGGATCCATCACCATGATCAGATTGCTCACGTAAACTTATCAAATTACTCTTTGAGTATTTTACATGCTTGTGAACAGTATTGGTGCGGAAATAATTGTTTTCATGCGCGCCATTGTTTAGAAAAAAATGTCATCAATGTCTGCAGATATGGCAATATGTAACGAATATTTTCACGACAACACAAACATGTAATTTGACGTATGAATAAAAGGGAAAGGCAGTTGCACTAAACATGACCGATATCCCAATACCTGTCTTGTCTGAAACTGCAACAGTTACAATTCTCTGAGCACCGTGTTATGTACAAATGTATGCCATATGAGGTATATCAACAATTTAGTAGAGTGTGTTGTTTTTGGCTTTTTTTAAGGCAAAATGCTTCCATAAAACACCACGAAAGACTTCTTATAATACAATACAAAATAGATTTGCATAAATACGTAAGTTAAAAACCACAGTTGTTTTCATCAATTTATTTCATCACATCATACATTGTCAGCCATAGCTAATAGTAAATCAAGAATAAACGGACATCCGTACATCGCATTGTTCTTTTGTGTTTGTTGTTTACCATAAGATTGTTTTGACTTAGTCCATGTTTTACATCAAACATGGCTCGTTTAACAGATGATCTCAATGAGTTTCACTAGTTTGCGTTTAAAGTCAACACGGTAATAAATTAACTCAAACAAACAAACATGTCTAGCTTTCTTGTATTTAAAGATTAATCAAGATATCAGATGAGTCTAATAAGAAGTGCTTTGTGTTGTTTGAACCATTGACCCTCCTCACCAGTCTAAACTATTACCAGAATCCTAGAATAATACTGTTGTCTTGTTACCCATATCACTTTTTGGGGTACAAAAAATTAACCTATCAAGGTGACATAATACTTAATACTAATCAAAGAAATTGTATCTTATGATACTAGGTTGAAATAGATACGCTGTATATGCTATGTATAGATTCAATGATGTTTGGAACTTTTTAAAAGTTTTATGTTTCTTATCACAGCGAAACACAAAAAAGAGCTTTACTCAAAGATAGCATGGGCAAAATGTTGACTGCCAAATCAACAATACTCAATGGTAAGTAATGACTCAAAACAATTTCATATCTGATGTAAAAACTGGTCTAAAACAATAAAAATGTATGGACGTGACGTCAAAAGTTGCGATCAATGCTATGTAAAGTAATGTAAATGTAAATGTAATGAGGAGTATTTAATTAACATTCATACTATTTTCTTCCAACAGGTATTAAATTACATCTTTGAATTTTGAGTAGACCAACAATCATTTAACAAATACATCTCACTCTCGTTATACAGTTTGGACTACATTCAGGAAGATGCCACGTGCACACATATATTATAAATAGTTATTGTCTCATTGTTTTATTGCGAGTTTGCACTAACGATATACCGCCTATCTCGTTCAATCATCAGGTGTCTTGGACTTTGGTACGAGTTTATTCTCGACAAAAGATAACTTGCTGTAGGACTGTCCGACGACATTTTCGACCCTTTGAACCTAATACAGCTTGTAAATCTGCAATCGGAACATCGGCAAAGCAGGTCCAAAACTTGCCGTCGGAATTTTCGTCCAGTGGCACAATAGAGGAAAAAGTTAATGCTATGATTCATGTACATGAGTAACTCGACAATGGTCCGTCCAAGCATCATCTGAGCATATCGTTTACCTGTCACATTTCCTCCCGTAAAGGCAGAAACAATTTGTAATGCATTCATCGGCAATGTTGTGAGTAAAAATGTGAAAGACACAGTCAAAAGCATGATCGTTAATTTTTTGTTGCTTTCATTGGATCGACGGCTTTGAGATTGTTTCGCAAAATTGCTGTATTTTGATGTCACTTGATTGTTTTGCATCATTGAACGTTTTTATTCGAGCATATAACACTTTGCGCACAATGAGAGAATTTAGAACTGTGATAATACCAAATGGTACGAATGAATAAATAGCAGCATCCACCCACGGCCATATATCTTTAGAGTATATTTCACTCGCTTCACAAACATATCCATCCCCAGGAATCTGTTTTAATTCCACTGTCCAGAAGATATGGGCGTTCACCCCACAAATGACAGTGATAATCACGAGGACTACTATCCGTGCACGATTAAACGTGCATATACGAGGGGCTCGTAATGGGCACTTGACGGCGATAAATCGTTCAATAGTTACTGCAATGATAAGCCATACTGATGTATGACTGCTCACAAAACCTAGGAAGTTAACCAGCTTACACATGATGTTGGACGTATGTTTGATATCGATAGAAAAGTTCCCCACCCACATTCGGAGTAGTCCAATATATAGGACCAAAAGGTCCATGACTGCCAATACAGCCAAATAGCTGTATGTACTTCCCTTGAGCATATTTTTGGCCATTATCACAAATGAGAGCATATTTCCAAACGTGCCAAGACACAGTAAGATTGGTGGCACGTACATTGTAAGAAACCATTGAGGCTTCATGTATTCAGGAAACTGTAGAGTAATGTTTCGAAGTACTTCGTCTGATGAGTAAACTCTCTGTTGCATACACTCATTTTCGATCTGTAAATAAACGATAAGAGCTTTCATTAACTTCAAATACAGTCTCTGAAAATCACGATCTAACAGGACACCTGCTATGAAACAAACGACGTAAGTATGTCGTGCTATCCATGACGTCACGGTTAATCAACAACATGAATTAGTTGCTGGACAGACTGCTGTTGACACATAACGTAATTTTATATCAGTGCCTGTCTACTGACCTCACTTCAGCCACAACATTCATGTTCTTAATTGATTATTACATGTCATTGATAACCATGCGTTATTTAACAGATACTTTCATACTATGCACTGCTGTAAGTGATTTGAACGTTCATATCACACCATGTCAACAAGAGAGTGTTATAGTCAGGAATGGTGAAGATTAAGTTGACGATCCCACAAAAGAAATACTAGTATCTTGTTAATGGTTAACCTCCATATATAGCTTGAAGATCCTTGGAGTTATTGAACGGAAGCATTTTATTTTTCAAAAGTTTTAGTATCATCTGATCTACAACTAAAGGGGTCATTTATCGTTGGTGAACTATCTCCGTTAAAAGGCTCAATAGCTTTGTTTAAGTTAGTGAACGGAAACCATTTGATCTACCGACAGACATACATTTGCAAAGCAATTCATTGCTCAGTAATGTTGCAGGCTGTTTTGTATGAAACGGATTATCACTAACGTGCTTAAGACGTTGCAATCGTTGAAAATCCTGCTTAATATTGTATTATGACAAAAAGACTTACACGTGCATAGATTTCGATCATTGTCGTGTAATTGCCGACTTCCATCATGTTTGATGTAATATTGAAGGCACATTCCTCGTCCACCATTCCTAATTGTTCCATTGACATCTTCTATGATCTGTAAAATTAGATTAAGATGTTTTATTATATGCTCTACTGACACCATGGTAGATCTGGAAAATTAGATAGAGATGTCACACTATATACTGTACTGGTATCATGTTCAATGGTACTCCCCATTAAACTGTTATTACGATATTGTTGCCTTTGTGAAGTAGATGCCTAATTGGATCATTGCTTTATATACAGATACTATCTTCACATTGGTGTTTAATTCATATATTGTCTTGAGCGTACATTGGTGTTTAATTCACACTTTGTCTAGTGCTTCGGTTACTTACTTATACAATCTATGTTACATATGCTTAAATATGTTAATCGACATCACTCTGTAGTTGCTACCAATTTACAGTACCGTTTGAAGTTGTTTTGTTGGATGAACGTCTTGAATTCAATTAGTTGACCGCTAATGTGAGTACTTCGTATAATATTACATTGTACATTTCAAAATCAATTTGAATTTACTTCTATTTATAATATTATTTTTGTCTAGATTTGAAATGTTTGTTGGCATTTCAAGCAAAGATAGGGACCGTACACTTAGTTATCAGGCCAATGATATATTTTTCGCTTTAAAAAAAAATCAATGAGCCTACTGAGCCATGTCCTTTCTTGGTACTTCACCTAATACCTTCCCACCAGGGAGCTGAGGAAGATCTAACAAGCATCGTTTATCAAATGGACATTTTTCAGACTCGTACTGTTAAAGCTGGTACGTTTATTTCTGTATGTGTCAAGTGGACGTGGCATTTGTAGACATTATTGCAAGAACCGTAATTGCCATGTCTACTTGACAAGTATAATGGGTATTTTCCTGGAACAAAATTTCTCGATTGCAGGACCATCAATTATTCTTACTTTGAAGGATATGACAAAAAACTACATCTCTTGGCGTGAAGTGCTTTGTGCATACAGTTATTACCTCAATATTACGTAACATAAATGCGTAACATGAGCAATAAAATATGTTAAACATTGCAGTTCGGTGTCCTTCAAAGTCACGATCTGACACTTTAGTCACGATTTGTTACCACACTGCACGTTATGGTCTGATATTGATATGAATAAAACCTTAATAAAAACGTTATTTAAAAACGTTTTGTCTCTTGACAATAGCATTATGTTTTGCATCACGGTTAAACAAACACATTCATTCAACAATGGTCTTATTTAGTATTATTTTATTTTAATTGTATGCTGTTGCTGTCTATCACAAAGGCTGCCATAAATAGAAATAAAATCAGGTGTAATTATAGTAATCATTATTAATTAAAGAGTGCACGCTACAGCTAACGAGTTATCCATAAAGTTATGTACCTATAAATGAAGTAAAGGAAGCTATGTATATACACAATTTGTTCAGTTTTACAATGTATGCATATTGGGTCAAAATGACCTAGATACATCTCTATTAAAATGCCCTACGAAATTACGAAATAGCAGCTTCACATTATTATATATTGTTTGTTATGCATGGTTTTGTTTACCATGCATTATTAATACCCTAGGCTATGCTCATTCAATTCATCATTTTAAAATATGATTTAACATTGCATTAAACTATGATAGTTGAGTAACGGTAGTTCGTAAAAATCATAGTGAACGTTAATTAGTTTTTGTTTCAAGGTTTCAGCTCGAAGAAACTTTGCAAGTTTGGAAAATGTGTAGTACTTATTAATTAAACATAGTGGTAAATATAATAGTATACTTTGTAATAAATATGTCATACTAATTGAGCCGTTCTTCATTAAAACGTGCATTTTTAACATTTTCTAATCACAATACGAAACGAGGTTTTAAAAACAAAAAAAAAAAAAATAAGCAAAACTACTTGTTGTAACGATTGATTCTGTTTTAAGTAATTTACCCGTATAGTGCAGTATATTAGCTTTAAAATTTCCAAAGAATCATTTTTGGCGTACCTGGCATATGGTGACCAATTTCGAAAAGAATACTCTGATTCAGTAAGTTGCTTAACACAGTTATAATCTATATCTTAATGCAAATTGTTTCCATTTTGATACATATTTTTTATACATAATTTTGATGCATAATTTTGAAAGTTAAAACAGTTTCTAAAACATGATGCTATTTTGAAAAGTTTATGGCAAGAATTGGTCAAATTGTGTTATTTTAAATACTTATTACGGATGTCACGTTCGCGATTATGGACTCAAATGCAACTTCCAAATGCAATCGCTTTCATTTTGTAAAATGGCTTCATTATGGAAAATTATACATAAACAGTTTTTGTAAAAAAAACAGGTTTTCGTGGAGTCTTGGCTCAAATATTTGCGCGGGTGAAAAATGGTTACATGTAATTATATATTTTACAAATCTTATATGCAAAAATACAAAAGATGTTTAAATTGCGTAGTAGTTTTATATTTGCAATATTATGCGTTATATCAACATTTTGCAAATTAAATATATTAGATGGAGTATACTTAATTGAACAAGACAAGAGTATCATCGAGATATTCTAAACGTAAAGGATAACACTATTTCCAATTAAATAATAACGCGATCAACAATCACTTTAGTTTCCTTACCGAGACTAATAGCCACAAAGAATGAAAGTTAGTTTGAGGGATTGAATTGTGAATTTTAGTTATTAACGGATCATTTAGCTTTGCTATCGCAATCAATATATATACATTGGTTTAATAAGGTAGGATGTTTCGTTAGATTAAGAACCTGCAAATAAATCAAATATTCATATCTTGCGAGGTAATTTTGATCATCCCTCGTCTATAGATCAGTTTTTAGAAAATATCCCTATGTGACTATATTACCAAGCAAGGATTCTATATACAATATGCTAGTATTTACTATAATCGGGTTACATGCTAATTAAACTACCAACACTCCCGATATTTCTAGACGGACTAATTAAAATACTATTTTTACGCTGTTAATTAATAAACTAGAATAAGTTAGATGTTATGAGGTCAACATTGTCTTGTTTGTAGTATCGTATGTTCAGTCCAGTTAGGATAAAATACAGTGACGCAGTGGAACAATCCTCTAGTAAAAATAAAAGCTTATGACAACAGTTCAAAACCAAACTTAACTCTACCTGTTTATTCAATGGTTTTCATTTTTTGGGTATGCATTCACTATGACGTGACTGTCAGATAACCCTAGCTGGACTATAGTATCTTATTATGTGGATTCAAAAAATGAACGACCGTATCATAATCAAATCATAAATAAGACACATCAACCAGCCATATTGAATCCATCACTTATCAAATTACGCTTTGAGTGTTTTACATGCTTGTGAACAGTATTGGTGCGGACATAATTGTTTCATGCACGCCATTGTTTAGAAATAAATGTCATTAATGTCTGCAGATATGGCAATATGTAACGAATCTTTTCACGAATACATAAACATGTTATTTGACGTATGAATAAAAGGGAAAGGTAGTTGAACTAAACAAGACCGATATCCCCATACCTGTCTCGTCTGATATTGCAACAGGTACAATAATCTGAGCGCTGTACTATGTATAAATGTATGCCATACGAGGTATATCAACAGTTTAGTAGAATATGTTGTGTTTGGCTTTTTAAAGAAAAATGCTTCCATAAAAACACCAAGAAAGACTTCGTAAATTATGAATTTAGCAATTTCATGGACAACAGTAGAATAAAGTTTCTTTCTCTAATATCCTCATTTCAAAGTGATTAATATAAGTCATACACATACCGACTCTAACGACTAAATTGGATGAATAAGATACCAAATAGATTTGCATATATCAGTTAAAAACAACAGTTGTTTCATCAATTTATTTCATTACATCATACATTGTCAGCCATAGCTTATAGTAAAGGAAGAATAAACGGACACCCGTACAACACATTGTTCTTTTGTGTTTGTTGTTTACCGTAAGAATGTTTTGACTTAGTCAAATTTTTACATTAAACATGGCTATATTGACAGATGAGCATGCAGAGATTCACTAGTTTGCGTTAAATGTCGACACGGCAATAAATTAACTCGACCAAACAAACATGTCTAGCTTTCATGTATTTTAAGATTCATCAAGATATCAGAGGAGTCTAACTGGAAGTGTTTTGTGTGTGAACCGTTGACCCTGCTCACCAGTCCAAACAATTTCAACAATCCTAGAATGATGCTGTTAACTTGTTACCCATATGATTTTTTGGGGTACAAAAAATAAATCTATTAAGGTAACATAATAATTAATACTAATCAAAGAAATTGTATCTTTTGATACTAGGCTGAAATATATACGCTATATATGCTATGTATTAGATTCAATGATGTTTTGAACTTTTTTAAAGTTATATGTTTCTTATCAAAGGGAAACACAAAAAATAGCTATACTCAAAGATAGCATGGGCAAAATGTTGACTGCCAAATCAACAATACTCAATAGTAAGTAATGACTCAGAACAATTTCATATCTGCTGTATAAACTGGGATAAAACAATAAAAATGTATGGGCGTGACGTCAAAAGTTGCGATCCATGCTATGTAAAGTAATGTAAATGTAAATGTAATGAGGAGTATTTTATTAACATTCATCCTATTTGCTTCAAAAGGAATCAAACTACATCTGTAAATGTATATGTAAATACATATCACTCTCGTTATACAGTTTTAGACCACATTCAGGAAGATGCCACGTGCACACATATATTATAAATATTGTCTCATAGATCTATTGTGAATTTGTACTAACGATATACCGCCTATCTCGTTCAATCATCAGGTGTTTTGGACTTTGGTACGAGTTTATTCTCGACAATCGATAACTTGCCGTAGGACTATCCGACGACATTTTCGACCCTTTGTACCGAATACAGCTAGTAAATCTGCAATCGGAACATCGGCATAGGAAGTCCAAAACTTGTCGTCGGAATTTTCGTCCAGTGGCAAAATAGAGGAAAAAGTTAATGCTATGATTCATGTACATGAGTAACTCAACTATGGTCCGCCCAAGCATCATCTGAGCATATCGTTTACCTGTCACATTTCCTCCCGTGAAGGCAGAAACAATTTGTAATGCATTCATTGGCAATGTTGTCAGTAGAAATGTGAAAGACACAGTCAAAAGCATGATCGTTAATTTTTTGTTGCTTTCATTGGATCGACGGCTTTGAGATTGTTTCGCAAAGTTGCTGTATTTTGATGTTACTTGATTGTTTTGCATCATTGAACGTTTTCTTCGAGCATATAACACTTTGCGCACAATGAGAGAATTTAGAACTGTGATAATACCAAATGGTACGAATGAATAAATAGCAGCATCCACCCACGGCCATATATCTTTAGAGTATATTTCACTCGCTTCACAAACGTATCCATCCCCAGGAATCTGTTTTAATTCCACTGTCCAGAAGATGTGGGCGTTCACCCCACAAATGACAGTGATAATCACGAGGACTACTATCCGTGCACGATTAACCGTGCATATACAAGGGGCTCGTAAAGGGCACTTGACGGCGATAAATCGTTCAATAGTTACTGCAATGATAAGCCATACTGACGTATGACTGCTCACAAAACCTAGGAAGTTGACCAGCTTACACATGATGTTTGAAGTATGTTTGATATCGATAGAAAAGTTCCCCACCCACATTCGGAGTAGTCCAATATATAGGACCAAAAGATCCATCACTGCCAATACAGCCAAATAGCTGTATGTACTTCCCTTGAGCATATTTTTGGCCATTATCACAAATGAGAGCATATTTCCAAACGTGCCAAGACACAGTAAGATTGGTGGCACGTACAACGTAAGAAACCATTGAGGCTTCATGTATTCAGGAAACTGTAGAGTAATATTTCGAAGTACTTCGTCTGATGAGTAAACTCTCTGTTGCATACACTCTTTTTCGATCTGTAAATAAACAATAAGAACTTTCAATAACTTCAAATCGACGGTGCCGAACCAAAACCCCGTAACTCAATTTTGGCGCGGAAACTTTTTTGCAGCATCCGCAGACGTCCCGCGCAATTCTGTCTTGTCGCCATTTAAATAGCCAATCGTGTTACTTAGATGGCTTATTCATGCTCATAATTGATTATTACATGTTATTGATAACAATGCGTTATTTAACAGTTACTATGCACTGTTGTAAGTGATTTGAACGTTCATATTACACCATGCCAACAAGAGAGTTTTATTGTCAGAAATGGTGAAGATTATGGTGACGATCTCACAAAAGAAATACTAGTATCTTGTTAATGGCCAACCTCCATATATAGCTTGAAGATCCTTGGAGTTATTGAACGGTGGCATTTTATTTCACAAAAGTTTTAGTACCATCTGATCTACAACTATAGGGGTCATTTATCGTTGGTGAACTATCTCCGTTTTTAAAGGATCAATAGCTTTGTTTAAGTTAGTGAACGGAAACCATTTGATCTACCGACAGACATACATTTGCAAAGCAATTCATTGCTCAGTAAAGTTGAAGGCTGTTTTGTATGAAACGGATTATCACTAACGACCTTAAGACGTTACAATCGGTGAAAATCCTGCTTAATATTGTATTATGACAAAAATACTTACACGTGCAAAGATTTCGATCATTGTCGTGTAATTGCCGACTTACATCATGTTTGATGTAATATTGAAGGCAAATTCCTCGTCCGCCATTCCTAATTGTTCCATTGACATCTTTTATGATCTGTAAAATTAGATTAAGATGTTTTATCATATGCTCGACTGACACAATGTTAGATCTGGAAAATTAGATAGAGATTTTTCACTATATACTGTACTGGTATCATGTTCATTGGTACTCCCCATTAAAACTGCTATTACGATATTGTTGCCTTTGTTAAGTAGATGCCTAACTAGATCATTGCTTTATATACGGATACTATCTTCACATTGGTGTTTAATTCACATATTGTCTTCTGCATCGTCTATGATTTTTATTCAGTGATACTGATATTCTGTTTGTTAATTTGTCATAGCTTCAGTTACTTACTAATACAGTCTATGTTACATATGCTAAAAAATTTACGACATCACTCTGTAATTGTTACAAATCAAGTTACAGTACCGTTTGATGTTGTTTTGTTGGACTAACGTCTTTCATCAATTAAATTAGTTGACTGCTAATGTGAGTATTTCTTATACTAGTTGTATTTCATTGTACATTTCAAAATCAATTTGAATTTACTTCTAACTATAATGGTATAATAGTACTTTTGTCATAATTTGAAATGTTTGTTGGCATTTCAAGCAAAGATAGGGACCGTACACTTAGTTATCAGGCAAATGATATATTTTTCGCTTTAAAAAAAATAAATGAGCCTACTGAGACATGTCCTTTCTTGGTACTCCACCTAATACCTTCCCACCAGGGAGCTGAGGAAGATCTAACTAGCATCGTTTATCAAATGGACATTTTGCAGTCTCGTACTGTTAAAGCTGTATTTCTGTATGTGTCAAGTGGACGTGGCATTTGCAGACATTATTGCAAGAACCGTAATTGCCATCTCTACTTGACAAGTATAATGGGTATTTTCCTGGAACAAAATTTCTCGATTGCAGGAACATCAATTAGTCTTACTTTAAAGGATATGACAAAAAACTACATCTCTTGGCGTGAAGTGCTTTGTGCATACAGTTATTACCTCAATATTACGTGACATAAATGCGTTACATGAGCAATAAAATATGTTAAACATTGCAGTTCGGTGTCATTCAAAGTCACGATCTGACACTTTAGTCACGATTTGTTATCACACTGCACGTTATGGTCTGATATGAATAAAACCTTAATAAAAACGTTATTTAAAAACGTTTTGTCTCTTGACAATAGCATTATGTTTTGCACCACGTTTAAACAAACACATTCATTCAACAATGGTCTTATTTAGTATTATTTTATTTTAATCGTATGCTGTTGCTGTCTATCACAAAGACTGTCGTAAATAGAAATAAACCATGTGTTATTATAGTAATTATTATTAATTATAGAATGCGCGCTACAGATGAAGCTTTTACAAGTTCTCCAATAAAGTTATGAACCTTTAAATTAATAATATAATAAATAACAACAAATAGTTGACAGTTCAATGCGTTATTACTGTTCAGAAGATAAACATCTGAATGACAATATATATTTATATACGAACAATTATGCAAAACATCAACAATTATCTTGAAATGTAATATATGTAACTGCTATGAAATGACGGTTTACCAAAGGCATTACTTAAACATGACATAATTAACCAATTATACTGTAAAATCATTAATTTTCGTGGGGGATTATATTTCGTGGATTTCGTGGTTCACTTCAACCACGAGCTTAAGTCCCAACGAACATTGATTTTGACCCTTGTGTTGTTACCTAAAATGCAAAATCCACGAATTCAAGTACCAACGAAATTGTCTTTTTTACCAAAACCACGAAATTTCGTCCCAACGAAATTAAGTGATTTTACAGTAATTGATCTACTGTTATAAAAGTTACATTCATATATTATCATAAAGTCAATAAATAGTTTATGGTTACCTGTATAAATAATATATATAAAATATATTATAATAAATAACAACGAATAGTTGACAGTTCAATGCGTTAATACTGTTCAGAAGATAAACATCTGAATGACAATATAATCCATTGAACCGTCCGATACGGACAGTGTCATGCTTCGGTGAATTTAAATGTTTATGCGATGGATATCAGTGATTGTAAACGGGTTAGAATAATGGTAATACTACTATCTACCACTACTACTATAACTACTAATTGACTATGGAACTTCAAGATCATTTAAAAGAGACAGTTTGTGGACAAAAATACAAGTAAGATTCAGTAAACAAAAGTATATTTTATTTTAAAGCAGTAGTAGATAAATAAGACCCTGTAACAATTTCCCCCTATATAACAATTGCCATCCTCGACAATTCAACCATCACTGACTGTATCATCTGAAATGATACAAAAAAAGAAACAACATTAATTAAGTGCATGGCAACAACATAAAAAAATATAGCAAACTGTTCAGAGGCAAGAAGGCTAGACATCTGATTTAGAACAAAACAATCCTAAATACGCCTTAAATCCCATACAAAATTGTCAAATTACCAATAAAGTATACCCATATGATGTACTAAGTATGGCTATAGATACCGTGAAAAATAATATCCGGTGCCAATGTCAGTATCATAATAGTATACAAACAGTCAAATAAAACATTTTAAATGAATATAATGAAAATCAAAACCATGTGCTCTGATCGGATACACCATATAGCATATCAAAACAACTGAAATGAAAAAAATTACGAAACATCCTAGTGTCAAAAATCAGCACTGAAGTATCACAGCTTATTAGTTCCAGCTACTTAGCAGCATGTTTATATAAATCGTCTGTACCATCTCTCTCAGCAGTGTGTCCCAACCAACCAAACGCTCAAAACACCACACAAGGTAACTCAAACCCATATCACCGAGCTCCCTACCGGCACAGCAAATGCATGCTGCTCTCCTAGAATAAAGTCCCCAGTTCGCTGCCAGGCCGACCGGCTACTCTCTCGAACTGGCCTACGTTGTAGAACTCCCGGTTCCCCAGCTTTCCGGCGATGTGGCGGTCGGTATACCTTACTGGAGTTGGTACATGAACTATCAGACTCCTGTAAGCTTGTGTCAGACGAAGGTGTCTTGGTGTCAATGCTATCGGACACGGCTGCCTCAGAGTCGGAGTTGGACGAGGACGGAATGGGAAGGTGACTCATCTGGAGTAAATTGTTTCGGTGCAGGGTGAGTACCTTTGAGCCCCCCTTTCCGTCCTGTCGACGTACATTGAAGACAGGTGTCCTCACATCTGGCTGTTCGATCACACTGAACACGTGCTGACTCCAAGTGTCTACTAGCTTGTGCTTTCCCTTGAATCCGAGATTTTTTACTAACACCCTGTCTCCAGGTAAGATCCTTGACTAACTTCCTTGACCTTCCGGTCATACAGTTGTTTGGCCTTTCTTCTAGTTTTGGCCGAGGTATCATTGGCTATTCTATAAGCAATTCTCAGATGCTTCTCAAGATGCCTCATATAGTCCGATGGCGATACTCCCGGCACATGCTGACCTTTAAGTCCCAGTACGGCATCAATTGCGAGACGTGGCCGTCTACCGAACATCAGCTCATGAAGAGAATATCCGATAGAGTCATTTGTGGTCGCGTTGTATGCCTGTACTAGGGAAGGTATTGCTGCTTTCCAATCGGACTTCTGATCATTGCATCTTGAGAAGCGTCTGATTAAACCTCTCGCACTGTCCGTTTTCTTGAGGGTGATATGGTGTTGTCCGGGACCGTTTAATACCAGCAACTCTACACAGCCGAGTGATGACCTAAGAAAGGAAATTAGCACCTCTGTCACTGTGTTTAACTTCCGGAAATCCATAATGGACAAAACAATTGTCGTACAGAACCAGCACTGTCGTCCTGGCCGTCTGGTTCCTGGTTGGAATCGCTTGGGCATAACGAGAAAAATGATCGGTGATTACCAATACATTCTCGAAGCCTCCCTTGGACATCTTCAGCGACAGGTAATCTATGCATACCAGTTGCATCGGTGACGATGAACTGATGCCAACACGACCAGCTGCTGGAGGAGGCGCAGACTTGCGACGAATGCACAGGTCACACTCTCTAACCCACTTGCTAATGTCTGTATCCATGCCAGGCCAATAGAATCGTTCCTTAAAGAGACTGATGGTTCGGTCTCGGCCTTGATGTCTCAGGTCATCGTGCAGAGCTTTAAACAAAGTCATTCGCACAGACTATGGCAACACAGCCCGCATTGTCTTCTTATTGTGTACGACAGCTTCATGGTACAATACCCCATTGGCAAGACTCAAACGGTCATACTGCTTCAAATATTTTCTCACATTCACGCCTTCTCTACGGGTCGTCTTTTTATCAGGTAATGACCTCAAACTTACGAACGATCTTATTATTGCCAGAATGGGGTCAGAATCGTGGCCTTTCCCCCAGTCTTTTTCGCTCATTATGAACCTCAGATGATTATTCAGCTATTTCATCCATCAAGTGATTGGACGATGATGAAGCGTTCAAGACTGCTTGTATGACGCCAACGTCTACATCATGTGACCCCGATGCTTCGTCACTCTCATGGTCTTCTGACGTGTCTGGTGCGTATAACCGCTGCGGTTTAAGTCTTGACAAGGCGTCGGCTTCATTATTCGCCTTCCCTGTCACATACATCTCTATTTAAATGCCCTACGAAATTAGAAAATAGCAGCTTCACATTATTTTTTATTGTTAGTTATGCATGATTGTGTTAACCATGCATTATTAATATCCTAGGCTATCCTCATTACATTCACCCGTTTAAAATATTATTCAACATTTCATTAAACTATGGTAGTTGATTTAAGGTAGTTCGACGAAATTGTATTGGACGTTAATTAGTTTTTGTTTCAAGGTTTCAGCTCGAACAAAACTTGCAAGTGTACACTATGCGTAGTACTTATCAATATAGCAAATTGGTAAATATAATATTATACTTTATAATAATTATGTCATACTAATTGAGCCGTTCTCCATTAAAACATGCAATTTTGAAATTTTCTAATCACAATACGAAACGAGGTTTAAAAAAGATCCAAAAAAAGCAAAACTACATGTTGAAACAATTTATTCTGTTTTAAGTAATTTACCCGTATAGTGCAGTATGTTAGCTTTAAAATGTCCGAAGAATTATTTTTTGCGTTGCTCGCATACGGTGACCAATTTCGATAAAGTACTCTGATTCAGTAAGTTGCTTAAAACAGTAATAGTCTATATCTGAATGCAAATAGTTTTCAATTTGATACATAATTTTGAAAGTTAAAGCAGTTCCTAAAACATGATGCTTTTTTGAAAAGTTTATGGCAAGAATTGGTCAAATGGTGTTATTATGAAATACTTATAACGGTTCTCACATTCGCGATTATGGACTCAAATGCAACTTTCAAATGTACAAGCTTTCTTTTTCAATTTTGTTACATTATGGAAAATGATAAAAATCAGTTTATGTCAAGAAATCAGGTTTTCGTGGAAACTTGGCTCAAACACTTGCGAGGGTGAAAAATGGCGAATTATATCTTTTTACAAATCTTATCAGTGCCGTACCCAGGCACGAATTTTAGCCGAGGCAGTCTTGGGGCTGGACAGGACCGTAACTAGGAATTTTCCAAAGGGGTGCGAAATCGGGTCTTGATTGGGTGACGGGGTATTTACAGGAGGAGACGTCCAAATTTGTTCTGTACATGCTATTTTGAATATTTACAATGTATTTTGCGATAAAAGCGAGCCAGAAAAAGGGGCTATTTGTGGAAGCTGACACAAATTTCTTCATGCTACATGATATTAATAATTGCATAATTTATTGTAAATAAGCACTATTTGGCCGAGCCCACACAAATGTTTTTTCTACATGATATTATTAATTATCGCTCATAAATTATTTGGCGAGCGAGGCGAGCCACAAAAAATGCACTATTTGTATCAGCCCACATATTCGTTATCTTCATGATATTGAATGGTGATAAATTATTTGGCAAGCGACGCGAGCCCGAAAAAAATATTTGTACGAGCCCCTCCCACGAAAATCGTTGTCTACATGATATTATTAATGGGTATAAGGTATTGGGCGAGCGAAGCGAGGCAGAAAAATGCAATATTTTTCAGCACAAACTTACTCCTTAAAGATGCATGCTTTGCCATAGCTCACACAAACTCGTTCTCTAAATGGTATGATCAATCCTCGCATTATTTACCTGAGATGCATGCCACATAAATTCGTTCTCTACACGAACTTATGAAAGATTGATGTTAGGTGACTAGCAAAGCGAGCCAAAGAAAATGCACTGTTTCTCCAAGTTGCATGTCACGCAAACTAGTTTTCTACATGATATTTAAAACGAGTAGTTATTTGGCAAGTGAAAAGATCATGATTTATCTGAGGTTCAGGTAGCACAAACTACTCTATACATGACATTCTTAAATATGTGTTCAAATCATTTACAAATGTAAAACATTGTACTCCTAACAAGGACCTCTTAAATTAGCGTAAAAGGGGTACGTTTGCGGCCGATAAGATCCTTAGTTATGACCATGTAGTGGCCCGGTGTATTTGTTAACCTAGAACGTTTCTGAAAGCACGCTATTAAACCACCGAATACACTTTCAACATTGACATAATCAGAAAAGTAGATTAGCGAAGCGAGCTAGACAATCATTATTTATTTTATTTGAACACCATGCCAAAACATATTCTGTATTTGATAGTATTCACTTATAGATTTATCTATGTAGCTTATAGAACTATTTTTCTAATTGATAATAGTCGCTGATACAGCTGTTGTGAAGGCGAAGCCAGCTCGAAAAAGCATTATTTTCTGAAGAGAACCATTTGGAACATGATAGTTTTTCTATTCGAGACACCTTTCATCAGCATATCTTACGAACTCATAGGCTGCACATTTGTGTTAAGGGGAAGCTTGAATGATTTGAATACAAGTAAATTAAGGGATCAATGTCATGCTCCATGGGACTATTAAAACAACAAATTCATCTGCTAGATACTTTGGTCCCTTGTTTTGGTATTGAAACGGAACATCATGAAATTCATAGCAAACAAGAGCTCAAAGAATAAAATACTTACATGCACATGCTTATGTGGAGCCAACCTCGTCATTAAATTGATTGTAAACAGTACCGTGTGAGCGTAGCGAGCGAAAATTGGCACATTAACAATTTTTACTCACAGAACATTGACCTGGATTTCGCAATATTAAGGGGAGGGTGTGCCGGTGCCATTTTCTTTCTATATTCAATAAAAGGGAAGCTGTCCGGTATACTACCATAACGGTGCAAATCTAGTTCCTCAAGTTGCACTAGGTATACAACCAGTAAGGTGAAAATCTAGTGCCTCAAGTTGCACTATGTACGTATACTATCATTAAGGTGCACATTTAGTGGCTCAAGTCGCACTATATATACTACCATTAAGGTGCAAATATAATGCCTCAAGTTGCACTCTTTGTTTATAACTTGCGACAGCTTGTAATATTTTTTTTTTTTTCAGACATTTTATTTTACATTTAAGTTGAAGACAAATTTTCCACCAAATTTTAGCCGAGGCAGCTGCAGTGTAGTTACGGCGCTGCATACTAGATAACCGTAGAGCCTCAGAATAAATTGCCTCATTGTTTATTACATGCGACAATTTGAGACATTTTATTTTAAATATATTCAGGGACATTTTATTACATGTATATATTAATAACAAAAAAAGTTTGGTCCTCAGTGTAGTTACGGCGCTGCTTATGTGCAAAAATACAAATGATGTTTTAAATTGTGTAGTAGTTTTATATTTGCAATATTTTGCGTTAGGTTAACACTTTGCGAATTAAATATATTGGATGGCGTATACATAATTGAACAAGACAAGAGTATCGTCGAAATATTCTAAACGTAAAGGATAACACTATTTTCAATTTAAATAATGACGCGATCAACAATCACTTTAGTTTCCTTACCGAGACTAATAGCCACAAAGAATGAACGTTAGTTTGAGGGATTGGATTTTGAATTTTAGTTATTAACGGATCATTTAGCTTTGCTATCGCAATCAATATCTATACATTGGTTAAGTAAGGCAGGATGCTTCTTTAGATTAAGAACCTGCAAATAAATCAAATATTCATATCTTGCGAGGTAATCTTGATTGCAAATCGATGAATTGGCACGTCTGTGTTTTTGTTAATTTTCTTCTTTATTATGATGTACTATTGCAGCACAGAAAAACGATTGTTGATTCCCCAGTCCATTCGTATTTTTTTCACACGAATCTCCAAACGTGTTTCGAGTTATATTCTCGAGCGTCGCTCAGTGTTGTGCGCTTGAAGTTTCTGTTTTTGAACAGAGTCATGGGCCTTCTAAAAGAAAACTTGTTTTCTGGAATACAAGTTTTTTAGACCCGTTAATAGCAATATAATACGAGGGCTGATCTATATATTTGAGGACTTTCCTCCTTGTTTTTGAGATATTGGAACTAGACTTATCATATTACCAGTAGATCAATCCATTATCTAGCGTTTCTTCTAGTTATGATAACGTCGCTATTGACTTATCATGACGTCACATTTTGTAACCACGGTGAAGCACGCACCACCGAGCATCTCGGGCGTATCGTTATCTCAGAGCAACGGCATGATATGGAAATCAACGCTATATCCTTGTGATATCTCTAAAATGACTTATCTAGATTGTACATTGATTCTGTGCGCCCCAAACTGGCCATTTTTATACGATTCCATTGTTTATGTGATCATAGGGTCTCTGTCTAACTGCTGTGTAGATAAGGTAAGGATAAATAGAGAATAATAGGTTAGTGTCGTGGATGAGTAAGTTTCCGGCAAGACGGAGGAATTTATCGGCTGAGCTGTAGGCGATAATTTTGCAGCCGAGCCGGATTAACTTTTACTCACTCCAAGGCTCCATAGTCGGAACTATTTATTTGCCTTTTCATTATTTGTGCGTAACGTCATGTTCATTCACTGACGTCACGACAAAACAACAACGTCGGACATCTTGATAACGTCATGTACACGCTGGTAAGTCGAAGAACAATTATCGATCGACCCAAGTGCATTTTAAATAGGAAAACCTCATCCTCGGGTACAGAGTTTCAGCCGGCGTCTGCGCTTTAAGAAGTCCGACAGATCACGTGATGAGGTGTCCGTTTATTGCAAGGCTCATGACCACTTGACAGTTTTTGAAAAATATAAACGACACCGTGTTATTGTGCCGATTTTGTCGGAAGTTACTGGATAAACAGAAAAATAACACAACGGTAGGGACGCTTTCCGTTAAATTCTCCGATATAAGACGCACAGATCTGAACTGGCGAAAACAAAGATTAGTTTTGGATACAAAGCATAAAATCATTAACTCCAGATCATAAGTGTACTTTCAATATTGCACCGTAAACTTGCTAGGTCGTGTTTATTTTTTCATTAATCCAATCATGTAAAACCAACAGCCCTTTTCCGAGTTTTGTTTCCAATAACGCATCGATACTCATTTAGTCCTCCTCACATTCCAGAGTTGGCTTTCAATGATATATTTTAGTATTTTGAAAATCAATCTTATTCATAGGCCGGATATTAGTTTAGACATGAGCTATGTGCTGCTAAAACGGTGACCCTTGGAATGGCGTCATGCTACCTCAAACGTCACGTGCTCCTTGCATGAATAAAACAATTTCATTAGTGCATTCGATTGGCGATATATAATCCCAAATGATGTTGATTGACTTTAAGCCAGGCTGCTATTTTGAAATTGATAGACGAAAACTCCTCGAATATATTGATCACCCCTCGTCTATAGATCAGTTTTTAAAAAATATCCCTATGTGACTATATTACCTCGCAAGGATTCTATATACAATATGCTAGTATTTACTATAATCGGGTTACGTGCTAATTAAACTACCAACACTCCCGATATTTCTAGACCGTGTAATTAAAATACTATTTTTACGCTGCTAATTAATAAACTAGAATAAGTTAGATATTATGAGGTCAACATTGTCTTGTCTGTAGTATCGTATGTACAGTCCAGTTAGAATATAAATACAGTGACACAGTGGAACAATCCGCTAGTACGGTGTAAAAACAAGTATAAAAGCTTTTGCCAACAGTTCAAAACCAAACTAAACTCTACCTGTTTATTCAATGGTTTTAATTTTTGGGTATGCATTCACTATGACGTCACTGTCAGATTACCCTTGCTGGACTATAGTATCTTATGTTGAAGTAGTTAAATTATGTGGATTCAAAAAATGTACGCCCGTATTATAATCAAATCATAAATAAAACACAACAACTAACCAATTCTTACGAAACTCTAGAAACCATGGTAGGATATAACGCTGGCTTTGAATTAGAAGGTCGTAAGTACAAAATCGATGTTTTGAGAAAACAAGAAAAACTGTCCGATACTTACTCTTAACTGATAATAAAATATGCTTGTTGTTGCAACTTCAGTTTGGTCAACATGATAAGTTACGATTTTCATGATAAGCGCCTTGTGGTGATGATTTTAAGTATGAACCATTCTTATAAAGTCGACCTTCTCGTTCTAAGCCAGGGATACAGTTGAGTGAAAATCAAACCATGAATGAAACCCAATCGATGTAGGGATTCCAACAGCTGTATTTGACGATGTATGTGACATGTGTTTTAGATATTGCAAATTCTGATTCAACGACGTCGGTATTTGTCCGAAGTGATACTGTTTATGGTTATACATGTATACAGCCTTGTGAAGCAAATATTGAATCCGTCACTTATCAAATTACACTTCGAGTGTTTTACATGCTTGTGAACAGTATTGGTGCGTACATAATTGTTTTCATGCACGCCATTGTTTAGAAATAAATGTCATTAATGTCTACAGATATGGCAATATATAACGAATATTTTCACGAATACATAAACATGTTATTTGACGTATGAATAAAAGGGAAAGGTAGTTGAACTGAACAAGACAGATATCCCCATACCTGTCTTGTCTGAAACTGCAACAGGTAAAATACTCTGAGTGCTGTATTATGTATTAATGTATGCCAGATGAGGTATATCAACAATTTAGTAGAGTTTGTTGTGTTTGGCTTTTTTAAGGCAAAATGCTTCCATAAAAACACCAAGCAAGACTTGGTAACTTATGAATTTAGCAATTTTATTGACAACAGTAGAATAAAGTTCCTTTCTCAAAATTCCTGATTTCGAAGTCTTACACATACTGTGTCTAATGACCAAATTGGATGAAAACACATCAAAATAGATTTGCATATGTAAGTCAAAAACAACATTTGTTTCACCAATTTATTTCATAAAATCATACTTTTTCTTCCGGAGTTTATAGTAAAGCGAGAATAAACGAACACCCGTACAACGCATTGTTCTTTTGTGTTTGTTGCTTATCATAAGAATGTTTTGACTTAGTCCAGATTGTTATATCAAACATGGCTAAGTTGACAGATGATCACTCAGAGATTCACTAATTTGCGTTTAATGTCGATACGGTAATAAATTAACTCAACCAAACAAACATGACTAGCTTTCTTGTATTTTAAGATTAATCAAGATATCAGAGGAGTCTAACTTGAAGTGCTTTGTGTGTGAACCATTGACCCTCCTCACCAGTTCAAACAATTTCAACAATCCTAGAATAATACTGCTTACTTGTTACCCATATGATTATTTGGGGTACAAAAAATAAATCTATCAAGGTAACATAATACTTAATACTAATCAAATAAATTGTATATTTTGATACTAGGCTGCAATATATACGCTGTATATGCTATGTATTAGATTCAATGATGTTTTTAAAAGTTATATGTTTCTTGGCATGGGCAAAATTTTTGAACTTTTTAAAAGTTATATGTTTCTTATCAAAGCGAAACACAAAAAATAGCTATACTCAAAGATAGCATGGGCAAAAGTGTGACTGCCAAATCAACAATACTCAATCGTAAGTAATGACTCAGACCAATTTCATATCTGGTGTAATAACTGGGCTAAAACAATAAAAATGTATAGAGGTGGCGTCAAAAGTTGCGATCCATCCTATGTAAAGTAATGTAAATGTAAATGTAATGAGGAGTATTTTATTAACAGTTATCCTATTTTCTTCCAAAGGAATCAAACTACATATGTAAATGTATAGATGCCACGTGCACACATATATTATAAATATTGTCTCATAGATCTATTGTGAATTTGCACTAACAATATACCGCCTATCTCGTTCAATCATCAGGTGTCTTGGACTTTGGTACGAGTTTATTCTCGACAAACGATAACTTGCTGTAGGACTATCCGACGACATTTTCGACCCTTTGTACCGTATACAGCTAGTAAATCTGCAATCGGAACATCGGCATAGCAAGTCCAAAACTTGCCGTCGGAATTTTCGTCCAGTGGCACAATAGAGGAAAAAGTTAATGCTATGATTCATGTACATGAGTAACTCGACTATGGTCCGTCCAAGCATCATCTGAGCATATCGTTTACCTGTCACATTTCCTCCCGTGAAGGCAGAAACAATTTGTAATGCATTCATTGGCAATGTTGTCAGTAAAAATGTGAAAGACACAGTCAAAAGCATGATCGTTAATTTTTTGTTGCTTTCATTGGATCGACGGCTTTGAGATTGTTTCGCAAAGTTGCTGTATTTTGATGTCACTTGATTGTTTTGCATCATTGAACGTTTTCTTCGAGCATATAACACTTTGCGCACAATGAGAGAATTTAGAACTGTGATAATACCAAATGGTACGAATGAATAAATAGCAGCATCCACCCACGGCCATATATCTTTCGAGTATATTTCACTCGCTTCACAAACGTATCCATCCCCAGGAATCTGTTTTAATTCCACTGTCCAGAAGATGTGGGCGTTCACTCCACAAATGACAGTGATAATCACGAGGACTACTATCCGTGCACGATTAACCGTGCATATACGAGGGGCTCGTAATGGGCACTTGACGGCGATAAATCGTTCAATAGTTACTGCAATGATAAGCCATACTGACGTATGACTGCTCACAAAACCTAGGAAGTTGACCAGCTTACACATGATGTTTGAAGTATGTTTGATATCGATAGAAAAGTTCCCAACCCACATTCGGAGTAGTCCAATATACAGGACCAAAAGGTCCATCACTGCCAATACAGCCAAATAGCTGTATGTACTTCCTTTGAGCATATTTTTCGCCATTATCACAAATGACAGCATATTTCCAAACGTGCCAAGACACAGTAAGATTGGTGGCACGTACAACGTAAGAAACCATTGAGGCTTCATGTATTCAGGAAACTGTAGAGTAATGTTTCGAAGTACTTCGTCTGATGAGTAAACTCTCTGTTGCATACACTCTTTTTCGATCTGCAAATAAACGATAAGAGCTTTCATTAACTTCAAATACAGTCCTGAAAAGCACGATCTAACCGGACACCTGCTATGAAACAAACGACGTAAGTATGTCGTGTTATCCATGACGTCACGGTTAATCAACAACATGAATTAGTTGTTGGACAGGCTGCTGTTGACACATAACGTAATTATATATCAGTGCCCGTCTATTGACCTAACTTCAGTCACAACATTCATGCTCTTAATTGATTATTACATGTCATTGATTACAATGCGTTATTCAACAGTTACTTTCATACTATGCACTGTTGTAAGTGATCTGAACGTTCATATTACACCATGTCAGCAGGAGGGTGTTATAGTCAGGAATTGTGAAGATTAAGGTGACGACCCCACAAAAGAAATACTAGTATCTTGTTAATTGTCAACCTCCATATATAGCTTGAAGATCCTTGGAGTTATTGAACTGTAGCATTTCATTTGTCAAAAGTTTTAGTATCATCTGATATACAACTATAGGGGCCATCTATCGTTGGTGAACTATCTCCGTTTATAAAGGCTCAATAGCTTTGTTAGTGAACGGAAACCATTTGATCTACCGACAGACATACATTTGCAAAGCAATTCATTGCTCAGTAATGTTGCAGGCTGTTTTGTATGAAACGGATGATCACTAACGTGCTTAAGACGTTGCAATGGGTGAAGATCCTGCTTAATATTGTATTATGACAAAAATACTTACACGTGCAAAGATTTCGATCATTGTCGTGTAATTGCCGACTTCCATCATGTTTGATGTAATATTGAAGGCACATTCCTCGTCCGCCATTCCTAATTGTTCCATTGACATTTTCTATGATCTGTAAAATTAGATTAAGATGTTTTATTATCTGGAAAATTAGATAGAGATTTTTCACTATATACTGTACTGGATTCATGTTCAATGGTACTCCCCATTAAAACTGCTAATACAATAGTGTTGCCTTTGTTAAGTAGATGCCTAACTGGATCATTGCTGTATATACGGATACTATCTACACATTGGTGTTTAATTCACATATTGTCTTCTCCATCGTCTATGATTTTTATTCTGTGATACTGATATTCTGTTTGTTAATTTGTCATAGCTTCGGTTACTTACTAATACAGTCAATGTTACATGTGCTAAAAATTTTACGACATCACTCTGTAATTGTTACAAATCAAGTTACAGTACCGTTTGATGTTGTTTTGTTGGATAAACGTCTTTAATTAATTAAATAAGTTGACTGCTAATGTGAGTATTTCTTATACTAGTAATATTTCATTGTACAGTTCAAAATCAATTTGACTTCACTTTTAACTATAATGGTATAATAGTATTTGTTTCTTAATTTGAAATGTTTGTTGGAATTTCAAGCAAAGATAGGGACCGTACACTTAGTTATCATACAACTGATATATTTTTCGCTTTAGAAGAAAATCAATGAGCCCACTGAGACATGTCCTTTCTTGGTACTTCACCCACCAGGGAGCTGAGGAAGATCAAACAAGCATCGTTTATCAAATGGATGACATTTTTCAGACTCGTACGTTTATTTCTGTATGTGTCAAGTGGACGTGGCATTTGCAGACATTATTGCAAGAACCGTAATTGCTATCTCTACTTGACAAGTATAATGGGTATTTTCCTGGAACAAAATTTCTCGATTGCAGGACCATCAATTATTCTTACTTTGAAGGATATGACAAAAAACTACACCACTTGGCGTGAAGTGCTTTGTGCATACAGTTATTACTTCAATATTACGTGACACAAATGCGTTACATGACCAATAAAATATGTTAAACATTGCAGTTCGGTGTCATTCAAAGTCACGATCTGACACTTTATGCACGATTTGTTACCACACTGCACGTTATGGTATGATATTGATATGAATAAAACCTTAATAGAAACGTGACTTAAAATGTTTTGTCTCTTGTAATATTGACAATAGCATTTTTTTTTTATCACGTTTAAACAAACATATTCATTCAACAATGGTCATATTATTTTATTTTAAGCGTATTATGTCGCTGTTTATCACAAAGCCTACCCTAGATAGATATAAAAGAATGTGTGATTATAATAATCATTATTAATTATAGAATGCACGATACAGAAAATTTTCTCACGAGTTCTGCAATACAGTTATGTACTTATAAATGAGAAACTGTGTACACGCGCAATTTGTTTGGCATTACAATGTATGTGTATTGCTTCAAAATGACCTACATACATCTCTATTAAAATGCTCTACGAAATCAGAAAATATCACCTTCACATTATTATTTATTGTTTGTTAACAATGCATTATTAATACCCTAGTCTTTCCCATTAAATTCACCACCACAGTTTAAAATATGATTCAACATTGCATTAAGCTATGATAGTTGATTTAAATAAGGTAGTTAGTAAAAAATTAAATTGAACGTCACTAAAAGTTTTTGTTTCAAGGTTTCAGCTCGAACAATATTTGCAAGTGTGCAAAATGTGTAGTGCTTATCAATTAAGCATAGTGGTAAATATAATATTACACTTTATAATAAATATGTGCAAAAATAGGGGAGTAAAGTGAAACACACGACAAACAAAACAGATATTTATAGATTTATTCCTTCTAGTTTCGGCTTATTCATAGTCTTCATCATGGATTTATAATAAATATGTCATGCTAATTGAGCTGTTTTCCATTAAAAAAAAGCAATTTTGAAATGCTCTAATCACAATACGAAACGAGGTTTTCAAAAGATCGAAAATAAGCAAAACTACATGTTGTATCAATTGATTCTAATTTAAGTAATTTACCCGTATAGTACAGTATATTAGCTTTAAAATTTCCAAAGAATCATTTTTTGCATTGCTCGCATATGGTAACCAATTTCGGAAAATTACTCTGATTCAGTAAGTTGCTTAAAAAGTAATAGTCTATATCTGAATGCAAATAGTTTTCATTTTGATACATAATTTTGATACATAATTTTAAAGTTAAAACAGTTTCTAAAATATGATGTTTTTTAAAAAGTTTATGGCAAGAATTGATCAAATGGTGTTATTATAAATACTTTTTACGGATGTCACGTTCGCGATTATGGACTCTATAGATGCAAATTCCAAATGAACTAGCTTTCTTTTTCAATATAGCTTCATTATGGAAAATAATAAAATTACAGTTTTTGTCAAAAAATTAGGTTTTCGTGGAAACTTGGTTCAAATATTTGCGCGGGTGAACAATGGCGAATTATATTTTTTACAAATCTTATGTGCAAAAATACAAAAGATGTTTTGAATTATGTAGTAGTTTTATATTTGCAATATTTTGCGTTAGGTTAACACTTTGCGAATAAAATATATTAGAATTAAGTTAATTTTAATTGAGTACTTTCTAAAATATTTCTATGTCGCCAATTTTTTTAAAGCATCATTTAGGGACATGGAATAGTATTTTCTAAAACATCTATAATTTGAACCATCGTGGGGTAATTATTTAATTCTATTATCAGAATTAATTGCAATAAAAATGCCGCTTGCAATTTACATTTGTATATATATTTGTCATAGTAATCCAAACTAACAAAATACAGTATTTGGTTAAAAATACGTTTTTTTATTCGTCATTGTTACCCTCGTTTATGTGTGTATTATTATCAACGTATTTTCAGTTGCAATTAAATAATAAAAATTTAAAAAAGTGTTTGCCAATATGGCTAAAAAACGAATAAACTAAATCTAAGCAATAAATATAACGTTCGTTTTGCGTTGTGTAAATTAACAAAAATATTAGAATTTGTTTTGGCACAATATGCATGTACTGTATACGAATTCGCTTTACAATGCACATGTACAAAAATGGCATAATATAGTAATAAAACAACATAAGGTAAGCATGGTACATACCGTTTAAATCACCTTTCAATGCCGTTCAATTTCCTCACACTGTTTGCTTCAAAACAATCACCACACTATTCAAAATTATACACAGCATGTTTGTATATACTAGCACTGCACCTAAAAATTAGCGACATTGTCAAACAATCAAAACAATATTCCAAGAAGTTTCAATACAAGCGTCGCGACTGATTCATCTATTCCATCTAAAGACGCCACACACTGTAGTCTGAAGTCGCTTGTTACTGGTTGCATTAGTATTCAGAAATCCAATAACATTGTACATAGCACAAGTAAGAAGAGCTACTGAGAAGGGTCCTTGTATGTATTCTTATATGACCAATGTTTGGCTATGACACTTGCAAGGGTGAGTTTTTTTCCAATGACATTGATAATAATAATGGGAATCTTATTGCCGAAAATACTTCTTAACGGTGTTAAGTTTAAAAACGGTGTTAACTTTGCCATATATTGCACAATTGTGTTACAATTGTCTTACACCCGGATTTACATTTTTAGAGTCAACTTTAGAGCAGTTATTCTTAACCCGGTCAATCTATATTTATAAATGTGCTTACAGGTAATAATAACACATACACTATATAGATGGCACATAAGAATCCACTAGCGTCTATATAGGATAAGAATATCTCAACAACCACAGGTAACAGTATCGTTTGAAACGCAAAAAAGAACGAAAATCGTTTTATTTTGAAAATTCAGAAAAATATTAATTTTCAAAAAAAATATTTTCTTTGTTTTTTCGTTTTCAACGATTAGGTTACCTGTGTCAACAACGGGGTCGGATTATAACCAGGTACGAGGCGTACAATGTTATGCGAAATATTTTTTACGCAATGGCGACTCAACAATTCGCTGGCTTAGAATCGGAAGGTTGTACTTAAGACTGATACATATTTAAAATCACCATGACCACAATGCGCTTCTTATGAGCTATGCTATGATAAATTGTCTACACGGTGTTTTAAATGAGGTATTGTAAATCTTCATTTAACGACATAATAATTATAAAAATCGAAATAGTTGTTTCGTAAAATATAATTCATTTTGTTTCATTTTAAGATAATTTTTATCAAATCGCTGGCTTACAAGAGAAGTTCGTATCTACAGAAACATTATTTTAAGAAAACAAGAAGAAGAAAACTGTCTGACAATCACTCTTTACTTTTGGTAAAAAAGGTCTTTCAATTTAAGTTAGGTAAACGTGACATGTTCCGATTTTGCTGTGAATAGGCTCATAAGAGGCGCCTGATGATGTAGATTTTAACCATGCATTGGTCTTATAAGGTCGTAGGTGGCACTTACGACCTTCTCATTCTAAGTCAGCGGAATATGTATAGAAATATAATTCTTAAAACGACAAGATGAATTTATCTGACTTACAAGTATGCCTTTTCGTTACAAACGTGTAATTATGAAATCATTCTAAAGGTTTTGTACTTTAAAGTTAGACCGATCAATCAACTTGACTGACAGCCTTAATGTGATGCTACGGAACGACATTATGCGATATCCGCACATTGAAAATAAAAACAATTTCACGGTGAGCGATTTCATCCATTACTATAAAGGCTGAAATAATCGGCTGTAAATTATCAGCTTTTAATTCCGAAATTAGAACTCCAGGATGTGAGCATTCGATAATCGTTTTAAGATTCTATAGATAAATATCTTCTATTAATGAGAAAAATCATAATAAGCAGTCAACACTTTATATTATCAAATCAATTATGTACTAGTGATTATTAATATGCATCATTTACACAGTTTGTAATAAAGTAATTTAAATTGAAAAAAACATGTTGTAATATAGTTTAAAATAATATGTTTTAATATGATTGATATAAAACGGTCATTGTTTCCGAGGTTTGACAAAATGTAACCAAGTAAATTCTGACCAGCCTATATCTGTCAGTCGATGAAGTAATGTAATATGTTTTACCAGACAGGTGTTTAATAGGCAAATAACCGACGGGTGCTTAATAAAATAATTTACATAATATTATTCTAATCGTGATTTCTTATCCACTCGGAGTTTCTGTATACAATTTTGTCTTAGTAAATAACATGTCTCTTTAATGGTCTCGAACACACACAGACAGAATTACTTATGTTTCTAAATAACTGTCATTACCAGACTTGACAATGTATAATTATATATCCACCAGACAACCTAAAGTCAATAGGTTAAGTTTTCTTCAGTTTAGCGACGCGTTGATCGTTTACGTATGTCTAGGAAAATAAAATATCTAGGATAAACTGATAAAGATATTTTTATAATCACCATTACAAGCCGCTTCTTATGAGCCTTTTGACATGGAAATCAGAAATTGTCATGTCGACCAAACTGAACTTGAAACAGGTTTGTTACCAAAAGTAAAGAGTAATGTTTATACTGTTTGTTCTTGTTTTGTAACAAATATTGTTTTTGTACTTACGAACTTGTCATTCTTAGCCAGCGATTTTTTCCAGTATGCCAATTTCGCAATCACCTTGACAAGAACTGCATTTTAATCAGTGTTTTCCTTGACTAAATGAACGAAAAAGTTCAAAGCACTCAGTCCATCGCTGTAGAACACACAGCTTCGATAACCTTCGTGAAGTATTTTTTTTACTTTGAGATACCAATATTTCGTCTTAATATAGTTTTAATTAAAACAGACGGTCCTGTGATATCAAATGACTCACTACGGTACGTGATGATTGAGACGGTACTTAATAACCCAGTTAGAAAACACAATCACGAGTTTGACGAATACTTTGCAATGATAAATTATCAACGTGGTGTTTTAAATGTAGGTATTGTAAATCTACAATTTCACGGTGAGCGATTTCATCCATTACTATAACGGCTTAAATAATCGGCAGTAAATTATCAGCTTTTAATTCCGAAATTAGAACTCCAGGATGTGAGCATTCGATAATCGTTTTAAGATTCTATAGATAAATATCTTCTATTAATGAGAAAAATCATAATAAACAGTCAACAACTTATATTATTATATCAATTACAAGTATGTACTAGTAGTAATTTATACGCATCATTTACACAGTTTGTAATCAAGTATTTTAAATTGAAATACATGTTGTAATATTGTTTAAAATGATAAAATGTATTATGTTATAATATATATAATTGATATAAAACGATCATTGTTTCAGAGGTTTGATCAAAATTTAACAAAATAAATGACCAGCCGTAATCAGACAATAGAATAAGTAATGTACATGTAATACTTTCTACCAGTCAGGTGATTAATAGGCAAATAACCCACGGGTGCTTAATATAATAATATACATACTCTAATCGTGATTTCTTATCTACTCGGATGTCCTGTATAAAACTTTGACTTAATAAATAACATGTCTCCTTAATGGTTTCGAACACAGACACAGACATAACTACTTTTGTTTCTAAATAACTGTCATTACCAGACTTGACAATGTATAATTATATATCCACCAGACAACCTAAAGTCAATAGGTTAAGTTTTCTTCAGTTAAGCGACGCGTTGATCGTTTACGTATGTCTAGGAAAATAAAAGAAATCTCTAAGTTAAACTGATAAAGCTATTTTTCTTTGAATTAATACATAATTAATATAGGGTATACTATAGGGTACCAGGAAAGTCAGTATCAGCGTTCTTTCTCTTAAAAATCAAAAAAGTATTAATCACGTTTTTTTGTACACAATTTCCGTAATTAGTATGAAACTACCGCCCAGTTAGGGTATGAATAGATTGAAGCAGAGGTAGAAACAACAATTACGTTGTAACACCAATTATAGAAGCTAATATGAGTATGTACAGTAAAAATTCGATGCTTAAATAAATTTACCTAATCATAC
Organism: Spisula subtruncata; assembly: GCA_963678985.1. Taxonomy (NCBI): domain Eukaryota; kingdom Metazoa; phylum Mollusca; class Bivalvia; order Venerida; family Mactridae; genus Spisula; species Spisula subtruncata. The sequence goes on along the minus strand of OY787673.1, from coordinate 15,851,845 downwards.
CCGAATATACATCACTCGCGATATATCGTAACTGTACTGTATATACGTATCGCATTGTTAAGGCGATAAACCCATATACAAACAAAAGTCTGAATGGTTTGTCAAGTATATATGCTGCATAGATGATATTATATAACTGCTGCTCCATTTTCATCACGATGGTTCCTATTGTTGCAGATGTTTAAGCTGATGTCTTCACAGAAAGGGATCAAACTAAATAAATGCAAGTTCGTAGTATATGCCATTTTAACACTCGCTTTGCTCGTATAAAACCTCGTACAACTGCTACTCATGTTCTCTCCTTACTTGACAACCTGGTCACGCGAAAGTGTATCCGCTTCTCCCTATTAATTGTGAATGTGATGATTAGATAAATGTTGATACGTGATTGTAATCAATGATCAGTCAGTATCATGTTCGCACTTTGCTTCAATCAGTCAGATCAGACATTCCACATACCAAGAGAATTTATCAATTACCGTAAAAAGCGTTTATATGATATAATATCGAGAGGACTTTTGTCTATCGTTTTGTTGCTTAAAGCATATAATTAAGTCTCCTGGCTGCCCAAAAAGTATCGTTCAAAATCGGGGTACCGTGAAGTATATTGTAAAGTACCCGGATACGAACATGTATACTTCAAAGAAGCCGGTGTACGGTGAAGTAGTACCCGGGGAAGACCTTCACCCATTCAGATTACTTAGAATTCCCGAAATAATGAGGAATCGTTAAATTAAACAGGATATGTCCATTTCTTTGATTTGAAAACTGAGCATTAAAGTGACGTCAAATTGGCATTTAACATCAAACTTACTAGTTCAAATTAGCAAAAAATAACTTATCCCGAAAATTCATGTCTGTTGAATGATACGAACACACTGTTATCACATGGAATTTGATATTGATAAATTTATTTATAATTTTAAGGTTTGCCTGGTATTTGGCCAAAATCCCGGTCGATATTCTTTCTCCATGACATTCCCCACGAGTATGCCCACAGATTATCATAATCTACATTATAACAGACTTTGTATTTGAGTGGAACAACAATTTCTGTAAAACTGTATCACTTTAATGCATTGGAGATATCAGGATGTCATTCGTGCATTTGGTGGTCATGCCAGATATTGATGTGCGACTTTGTTGTTTTCAGCAATGAATTTAACTGGTTTTTTTATACCTCGTTATTATATTTTAGAGTGGCAGTTTACTGCATATGATAGTTTGCTGATTCCAATGGTATATTCGGTTCACTAATCGGTGTTTAACTTTTGCAGGAGAAATAATACTAAAACGTGTTTACTTCGAACATTCGACTAGTGTATTCTTTTATAATGATGGCATTATTTACCTTCAAGTTGGTGACAAGACTTTTGATTAAATTAAAATATGTCACTAGCTGTCACGTAATTTTTTGATTCCTTGACTTTAATATTGTTCACTTCATTTTCTATATTTTTAGGAGCTATGCCTATTGTCAGTTTTTCGTATTTTTCGAGTTCATTTGATGTATCACATGATGGTGTCATATCAGAATGTCATGGAGGCACTTTAGTTCTCCAAAATGACATCTAATACTTCCTTATTGCTGCTTGTGTTTTTTTCCGTAAATTCTGACTTTCGTATGACCTTGATGCAATCCCACAAATAAGCCAAATAAATACAATGCGGTTTAATCTACTGGTTAACCGGGATAGGCATTGATATATGGACTTACAACATAACATTGACGATATCAAAACTAAAAAGATACAATTCAGAAAAACAATATGTGAACATGAGGATTGTGCGTGCTTGGTTCACACAATAAGAACATGAATGAAAACAAATGTAAACAACTGTAAACACAAATCAATATGAATGAAAACGTTCTTTACTAGCAATGCCAAGAATTGTATTCAATCGTACCAAAGTATCATATCAAATCCACCTGATCTACAAAATAAACCGATTCGGTCCATAAATAAGGCATGAAAAGAACTAGACTAAGTTAACACGCGTGTCGTGTGTGCATGGCACTTATACCGTATAGTTGTATTGTTTTGTACGCTGCACGTTATTTTAGTGCTATGTAGGTTTGAATGTGATACGTTCCAATTATCGCGTACATAAATATATCTAGTTATATTGCAATATACTATACATTAACACATCATGCTTATTTAAGTTATTTTAGACCTTTTGTGTACATTATACAAAAGGGCAGAATAGCTGGATGGCCGGTGGTCTTATTCATGAGTGTAGGATAAAAGCCCCTACGGACATAAGCCCCAACGCTCATTTTTATACATGAGGACATAAGCCCCTACTCATTTTTTTACATTAGGACATAAGCCCCTACATATTTTTTTACACTAGGACATAAGCTCCTATGCATGTTTGTTTGCCACATGAACAACTTAGCCATGTACCAGTGTCTACAAGTTCAGTTGTTTTAAGTTGTAATTAAATATCAAATGAGACACAACATAATATTAAATAATTATTATGTTTATAACAAGTATCTATGAACAAATGTGTGTTTGGGTGGGGCATGTTGCAAACAGATAGTCACTACAATACCTTATAATTGATCTTATTAAGAATTTTACTGACTAATTATCTTTCAATTTATTAATTTTATACCTGAAATTAATACATATTTGTAACAAATCAACAGTAGATACAAAAGAACAGTTTGTACATAATTATTTTTTTAATTAACCATTTAATAATAGGAGAAAACATAGAACAGTACAAACAAAACATGCATAGGGGCCTATGTCCTAGTGTAAAAATATGCGTAGGGGCTTATGTTCAAGTGTAACAAAATGCGTAGGAGCTTATGTCCTCATGTAGAAAAATGAGCGTAGGGGCTTATGGTCGTAGGGGCTTGTGTCCGCCCCCCCTTATTCATTTGTACTTCAGCTAATTAAAATTAGCATATGCCTTTATTTTAGGCCGTTTGTATCACACGACTGGGGTGATATTTCCTATACATAATCACCGAATTTTATTTTAGCTGCCAAAAATAGTACCCTTACAGTATAGAATTTATTGTTCAAAGATTGTGCATACGTTTTCGGGTGGATTATACGAGCAAAATACAGGTTATATAAAGATTCCCCTTTGGCTTTTGCTGTGAAACAGTTGTATGTAAACACATAAGGTACAAGTAAAAAAATCTAAGGAAATAATATTGATATACAATTTGTATACAATTTAATACAGAAGACGAAGTAAGAGGCAATATATACCTTTTGGTTCCTTCAAATTGAACAAGTGTACCAATAAGGCTGTATCTCATACCTGAAATGACAACTGGCGAGTTCATAATATTGTAAATCACACTGAGGTCTGAAAGCTGAATGATAATCACCACATTGGCCAAAATCATCCACATGCTTTTGTACAAGCATGATCGGTGCAATACCTTACTCCTGACGGTATTGAAATTCGATTCACACACAAAACTCTTGAAGCAAAGCCCGTTCTAAAAAAGGAACAGCTAAGTGAATTTAGCTTTGAAACATGACCAAACAATACGTAGTACAATAGAGTCGCTATAAGTAATGTAAAATTATGACACAAATTGTTCCCAGAAATTATTGAGAATGTTCAAGGTGTTTCCATATTGGTGCAAATATTTTATTTGAAACCCCCCCCCTCAAACAACTGTTCATTTACATAAGTTGGATATCCAAGTCCATTGTATGAATTGCCAATGATTTTAAAACAGATAATGCAATGGTTGTCATGGCAACAGGAAATTTTAAGCCAAAATTATTCAAATTTGCTAGTTTGGTTTACAATGCCTAATGTCATAACGCCACAAACTGTGCTATTTGATTATTAATCACTACGACCTTTTTAGCAGGCTAGATTGGAAATATGGATGGTTCGTTTCATGTCTGACTCCTGTTCATGTGGATTTTTTTTATACGTGCACTACAACTACATGTTACTTTAGGCGAACGTGAAGAATCAAACCGTTTATCCAAGATAATAAATTCAAGTCTGATAAATTGAAGATTTCCTTTCCAGTTTCGGAAAGCAACTTCGAGAAGATTCCAGAATGCGTATAATACACTCAAACCAAGTCATAAACAGCTAGCGTGAAAAATGACATTTCTCGGAAATTATGCGGGCGATTTAAAAAACAAATACGATTTTATCCAGGCGTAGCGTGTTGTGCGGGCGATTCAAAAAACAAATACGATTTTATCCAGGCGTAGCGTGTTGTGCGGGCGATTAAAAAAACAAATACGATTTTATCCAGGCGTAGCGTGTAGTGCTCTATCAGTTTTTGAGGTTGTGAATCCCGTACATTCATGTATAATTAGGTCGGCGTATTTCAATCGTTTCGGTATTTTATACTAAATCATAAAAACATGAAATATGCCTCGCATGTCTATTGAAGAAAGAGGGAGAGCACTCGCAATGTTGCACTCAGGTGTTGCTTTGAGACTAGTTCCTTAAAACTTCGATTATGGCTTTGGATAAATATTTTCTCAAAAATAAGATGCCTCATTAGTCATTACAAACATTTAATAGCATTTCAATATGATTTCAGGTTGCACGTCGCATGGGGAGACACTATAAACAATAATTGTGTGAATTTTAGTTTGATGGGTGGTATGTTAAATCCGCTATTTTTGTAATTAAATCTTGTATTACACATGCTGGTTTTCAGAAGATTAAACTTATTCGAAACTAAACGATAGTGTATCGATTAATACCAGGTGGCGGTTTATAACTTGGTTTGAGTGTATGACTAACCTAGTTATTTTGTACGTATGTCATTTTCTGTCAAATATTATTTAACATATTGTTTAACCGTATTATGTCTTGTGCCAGAGATAACCATTCTTCTGGAACTACTTTGTCAATATACATTTGTATAATTGACAGGTAAATAAAAACAAATGAAGTAATAATAGTTAAAGTAAATATGCCATGACAGGCCGAATTTCTCGCCTAGGCGATAATTTCGATAACCTGTACTTTGTCATTACAGATTAGAGAATAGTATTTCGCCAATTTGGTCATAGCATTTACGTCTGGCATAAAACACAAACATTTGTCCCAATTCGTTTCGTGCTTCGCACTGAACGAGTTTAAAAATGATTATCTAATAACTTCTTATTTCAAATTCTTATAATAAAGGTTAATACTGTATACATGTTTTTTTGCACTTATAAAAGTTTATCGTATGTTTTGTTAAATAAAATAACAGAATGCACAGCATTTAAAAGGTATAAATCAATAGTGCATAATGTCGTTCATCGCCTTGTTAGACTGGTATTGACACACATGCTTACATCCTAGAGCCGATGCCTAACCTATGCCCACAAGTACCATTTACTTAGTCACATGGGTAACGTTACTTCCTTACCAGTACCCAATGGTATTAGTTCTTAAGTATAACAATTTGTTGATACTGCTGATTATTACATACATTTGTTATACTTCTGTCTCACTATCCCTGGATTTCATCTCCTGATATTTGTCTAAGCAAGTATGAAATCATTCACCTTAGGTATATAGTTTATCCGATTAGGCGGTTGTACTTCATGTATTACTTAACTGCAAACTATAGAAGTCGTACTTTTGTGAGATAATTAACAAGAACACCGCGCTTTGTCGTCATATTACATTATTATTTTCTTATGAAACTTGACACTGGGAATAAATCATCATGTATGACAATAACCCAGCCAACCCACCAATAATTGATCATAACAACTTTGTTGTGCTTCTCAGTTCATCATAGCTTTGTAACATCTCACTGGACATTCCTTTATTGTGTTCCAACTTGGACCTGATTAAATTAAAGCTCTTAGTATCAAGCTCCGTATCAACGAAGCATGATTTATAACACGCCTGATTTGATTTAACTGAGTAAGGGTCTCGTGCTCATTATCCTAAGTGGTGTTGGACATATATATCATACGAACTGATTATAAATATGTCAGCATATTGGGTCGTTGGGACTTGTGTCCGTCCCCACTTATTCATTTGTACTTCAGCTAATTAAAATTAGCATATGCCTTTATTTTAGGCCGTTTGTATCACACGACTGGGGTGTATTATCTACACATAATAACCGAATTTTATTTTAGCTGCCAATAATAGTACCCTTACAGAATAGAATTTATTGTTCAAAGATTGTGCATACGTTTACGGGTGGATCATAAGAGTAAAATACAGGTTATATAAAGATTCGCCTTTGGCTTTTGCTGTGAAACAGTTGTATGTAAACACATAAGGTACAAGTCAAATAATTCTAAGGAAATAATATTGATATACAATTTGTATACAATTTAATACAGAAGACGAAGTAAGAGGCAATATGTACCTTTTGGTACCTTCGAATTGAAAAAGTGTACCAATTAGGCTGTATCTAATACCGAAATGACAACTGGCGAGTTCATAATATTGTAAATCACACTGAGGTCTGAAAGCTGAATGATAATCACCACATTGGCCAAAATCATCGACATGCTTTTGTGCAAGCATGATCGGTGTAATACTTTACTCCTGACGGTATTGAAATTCAATTCACACACATAACGCATGAAGCAAAGCCCGATCTAAAAAAGGAACAGCTAAGTGAATTTAGCTTTGAAACATGTTAAATGACCAAACAATACATAGTCGCTATAAGTAATTTAAAATTATGACATGAATTGTTCCCAGAAATTATTGAGAATGTTTAAGGTGTTTCCATATTGGTGCAAATATTTTATTTGAACCCCCCCAACAACTGTTCATTTGCATTAGTTGGGTATACAAGTCCATTGTATGAATTGCCAATGATTTTAAAACAGATAATGCAATGGTTGTCATGGCAACAGGAAATTTTAAGCCACAATTATTCAAATTTGCTAGTTTGACATTCAGTGCCTAATGTCATAACGCCACAAACTGTGTTATTTGATTATTAATCACTACGATCTTTTCGCAGGCTAGATTGGAAATATGGATGGTTCGTATCATGTCTGACTCCTGTTTATGTGGTATCTTTGGATTATACGTGCACTATAACTACATGTTACTTTAGGCGAACGTGAAGAACCACACCGTGTATCAATGATACCGAATTCAAGTATGATAAATTGAAGATTTCATTTCCAGTTCGGAAAAGCAACTTCAAGAATTATTCCGAAATGCGTATAATACACTCAAACCAAGTCATAAACAGCTAGCGTGAAAAATGACATTTCTCGGAAATTATGCGGGCGATTTAAAAAACAAATACGATTTTATCCTGGCGTAGCGTGTAGTGCTCAATCAGTTTTTGACGTTGCGAAACCCGTACATTCATGTAGAAATAGGTCGGCGTATTTCAATCGTTTCGGTATTTTATACCAAATCATAAAAACATAAAATATGCCTCGCATGTCTATTGAAGAAAGAGGGAGAGCAGTCGCAATGTTGCAGTCAGGTGTTGCTTTGAGACAGGTACCGTCCCTTGATTTTCGATAATGACTTTCGATATTTTTTTCTCAAAAATGAGATGCCTTAATAGTAATTAGAAACATTTAATAGCATTTCATTATGAGTTTAGGTTGCACGTCGCATGGGGAGACACTATAAACAATAATTGTGTGAATTTTAGTTTGATGGGTGGTATGTTAAATCCGCCATTTTTGTAATTAAATCTTGTTAGAATTTAATGAAATTACACATGCTGGTTTTCAGAAGATTAAACTTATTGGAACCTAAACGATCGTTCTATTTTTGGTCTTGATAACGAAAGTATATCGATAATACCAGGCGGCGGCTTATAACTTGGTTGGGTGTATGACTAACCTAATTATTTGGTACGTACGTCATTTTCTGCCAAATATCATTTAACGTAATGTTTAACAGTATTATGTCTTGTGCCCGAGATAACCATTCTTCTGGAACTACTTTGTCAATATACATTTGTATAATTGACAAGTAAATAAATACAAATGAAGTAATAAGATTTAAAATAAATATGTATGACAGGCCGACTTTCTGGATTAGGCGTTAATTATGATAACCTGTACTTTGTCATTACAGATTAGAGAATAGTATTTCGCCAATTTGAACATAGCATTTACGTCTGGCATAAAACACACACATTTGTCCTAATTCATTTCGTACTTCGCACTGAACGAGTTAAAAATGATTATCTAGTAACTTCTCATTTCAAATTCTTATAAGAAAGGTTAATACTGTATACATTTTTTTTGCACTTATAAAAGTTTATCGTATGTTTTGATAAATAAAATAACACATGGCGCAGCACTCAAAAGATATAAATCAATAGTGCATAACGTCGTCCATCGCCTTGTTAGATTGGCATTGACACACATGCTGACATCCTAGAGACGATGCCTAACCTATTTCCACAGGTACCGTTTACTGTTACCTCTTTACCCGTACGCCATTGTATTAGTTCTAAAGTTAAGTAATTTGTTGAAACTGCTGATTATTACATACACTTGTTATATTTCTGTCTCATTATCCCTGGATTTCATCTGTAAATATATATTTCTGATGTTTGTCTAAGCAAGTATGAAATCATTCACCTTAGGTTTATTCTTTATCCAATTAGGCGGATGTACTTTATGAATTAATAAACTACAAACTATAGAAGTCGTACTTTTGCAAGATAATTAACAAGAACACCCCGCTATGTCGTCATATTACATTATTATTTTCTTATGAAACTTGACACTTGGAATAAATCATCATGTATGACAATACCTAGCACTCCCGCTAATGATTAATCATATCAACTTTAGAATCAGTTGTTGTGCTTCTCAGTTTATCATAACTTTGTAAGTTCTCACTGGACATTCCTTTATTGTGTCCCAACTTGGACCTGATTAAATTAAAGCTCTTTGTATCCACCTCCGTATCAACGAAGCATGATTTATAACACGCCTGATTTGATTTAGCCGAGAAAGGGTCTCGTGTTCATTATCCTAAGTGGTGTTGAACTTATATATCATACGAACTGGTTATAAATATGTCCAGAATTCAATTTACATAATCACCTAGGCGTTATTAGGCGTGATGTATTTACGTGAGTTGCATTTATGTCCATATGACCAATTAGGTTGTATGCGTGAGGTGTTACGTTTAGTACAATTTTGGTATATTATATATGATTTGATAAGTATTTGTCTAATGTCAGTAATAGACATAGCGCTTTTAAGGGTATTATGGAACTCAAATGTGTAGCAAGCAGGCACATATTAATACATAATTCTATACATTAACAGTTAAATTAAAATGCGATGGTTTTTCAAACAAAGGTGCCACGTCTCTTTTCTGATGACTTTGTCATGAAATGGTGATTTGTTCAGACACAAAATGATGCAACAACATTATGTGAAACCAGGAGATGCTTTTGAAACATCCATTGTCGAAACATTGAGTTGTGATACTTAAAACAATGCCAATGTGCACCTTATATATGCACAACACTGTCGTTCATAACTGTGTATATTTTATGGCGCTACATTATACTTAATGATAGACGGTCTATAATTTCCTTTGATGACATAACTTAAATGTTTAACATGCTCCGCTTGTGCAGTATAAGAATATTCGTAACCTTTTTACTAACCCAAGCCTTGGACCGTTCGACTTATGATATAGTGAATCGGTTGCTGAGCACGATAACTAGAAGACAAACCACCCAATGCGTAAACAAGTATTGACATGGTTGCAAATAATACCAGCTTTCAAGATTCTGCTTACCCAGTCAATCTTTCTTGAAAAACCAAACAATGTGGGACAAAGACAACGTCATAGAAAATGTGTAAGTTGATTTAAATCTTCAAATATGTACTAAGTATATTATGCTATAATCGATGGCATAATGTGAAATGCAGTACCGAGGTCACATTACAGTAAACGAAGACCGTAGTGACAACGGATTGTTATTTCTAATACTTTCAAAGCCTTCACCAATGTATTTTTGAATCGTTCTGATTAAGCGGATTATCTTTTCTTTACTGCTTTATCAATTAACATATCAGACTGATTGTCCCATCCCATCAAGATCAAAGGGACAATCTACCAGGACTGGTTTGCTTTTTCTTGATATTGTCTTTGTTTCTTCTTGTCATATTCTACTCTATTTAATTGATGATTTTGTTTTAGACATTGTCAACACATTTCAAACAGTGTTCCCTCAGTTATTTGTAACTCAAGCGGTGAGTTGTCCTTGCGAACAGCATGGATTGGTCTTAATATTTCAATGACACGTTCCAGGATTCAAATTAGTCTGTTGTTTGTAATAAAAAAGTTGGATATGATGGGGAGTGAATTTTTGAAACTAATAACTACAAAGCATTTTTGACTGAGAACAACCACGCACCTGTTCAACAGAAGGTCGTTTAAGGAAACACGTTTAACCGACTGAAATTCGATAACCTGTATTCATTATGCATCAAGAATAGAAAGATGGGTCATATTATTACGCATCAGATCAAGACAGTTCCACCCCAAATATACAGCAGGTAAAATAACAATTCAAGAACCCAACTTTTATACAAGTACACAGTGGCACACACACGAGGGTGTGACATCCCCTCATATACCAGGGACACCAGATACCTATTGGCACACATTTTCATCAATAGTTTGCGCCTAGTCAAAATCCCTCTTATAAGGATAGATCATTTACTTCACTAACTGATCTAATATACACTGAGCGGTAATGAAAACGCAACACTTTGTAAATTTGAATATTTTCTGTAATCCGTTAACGTCGAAATTTTGTGTGCTCTTTGCGATATATATTATCTTCAGAATTTAGGTTTTTCCGTGAAACTATATTTAAGAACCACTCCTCAATAGCGGAATAGCCTTACTCTGCATTTTCCATGGGTTGCTAGATATTTTCCCGCATATTGGGCGAACATTTGGAAGAATATGGATGGATACCTTGCAATAAGAAAATAACTTGTCGAAAAATTGAGCACGCATTCTTAAAGCGCATTTTGCTCCATTGAGTGCAATTAACAGTCTTCAAAGCATACCTGTGGCGTTCATGCAATTTATTTCCAGTAACAAATGGTGGGACTTTCACCAATCTTGGGACCAATTCACTTAGAGACGATAATTTTGAAGCTGTGGTTTAGGAAATTTAGGAAGATTTTTTTATTTACTCGATGAAGTACTCCATGAGTTAATTACTTGCTTCCATCATAGTGCTCTAAAGGAGCATGTTTTATGCTTTTTCTGGTCGTGCAGGTAACAGTGTTCATACCGCTTAAAAGTTCCTGAACTTGGTCTAGTCCTTCTGCATGAACACAACAGCATCCTGCTAGCATTCCATGGACTTTTCATACGATTAATACGTCGTAGATACACACAATACGTCGCTCTAGGTTGGGTTATAAAATAAAAACTATGCGAGTTTCTGTTTTACATTAACCAAAAGACATCCTGCTAAACCAAATTTTCTGATATCATGATATTCATGTCCCACATACATACGTCTATTCTATGATAATTCCGCGATGGTTAAATCATTACTAAATGTGTTATGCTATACTATGTAAGTGTTGCGTTTTCATTGCCGCTCAGTGTATATTTATGCAGTATGCGTGTACATAATCATTAAATGAAATAAACATGGCATCATTCTGACATTCGATTATTTTAACTTTCACTAACTTAATACGGAGTTAGAAGCGAAACTTTGCAAGTATACTTCACAACAAGTCCGTTTCACAGCTTCATTTTACAATGTGCATTTTTACGAGAGTATTGGATTTGAAAAAAAACTATTATTTTGAAACTACGTAGCGAGTGAATTATGAGCATAGATACCCTAAAAGTCATTGCTTGGTCATTTACAAAGTCATGTAGCAAACTACGGATAACACTCGTGTACTATTATTGTTAAGCATTGTCTCGAAAATTCGTTGTAATAGGATACTCCCTGCTGCTTGATGGCTATACTGTACATTAGTTATAACGAATCTATCACTAAGGGCATACAGAGTTTGGAATCTCTTTAAGATCATTTGTACTTTTAGTATCAGTTAGGCATGGCGTTGATCTTTTATTAATAGAATTGAAATTCTTGTGAACAGAATGACAAACAGTCTTGTCAGCCAAGCCCTGGTTTGTAGATAACATAATTAAACTTGGGCGAAAGTATCCCCAAACATAAGTTTGAAAATGTCATAATTGAAACTTTATTTGTGCAATCAGTATACGACAGCAATGATCATTGAGTGAAAACCTACATTTTTTTATACAAACGCATAGTTATTCATGTATTCTGTGAATAGCTATTTGATGCATATTCGAAAATTCTCTCTGGGCATACAAATGTCTCGCTATATTATCTTATAGCCCGTTGCACGTAGCACTTTCAACGGGAGGTAATCCACTCCTTCACTATCCAATTGAACCGAGGGTTATTAAATGAAGGCGCTTGGTAGCGCTCGGATTAGGTAATGTACATTTGGTTACGAACGCTTCTTTATTTTGCTATGTAATACACATAAAATAAAGAAGACCATGAAAGTGTTATTGTATGTTAATGTGACCTGTCATAACCGTACGCCATTATGTTCGTCATCAACACTCTACAGTGTACTACGATACGTGTCCGTCATGGCAAGCTACGATACTTGCACGTCATGAAATGCTATGTGAAACATGTCAATAATCTCAAGATGGGTGGCACAAAAAGCATCGTCATTTATTTGCGTCTTAACCATATGTAGTACTGCGCATTGTGTGCATTCCACGAAGATTTATATGTTAGAACTTTCTGTCCTGGTTGCTTACTTTCAGCAAAACATTATCAATCAGTGCAATGTATCACCCCAAAACTAAATATATATTTTATTCACACTTAACAAAACGGAATTCATTTAAAGTAAAGTGCTGCTAATGTGCAATGCCTACATTCAACATTATTACGTCACTAGCTGATCAATTAGTTCTTTTAGTTAAATTCACCAGTATTTAGACAATGGAAAATCAACCAAAGGTAACATGTAAAGAGGTGCTAAAATCTCGTGAATGCATTTAGAACATTTATACTTTAGTCTATTTGCCAGTCGTGCCGAACTCAAAACTCAATTTTAGGAGCGCGTACATTCAACTTGGTAACAACTAAGGCACAAGAACACATTAACGCAACAACCAATACAATTGGAAATTGGTGCATCGTTTCTATAGTAACAGACCTTCAATATCAATTTTTACCAAATATACACTACCTTTGACAGCTCTTAGTGAAATAATTGAAACAACGAAATTGTAAATTTTGCTAACGCTTTACATATCCGGACTGTTGTGCAGTTCTATAAAAATGTCTGGATAGTTTTACTTTCAATTGTAGAAAGTGTGTCTAAGTTTTGCTTGTATTAAACAAAGCTCGTTTTTCAAAATCTACTAGATGCTGCTACAAATACATGTACACTTGGAAGATAGATAATATGTGTCTATAAAGCTGAAACAACCATATATAAAACTTCCCTAAATTAACTTACTTTAGCTGCTTTGAATTGGCACCATTTGCATTTTTCACACATACTGTATAAATGCACCAAAATCTAGTATTCGTCATTATTCATGAACCGATTGTTTGGAGTTAGGATATGTTCCTCTGTTGACGTCATTGCTTTGTTTAAGGTAATCTGAGTTTCGATATAATAGTGTTTCTATTCTTCCTGTCTCTTCAATTAGGGAACATTTTACGAGAAAATAGAAGAAAAGGAAGCCACATTTGTTAAGTGTATACGAAAGTTGTGTTGTATATAAGTTCGGGGGGAAATGTGGTTTTAATGATGTGCATACATCCTTGCCGAACCATCATTTATTATGCTTCGTTCGTAAGAGGTTAAGCTATCGGATTTTGATAGAGGTTTATATTTTTATTAGGTACATTCGTTGTACAGTATATTGTCATGTACGAGTATTAACGAGTCCTGTTATTACGGGTTTTGGCGATCATGGCATTTTGTTTAATGGTAGAGTTCGTATTGTTCAATCATCTTTCATAATCAGATAGCATGCCAACAATATGGTGTGCAATACACTGCAAGTTATCTGCCAAACACATGGCCGAACCTTCACAATATCACCGGTCGCTATGTGCTACGTAATATATTCTCGAGTTAAAAAATAATGACTTTTTTTCGAAGTTTCCGAACGTCATAACTTATGCAATACGCATAGCACGGAATGGTCTTACCAAAATTACTACGTAGATTAGGTTGGAAAATTTCGCGCTGTCGTCTTATGCAATCTTGGGATTGTTCCGAAATTTGATGAGCGGAAAATTTGTGTTGAAATGGAATTGAACGCAATGCGTGTTTTGTTTGATATGTGCATGATATATAAACGACTTATGTAAGGTTGGAGAACGCATGTTAACCATGTGCATGAAAAATAATGTGTATACGTTGATATACCATACTTTTACGCAATATATGTTTGAAGAAAAACATTTCTACTTACAAAACCCATACTTTAAAAAGGCACATGTATAATAGATAGTATGCTTTTCCAAAACAAAATAATCTTATTGATGTTTAATTTGGTTAATAATGATTATATTGTTTGCGTCTTTAATAGACATGAGCGAAGTTTTGCGTTTTATCTTGGTTTATGCCATTTAATCAAAAGTATTGATAAGTACTCTTATTCAAACCAATTTCATTTTCTAAAGTCGTAAATGGTTCATAATGTTTATTTCATTCCAGGCTGACTATTCTCTATTCAATGTTTTTCTTAAAAGTGTATATAGCTATATCTGATGAGTTTTAAAACAAATCATCAAAAACTGTATAAGCATTAATGCTTTCATATCCATTATATCATTTTTTCGCTTAAGCTTTAAGAGAAACTATCTCTTTGATTTATTGGACATGCTAATAGTTCGTTTCATACGAAAGTGTTATAGAACATCATATAGACTACTAAGTCGACATTTGAAATTATAAGAATCGTCTATTTTTTCGACGATTGAATCCAAGTACACGGAACCCATACATAGTTTTAATTTGCAAATAAGGTAGTCTAGTATGTAGTAAATGACCGTTAGATATAGCTTCATACACTTTAATTGAATGCATCAGTACATGTATGCGACGTTTCGTAACAAACACAGCCGAATTTTAAATGAGTAACATACGCATTGGACAATTTACAATATGTAGCACGTTATGTCTATAAAACAGTACTTGGGACATTACGTACTGGTTGATATGTAAGTATAGGAAAACCTGACGGCGTAAATACATAATATTATAACACATTTAACAATAAGGCGTTTAACCGAGACTGTTAACTAGTTTGTCTAGTGACTTTGCATGCTTTTTGATATTACATATCTATTTTTATACTAATACGCCACACACCACATGGTTGGTCCCCCTGAGAATCATACAAAAGTAATAATATATTCAAATTAAAGTATGAATCATTAACAAGACAATGACCTTGATGTAACGTATTTAGGTTAAAAAAAAGTGCGTGCTCTTACATGTATATAAACTGTACATAGAATGGTGTTTTGGTGATAATTCGTCTGATATAATTTCTCTTGAGAATTTAAAATACGAAGCTTCAGTGAGTTTAGTAGGGAGCAGTGGCCTAAAGGTAGGACGAGCGCTTCATGTTCAAAGATCTCGTATTGAACCCCCGCCTGGACCAATGGTTGATTTCTCTGAGCAAGATTAACACACAGTTCCACTCAACCGAGGTGTAAATGGATATACGTGAGGGCAGTGGCGATTCCTTGGCGAAGCAAATTGATGCATGTGTAATATTTTACTCGCGATTGAATTTAAATTCACACACATATTTTATTAAGCAAAGTCCGTTCTAAAATAGGTACAGCTGCATTGAAGGACAAGAACATCCCGATACAATTATTTGCATGTCTCAAAGCTAGTAAGCTCATATTGGCTATACACTTGTAGAGAGGTATAGTAGAGATAATAGAACATGTACAGTCAAGTCCAGTGACGCAGTGGAACAATCCACTAGTACGGTGTAAAAAACTAAAAAAGCTTATACCAACAGTTTAATACCCAACTAAACCCTACCTATTTAAGCAATGAAATTAATCTTCCAGTTCCAAATAGCAATGTCAAAAGTTATTCCAGAACTAGTTAACTGTTGCTGACATAAATATTTGGTACTTAACGTCATTTCATTTTCTGTCAAAAGTTTTTGAAAGTCATGTCTAGACCGTTTAAAAGTGTTAGGTTTTAGGTCAGAGTTAACCATCCTTCAGAAACTATTTTGAAAATATACATTTGTATAATTGACAGGTCAATAACTTAATAAATACAAACATACGAGGGCATTCAAAAAATACGTAGACAAATCAATTTGCTAGCTTATTTTTTCAGATAAATCAATAATTATTCCGTTGTGTGTACCACCACATTCACTCGCCAAAATCCTTAAGTTTCATAGAAATCGGGTCGACGGTTAAGAGATGATCTTGTTTTAAGCGTTGCGCCTATAGTGACCACGGGGCAAGTCCAGACGTCGTTGTTGACGTCATCGGTTTCGGTTACCTCACAACATATTCTAAGCTCTCACAATTACACTCATTGTACAACTCTGTCACCAACCATTCTGTATAATAACCAATATATAACGGCGGATTAAACTGACAAAAAAGAACAAATAACAAACATTATTTAATTTGTTGTTTCGAGTTTCATATTCACGTACCCAAATTGCACTATTAGCAAAGTCTGGACGTCTAGAAAAGCGTAATTTGGACTGTATTGGAGATGTTTAAGCTGATTCAATCAAGGGATACACACAACACCGGCACTGTATTTTTACATGATGTTCCGGCACTGCCTCTAGGTGAAATCTCCAATTCTCGGCAACGATTTCGTGATAAAAATGCGCACTAAAATCATAACCGGTAGAACCTGATTTTTACCAATTTTGAAAAAAATCGGATGATAAATAGTTTCACAATCGAGTTTGTCTACGTATTTTTTGAATGGCCCTCGTAGTATTAATAGTGAACATAATGTTCTATGACAGGACGACTTTCTGGACAAGACTTAACCTGGGCTTTGTCATTACAAATTAGAGAAGATTATTTGGCCATCTGGAACATCTGTAATTATATATATTCCTGACGGATTATGTCTGAGCAATAATGAAAGCATTCATCCTTACATATCTGATTCTATGACTATCCTTTATGTGTTACTAAAGTACAATCTTATAAGATTATTAACAGCAAACATTCGGCTAGGTCGACATACTGCATTATTGTTTTTTTCTTCATAAAATTTCTAATGAAAAATAAATCATCCTATTTGACAATAATTCAGCACCCCCGATAATGATTTATAAGATCAGCTCAATATATAGTAGGTATGATACAGTATTAAATTTTCAGTTGATTATGTAGATTTATTTGTAATATCTCACTGGACATTCCTTTATTTGTTTGAACACTTGGTTAAATTAAAGTATCAACCCCCGTGTCAGCAAAGCATGGTTTATAGCACGCCTGATTTGATTTAGCCAAGTAAGGGTCTTGTGCTTCTTATTCTAAGTGGTGTACTACACTTACATCATACGAGCTATGAATATGTCCAGAAAACTATTTACGTACTTACATAGGAGTCGTTTGGTGTGACGCGTTTACGTGAGTTGCATCAATGTCGATATGATCATGTGTTTGTATTTGTGTTTTCTAAGGTTTAGTTGCTACACTATATATGATTTGGTTAGTATTGGATTAGTGCCAGTGATAGACAGATCGTTTTAAGCAGTATAATCATTTTAAATAAAATCAAATTTGGTAGCAAGGAGGGAAATATTGATACATATATAAATAGTTAATTCAACGTCGAAGTTTTTACGACAAAAACCAGGAAAGGGTACTGAAACATTTGATACTTAAAACCAGAAACGTCTCTTGGTGATGGTGGGAAAGTTAGATACGGAGTGTTGATACTTAAAACCAGAAACGTCTCTTAGTGAGGGAAAGTTAGATACGGAGTATTGAATACTTAAAACCAGAAACGTATATTGGTGAGGGAAAGTTAGATACGGAGTATTGAATACTTAAAACCAGAAACGTCTATTGGTGAGGGAAAGTTAGATATAGAGTGTTGATACTTAAAACCAACATCCTCAATATGTACACACCTCTTGGTTGTGTTCAACGATGCGTTAATAAATGTGTAAATTCTTGTGCACGACTTTACACTTAATAAAAAAAAACATAATTGCTACTGATGCGTGGGTTGTTTTCATTCCAAAAATACTTTCAGTAATTAGTTTCAGAACTTCACTCTTCACCATCGGAAAACAACCCAATGCGTAAACAAGTCTTGGTACGGTTGCGAAAACATTCCAATCCCGGTCTTGATGTCGATAATTGCTCATGGTACACAAACATCGGTTATACAATTCTTTATCTCAAAAATCATCTGTTCTTACAATGACTTCTTACTAAATATCCAAAGCGCAAAGCGATTTACGGACGATTCTTTTTCAACCAAATTATGATAATGATAATTTCAGTTAGTAGGTGTTATTGGTTGACATAGTTCACACATGTACAAATGTAGTATTGTAGTTTCCCTGGTATATGTGGAGACCTGGGATGCCACATTATGGTGTGCAAATGTTTACTTGTATGGGTTTTGTATAGTTATTTTACCTGCCTTATTCCTGTCCTGGTCAAATGTGTAATTGCGTTCATCCTTGTTCCAGATGCGTAATGAATTTCAGTCGGTTAAATGTGTTACGTTTTCTCACAACAACCTTCAATTGAACATGGAACTTGGAATAATAGCTTCTGATGCGTGGGTTGTTTTCATTCCGAAAATACTTTTAGTTATTAGTTTCAGAAATGCACTCCGCTTCATATCAATCTGTTCATTACAAACAGATTAATTTAGTCACATGGGTAACTGTACTTTCTTAAATCGTAATTTGCTGATACTGCTTATTATTACATACATTTGTCATATTTCTATCTCACTATCCGCGGATTTCATTGGTGAATATATATTCCTGATGCCTGTCTAAGCAATAATGAAATAATTCACCTTAGATATATAGTTTATCCGATTAGGCGGTTGTACTTCATGTATTACTTTACTACAAACTGAAGAAGTCGTACTTTTACAAGATAACTAACAAGAACACCGCGCTATGTCGTCATGTTACATTATTATGAAACTTGAAACAGGGAATAAATAATAATGTATGACAATAACCCAGCCAACCCGCCAATAATTGATCATAACGACCTTGTTGTGCTTCTCAGTTCATCATAGCTTTGTAACATCTCACTGGACATTCCTTTATTGTGTTCCAACTTGGACCTGATTAAATTAAAGCTCTTAGTATCAAGCTCCGTATCAACGAAGCATGATTTATAACACGCCTGATTTGATTTAGCTGAGTAAGGGTCTCGTGCTCATTATCCTAAGTGGTGTTGAATAAATATATCATACGAACTGGTTATAAATATGTCCAGATTTCAATTTACATAGTCACCTAGGCGTTATTAGGCGTGATGTATTTACGTGAGTTGCATTTATGTCCATATGACCAATTAGGTTGTATGCGTGAGGTGTTACATTTAGTACAATATTTGGTATATTATAAATGATTTGATAAGTATTTGTCTAGTGTCAGTAATAGACATAGCGCTTTTAAGGGTATTATGAAACTGATGATCTTTAAATTTGAATATTTTCTGTAATCCGTTAACGTACAAAATTGAAATTTTGTATGCTCTTTGCGATATATTTTATCTGCAGAATTCAGGTTTTCCGTGAAACTGTATTTAAGAACCACTCCTCCATAGCGGAATAGTCTTAATCTGCATTTTCCTGAGAGTAGTTGGTTGCTAGATATTTTCCCGCATAATGGACAAACATTTGGAAGAATATGGATGGATACCTTGTAATAAGAAAATAACTAGTGGAAAACATGGTGCGTATGTCAAAGAAAAGCTCCGAAAGATCGGTAGGTACGCTAAAGTGTGTGTTATCCGTCCGACAAATCAATTTTTCGTTGATTTAAATCACCGAAGTCATTATATTTTCCTTTAACCCACGTTTAAATGCATATACACATGTTAAGAGATATAAAAAAATGCTTAAAGTACAATATTTGATTCAAGGGCGATAACTCTTGCATAATTATCCTCAATTTTTCAGATCAATCACCAAAATTTTACACTATGTTGTATAATTTGATATTACTGAACTTGTCTACATGCTCAAGTGATGGTCGTCATTAAAATTTAACAGGAAATTAAAGCGCATTTTGCTCCATTGAGTGCAATTAACAGTCTTCAAAGCATACCTGTGGCGATCATGCAATTTATTTCCAGTAACAAATGGTGGGACTTTCACCAATCTTGGGACCAATTCACTTAGAGCCGATAAGTTTGAAGCTGTGGTTTAGGAAATTTAGGAAGTTTTTTTTATTTACTCGATGAAGTACTCCATGAGTTAATTACTTCCTTCCATCATAATGCTCTAAAGGAGAATGTTTTTTGCTTTTTCTGGTCGTGCGGGTAACAGTGTACATACCGCTTAAAAGTACCTGAACTTGGCCTAGTCCTTCTGCATGAACGGAACAGCATCCTGCTAGCATTCCATGGACTTTTCATACGATTAATACGTCGTAGATACACACAATACGTCGCTCTAGGTTGGGTTATAAAATATTAAAAATGCGAGTTTCTGTTTTACATTAACCAAAAGACATCCTGCTAAACCAAATTTTCTGATATCATGATATTCATGTCCCACATACATATGTCTATTCTATGATAATTTCGCGATGGTTAAATCATTATTTAATGTGTTATGCTATACTATGTAAGTGTTGCGTTTTCATTGCCGCTCAGTGTATATTTATGCAGTATGCGTGTACATCATCATTAAATGAAATAAACATGGCTTCATTCAGACATTCGATTATTTTAACTTTCACTAACTTAATACGGAGCTAGAAGCGAAACTTTGCAAGTCTACTTCACAACAAGTCCGTTTCACAACATCATGTGCATTTTTACAAGAGTATTGGATTTGAAAAAAAAATTCATTTTGAAACTACGTAGCGAGTGAATAATGAGCATAGATACCCTAAAAGTCATTGCTTGGTCATTAACAAAGTCATGTAGCAACCTGCGGATGAGACTCTTGTACTATTATTGTTAAGCATTGTCTCGAAAATCCGTTGTAATAGGATACTCCCTGCTGCTCGATGGCTATACTGTACATTAGTTATAAGGAATATATCACTAAGGGCATACAGAGTTTGGAATCTCTTTAATGTCATTTGTACTTTAAGTATCAGTTAGGCATGGCGTTGATCTTTTATGAATAGAGTCGAAATTCTTGTGTACAGAATGACATACAGTCTTGTCCGCCAAGCCCTGGTTTGTAGATAACATAATTAAACATTGGCGAAAGTATCTCCAAACATAAATTTGGAAATGTCATAATTGAAACTTTATTTTTGCAATCATTATACGACAGCAATGAGCCTTGAGTGAAAACCTACATTTTTTTATACAAACGCAAAGTTATTCATGTATTCTGTGAATAGCTATTTGAAGCATATTCGAAAATTCTCTCTGGGCATACAAATGTCTCGCTATATTATCTTGTAGCCTGTTGCACGTAGCACTTTCAACGGGAGGTAATCCACTCCTTCACTATCCAATTGAGCCGAGGGTTATTAAATGAAGGCGCTCGGTAGCGCTCGGATTAGGTAATGTACACTTGGTTACGAACGCTTCTTTATTTTGCTATGTAATACACATATAATAAAGAAGACCATGAAAGTGTTATTGTATGTTAATGTGACCTGTCATAACCGTACGCCATTATGTTCGTCATCAACACTCTACAGTGTACTACGATACGTGTCCGTCATGGCAAGCTACGATACTTGCACGTCATAAAATGCTATGTGAAACATGTCAATAATCTCAAGATGGGTGGCACAAAAAGCTTCGTCATTTATTTGCGTCTTAACCATATGTAGTACTGCGCATTGTGTGCATTCCACGAAGATTTATATGTTAGAACTTTCTATCCGGGTTGCTTACTTTCAGCAAAACATTATCAATCAGTGAAATGTATCACCCCAAATCTAGATATATATTTTTTCACACTTAACAAAACGGAATTCATTTGCAGTAAAGTGCTGCTAATGTGCAATGCCTACATTCAACATTATTACGTCCCTAGCTGATCAATTAGTTCTTTTATTTAAATTCACAAGTATTTAGACAATGGAAAATAAACCAAAGGTAACATGTAAAGATGTGCTAAAATCTCGTGAATGCATTTAGAACATTTATACTTTAGTCTATTTGCCAGTCGTGCCGAACTCAACACTCAATTTTAGGAGCGCGTACATTCAACTTGGTAACAACTAAGGCACAAGAACACATTAATACAACAACCAATACGATTGGAAATTGGTGCTTTGTTTCTATAGTAACAGACCTTCAATATCAATTTTTACCAAATATACACTATCTTTGACAGCTCTAAGTGAAATAATTGAAACAATGAAATTGTAAATTTTGCTAACGCTATACATATCCGGACTGTTGTGCAGTTCTATAAAAATGTCTGGATAGTTTTACTTTCAATTGTAGAAAGTTTTGTTTGTATTGAACAAAGCTCGTTTTTCAAAATCTACTAGATGCTGGTGAAAATACATGTACACTTTTAAGATAGACAATATGTGTCTATAAAGCTGAAACAACCATATATAAAACTTCCCTAAATTAACTTACTTTAGCTGCTTTGAATTGGCACCATTTGCATTTTTCACACATACTGTATAAATGCACCAAAATCTAGTATTCGTCATTATTCATGAACCGATTGTTTGGAGTTAGGATATGTTCCTCTGTTGACGTCATTGCTTTGTTTAAGGCAATGTGAGTTTCGATATAATAGTGTTTCTATTCTTCCTGTCTCTTCAATTAGAGAACATTTTACGAGAAAATAGAAGAAAAGGAAGCCACATTTGTTATAGTGTATACGAAAGTTGTGTTGTATATTAGTTCGAGGGAAAATGTGGTTTTAATGATGTGCATAAATCCTTACAGAACCATCAGTTGATATGCTTCGTTCGTAAGAGGTTAAGCTTTCGGATTTTGTCTGATAGAGGTTTATATTTTTATTAGGTACATTCGTTGTACAGTATATTGTCATGTACGAGTATTAACGAGTCCTGTTATTACGGGTTTTGGCGATCACGGCATTTTGTTTAATGGTAGAGTTCGTATTGTTCAATCCACTTTCAGAATCAGATAGCATGCCAACAATATTGTCTGCGATACACTGCAAGTTATCTGCTAAACACATGGCCGAACCTTCACAATATCACCGGTCGTTATGTGCTACGTAATATATTCTCGAGTTAAAAAATAATGACTTTTTTCGAAGTTTTCGAACGTCATAACTTATGCAATACGCATAGCACGGAATGGTCTTACCAAAAATTACTACGTAGATTAGGTTGGTAAATTCCGCGCTGTCGTCTTATACAATCTTGGGATTGTTCCGAAATTTGATGAGCGGAAAATTTGTGTTGAAATGGGATTGAACGCAATGCGTGTTTTGTTTGATATGTGCATGATATATAAACGACTTACGTAAGGTTGGTAGAACGCATGTTAACCATGTGCATAAAAAATAATGTGTATACGTTGATATACCATACATTTACGCAACATATGTTTGAAGAAAAACAATTCTACATACAAAACCCATACTTGTTAAAGGCACATGTATAATAGATAGTATGCTTTTCCAAAACAAAATAATCTTATTGATGTTTAATTTGGTTAATAATAATTATATTGTTTGCGTCTTTAATAGACATGAGCGAAGTTTTGCGTTTTATCTTGGTTGATGCCATTTTATCAAATGTATTGAGAAGTACTCTTATTTAAACCAATATCATTTTCTAAAGTCGTAAATGGTTCATAATGTTTATTGGATTCCATGCTGAATATTCTCTATTCAATGTTTTTCTTAAAAGTGTATATAGCTATATCTGATGAGTTTTAAAACAAATCATCAAAAACTGAAAAAGCATTAATGCTTTCATATCCAATAGATCATTCTGTCGCTTAAGCTGTAAGAGAAACTATCTCTTTGATTTATTGGACATGCGAATAGTTCGTTTCATACGAAAGTGTTATAGAACATCATATAGACTACTAAGTCGACATTTGAAATTATAAGAATGGTCTTTTTTTTCGACGATTGAATCAAAGTACACGGAACCTATACATAGTTTGCAATTAAGGTAGTCTAGTATGTAGTAAATGACCGTTAGATACAGCTTCATACACTTTAATTGAATGCATCAGTACATGTATGCGACGTTTCGTAAAACACACTGCCGAATTTTAAATGAGTAACATACGCATTAGACAATTTACAATATGTAGCACGTTATGTCTATAAAACAGTACTCGGGACATTAAGTACTGGTTGATATGTAAGTATAGGAATACCTGACGGCGTAAATACATAATATTATAACACATTTAACAATAAGGCGTTTAACCAAGACTGTTAACTAGTTTGTCTAGTGACTTTGCATGCTTTTTGATATTACATATCTATTTTTATACTAATACGCCACACACCACATGGTTAGTCCCCCTGAGAATCATACAAAAGTAATAATATAATCAAATTAAAGTATGAATCATTAACAAGACAATGACCTTGATGTAACGTATTTAGGTAAAAATACAAGTGCGTGCTCTTATATAAACTGTACATAGAATGGTGTTTTGGTGATAATTCGTCTGAAATAATTTCTCTTGATAATTTAAAATACGAAGCTTCAGTGAGTTTAGTAGGGAGCGGTGGCCTAAAGGTAGGACGAGCGCTTCAGGTTCGCAGATCTCGGGTTGAACCCCCGTCTGGACCAATGGTTGATTTCTCTGAGCAAGATTAACCCACAGTTCCACTCAACCGAGGTGTAAATGGATATACGTGAGGGCAGTGGCGATTCCTTGGCGAAGCAGATTGATGCATGTGTAATATTTTACTCGTGATTGAATTTAAATGCACACACATATTTTATTAAGCAAAGTCCGTTCTAAAATAGGTACAGCTGCATTGAATGTCAAGAACATTCTGATACAATTATTTGCATGTCTCAAAGCTAGTAAGCTCATATTGGCAATACACTTGTAAAGGGGTATAGTAGAGATAATAGAACATGTACAATCAAGTCCAGTGACGCAGTGGAACAATCCACTAGTACGGTGTAAAAAACTATAAAAGCTTATACCAACAGTTTAATACCCAACTAAACTCTACCTATTTAAACAATGAAATTAATCTTTTGGGTATACATTAACGATGATGTCACTGTCAGATTATCCTAGCTGGACTATAGGTGTATAAATAATGTCGAAACGCTTCACAGTCTACTGGATTCGGTGGATAACATAATAATGACCTCATTGATGCTTGGAATTCGAAATCCGTTGTAAATATGAATGGTTCGTTTCATGTCTGACTATATTTTGTATAAGGTGTGACTTTGAATTGTACATGAATTACTACTACAGAATTTACATCATTAAATCGAAAATTTTGACAAACGTGAAATATCAAATCGTGTGTCCAAGATACTAAATTTTAGAATCATCACTTTTATATTTCCTTTCCAGTTCCAAATAGCAATGTCAAAAGTTATTCCAGAACAAGTTAACTGTTGCTGACATTAATATTTGGTACTTAACGTCATTTCATTTTCTGTCAAAAGTTTTTGAAAGTCATGTCTAGACCGTTTAAAAGTGTTATGTATTAGGTCAGAGTTAACCATCCTTCAGAAACTATTTTGAAAATATACATTTGTATAATTGACAGGTTAATAACTTAATAAATACAAAAATAGTATTAATAGTGAACATAAATGTTCTATGACAGGACGACTTTCTGGACAAGACTTAACCTGGGCTTTGTCATTGCAAATTAGAGAAGATTATTTGGCCATCTGGAACATCTGTAATTATATATATTCCTGACGGTTTATGTCTGAGCAATAATGAAATCATTTATCCTCACATATCTGATTCTATGACTATCCTTTATGTGTTACTAAAGTACCATCTTATAAGATTATTAACAGCAAACATTCGGCTAGGTCGACATACTACATTATTTTTTTTTCTTCATAAAATTTCTAATGAAAAATAAATCATCATATTTGACAATAATTCAGCACCCCCGCTAATGATTTATAAGATCAGCTCAATATATAGTACGTATGATATAGTATTGTGCTTCAGTTTATTATATATATATATTTGCAATATCTCACTGGACATTTCTTTATTGTGTTCGAATTGGACTTGATTAACTTAAAGCTTTTCGTTTCTACCTTCGTACTCAATGAAGCGTGGTTTACAACACGCCTGACTTGATTAAGCCGAGTAAGGGTCTCGTGCAAAATTTTCTTAGTGGTATTGAGCGCATACATCATATGAAATTTCTATGAATATTCCCAGAAATCAATTTACATAACCACCTACTAGTAGGAGTTATTATGCGTGCTGTATTTACGTGAGTTGCATCTATGTTGATATGATCACGTGTTTGTATGTGTGTTTTTGCTTCGTTTAGAACTTCTTTTTTCTAGACAATGTATGACTTGATTAGTGTAAGCGATAGGCAGAGTGTTTCATATGTATAACTAATGTCTTTTCCAAATGAGGATCTAAAATTCGTTGCAAGGAAGCAAATATTAATACATTATTCTAATATACTGGTATAATTATTTTTTAAAACATTTCGAAAATGCGAGGTTTTTAAGCAAAGGTGCCCAATCTCTCTCCTGATAACTTTGTCAAGAACTGTTGATTCGTCCAGAAAGCAAATGCTATAACAACATAATGTAAAACCAGGAGATGGTAGTATATCATCAATTGGCGAAGGTACGATAAACATTGGTTTGGTACTTAAACAAACCAATAATACTACACCCTCTATATGTGCATAACTCTTGGTTGTGTTAAACACTGTCGTTCATAAAGTTGTATATTTCTTAAAGCATGACTTTACACTAAATAAAAGACGCTATAGTACTTGCTTTAATGACGTTATTTGAATTTATGTTACATATGTGTAGCAATTGACTACATGTATTCGTAAACGGAATGCTACAGTGCGCCCAAGATAACATGATAAGAGGGGAAATTTGGAATAATCTATGTAGGTGGTTCAACCAAGTGTGCACGATTTATCCGTGCTATTTTAGTATAAAAATGGCTGTATGTGTTTACTAAAGAAACCAATTTTTCAGCAGAAGGCAACTCCGTTCAATGTTTGTAAATATCACATTATCCTGGGCGCACTATACTTAACGTAACCGTTATACTAGCCCTGATACAAGGACAGTCATGTAATATATGAGTATGTTAGCGCCCTAGTTCTCAAACGTTTCACTTATGGTACAGAGAAATCAGTAACCATGCACTTTAACATAATTGCTACTGATGCGTGGGTTGTTTTCATTCCAAAAATACTTTTAGTTATTAGTCTCGGAAATTAACTCTGCACCATCGGAAAACCACCCAATGCGTAAACAAGTCTTGGTACGGTTGCTAATAACATCCCAATCCCGGTCTTGTTGTCGATAATTGCTCATGGTACACAAACATCGGTTAAACAATACATAATGTCAAAAATCATCTGATCTTACAATGACTTCTTACTAAATATCCAAAGTGCAAACCGATTTACGGACGTCATACGACCGACCAAACACGAACACATTTTCTTTTTCAACCAAATTACATGTAATTTAATGATATTTTCAGTTAGTAGTTTTTATTGGTTGACAATAGTACATACATGTACAAATGTATTATTTTTATTGTAATTTCTCTGGTATTTGTGGAATGCCACATTATTGTGTGCTAATGTTTACTTGTGTGGAAGGGGTGGGGTTTGTATACTTTTTTTAGTTATTTTACCTGCTGTGTTCCTGTCCTGGTCTAATGCGTAATTACGTCCATCCTTGTTCCAGATGCGTAATGAATTTCAGTCGGTTAAATGTGTTACATTTTCTCACAACAATCTTCAATTGAACATGGATCTTGAAATAGTTGCTACATCTGATGTGTGGGTCGTTTTCAGTCCAAAAATACTTTTAGTTATTAGAAATGCACTCCGTATCATATTAAATCTGTTCATTACAAACCCAAGATTAATTAGAACCGTAGAACGTGACATTAGAAGGGTAAATTCACTCGATGCTGTTCACAAGGATAACTTATCGCGTGATTTACAAATGTCTGAAAATGTTGGCATCATCAAATAAATACAGTAGTATGTGTCAAGAATAATGAAGAAAAAGCAAATCTGATACATTGTCCCTTTGATAGTGATGGGGCGGTAATATCAGTCTGATCTATTAATTTGTTAAGCAGTCAAGGAAGGATAATCCATTTAATAAGATTGATGGAATAATACATTTTTGAAAGCTTTGGATAATTATATTAGAAATAACAATGCGTTGTCACTACGGTGTTCGTGTAATGTATTGTGACCTTGGTACTACTTTTCCCATTATGTCATCGACTATATAATGATATACGTTGTACAATGTACATGTGTCAAGACTAAAATCAACTGATAAGATTTCTTCATAGATGTTTTGTTAAAACCTCCACATATAGTAAAGAAACATGGCGTCATTTAGATTTTCGATTATTTACTTTATATGGAGCTGGAAGCGAAACTTCACAAGTCTGTTTCACAATATTATGTAACAAAGTGCAATTTTACGAGCGTATTTGATTTCAAAAAAATATTTAATTTATGAAACTATGTAGTGAGTTCTGGGCCCGAACACGTCGAATGTCATTGGTTTGTCATCAACAACGCCGTGCAGTAAAGTACAGATAATTGTATTGTGATATCAGAGTTTTTCATTGTCTCGAAGCCGTTGTTATAGGATACTTCCTACTGTTAAATGGGCTATACATCAGTTATACGGATTTTATAAGAAATCACCAATGGCATATAGAGTTTGGAAACTCTTTTTGTACTTTTAGAATTAGTAATGGCGTTGATCCTTTCGAAATCGAGTAGAAATTATTGTGTACGGAATTACAGACAAACGATGCTAAAACCAGACTTGTAGATATATTAATTATATTGAGTTGAAAGTACTGTTAACATATGTATGTAAATGTCGTCATTAACGGGTTTGGAATTACTGCAAACCTAGAAACTATTTCGCGCGATTTAAGTTCGCTGTTTGTAAAAATCCAGGAAAGTAAATAGCCGCGAACATGTCCAGGACAAGAAAAACGCGAAAGTTTCTCGTTTTTGAAGGAAATTCATAATTTTGGTACGACGTTCATAAGACCGTATTAAACGTGCTATTTTGTCAAAAAATAGAATGTTAGGTGTATATCCTTTTTCTAAATAAAGCCTTTTATGATCACGGTAAATAATGAAAACACAATAATTTGTTTATTGATAACGTGTTAAACAATACACTTAATATAATAATTATGTAAATGCGTGTAAAAAAGCGTTGTTTATTTTGTCATAATACAGACGGACTGATAGTGTCAATAAAACTGTGGAAACAGGTTATAATATCAATAATTTGGTCACTATGCGACTAAGTTTTCGCCAAGTTCGCGGGAGACTTAAAACGCGAAAGTTTGTAGCCGCGAATATGCCGACGATTGGCAAAACGCGAAAGTTTGTATCCGAGAAAGTTTCTAGGTTTACAGTAAACAAGTTTGTTTGTGTAACCTTGTTTCGACAGTAATAAGCCGTGTGTGATAACCTACATTTCCATGTTTTGATAAGAGCATAGTCAATCTGCCAATTTAAATATCATAAAAAGCTTTTATAGATAAACCATGTTTTTGAGCCATGACGGAAGGTTACACTTCTTAGCCATGGTATGTGAATATACCTGGTTAAAATCTCTTTGGGCCATGGATTGGTTACTGTCATTGATGACATACGTCTTAATACATACCCTATATCTATGCTTTGAGGGCAAATCGACCTTCGTGCATAAATTAGTCACGGCTCAAAAACATGGTTTATCTATAACTATGCATATATTCCGCAAATCTACATGATGAATATTCGAAAACTCACTCTGGGCATAAACATGTCTTGCAAGACTATCTTGGTGTCCGTTGCCTAAGTGAACAGCTACATAACACTTTCCACGGGTGGTTATTTATTCCTTCTACATCTAATTGAGTCGGAGTGTATTGAATGAAGGCGCTCAGTAGCGGGTTGCTTAGGCAATGTGCACATGGATACAATCGCTTCATTATTTTGCTATGTAATACCAATAAAATATAGAACACCATGACAATGTTATTGTATGTCAGTATGACCAGTCATTATGTTTGTCATTTACACTCTACAGTGAATTACGATACCTGTAGGTCATGAAACGCTATGTAGACATGCCAACCACATTAGGATGGGTTGTAAAATGAGCTACGTCCTTTATCTGTGTCTTAACAATATGTTTTGGTAGCACTGCGCATTGTGTGTCTTCTCTGAGAACTTATACGTTAGAATGCACTGTCTCGTTTTTTACTTTTAACAAAAATATCATTCAGTAAAACATCCCTCCTTAAATCTCAATATATATTTTGTACACACTTAACAGAACGGAATTCATTTGCAGTAAAGTATTAACACTAACATTATTACGCTACTAGCGCATCCATTAGTTCTATTATTTAAATTCACCAGTATTTAGGAAATGCAAAATAAACCAGAGGCAATAACATGTAAATCTCGAGTATGAATTTAGAACATTATAGCGTAAGACTATTTGCCAGTCGTGCTGAACAGGAAACACAATATTATGAGCGCGATCATTCCACTAGTTGTGCCTCGTTAGGTCGCATTAACTCTAAGTCACTGTCATCGGTGTTTAAAACTAGTTCAAGGGGTTGTTGCGCCTAATTTATATACAATTGGTCTTCCGTTTCGAAGGAAATGAAACTTCAATGTCAATGTTTACCAAATATATATATATTCCCGCGTTTGAGCGTAACGAATTAGCGGGAAAATAATTTCCCCTGATTGGTCAAGACCGGATAGACCGGTCAGTTAGAGTAGGATAAGGAGTTGTGGTCAGTTCAGCGGTGGGTACAGTTCGATAAAATTTTAATTTAACTTATTCACGCTGGCTGAAGGTATTATACTTGTTCATTTTGAAAGTTTAGATATATTGATTTGAATGCTTGGTTTTGAAACTGAAGAGGTTGCAATAATTTATCAACTAATGGATGGGAGTACTTATATACTATGATTAAAATAAGTCAGATGATCTGGAAGTGGACAATTCATTGACACAATTTGTGTTTATTATAGTTAAGATATAAATGGATTGACTTACCATAGTTGATAGAATTAATGCAACATTTGAGATGTTACATACATGATTGTATGTGTAGAAATGTACTATGATAATAGAAGTCTGTGAGCATTTTGAATGTATTAATATTTGTGAATTCAGACAATTTATGATAGTGATTTATAAGAGCTGATGATAGATAAAGTAAACTTATTCCAAAAATCCATAGACTTTGAATGGAATGTGTTCATAATATAGACAAAGGGAGATAATTTAATAGTCATAGACATTTGGATCAATAGTGTGGATCATAGACTTTAAATGGAACAGTGATAATCATATTGACTAAGGTAGGTAATTCAACAGTCATAGACACTGGAATGGAGTAGTGTTGATCATAGACGAAATGAATTCATTAGTAATGTTCATAGACACTATAGGAGTTATATTTGAATGACGTTTGTAATATATTTGCTGTACCAATATGCTGTTACCCAAACGCTTTAACATATAAAACTGTTTAAATTATATGGTTTCATGTTGTAGTTAAGAGAGTAGAATTGTGATCATTCATGTCCGGGAATGATAGGTAAGGGAAGCGCTATCTTTGATAGCTATTAATGAAATAATTGAAGCGATGAAAATTGTAGATCTTGCTAACACGTTACATTACCGGACTGTTGAACAGATATATAGAAAAAGTCTGGATAATTTTACTTTCAATGGTGGAAAGTGTGATTAGGTTTTGTTTGTATTGAACTAAGCTAGGTTTTCAAAATCTGCATTTATATGCTGCTACAATACATTGCTGCATTTTTCATACATACTGTATAAATGCATCAAAATATAGTATTCGTCATTATTCATGAACCGATTGTTCCTCTGTTGACGTCATTGCTTGCTTTCAGAAATTCTGACTTTCGATAATATTGTTTCTAACGCTTCCTATCTTTTCAATTTGGGAACATTTTATGAGAAAGTAGAAGAAAACGAAGCCACATTTGTAATAGTGAATACGAAAATTGTCTATATTATTAATTCGGTGGAAAATGCGGTTTTAATGATGTGCATAAATCCATCCCGAACCATCATTTTATATGCTTCGTTCGTAAGAGGTTTACTTGTAACTGTCGGATTTCGTCTGGTAGACGTTTATACTTTTTTATTAATCTTCATTCGTTGTATAGTGTCATGTACGAGTATTAACGGAGTTATTACGGATTTTGGCGATTTCGGTATTTTGTTGAATGGTTGAGTTCGCATTATTCAATCCACTTTCATTATCAGATAGAGTGAAAACAATATGGTCTGCCAAACACGTGGCCGAACAGTCACAATGTCACGAGTCGCTATTTGCTACGTAATATATTCTAGGGTTGAAGAAATAATGACTTTTTGCGAAGCATCCGACGTCACAACGTATGATCGACCTGTATCATATACGCATTGCACGGAATGGCTTACCAAAAATGACTTGTAAATTAGCTTGATATTTTTCACGCTGTCATCTTATGTAATCTGGGGATTGTAACGAAATTTGATGAGCGGAAATTTTGTGTTGTATTGGAATTGAATGCAATACGTGTTTTGTTTGACACGAGCATGGTACATTAACAACTTGCGTAAGGTTAGTAGAACGCATGTAAATGCAGTTGCATAAAACTAATGTATACCTAGATATACCATATTGTACATTTACGCCACAGTTATTTCAAGAAAATATTTTTGCAATCTTCTAGTTTTGGTTACCGAAAATGATAAACAACTAAAATACGAGAGGTGTTCAACTTATTTATGAATAAAACATGAACACCGATTGTGCAATATTGAATGAAAGTAATTGAAATATATTTTTTAAACCATGCGAGAAAATGTTTTAAGTTGAACATATGATCATCATACGTTGTATATTTCATTTGGTTAAAACTTAAAACAACAATTTAGTAGATGATGTTGTTTTTCCTGTTTTTAAGGCAAAATGGCCCTTTTATAAGCATCAAGAAAGTGTTGGTAATTTTTCATTTTGCATTTTTAATGAGAACATCAGTAATATTTGACGTAAGACGCGTAATAAAAGTTCTGTTTCCAGTAATTGTAAAATGACACCAAAAATTGAAAATTGCCCAACATTGCCCAAACCTACACTGTAAAATTAAATTGGTTTTATGATATCTATGATGAATCCATTAGCAAAACGTGGAATAGTACCACAGATGGGAGTGTCCATAGAAACTATCAGTGACATTATTTCGAAACAGTTTGATGCATAGTTCTGGGAAAATGCGAAGTTCCTACGCTGAAAATCAAGAAAAACATGCCTCGCAGCCAAAAGTCTTGGAATCTAGAAAAGCGAAATAAACAACATTATGTGGAAAAATTGTTTCATTATGGGGAACCAATGCTGAATCTTAAAGAATGTTATGATTGATTATGGTATGCTACTTTAGAAAAGGTCACAGGGATAGGGAGAAGTTCATGTTTGTCCAGCATTGTGTGTTCGCGGCCGTTTTCATGGAAAGGCATTGGGTTTGTTGTGATGGAAATACGCACATCAAAATCAATATCAAATTGACGAAATTGAAGGCTGTGGTCTATGTACGAACCGTTTCAAATCAGGTTTTCAACAAAAAAGTGTTACGTATCGTTCCTAGTGACTGTTCCAAGAACATTGTGTTTCGTCCAGATTCAGCTTCAAGTCACCATATACAACGCCAAATAAAAAACTTAAGAATATAACTTTGATATATATTATAACCAAACAGTGGATGTCGAAGTCTTCTCATGCTTTAACAGTATACTTTTCCATCTGGTTGATACTAAAACAACGATTAAATAATGAAAATGTTAACGTAGTTATTAAGAGTTTCGGACCTTCAAAACGCAAATAACAACACCCTCTACCTTAATGTTGATTATGATTTAACCGTAACGTATTGGCAATTTACAGTTATTTTATAAACTTCTTGATAGACTACTTTATACAATATAAAATATTTTATTCAATTTCATTGTTAGAGTAACACAATATTGATGTCCATTTTCTGTTCATAAATAAGTTGAACGCCTCTCGTAAATAATACAAGAACACATACGTGTTACCGAACTAATATTTATCACGCCTTTCTAAAGCAAAATTGTATTATTTTTAACCATAAGGCGTTTAACTAGGCAACGTTGTGGTGTCAGTGATTACTAGGCGACGTTGTGGTGTCAGTGATTACTAGGCGAAGTTGTGGTGCCAGTGATTACCTGATGACATTATGGTACTAGTGATTACCAGGCGAGATTACCAGATTTGCAAGTCGTATGGTCATGGCCATGTTTTCCATCATTTATGTTAAGGCGACTGTGTCGTCTGAAGGAGAAAGTTCCTTCTCACTGACTTCATTCATTCATTCATTTAATATTCAACACGTCAGACAATAAGATACTTCACGCATTATGGTGCACAAGTATATCAATTGCAGTAATGGACTATGCTCATATAATCATTATCTGACACATGACGAATCGACAACCAACGTCACGTGACGGTAATAATAACTTTGTGGATTTATCTTGACGAATTACAGCTTTTCCTATATACTGAAGTAGAATCAATTTTAGATTCTATAATTGACTTTACGGCATTAATAAATCAGGATTTATGGTGCGTGTTCAGGAGGCGTATTTAACAAGAAGTCTGCCGAAAATACTACCACTGAACCATTACCATCAAAATAACGCACTCGTCATTCAATCGGAAAATGTTTACATGACTGTATATTACTTTGGTTGAAACAAAAAGTGCAACACAATCTCACTTGTATGTGCACGTGCTTAAAACACCATGATAATACCTGACATGTCAATCATGATATATCGCAGGACCAAGGGATTGACCTATGAGAATATGAATCTTTGCATTTAATGTCACCAACATCAGTTGTTAAGACACAGTTCCGAAATGTCAAGTACCAAATGTCATTGAATTTTGTTGGCGATTCTCAAGGTTAATGATTGTACGAGATGTCATAGTCAAGTTAGGATGTTCGACAGTGACGTCATCGTTTTTGTGTAACCTTACAATTAAGACCATTGCTTAAACAGGTAGAGTTTAGTTTGGTATTGAGCTGTTAGTATAAGCATTTATACTTGTTCTTTACGTCGTAATAGTGGATTGTTCCACTGCGTCACTGAATTCTTACCCTAACTGGACTGTAGCTTGGTTTGTGTCTTGCCTTGCTGAATAATAATTGTAAATAATGATCGTGTTACGATAAACACCAGGGGGGGGGTAAACATGTAACCATAATTTAAAACAAGACGGCGGCTTATACGTATTGATTGTATGTAAACTTGGTTTGTGTCTTTATATGTTACCTTGCTGAAACAAAAATCAGTTGTAAATAATTAGCGTGTTCACAATAGTTAAGACAAACACACTAATCGGCTATTACATAATACTTAAACAATACTAGTTCATTAACAAATCCTTTTGGATTGCCATACTTGATATCCGGATCTTTGTGCAAGTTTGATTTCCCCTTAATTTACATGCAGATACAAACAAATCTGACCTAGTTAGACTGATCTTGCATGCATATATATGCAAATGCAACTGACCCAACTATATTGTTCAGATATGAATATTCAAGTGATACAGGGGTTATAACGGTAACATTCTATTTATACGAACATATAAGTGGAGATCCGGAGTAGGTCTGTAACATTAATCAAATAGGAATGCAAACATTATAAAGAATTACAAATCAGTAGAAATTAAACAGAAGACTAACCGGATTGCATGTGTGTGACCCATTTGCTTCTAAGTACGTTACATTACTACCAGATTTATTAGGCAATATATTTGTTTTAAGTACAACTAACAAGGACGTTTGGACGTTAATTTATTTCAAGTCATAGTACAAACGTCCTTCATGTTAGCAGACAAAGTTGAAACCAACAGATGACATTTCTATTCGTTACTGACATAAGTTGCTCGTATTTGCCCTTATATATATTTTTCTGACTCGTTAGGATGACATTAATTATATTAACTTTTAATCGAAAAACAAAATATCAGGTCGACAGTGACAGAAACGTTTGGATAGTCGGGCATTCTTTTATTAATCAGTTTTAACAAGTTCAAAGACTTAATTATGTACTAATCACTCCCGACACGTAATAAGAAGCCGCGATAAGCGGCTTCCTTCTTGGAATGCAATGTGAAATTCTCACATGTAGATTCCGATCAATTTGGGGAGAAATAATTTTGAAGAAAATATGAAGAAAATTTCACTAAAATGCACAAAAACTATACGAAAACATGTAATCAACAGTTAAAAAAATATTACTAATATTATTTTTTGCACGAATCCATTTTTTTGATAAATACTCATTGAAATAAGTTTATTATAAACACTCCTAAAAGTTTCTAAATGACTTGTCCTAATGTGAAGGGGTATAGCTAAATACCGAAAACAGAAATTCTGCTGAACATAAATCAATTACCGAACATAAGCAATAAAACACAGATAGTCAGTTAAACAAATGTAAACTACAATTATGTCAAAAATGATGGACAGAATTACAGATTTTGACTTAATTAATTATGTTTTCACTATTGCCGACGTACGAATAGAATCTCTGTTCGGTAGTTGGTTTCTGTTTACGAACAGAGTTATCTGTTCGGTATTAAGCTATACCGCATGAATCGGGTATCATGAGACTGGTACCGCGTGTCTCATTTTCCGACTACGTCTACACTATTTGATACGTGGTACCAGTCTAGGCGGTATTACTGAATGCCGAAAACAACATTTTGCCGAAGCAAATTAGAATTGCAGAAAACAAATGGTATTTTGTTTTATTTTGCGGTCTTTATTCTTTTTTAAATTTTAATAGATAAAGTATTATAAATATAAGACCTGTGTGCAAATTATTTGTAATCGTTCAATTAATAATCGTTTAATTTGAGTTTTTCTATAATACCACCACGATCAACATTAGAGTTACTCCCCTTTTCATAGAATTTTTATTTGATTAATTTTATTTTCAGCGCTTGGTTCAGAGTTTGCTATTTTACGGTCATAGTTGAAGGGTAGTAAAGCAATACTTTTGGTTTAAAAGGATATGGGCTCATATGCACAAAGTGAAAACGGTCGTTCCAATAATACGTTAATGTTTGTTAAATAGATGTATGCTAATATACGACTATCGTATGTGAACTTTTGACTTTGCGAGTCTAATACAAGTAATTAATGTTTAATTCATTTTTGTTACACGTGCATAAATCAAAGACATTATAATAATAAATTAGTCCTATTGTCTCGGTTTTCGAATGAAAGGGCTCGTAAATAAAGTATTTTGTTTCACAACTGATATTAAACTGTATTTAATGCCGAAACCAAACAAGACGTTCTATGATTGTTTTTCGAAAAGTCTCTTGTTGTTATAGTCAAATAGCAACACATGCCGAAAACAAACGGGAATTTAAGTTTAAAGATGTGTATTTTGCTTTTTTTTGCTGTCTAATTAATCTTACATAATACACGTAATCTTGAATTTTACAATTAATAACGTTAAGTTAGGTAAGGGGTCATCTTCATATTTAGTGAATTAAGTAACATATATTAGATTTACTATATCTCGAGCATATTGCATTTCCTGTTTATCGCCTTTCTTTATAGCCTTACTGGTGAACCAGCATGATATCAGCCACAAAGACATCAGCAGGAGAGCACCATCAGTGTGTATTTATAGAGTCATAAAACACCTAACAGTTGACTGAGAGATTGGAATCAAATAAACATGTATAATGCCGAAAACACACGTTCTCTCGTATTGTATTGTAAGCCCAGTTCATTTTAATATTTGACCGTATGACAATGACTTGTCTTCAGTGACAAAACAAAAGCAGGACTACCCGTGTTGTTCAGACACATCTACAGTTTTGGTTTGGAGCACCACTCCTTGGGTTTTTTTCCTGTCAGACAGTACACCAAAACATTACGGCTTCCGTTTGATGCCTTGCATCAAACATTTTTCTTGTTCCTGATTGTATCCATCGCCACTATAATACATGAGACGGAATGTGTGTGGTTTATTCCTATATAACTGGAGAGCAGGAAATGTATATTTTGTATACAACACACACAAGTATGTTGTTGAATGAGGAATTGCAGGGTTGTATCAATGTATCTATAAGCAATAGGCTTTTGCCAGATTTATACAAACAACATAGACGAAACATATTACGAAAAAAGAAAATATATATTTCGTATATGTATAACAAACGTGCCAGCGGCAAGTATTAATGTTCCTACAAAAATATAACGATCTCAAAAAAGAGATACAATTCAGAAAAAAATATATGAACACGCGGATTGTGCGTAAACACAAATCAATATGAATAAAAACGTTAATTATTTGCAATGTCAGGAATTGTATCCTATCATACCAGAGTATCATATCAAAGCTACCTGCTTTCAGGGCCAATCTGATCAACAAATAAACCGATTTGTTCCATAAATAAGGCCCGAAAAAGTACTAGACTAAGTGTGTCGTCTTGTGTGCATGGCAAGTATAACATATATATATTTATAGTTATGTCGTTTTCTACGCTGTCATTTTATGTTTTAACGTTATGTAAGTTTGAACCATTTACCATTTATTTATAGCAAATCGGCATATAACTATACCTTAAGCCATTTACATAGAAGAAAAAAAAATATGGCCTAGGTAAACATAGACACATATAAACAGGAATTTAAATATATCAAAACCAGCATCAATATAATTGTAAATAACAATATAAAGAACTTATGAAGCAGCAATCATTGACAGTATTTCCTGTCTCAATTTCATAGAACGAAAAATAAAAGTTGCCGTATTAACAAGTACCTTCTTGTTTTTTGAAGAAAGAATATTTGCAAATTTATTAAGTGAGACCCATGACATATTTGTGAAGTACTTAATTCGGAATTCTTTATATAGAGAGCAACATAATAAAAAGTGAAATTCTGACTCGATAACATTTTGTGTACAAACTTTACATATTCTATCAGCTCTGACTACATTATTATATCTCCCACTTTCAATTTCAAGACGATGCGAACTTAATCTAAATCTGGACATCTCTTGTCTATAATTTTCGTTTGACACAGCATCTAAATATTTTTCGTACTCGAAAACAGTTTTGAATTTTATGTAGTATTGCATTTTAGTTTGTGAAGATAAGGTGTCGTGCCATAATTGAATATATTGGTCACGCAGCCTTTGTTTTAATTTAGGCAAGTAATTTATGGTATCATCAAAATTGTTCAGAATATATCCAAACCCTAATCGTTCTATATTAGATATTATTGACATAGTCCATGTCTGTGTATTCAGAGTTTGTAAATTTCGTTGCTCTTCAAACAAGCGGAACATTAGAGAATTTGGTGATTTCATAATTTTTATCCAGTATTTTATAGAACGTTCAATACAAATGAGAGACAATGGATAACGACCTAATTCTCCAAATACAGCCGCATTTGAGGTCTGGGAACGTACACCTAGAATATTCTTACAAAACTTTAAATGAATTTCGTCGACCCCGTGGTAGTTATAGACACCCCAGACTTCACAACCATATAATATAATTGGCTTTACCAATGAATCAAAAAGCGACAGTATACTTTTAACTTCCAAACTTACTTTATTAAACACTGATAGAAGGCTATGGTAGGATTTCATAGCTTGCTCATTTAGAGTTTTGACAGCACCGCCCATAGAGCCAGTATGAGTAAAGTTAATTCCAAAGATGACAAAATTTATCCACTATATCAATTTGTTCACCATTTATATACCAGTTCAAGCTATTGTGAGATCTACGCTTTTCAAAAATACATACCTTTGTTTTTCTAACATTAATTTTTAAACCCCATTTACAAGAATAGGCATAAACATTATTTAGTTGCGTTTGAAGACTAACTGCGTCTGTAGTAAATAACGCTATATCATCAGCAAACAGTAACATATATATGGAAAGATAATTAATATTATTTTCAGTAAGATGATCGAAATTTACAGATTCATGTATATTGTTCTAAAATAAGACAAACATCAACGGAGACAGTGGCTCTCCTTGTTTCAAGCCTAACGCTACATCGAAGAAGTTAGAATATGTCATTGAATTACAATCGTTAATACATGATTTAACATTTCGATATATAAACTGCTTCAGTCATCAGATTGAACAAGTTTAATCCACATTGCATCGTGTATGACAGTGTCAAATGCTTTTTCGTAATCAATGAAAACACAATATAATTTACGGTTTTTCGATAGGATATTTTGTATAATAGAATGTAGAATGAACACACAGTCAACAGTACTGCGGTTATTTCTAAAACCAAACTGGTATTCATTAAAAACATTTGAGTCTTCGCACCATGAATTTATTCTATTACGAAGTGTTAAGGAAAATATTTTCGAAATAACATTTATCAATGTTATGCCTCTGTAATTATTTGGGTTCTGTTTGTCGCCCTTTTTGTGAATTGGGACAATGACACCTTTATACCAAGACTCATGGTAAATACCGCTATTATAAATATTAATAAAAATAGTGACAAGATACGGAGATATAAACTCACTAGAATCTATAAAAAAAGTCTGCAATACTGTTATCATAGTCAGCGCTTTTGTTTCTTTTAAGAGAAGACAGTGTTTTGGATATTTCATTTAAGGTAAAAGGTCTAATTCATCAATCCTTAATTCGCCTGGTCTTTCTTCATGGTCATCGGAGCGAAAATTATTTTCATTTTGTATATCGGATAGTTTGCTAAAATGTTCTACGAAATTATTGCTACTAACATCATTGGATGTACCATTTAACGTGTTTTTGTATTTATTAATATATTTCCAAAACTTTCGAGGATTAGATCTGCTCAATTTGGAAAGTGATTGCTTCTCTTTGTAATGATATTTCCTCTTTGCTTTATTTTTTGCTTCACGAAATAGTGATCTACTTTCCAGAAGTAAAGTTCTATTTTCAATAGTAGGGCTACTCTTATATCGACGTTTGCATTGGTAAAAATGTGATTTTGCAAGTTTACAGCTTTCATCAAACCATAGTGATCGCTTCACTTTATGCTTCTTTGATTTATCTATTGTAATAGTTTTACCATTCAACTGAAAGGATATATCATATACAAGATTTGAAAAAGCATTGATTGTTTTGTTTATGTCAGACTCTCCTGAAGTTAGATTCTCAGAGATATGGTCAAAAAATATTCTTTTTCTCATTAAGTGTTTCATACAACAATTCAGTGTTATTGTCATCCCAAATTATCTTATCAAAACTCGATTTGTCACAGTTAAAACAAGACATACGAGAGGTGTTCAACTTATTTATGAACAAAAAATGAACATCAATATTTTGTTACTCTAACAATGAAATTGAATAAAACCTTTTATATTGTTTAAAGTAGTGTATCAAGAATTAAATAAAATAATTGTAAATTGCCAATACGTTACGGTTAAATCATAATCAACATTAGGGTAGAGGGTGTTGTTAGTTGCGTTTTGAAGGTCCGAAACTCGTAATAATTACGTTTACATTTTCCTTCTTTAATCGTGGTTTTAGTATCAACCAGATGGTAAATCATATTGTTAATGCATGAGAAGACTTCGACATCCACTGTTTGGTTAAAATATATATATAATTTATATTGTTAAGTTTTTTTATTTGGTGTTGTAAATGGTGACTTGAAGCAGAATCTGGACGAAACACTATGTTCTTGGAACAGTCACTAGGAACGATACGTAACACTTTTTTGTTGAAAACCTGATTTGAAACTGTTCATACATAGACCATAGCCTTCAATTTCGTCAATTGGATATTGATTTTGATGTGCGTATTTCCATAATAACAAAACCAATGCCTTTCCATGAAAACGGCCGCGAACACACAAAGCTGGACAAACATGAACTTCTCCCTATCCCTGTGACCTTTTCTAAAATATCATACCATTATCTATCATAACAATCTTTAAGATTCAGCATTGCTTCCCCATAATGAAACAATTTTTCCACATAATGTTGTTTATTTCGCATTTCTAGATTCCAAGACTTTGGGCTGCGAGGCATGTTTTTCTTGATTTTCAGCGTAGGAACTTCGCATTTTCCCAGAACTATGCATTAAACTGTTTCGAAAAAATGTCACTGATAGTTTCTATGGACACTTCCATCTGTTGTACTATTCCACGATTTGCTGATGGATTCGTCATAGATATCATAAAACCAATTTAACTTTATAGTGTAGGTTTTGGCCGTGTTGGGTAATTTTCAATTTTTGGTGCCATTTCACAATTACTGGAAACAGAACTTTAATAACGCGTCTTACGACAAATATCACTGATGTTCTCATTAAAAATGTAAAATAAAAATTTACCTTCACTTTCTTGACGCTTATAAAAGGGCCATTTTGCCTTAAAAACAGGAAAAACAACATCATGTACTAAATTGTTGTTTCAAGCTTTAATCAAATGAAATATACAATGTATGATGATCATATGTTCAACTTAAAACATTTTCTTGCATGGTTTCAAAAAGATATTTCAATTGTTTTCATTCAATATTGCACAATCGGTGTTCATGTTTTGTTCATAAATAAGTTGAACACCTCTCGTATATTCAAAAGATAGTGAAAATTCAACAGCACAGTGATCTGA
Source organism: Spisula subtruncata (assembly GCA_963678985.1). Classification (NCBI taxonomy): domain Eukaryota; kingdom Metazoa; phylum Mollusca; class Bivalvia; order Venerida; family Mactridae; genus Spisula; species Spisula subtruncata. The sequence goes on along the minus strand of OY787673.1, from coordinate 15,808,772 downwards.
AAATTCAGAAAGTTCATGGACATGCATATTTTCAAACATTGAAAAGTTATTGAATTCCGTTATTACATAGTCAACGACACTAGCACCTGACCGGTTTCTAGATCCATTGTAGCACGTGTACTGACCTGACTCCAAACGGCCATTGGTAATGCACATGTTTGACTGTTTACATAAAGATAAAAGTTTATTACCGAAAGTGTTACTCTTAGTATCACATGATTTGCGCTCAGGGATATCATGTACATCATTATCATTATGCAGCAGATCAATATATCTATCTAAACCAATATTCGGTACATAGTCTTTATTTTGACCAACTCGTGCATTTAAATCACCTGAAAGAATGATGTCACCTTCACTGCTATATTTTAATATATTGTCTTCTAGTACTTTAAAAAAGTCATATTCAAATAGCGGTGACGATTGCTTTTTATATACAGTAGAGTCCTGTGGTGGAATGTAGCATGCACAAATATATAGATCTTTAGGGAACTTGAAATTGCATATGATTGCGTACATTCGACATCCGCAGGATATCATCCATTGCAGTCGAAATGTGCAGGTTATATTTTAAAAACAGATGGTTTGTTACATGACTGACTCTTGCCTATGTGGTATCGGTGTGAGTTTGGATCGTACATGTGTTACAACGACATTACAGTACTATTTACATCAATAATTCGAAACTTTTGGCAAACTTGAAGTATTAAACCTTGTGTCTAAGAAACTAAATTCAAGACTGAATTTCAAATTAATTAATTGGCCAATTGGAACATAGAATTTACGTATAACATACTAGCATAAATTTGTCACATTGAATTTGGTTCTTCACACTAAACAAGTTTAAAATGATTATCTAGCAATTTCTAATTTCAAATTTTGATATTAAAATGCCTAACTTCTACAATTTACTTAGTCACATTGGTATCGTTACTTCCCTACCAGTACCCAACGGTATTAGTTCTAAAGTATAGTACATGTAATTTGTTGATACTGCTGATTATTACATACATTTGTTATATTTCTGTCTCACTATTCCCGGATTTCATCTGTGAATATATATTCTTGATGTTTGTCTAAGCAATTATAAAATCATTCACCTGAGGTATATAATTTATCCGATTAGGCGAATGTACCTCGTGTATTACTAAACTACATGTACAAATATATAAGAAGTCGTACGTTTACAAGATAATTCACAAGCAACACTCAGCTAGGTCGTCATGTGACATGATTATTTGTTTTAAAATTTACACTGGGAATTAATATCACATATACCCAGCCAACCCGCTAATGACTGATACTATCAACTTTAGATACAGTTTTTGTGCTTCTCAGTTTATCATAGCTTTGTAATATCGCACTGGACATTCATTTATTGTGTTCCAACTCTGGTCTGATTAAATTAAAGCTCTTAGTGTCCACCTCCGTACTCAACGAAGCCTGGTTAACAAAACGCCTGATTTGATTTAGCTAGGTAAGGGTCTCGTGCTCATTATTCTAAGTGGTTTTGAGTACATACATCATACGAACTGACGATAAATATACTGTCTAGAAATCAATTTACATAATCACCTAGGATTTATTAGGCGTGATGTATTTTCGTGAGTTGCATCAATGTCGATATAATCATGTGTTTATATGTGTGTTATTGTTTTTTAGCTCACCTGACCACAAAGTGGTCATGGTGAGGTTTTGTCATACCGAGATGTCCGTCGTGCGTCGTGCGTCGTGCGTCCGTCAACAATTTCTTCAAACGACTTCTCCTCCTAAACCGCTTGGCCAAATTTGATAAAACTTAACAGGAATGTTCCCTGGGTGGACCTCTACCAAAGTTGTTAAAAAATTTCCGGTCTGTCGCATAACTAGGTCACACAGGCTAAAAATAGATTTTCAAAAAAGAAACTTTAAAAATCTTCTTCTCTGAAACCATAAGGCCTAGAGCTTTCATATTTGGTATGTAGCATCACCTTGGGGTCCGCTACAAAGATTGTTCAAATTATGTCCCTGGGGTCAAAATTGGCCCCGCCTCGGGGCCCTTAGTTTAACATAGAGTTATATTGGGAAAACCTTAAAAAACATCTTCACCGAAACCACTTGGCCCAGGGCTTTCATATTTGGTATGTAGACTCAGCTAGAGGTCCTCTTCAAAGATTGTTCAAATTATGTCCCTCGGGTCAAAATTGGACCCGCCCCGGGGACCCTTAGTTTTACATAGAGTTATATAGGGAAAACCTTAAAAAATCTTCTTCTCCGAAACCGCTTGGCCCAGGGCTTTCATATTTGGTATGTAGACTCAGCTAGAGGTCCTCTACAAAGATTGTTCAAATTATGCCCCCAGGAATAAAATTGGCCCCACCCCGGGGGCCCTTAGTTTTACATAGAGTTATATAGGGGAAACCCTAAAAAATCTTCTTCTCCAAACCGCTTGGCACAGAGCTTTCATATTTGGTATGTAGACTCAGCTAGAGGTTCTCTACAAAGATTGTTCAAATTATGTCCCTGGGGTCAAAATTGCCCCCCGGGGGCCCTTAGTTTTACATAGAGTTATATAGGGAAAACCTTAAAAAACCTTCTTCTCCGAAACCGCTTGGCCCAGGGCTTTCATATTTGGTATGTAGACTCAGCTCGAGGTCCTCTACAAAGATTGTTCAAATTATTCCCCTCGGGTCAAAATTGGCCCCACCCTGGGGGTCACCATTTTACTTAGACTTATATAGGGAAAACATTAAAAAAATATTTTTGTCTAAAACTACAATGCCTAAGAGCTTTGATATTTGGTATGTAGCATCATCCAGTGGTCCCCTACCAAGATCTTGCAAATTATGCCCCTGGGGTCAAAATTGGCCCAGCCCCGGGGTCACCGTTTTACATAGACTTATATAGGGAAAACATATAAAAATCTTCTTGTCTAAAACTACACTGCATAGAGCTTTTATATTTGGTATGTAGCATCATCTAGTGGTCCTCTACCAAGATTTTTCAAATTATGCCCCTGGGGTCAAAATTGGCCCCACTCGGGGGGTCACCGTTTTACATAGACTTATCTAGGGAAAACATATTAATATCTTCTTGCCTAAAACTACACTGCCTAGAGTTTTGATAATTGGTATGTAGCATCATCTTGTGGTTTTCTACCAAGATGTTCAAATTATTCCTTTGGGTGAAAATTGTGCAGGGTTTATAATCAGGTGAGCGATATTGGGCCATCATGGCCCTCTTGTATTGTATTAAGATACTTACGTTTCGGCCGAAGCCTTCTCCAAAATAATTAGTTCTCCGTACTAGGTAAACTAGCCTGCATACAACGAAAGTCATATGATATATAACTACCTGAGTACCCGAGTCCTAGACTGAATAACCTATGGTTGCAAATAATATTCCAATTCCGTCTTAATGTCGAAAAATGCTCATGGTTATAAACATCGATTATACTTCTATAATAATTGTCAAATACCATCCGTTCTTACAATGACGTCTTACCAAATATCCAAAGTGCAAACCGATTTACAGACAACATATGTCCTGCCAAACACGAACACGTTTATTTTTCAACCAAATTAAGATACTAGTAATGATATTGTCAGTTAGTAGTTGTTATTGATTGACATAGTACATACATGTACAAATGAAGTATTGTAGTATTGTAGTTTCCCTGGTATATGTGGAGAACTGTTTTTCTCCGGAAAACGGGGGAAATAAAGATATATATATGGGTTTTGTATAGTGATTTTACCTGCTGTATTCCTGTCCTGGTCAAATGCGTAATTACGTTCATCCTTGTTCCAGATGCGTAATGAATTTCAGTTGGTTAAATGTGTTACATTTTATCACAACAACCTTCAATTGAACATGGAACTTGGAATAATAGCTTCTGATGCGTGGGTTGTTTTCAGTTCGAAAATACTTTTAGTTATTAGTTTCAGAAATGAACTCCGCTTCATATCAATCTGTTTATTACAAACAGATTAATTTGAATCCTGGAACGTGCCATCAGAAGGGTAAATTCACCTTATGCTACTCACAAGGACAAATCACCGGATGAGGGCAAATATTGGAAATGTGGTGTTAATATCTAAATCGAAATTATTAAATAAATAGAGTAGAATATGACATGAAAAAACAAAGACAATGTCAGGGAAAACTTACCTGGTTAATTGTCGTACCCGTCAATATATGGCCCAGGAGACAACCTAGGGGGAATTAGACATTTATTAATTTTTGACGTGTAATTTGAGTCAAGATCCACACAGTTGAGAGAATGTTTTACTTATAACTCCCCAGGATCGGTACACGTAGTCACGTAGTAATCCTCGGGTCTTGGAACCAACCAGAGTCTATTCAGTATTCACCCGGACTATGAGTCGATGAGATTGTCAAATTCCCGCCGGTCAGGAATATTTGTCTCATTCTCCCTATATCCTCAAGGCGGGCATAACATTGACTAGTGCATTATGTCATCGATTATAGCATTATTTAATTTACATTACATATTTCAAGTTTAAATCCGACTTATAGGTTTTCTACAACGAGTTTTGTTAATACCACCTTGTTTGCTTATTCCAGTTATCTTGACTAAGTAATCAGAACTTGGCAAGTTTGACAACAACGGTTGATAAAGCGTAGGCCCCATTGAGCATAAGTTTGGACTCGGCGATGTACTCCCGGTGGAAATAAGTGAGTATCGGGAAGCAACGGGCAACAGGGGAAGCTTCGGGGAAGTGATGAAATCGGGAGGAATCAAGATAAATTGGGAGAACCCCCAATGTGTCCCGATCTTATGCGTCGGTCCAATTGCATTGGGAAGTACTACTGATGGATTTCAATGAATGTATTAAATATTTCCCGATGTACTTAAACATCGGCAATGAATCGCAAACCTTCGGAGACTCTTCAGCAACAAATTCGTGGTATCTAGATTTACCTAAACAAATTCCATATATTCGATATGTATTCGTCGATATATATCGAGTAAAAGTTTATCGCATATATAGCTAAATGAAATATTAAACAAAATGCACTGTATTTAAAATATATAAATTATACTTGCTCTATATGTCGATTATCATGATCGACTAACCGACATTAGCACACATGCTGACGTCCTTGAGCCAATATCCAACCTAGTAACTCTGCAATCATCAAATTAGTTAAAGCCGATCTTGGAAAAAAAAACTCAACATATCGCTGCCTTAGAATGGGAAGGTCGTATCAACAAAATCGATATTTTGAAAAACCAATACAAAAAGGTCCGGAAATTACTCTTAATCTATGGTAAACAAGCTGTATAAACTACAGTTTGGTCAACATGCCAAGTTCCGATTTTAATGAAAATAGGTTCATTAAAAGCGCCTAGTGATGCTGATGTCATTATGTATGTATCAGTCATTTAAGATCGTACTTACGGCCTTCTCATTCAAAGCCAGTGATATATGTATGCCCAACAGTAGCATTTAGTTAGTCACATGTATCAGTTACCTAACCAGTATTAAACGGAACAGTGGATCGTTTATTGGTGACAAATACATCACGTCTAATAACGTCTAGGTGTGATTATGTAAATTGATTTCTGAACATATCTATAGACAGTTCGCATGATGTATGTTCGCAATACCACTTAGAATAATGAGAATGTAGCCCCTATTCGGCTAAATCAAACCAAGCATGTTATAAACCATGCTTCGTCGAAACGCATGTGGATACCAAGTGCTTTAATCTAATCAATGTATGGTTGAAATACAGTAAAGGAATGGCCAGTGAGATATTATAGTAATTGTCGGTCTGTTACAAAATGCTAAACTCTAATATACTTTAGTCGATCTCGATAAAGCTTTCAAACTTGGCATACCTGGTGAAGCAGACCAAGGCAATGCTTTCAAATTTGGCATACATGCTTATCATCAATAACACATTACATTATCAGAGTCATGTAAAATTGTCAAACATTTCCACATAATTATGATTGTCTTATCTAGTTATTATGGACAAGGCTTCAACCGGGACATAAACGTTTTTTGAACACAGTCTTCGTTTTATTAAATGCATAGTCACCAAAACTATTAGAGGTAAGATGATTTGTATCAATGGATTCATCGTTCGTAGTTAAACACACTACGATTAGCTAACATACTTTATCTTAATTGCTGAATAATATATTTATGCAGTATGTGTCTACATAAGCATATATTATAGGCATATACATGGTGCCATTAGGCAAAAGATGATCTGATGTCACTTACTTTGTATGGGATTCGAAGCGAACATTCAAAAGTGTGTGCAATTTTACGAGCGTATTAGACTTGAAAAAATGTTTCACATGTGGCGAGTTCTGAGTACGAACACGTCGAAGGTCATTGCTTTGTCATTAACAACGCCATGCAGTAAAGTACAGATAATACTATTGTGATATCAGAGTTTTTTATTGTCTCGAAGCCGTTGTTATAGGATACTCCCTGCTGTTAAATGGGCTATACATCAGTTAAAAGGATTTTATAAGAAGTCACAAATGGCATACAGAGATTGGAAACTCTTTTTGCACTTCTAGAATTAGTTAGGCATGGTGTTGATCCTTTTGAAATCGGGTAGAAATTATTGTGTACGGAATAACAAACAGTTTCCAACCGTTTTAACAGATTAACAAACGATTTCAAAACCAGACTTGTATATATATTAATTAAATTGTGTGGAAAGTTCTGTTAACATACAAGTATGTTAATGTCAATATGAATATGTTTAGAATTAAAACACTTTGTTTGTGTTACCATGTTTCTACAGTAATTAGCCGTGTGTGATAACCTATAGTCCGTCGGTGATAACTCTAGCCTTTGCTTACAATAAGAAATGAAATAAAATACATTTTCGGTGATCATTTTTGTACACTTTTGTAAGAAATTACCTTTTATACATTAAATTATTTCAATCTACAATAAAAACAAGCGACCTGTCAACCTGATTGTGTTGTTTTTAGACATAATATGTTTGTATACAAAGCTAGAGTTATTGCCGGCGATCTATACATTTCAGTGTTTTGATAAGAGCATAGTCAATCTGACGATTTAAATATCATAAAAGGCTTTTAAATATTCATATATTCTGCCCATCAACATGATGCATAATAAAAAACTCACTCTGGGCATAACCATGTCAGGCAAGACTATCTCGGTGTCCCTTGCCTTTTTAAACCGCTACATAACACGTTCCACGGGAGGTAATTCATTCCTTCTATAACTAATTGAGCAGGAGGTTATTGAATGAAGGCGCTCAGCAGCGCTTTGCTTAGGCAATGTACACATGGTTACTATCGCTCCATTATTTTGCTATGCAATACCCATAAAATATAGAACAACGTGACAATGTTGTTGTATGTCAGTATGACCAGTCATTATGTTTGTCATTTACACTCTACAGTGTATTACGATACGTGCACGTCATATAACGCTATGTAGACATGCCAACAATCTTAGGATGGGTCGTACAATGAGCTACGCCATTTATCTGTGTCTTAACAATAACTTTTGGTAGTACTGTACTTATACGTTATACAGTCTCGTTTTTTACTTTTAACAAAAATACCATTCAGTAAAACATCCCTCCTTAAATCTAAATATGAGCCGTTCTCCAGGAAAGCCGGGCTTAATGACATTGTATTGTAATTATGCAATAAGATTTAGATAAATGTCTAAAATGAGAAAAAAAACTCGCGTCCTTTGATTTCATATTTAAGTGATTGAATAGTATAGTACTATCCATTAGCTTCAAGTTTTCTTTAAAATTGTGTTAAAGTAACTTCTGCTGTTGCTATGACGATTGGTTTCTAAAACGTAATCATATAAAGGAAAACAAGGGTTAAGTGGCTAAAACACTTGCTATTTTTCCCTGTAATCAAACAGTCACAAATTGGACACGTTTTATTAAAATAAGAATATGATTCTAAAATATGAAACAATTTCAAAAACTTGCCTAAAAAATTATCAGAGACTGGATCTTTGAAAAGCCGGTTAACGTTACGTCAAAGACGTAGATAATGTCGTTCACGACGTCACTCATAAATAAGGTGGTAGTGGTTTGCTTAAAAAGTCTAAAAAAAGTCTTAAAAACTTTCTAAGTGTACGAAATCAATTGTTCATATATTCAGAAACTGTTCACAAGAGTTTCCTCTTTCTAACCATATATTATCAACATTTTCACAATTTTGTCACTAAGCCCGGTTTTCCTGGAGAACGGCTCATATATATTTTGAACACACTTTTAATTTAACAGAACGGAACTCATTTGCAGTAAAGTTCTCCATATATGCAATATTAACATTAACATTATTACGTCACTAGCGCATCCATTAGTTGTATTATTTAAATTCACCAGAATTTAGGAAATGTTAAATAAACCAGAGGCAATTACATGTAAATCTCGAGAATGAATTTAGAACATTCTAAGTTAAGACTATTTGCCAGTCGTCTTGAACAGGAAACACAATTTTAGGAGCCCGTACATTCAACTATTTGGACCTCTTTATTAACGTTAGGTCACTGTCCTTGGTGTTTTAAACTAGGTCACGGGGTTGTTGGCATGGGTTTGTGCTGTTGTGTCGCCGTGAAGCGGGGCCTTGGGGAACCTAGTTAAGTCCTGGCTGCATTTCATTCGGTTTCATGCAATAACCGTTTTTCTGTAATTTTTTTGTGAATTTGCATTTTTTCTCGACAGGGACTTATATTGTTTCCTTAGCTTGTCTGTGGGCATTGCTCAGATTAATTTCTGTCGTGGTGTTTCTGATGTTTGTGCTCGGCTGGTTAAGTTAAATGCTATCTCACCTGTCTGATTTTCTCATACCTTTTTGGGTGAGGATTTCTTTTGAAGTATTAAACAGTGAAGGCACATGGACACGTTAAAAACAATCAATACAGTTGGAAATTGGTTTCATCCGTTTCTATAGAAACATACCTTCAATATCATTTTTTTCAAATATACACCATCTTTGACAGCTATTAATGAAATAAATGAAGTAAAGAAATTAAAAATTGCTTTTCGAACTATTGTACAGTTCTAAAAAATGTTTGGATTTTTTTTACTTTCCATAGTGGAAAGAGTGATTAAATTTTGCTTGTATTGAACTAAGCTTGTTTTTCAAAATCTACATTAGATATTATTAAAACAAGTTATGACTGGGGTGCTGCTCAAGTACAATTCAACTTTCTGTAAGATAGATAATATACAGCACAAAATGTGTGTAGGATGCTTAAACAATCATCATAATTATGTAGAATTGCCCTCAACTGATGCACTTTGGCAGCTTCGTATTGGCACTATACACCCATAACCTACATACATGTACTGTATAATTGCACAAAATTCTAGTTATCGTCATTATTCACAACTTTAGTTGTGGGAGTGAGGATATGTTTCTCTTTTGACGTCATTGCTTTCTGTAAGGCATTCTGAGTTTCGATAATAATGTTTCTAACGCTTCCTTTCTCTTCAATTTGGGAGCATTTTACGAGAAAGTCGAAGAAAAGGAAGCCACATTTGTTATAGTGTACGAAATTAGTCTAGAATATTAGTTCGAGGGGGAATGTGGTTTTAATGATGTGCATAAATACTTACCAAACCATCATTTGATATGCTTCGTTCGTAATAGGTTAACCTATCGAATGTTGTCTGGTAGACGTTTATATTTTTATTAGTCTACATTCGTTATATATTGTCATGTACGAGTATTTACGGAGTTATTACGGATTTTGGCGATTGCGGTATATTGTTTAATGGTTGAGTTCGTAGTGTTTAATCCACTTTTTCTATCAGATAACATGCCAACAATATGGCCTGCCATACACTGCAATATCAGTCAAACACGTGGCCGAACATTCACAATATCACCTGTCGTTATTTGCAACGTTATATATTCTCGGGTTGAAACATTAATGACTTTTTGCGAGTATCTGAACGTCACAACATATGATCGACCTGTAAACAATACGCATTGCACGGAATCGCCTTTACAAAAAAGTTTGTGCAAATAAGTTTGGGTATGTTTTTCGCATAATACATTACCAACTTGCGTAAGATTAGAAGAACGCATGTAAATGCAGTCGCATAAAAATAATGTGTACGTATACGTAGATATACCATACATTTACACAAACGCTGTTTCAAGAAAAATATTTTTGCAATCTACGAGGTTTGGTTATATACAACTAAAATTAAAACAAAAAGCATATACGTGTTACTAATATAATATTAATCATGCCGTTCTGAAGCAAAATGGTCTTATTGCTTAACCATATGGAGTTTTACTATGCAACGTTGTGGTACCAGGCGACGTTGTGGTACCAGGAATTACTAGATTTCAAGCTGTGTGGTCATTGCGATGTTTTCAATCATTCATGTTAAGGCGACTGTGTCGTATGTAGGAGAAATTGCCTTCTCACCAACTTCAGTCATTCATTTAATATTCAACACTTCAGGCAATGAGATACTTCACGCAGCATGGTGCACAAGTATTTCGAGACAATTGCTTGATTTATTTAAATCGCAATATTGGACCATGTTCACGAAATTATTATCCGACACATGAATAATCGACAGTCAATGTCATGTGGACCTATCTTGACGAATTACAGTTCTTCCTTTATGCTGAAGTAGAATCAATTTTAGATGCTACTGCTTACTTTAAGGCATCTTTTAATCAGGATTTATGATACGTGTTGCAATTTATGTAATTAAGGAGGCGTATTACGTCGTAAGGTGTCTGCCCAAATTACTATACCTCTTAAGCAAGGCCATTGAACGCACTCGTCAATTTATCGGAAAATACTCACATGTTTTATCTTAATTGTGTTGAAATAAAAAAAGTGCTACACATTCTCACTTGAATGCGCACCTGCTTAGAGCACCATGCTAGTACCTGATATGTCAATCATGAGATATGGCAGGGCCAAATAAATTAGCCGAGGAAAGTATGAATAATTGCATTTAATATCACCAACGTCTGTTGTTAAAATGCAGTACCGAAATGACAAGTTTCACACGGATACCAAATGTCATTGAATCGTGTTTTCGATTATTTAGTCTAATGATTTTATAATAGCTCGGTGTGTGTTATGTTACCTTGCTCAAACGAAATCCAGTTGTTCATATTGTATTCATAATAATAAAAACAAATACAAAAGGTTATTGCATACACTGAAACATTTCAAGTTTGTTAACGAATCCCTTTGAAGTCTTATGTCATCAACCAAACAGGAAGACAAACATTATAAATGAGTTAAGAATGAGTTAAGAATCAGTAGGAATTAAACAGAATACCTGCAGGATTGCATGTGTATAACCCATTTGGTATTTAGAACATTACTTCCAGATTTATTAAAACAGTATAATTTAGTTGTTATAAGTACAAATTATCAGGGACGTTTGGTCGTTAATTAACTTCCAGTCATAGTACACGTGACCTTCATGTCGGCAGACAAAGTTGAAACTTTAAATAGTACGATGACATTGATATATTTAACCGATATTAGTTGTTCGTTTTTGCCCTTATGTCTCTTTTTCTGATTCATCAGGATGACATTAATAATATTGAAAAACAACATATTAGGTCAATGGTGACGTGACAGAAACGTTCGGAAAGTCAGGGGTCATTTCATTAATCAGATTAAATTAAAGTTCAAAGACGCAATTATATACTATTCACTACCGTCACGCAATCCCCGATGGTTTCCACCGCTACGATAATACATGAGACGGAATGCGTGTGGTGTCTACCTCCACTAGACTACCTCCACTAGAGTATATGGGAGAGAAAAGAGTGTTCTGGCTATCGAGTATGAGTGATGGAAAGCAATGTTTCCGTGTTTAATATCGGGCGATACATTAGCAATGTTTTTGGTCTTGAATTAAGACAGGTGAAACAGTGAGACAAGCATCCTATTGAAAATCGTTTTTAGTGACATAAATAAACATGGATAGAGTATTAACTTAAGGAATAACAGGAGGCCAAAGAAGTGATGAAATATCATTTTTCAATATTAACAATACCTCGACATGCTCAGCAAAGATTTTTGTCGTAGCATGGAACGATGAACTACTTGTATACGAGAAACTTATTACAAACGGATATTTACCCGTTGTATCAAGATTGGGACTTGATTATAATTGACAAAGTTAAACTTTATATGATGTGGCAAGGACATGGACAAACATCATGCTGATGTATAGTACTAATACATAGTAGTTTCTTATGTTATTATTATATATTTGTAATATCTCAATGGACGTTCCTTTACAACGTATCTTGTTCGAATTTGAACTTGATTAAAGCAAAGCTCTTAGTATCAACCTCCGTACTCAACGAAGCATGGTTAAACACGCCTGATTTGATTTAGTCGAGTAAGGGTCTCCTGCTCATTATTCTAAGTGATATTGAGTACATACATCATACGGACTGGCTATGAATATGTCCAGAAATCAATTTATATAATCACATAGGAGTTATTAGGCGTGACGTGTTTACGTGAGTTGCATCTATGTCGATGTAATCATGTGTTTATGTGTGTTTTTGTTACGGTTAGTACTTCTATTTCATAGACTACAACCGTATATATTATTTGATTAGTGTCAGCTATAGACAGAGTGTTTCATATGTATTAATATTGGTCTATCATGACCTCTTGGTAAGGACCCTTTTAGAGATAGAATACAAAGTATTTACTAGTCACGCATCGAAGCTTTTTGTAGATCCATAGTATCTTTTCCAAATAGGGAACTAAAATTCTTAGCAAGGAAGCAAATATTAATACTTCATAATACATAATTCTAAAACGTAAACAGTTTAATTAAAATGCGATGGTTTCTTACGAAAAAGTGCAACCTCTCTTTCCTTATGACTTGGTCAATAAACGGTGATTCGTTCAGAAAACAAATGATTCAACAAAATTATGTGAACCAGGAGATGCTATTCAAAGACTCATTTACGAAACATCGAGTTTTGATACTTTCAACAAGGCTAATTATACACCTTCTATATGTGTAACGCTGTCGTTCACCATTATGTATACTTCTTACTGCGCGACTAATAGAAGGTCTATCATTTTCTTTGATGACATAATTTGAATGTTTAATATGCTTCACACGTGTAGTATAAGAATATTCGTAACCGTTATACTTCCCCGAATTCAATGCAAGGCATATTATATATGAGTATCTGAGCGCCCGAGTTCTTGATCGTTTGACTTATGGTACAGTGAAATCGGTTACCATTCACGATAACATAATTGCTACTGATGCGTGGGTTGTTTTTATTCCAAAAATACTTTTGGTAATTAGTTTCAAAACTTCACTCTGCATCATCGGAAAACCACCCAATGCGTAAACAAGTCTTGGTACAGTTGCCAATAACATTCCAATCCCGGTATTAATGTCGATAATTGCTCATGGTACACAAACATCGGTCATACAATACTTAATGTCAAATACCATTCGTTCTTACAATGACTTCTTACCAAGTATCCAAAGTTTAAACCAATTTACTGACAACATATGTCTGTCCGGCCAAACACAAACACATTTCCTTTTCAACCAAAGTATCATAATGATAATTTAAGTTAGTAGTTGTTATTGGTTGACATAGTACATATCTGCACGAACGTAGTACATGTATTCTAGTATTGCAGCTTCCCTGGTACATGTATATATGGAGAACTGGGGTGCCACATTATTGTGTAAAAATGTTTACTTGTATGGGTTTTGTATAGTTATTTTACCTGCTGTATTCCTGTCATGTCCTTGTTCCAGATGCATAATGAATTTCAGTCGGTTAAATGTGTTTCATCGTCCTCAACAATCCTCAATTGAACATGGAGCTTGGAATAATTGCTAACCATGGTGCGTGGGTTGTTTTCAGTCCAAAAATACTTTGTAGTAATGAGTTTCAGATATGCACTCTGCATCATATCAAGCTGTTCATTACGAACAGAGATTAATTTGAATCCTGGAACGTGTCATTGAAAGAGGAATTCCACTCCATGTTGTTCACAACGAAATATCAACACGTGAGTTACAAATGTCTGAGGGAAAATGTTTGTTTGAAAAGCGGTGCCAATGTCTCAAACGAAAGCATTAAACAACTTGTGTAGAATATGACAAGAAAGAAGACAAAGACAATATCAAGAAAAGCAGACCTGATTAATGGTTCCTTTGATCTAGATTGGGTGGTGAAATCAGTCTGATCGGCTAAATAATTAAGAAGTAAAAGCAGGATAATCCGTTTAATAAGAGTAATGGAACAATGTATGAATGAAGGCTTTGAAAATATTAGAAATAGCAATGCGTTGTCACTACGGTATTCGTGTACTGTATTGTGACCTTGGTACCACATTTCCCATTATGTCATCGATTATATGATATACTTTGTACATGTTTCAAGATCAACGGAAAAGATTTCTACATAGATGTTTTTTTAATACAAATGTACCTCCACATACAGTAAAGAAACATCGCGACATCTAGGTATTCAATTATTTGAACTTTCACTTACTTTGTTTGGAGCTGGAAGCGAAACTTCGCAAGTCTGCTTCACAACAGGTCCGTTGCACAACATTTTGTTACAAAGTGCAATTTTACGAGCGCATTTGATTTGAAAAAAAAGTTTCACTTTCAAATATGAAGCGAGTTCTGGGCGCTGTCACGTCGAAGGTCATTGCTTCGTCATAAACAACGCCATGCAGAAAAGTGTGATATCAGTGTTAATTATTGTCTCGAAGCTCTGGTTATACGATACTTCCTGCTGTTAAATGGGCTTTATATCACTTATACGGATTTTATAAGAAATCACCAATGGCATACATAGTTTCGAAACTCTAAGATCATTTGTACTTTTAGTATCAATAAGCTGAGGCTACTTTATGAATCGAGTCGAAATTATTGTGTACATAATGACAAATCGGTGAATTTAAATGTCTTAAGGTTTATAAAAATGATATATTCTACGAATCGCTATTTCATGCATATTCAGAAACCCACTATGGACAAATGTCTAGAAAAATATAATATTGGTGTCCGTTGGCTTAATAAACCGCTACACAGCACTTTCAACTGGAGGTAATCCACTCTTTTACTATCCATATCGAACCGGAGGTTATTGAATGAAGGCGCTCGGTAGCGCTGGTAATGCGCACTTAGCTGCAATCACTTTATTATTTGCTAGGTGATTCTCATATGTAATAAAGAAGACCATGAAAGTGTTATTGTTTGTTAATGTGACCTGTCATAACCGTATGCCATTATGTTCGTCATCTACACTCTACAGTGTACTACGATACGTGCACACCATGGTACGCTACTATACGTGCACGTCACGAAACGCTATGTGAAACATGCCAATAATCTCAAGATGGTTCGCACAATAAGCTACGCAATTTATCTGTGTATTAACCATATGTTTTGGTAGTACTGTGCATTGCGTGATTTCCCTGAAGACGTTTATGTTCGAACGTACTGTATCGTTTGTTTACTTTTAGCAAAAAATATCATTCAGTGAAATATCCATCCATAAATGTGAATATAAATTTATACATACTTAACAAAACGGATTTCATTTGCAGTAAAGTGCTGCAAACATGTACTTGCAATACCTACATTAACATTATTACGTCACTAGCGCATCCATTAGTTTTATTATTTTAATTCATCAGTATTTAGAAAATGTAAAATAAACCTGCGACAATTACATGTAAAGAGGTGCTTAAATCTCGCGAATGCATTTAGAACATTCTAACTATAGACTTTTTGCCAGTCGTGCTGAACCTGAAACACGCTACTAGTATTTTAGGTAGGAACGCGTACATTCAACTTGGTGAGGATCTCTGTTAAAGATTCCAACAACTTAGGCACATGGACATATAAAAAAACAACCAATACAATTGAAAATTGGTTCTTCCTTTTCAGACCTTCAATGTCAATTTTTACCAAATATCAACTATCTTGACAGCTATTAATGAAATAATTGAAGCGATGAAAATTGTAAATTTTTCTAACATGTTACATATCCGGACTGTAGTTCTATTAAAAATGTGTGTTTTTTTTTACTTTTTTACTTTCAATGGTGAAAGTGTGATTAGGTTTTGCTTGTATTGAACAAAGCTTTTTTTATATAAATCTACATTAAGATGTTATTTTATTTTAAGCTAGTGTTGACTAAGTTGCAGCTACAATACATGTACGCTTGTAAGATAGATAATATATGTCTATGAAGCTGAAACAACCATATATAAAACTTCCATAAATTAACTTACTTACTTTGCTTTGAATTGGCACCATTTGCATTTTAGTGTGCATACTGTATAAATGCACCAAAATCTAGTATTCGTCATTATTCATGAACCGATTTTTTGGAGTTAGTATGCGTTCCTCTGTTGACGTCATTGCTTTCTTTAAGGCAATCTGGGTTTCGATAATAACGTTTCTATGCTTCCTGTCTCTTCAATTAGACAACATTTTAGGAGAAAATAGAAGAAAAGGAAGCCACATTTGTTATAGTGTATACGAAAATTGTCTAGAATATTAGTTCGTGGGGAAATGTGGTTTTAATGATGTGCATAAATCCTAACCAAACCATCATTTGATATGCTTCTTTCGTTAAGAGGTTAAGCTATCGAATTTTGTCTGGTAGACGTTTATTAGGCTACATTCGTCGTATAATATCATGTACGAGTATATCTTGTGACGTCATATTTTACGCTGAATTTTATATGACAACATTAACCGTCATATTCATAAAATGAGGAAAATAAAAATCCCTTTAAATAATTCCAAAATATCGGAATGACATAACTCAACATGAGGACGATTTTTTGTATTTTTTTAATGAAAAAAAATACTGTAACAAACGTCAATAGGGTCACGTATTTTACTGGAAAAAATCTGTATTTTTGTGTTTCTATGGCAATGTGTTATTCGTGATACAAAGAGTACATCATTAACACATTTTGAGGTTATTATTTGTAATAGATTAATGTTATTGTATGGTAATTTTCAGACTGATCTGACATAAAATAATGGTTTCAGAGAAAAAGCCCACGAACTTTTAAATAACCCACGCACGTGCTGTTGCCATTGTGGAGGATTCAATAACTTTCCAGTTGAAATAAAATTAATTCATTAT
Organism: Spisula subtruncata; assembly: GCA_963678985.1. Lineage (NCBI taxonomy): Eukaryota > Metazoa > Mollusca > Bivalvia > Venerida > Mactridae > Spisula > Spisula subtruncata. The sequence goes on along the minus strand of OY787673.1, from coordinate 15,791,623 downwards.
TAGATTGCTGTTATATAGTTAACGGATGTAAAAACGCGACACTGGGGTAATTGGATGTTTAACCAAAATATGAAATAATATATTTAATTATTATTCATGGTCTTGAACGTCACCAGGAAGCTATATAAGGTCCATGACGTCACCCTAATTCCGCAATTCTGATACCCAAATGTCTGAAATCGGATCTTTAATAATGGAATAAATATATGCATACGACATTAGCTCAAAAATGAATCTCACAGGTGTATTGAGAAAATTCAACTCTTAATATGATCAACCTGTTTTGATGCCGAATATTTTTGTACTAAGTGCGAAATAAACCATGTTACCGCAATTTCTATTGTGCACTTATAATTAATAATTGGCTAGAATTGTGACTTTCGTTTTTAGGGGCAGTGTCTTTATTATTGATTTTTTATTCAATATTGATCGGATTTTTTATCATTTGGGTACAAAAATGTCAACATTAAGTTTATTTTTACAGTGAAGCATAATTATCTAAGAAATAATTTTGTTTTCCATGAAAATATCCACATAGCCCCACATTTCAAATCCGTTTAGTATCCAAAATAAAATATGTATGCATGAGCCTGCAACACTGTCCGCATGTTCAAAATCGAGCCCATAAAAAGACAATCAATAGTTATATTTACACACATAACGCGACGTTGTCAGTCACAAGCAGTCGACGTAATGGTACCCGTGATATAAGGTGACATCATGGAACCAGTGATTACCAGGCGACGTTGTGATATCAGTGACTAGCAGGCGACGTTACAATCGTAAAAACTCGGCCATTTCCGATTGTCTCCGGTAAATACACCTCGTAAATAAGAGTAGAAATACACCAATATCGTTCGCCCTCACTACTAAAGTCAGTTACACCCGCGTGAAAGTAACACGTTATGTATCAGTCAATACGATGGTTATTTTATATGTTCTGATCAATGTTCTTATTCTTACGGCATAGCAGGACATATCGCGAAAATAATGTCAAATATCTTTGCAGAAAAATAATATCTAACGAGTATTATGAATGGAATTTACGTCTTGTTTATCACATGACGTCATGAATGATATGACGTTTATTTGGCGTCAACGTAAACGTGACGTTGTGTAAACTTTTATTTCGTAGTGTTCTTTCCCAGTTTCGTAGTTTATATAATTATAATTGTATTCTTGTTTTCAATTCTAGTATTTAGCAGCTGTCAAGTTTAAACTTTAACATATTTGTTGCCGTATGTACACGAACATGTTGTATAAACGTAACTGGAGGAGCTGCCATTTTCAAATCATGGGATTGAAAGTAGTTCAAAATGTTGCCTTGTTATGTCAGAGGTATTTTCCATTGGATAAAAACCGAGGTGTTCAGAATGGCGACGTTATATTACCAGTGATTACCAGGCGACGTAATGATACAAATAATTCACATGTGATGTCACGCTACAAGTGAGTACCAGGCGACGTAATGGTACAAGTGATTCCCAGTTGACATCATGGAACCAGTGATTACCAGGCGAAGTTGTGGTATCGGTGATTCCCAGTTGAAGTCATGGTACCAGTGATAACTAGGACACTTTGTGGTACCATTGATTTCCAATTGATGTCATGGGACCAGTTATTTTTTAGTTGACGTCATGGTACCAGTGATTCCCATTTGACGTCATGGTAGCTGTGATTTCCAGTTGACGTCATGGTACCAGTGATAACTAGGACATGAAGTGGTACCAGTGATTTCCAATTGACATCATGGTACCAGTTATTTCCTGTTGACCTCATGATATCAGTGATTTCCAGTCGACGTCGTGGTAAAAAATGATTTCCAATTGACGTCATGGGACCAGTGATAACTAGGACACGATGTGGTACCAGTTATTTCCAGTTGAAGTCATGGTACCAGTGATTCCGAGTTGACGTCATGATATCAGTGATTTTCAATTGACGTCATGGTAACAGTGATAATAAGGACATGTCATCAGTTATTTCTAGTTGACGTCATGGTACCAGTGATTTCCATTCGACGTCATGGTACCAGTGATTCCCATGCGACGTCATGGTACCAGTAATTCCCATGCGACGTTATGGTACCAGTGATTCCCACGCGACGTCATGGTACCAGTGATTCCCATGCGACGTCATGGTAACAGTGATTCCCATGCGACGTCATGGTACCAGTGATTCCCATGCAACGTCATGGTACCAGTGATTCCCATGCCACGTCATGGTACCAGTGATTTCCATTCGACGTCATGGTACCAGTGATTCCCATGCGACGCCATGGTACCAGTGATTACCATGCGACGTCATGGTACCAGTGATTCCCAAGCAACGTCATGGTACCAGTGATTCCCATGCGACGTCATGGTACCAGTGATTTCCATTCGACGTCATGGTATCAGTGATTTCCATTTGACGTTGTGGTAAAAGTGATTACCAGACGACTCTGTGGTCCCTGTGATTACCAGGCGATAGTGCAGTACCAGTGAATACCAGGTGAAAATGTGCTACCAGTGATTCAGTGCTGTTCACGCCGTGTGGTCCTGGCGATGTGTTCCATCATTCATATTAAGTCAATTGTATCGTATATAGGAGAAATTCCTTCTCACCGACTTTATTCATTCATTTAATATTCGAAACGTCAGACAATGAAATACTTCAAGCAACATGATGCACAAGTATTGTGAGACAATTGCTGGCATGACTTAAATCGCAATAATGGACTATGCTCAGTGTTCACGTAATTATTATACGACATATGAAGAATCGACAACAAACGTCACGTGATGGTAAAATAACACGGTGGACCTATCTTGACGAATTACGGTTCTTCCTTGCATCAATTTCAGATTCTACTGCTTACTTTACGGCATCAATAAATCAGGATTGTGAAGCTGCAGTTAATGTAATAAAGGAGGCGTATTTAATCGTAAGATGTAAGCCCAAATTACTAGACCTTTTAATCACCACCTTCAAAATAACGCACTCGTCAATAAATCGAAAAAACCCCACATGTTTTATCTTCCTTTGCTTAAAGATGCCATACAATCTCATCTAAATGTACATGTGCTTACAGCACAATAATAGCATCTAACGTGTCAATCATGACATACTGCAGGTCCAAAGGGATTGGCCTATGAAAGTGTGAATAATTGAATGTAATGTCACCAACAACAGTTATAATATAGAGGATCTAATACGAGTTGTCAATTGATATAAATTTATTTTAAACGTGTTTTGGAAATTATTAAGCGAGCCTCTGGTGAGCTTTTTTTTAAGTTTGAGGAACCAACTCGGTTAACCCCGTTTATTCAATAAAAGAATGGTAACAACATGGTTTGTGGTATTGGCACAATAATACAATACAAGCAATACATGTATAATAATCACTACAATACAATAAATAACAGTATATTACATGCATAAATTCCAAAATTCTGATTTAAATAATGTGTAGATATCAAAAGACTTAGTTCTGCTTTCACTTAAAAAGTATGCTTTGTAAATACAAAATCCGAAAAGTGTTAAGATTAAATTCAAAAAGGTATTTGCAGGATATGATAGTCTATCTCCTATTACAATACTCTGGAGAGATTGAAGGTTTTTATTTACTCCGCATTCACTTAAGCAATGAGTTAATTTGATCCAGGGATCTGTAACTTAAATCGCAAAATACACATTGATTTATAGGAAAAACTCCATTCTTTTTACTACACGTGGTACGTATAACCTTTTATCACATGACTTACTTTGTATCAAGGTTAGTATAGCCAGTACGTATAAAGTTATACGTACCACGTGTAGTATAAGGTATTGAGTTTTTTTCCAATAATAAATGCGTATCTTGCGCCAAAGGCTCGCTTAATAAAATTTCCAAAGCTCGTTTTATATAAATTCATATCAATTGACAACTCTTGATAGATCCTCTATATACGTACTGGCTATACTAACCTTGATAAAAGGAAAGTCATGTGATATAATGCAGTACTAAAACACAAGTTACTCCTGGGTACCAAATGTCATTGAATCGTGTTTCCGAGTACATGTATCAAGTCTAATGATTGTATAATTGCTCGGTTCTTTTAAATAATTTATGTTATCTTGCTCTAAAACGAAATCCAGTTGTTCATATCGTATTTATAATAATAAAAACAAACACATTAGGTTATCGTATACACTGAAACATGTCAAGTTCGTTAACGAATCCCTTTGAAGTCTAACGCCATCAACCAAACAGGGAGACAAACCTTATAAATGAGTTAAGAATCAGTAGGAATTAAACAGAAGACCTACAGGATTTCATGTGTATAACCCATTCGGTTTTAAGTACGTTACTTCCAGATTTATTTAGACAGTAAAGTTGTTATAAGCACAAATTATCAGGGACGTTTGTTAGTTAATTAACTTCCAGTCATAGTACGCGTGACCTTGTTGAAGTTGAAACCTTAAATAGTATGATGACATTGATATCTTTAACCGACCTTAGTAGTTCGTATTTGCGCTTATATATCTTTTTCTGATTCATCAGGATGACATAAGTTAGATTAACTTTTAATCGAAAAACAAAATATCAGGTCAATGGTGACGTCCCAGAAACGTTTGGAAAGTCGGGGATCCTATCATAAATCAGATTAAATTAAAGTTCAAAGACGAAATTATATACTAATCACTACCGTCACGCAATCACTGATGGAAACCATCGCTACTATAATACATGAGAAGAAATGCGTGTGGAGTCTACCTCCACTAGAGTATATGGGAGAGAAAAGAGTGTTCTGGCTATCGAGTATGAGTGATGGAAAGCAGGGTTTCCGTGTTTAATATCGGGCAATACATTAGTAATGTTTTTGGTCTAGAGCTAAGACATGTGAAACAGAGAGGCATGCATCTTATTGAAAATCGTTTTTTATTGACATAAATACATTGATAGAGTATTAACTTCGGGAACAGCAAGTGACAGCAGGAGGCCATAGAAGTAATGAAACATCATTTTTCAATTATAACAAAACCTCACCAATGTTTTCATCGTATCGCGGAACGTTGAAGTACTTTATACGAGAAATAAAGTAGTAAGGGATGTTACACGTTTTATCAAGATTGGGACATGATTATAATTGACAAAGTTAATCTTTATATGTTGAGGCAAGGACATGGACAAACATCATGCTGATGTATAGTAATAATACATAGTAGTTTCTTAGGTTATTATATATATTTGTAATATCTAACTGGACGTTCCTTTACAATGTATCGTGTTCGAACTTGGACTTGATTAAATCAAAGCTCTTAGTATCATCTAACCTCCGTACTTAACGAAGCATGGTTACAACACGCCTGATTTGATTTAGTCGAGTAAGGGTCTCCTGTTCATTATTCTAAGTGATATTGAGTACATACATCATACGGACTGGCTATGAATATGTCCAGAAATCAATCTATATAATCACATAAGAGTTATTAGGCGTGACGTGTTTACGTGAGTTGCATCTATGTCGATATAATCATGTGTTTATGAGTGTTTTTGTTACGGTTAGTACTTCTATGTCACAGACTACGACCGTATATATTATTTGATTAGTGTCAGCTATAGTGTTTCATATGTATTGATATTGGTCTAACATGACCTCTCGGTAATGACCATTTTAGAGATAGAATACAAAGTCTATACTAGTCACGACTCGAAGCTTTTTGTAGATCCATAGTATCTTTTCTAAATATGATACTAAAATTCTTAGCAAGGAAGCAAATATTAATACTTAATAATACATAATTCTATACGTAAACACTTTAATTAAAATGCGATGTTTTCTTTCGAAAAATTGCAACCTCTCTTTCCTTATGACTTTGTCAAGAAACGATGATTCGTTCAGAAAACAAATGATTCAACAGAATTATGTGAAAGCAGGAGATGCTATTGAAACACCCATTGACGAAACATCGAGTTTTGATACTTTCAACAAGGCTAATTATACACCTTCTATATGTGTAACGCTGTCGTTCACAATTGTGTATACTTCTTACTGCGCGACTAATAGAAGGTCTATCATTTTCTTTGATGACATAGTTTGAATGTGTAATATGCTTCACACATGTAGTATAAGAATAACCGTAACCATTATACTACCCCGAATTCAATGCATATATGAGTATCTGAGCGCCCGAGTTCTTGATCGTTTGACTTATGGTACAGTGAAATCAATTACCATGCAAGATAACATAATTGCTACTGATGCGTGGGTTGTTTTTATTCCAAAAATACTTTTAGTAATTAGTTTCAGAACTTCACTCTGCATCGTCGGAAAACCACCCAATGCGTAAACAAGTCTTGATACGGTTGCTAATAACATTCCAATCCCGGTATTAATGTCGATAATTGCTCATGGTACACAAACATCGGTTATAAAATACTTAATGTCAAATACCATTCGTTCTTACAATGACTTCTTACCAAGTATCCAAAGTTTAAACCAATTTACGGACAACATATGTCTGTCCGGCCAAACACAAACACATTTCCTTTTCAACCAAATTATGATAATGATAGTTTAAGTTAGTAGTCGTTATTGGTTGACATAGTACATATATGCACAAACGTAGTACATGTATTCTAGTATTGTAGCTTCCTGGTACATGTATATATGGAGAATTGGGGTGCCACATTATTGTGTAAAAATGTTTACTTGTATGGGTTTTGTATAGTTATTTTACCTGCTGTATTCCTGTCCTGTCCTTGTTCCAGATGCATAATGAATTTTAGTCGGTTAAATGTATTTCATCATACTCAACAATCCTCATTGAACATGGAGCTTGGAATAATTGCTTACCATGGTGCGTGGGTTGTTTTCAGTCCAAAACTACTTTGTAGTTATGAGTTTCAGATATGCACTCTGCATCATATCAAGCTGTTCATTACGAACAGAGATTAATTTGAATCCTGGAACGTGTCATTGAAAGAGGAATTCCACTCCACGTTGTTCACAACGAGATATCACCACGTAAGTTACAAATGTCTGAGGGAAAATGTTTGTTTGAAAAGCGGTGCCAATGTCTAAAACGAAAGCATCAAACAACATGTGTAGAATGTGACAAGAAAAAAGACAAAGACAATATCAAGAAAAGCAAACCTGATAAATGGTTCCTTTGATCTAGATGGGGTGGTGAAATCAGTCTGATCGGCTAAATGATTAAGAAGTAAAAGCAGGATAATCCGTTTAATAAGATTGATGGAATAATGTATGAATGAAGGCTTTCAAATTGAAAATATTAGAAATAACAATGCGTTGTCACTACGGTATTCGTGTACTGTATTGTGACCTTGGTACCACATTTCCCATTATGTCATCGATTATATGATATACTTTGTACATGTTTCAAGATTAAATCAACTGAAAAGATTTCTACCTAGATGTCTTGTTAATACCTCGACATATAGTAAAGAAAAATGGCGTCATCTAGATATTCGATTATTTGAACTTTCACTTACTTTGTTTGGAGCTGGAAGCGAAACTTCGCAAGTCTGCTTCACAACAGGTCCGTTGCACAACATTTTGTTACAAGTGCAATTTTACGAGCGTATTTGATTTGGAAAGGTTTCATTTTGAATATATGTAGCAATTTCTGAGCGCCGTCACGTCGAAGGCCATTGCTTTGTCATCAACAACGCAATGCAGTAAAGTACAGATAATAAAATTGTGATATCAGTGTTAATTATTGTCTCGAAGACGCTGTTATAGGATCTTCCTGTTGTTAAATGGGCTATATATCAGTTATACAGATTTTGTAAGAAATCACCAATGGCATACATAGTTTCGAAACTCTTTAAGATCATTTGTACTTTTAGTATCAATAAGCCGTGGATACTCTTTGAATCGGGTCGAAATTATTGTGTTCCAAATGGCAAACAGTTTTCATCTTAAACCTGGCTTGTAGGTAACCTAATTAAACTTTGACATATCTCTGAACATAAGCATGAACATGTCATAATTGCAACTTGGATTGTGCAACCATTGTTCGGCAGTGATGAGTCTTAAGAGAAAATCTACATTTGCCTAAATAAGAGCATAGTTAATCTGCCAATTTAAATATCTTAAGGTTTATAAAAATGATATATTCTACGAATCGCTATTTCATGCATATTCGAAAACCCACTATGGACAAATGTCTTGCAAGATTATACTGTTGTATATTGGCTTAGTAAACCGCTACGTAACACTTCAACGGGAGGTAATCCACTCCTTTACGTTTCAATTGAGCCAGAGGTTATTGAATGAAGGCGCTCGGTAGCGCTTGGCTTAGGTGATGTACACTTGGCTACAATCACTTTAATATTTTCTATGTAATACCCATATTATAATAAAGAAGACCATGAAAGTGTTATTGTTTGTTAATGTGACCTGTCATAACCGTATGCCATTATGTTCGTCATCTACACTCACCAATGTACAAAGATAAGTTCACGTCATGGCATGATATGTAAACATGCCAATAATCTTAGGATGGGTCGTACAATAAGCTACGTCATTTATCTGTGTCTTAACCATATGTTTTGGTAGTATTGCGCATTGCGTGTCTTCCCTGAAGACTTATATGTTAGAACGTACCGTATCGTTCGTTTACTTTTTGCAAAAAATAATTCAGTGAACAATCCCTCCATAAATGTAAATACACTTATTAAATGTTATAAGTACACCAACATGTAATGCGAATATATTTTTTGTTATAAATGATATCATGTTCATTTTGTCCATGTTTTCGTGCGAGTAGTACAACAACAATTTCCGATAATTCGATGATTGTAATGTGCCCGCTGCGACCAGTGAACCACGATTTTGCAAATTATTCAAAATGCACGTGCACAACAAATGATCTTCGCACAAAGTCGCAAAATGTTACATACACATTGTCACACAATACCCACACCAGGAAAACACAAAACCGGAAGAATTACTATAACTGACCGTACAAGAGAGGTTTGTGAAACATAAACGTCTCATGACAGTAAATAGCCTAGTGAAGCTAAGGTCACCACGACCTTGACCTTTGACCTATCGACCTAAAAATTAGCAGGAGCATACATTTGATGATTAGCAACCTCTTTCTGAAGTTTTACGATCCAAGATCCTATATTTCTTATTGTGTGGACCAGTGATTGTTCAAAGGTCATGGTGATTTTGACCTTTGATCCAAGATGACCTTGAAATTGAGCCTGGCCGTCTGTGGAGGATAAATAATCTCCACCTAAAACTAGGTCCACCCGTTTTTAAGTTATTGTCGGAAAACCATTCGGCATGTCAACCGACCGACTATTTGCACGTAACGCTATGTACTGTGTTGGTGTACTTATAACATTTAATGAGTGTATACATTTATACACACTTAACAAAACGGATTTCATTTGCACTAAAGTTCTGCCAACATGTACGTGCAATACCTACATTAAAATTATTACGTCACTAGCGCATCCATTAGTTTTATTATTTTAATTCATCGGTATTTAGAAAATGTAAAATAAACCTGCGACAATTACATGTAAAGAGGTGCTTAAATCTCGCGAATGCATTTAGAACATTCTAACTTTAGACTTTTTGTCAGTCGTGCTGAACCGGAAACACACTACTAGTATTTTAGGAACGCGTACATTCAACTTGGTGAGGATCTCTGTTAAAGATTCCAACAACTTACGCACATGGACATATAAAAGAACGGCCAATACAATTGGAAATTGATTCTTCCGTTTCAGACCTTCAATGTCAATTTTTACTAAATACACTTACGGACTTTGAAAACGCACCACTTTTCAGGGGTCGGTATTTTTTGTATGAACTATTTAGGACTATTTTATACCAATGGAATAATGTAACTGGGTTAGAACGTTGTCGGTAAAGTATATTTTAATTTATTTTTACTAACCGAATTGCTAATAGTGACCACGTGGCCAAATCCCATTTTTAGCGCGTGAGTCTCGTGCGAATGACAATATCCGACCTGTGTAAATGACGATGTGTAAACGATTCATTAGCATACCAAAAAAACAACACATTTAAAAGTTTTCAAAAACAAAGGTTACATTTAATGTCAATCTCAAACTGATGTGCCTGGAGGTAATAACATGTTACAAACCGGAAGTAGCCACCGCGTGGTTTTTGCACGATTAAGTTGTCGTGATACAATAAATATTCGTCTACAATAGCGTTTTTATGCCAACTGAAACCATCGTTTATCTTCAAATAGGGATTAAAGGCATAAAAGCCACCGAATTCGGATAAATTAATGCGCATGCTCTGCCATAAAAAGGACTTCCGGTCAACAAACGTGCCTGTCAAAAGAATGCTTGGTGTCGATAGATATGCTAAATCATCAAATAAAAATATCAAACAAGTTTATTTATGAAATATAACATTTTCACTTAGTACCCTGCCCATTTTATTTTCATCTAACATTGAACACGTGCTTCAACATGCAGTCACTTCCTTCTTGTATTACTATTTCCGGATGACACGGGTGTTAACCTTGGACAGTATGAATATAACCATGCGTATAAATAACGAATAACAGTCAATTTTCTTGAAGAAAGCAATATCTGCGTGATGGAATGTCCCAGATCTTGATTCCACCGAAAACATTTGACATGTTCTTTCACACCTGAGTCCATGGATAAGTTCAATGACCCGATTTGCCCTCATGATTGTCCGAACCTGTGTTGGTGAATAGAGGAACATTCTCCAGAAGCGAATTGAAATTGTAATGAGTACCCGCTGTTGTGAACGCACCAAAACATAACTTTACACGCACTTTCCACAAATGTGAATTTGGTTTTGAGACTTAAGCACGTGGATATCACGTGACTAAGTAACATTGTTAACTGTCGTTTTGAAAGTTTGACAGATGTTAAAACATAAATTGAGCTATCTATAGACAAAATTTTAATACAAGTAAACAATGTTTACTATTAAATTTCGTGGTTTGAATAAGTGGTGCGTTTTCAAAGTCCGTAAGTGTATCCACTATCTTGACAGCTATTAATGAAATAATTGAAGAGATGAAAATTGTAAATTTTTCTAACTTTAGTTCTATTAAAAATGTGTGGATTTTTTACTTTCAATGGTGAAAGTGTGATTAGGTTTTGCTTGTATTGAACTAAGCTTGTTAATCAAAATCTACATTTAGATGTTATTTTATTTTAAGCTAGTATTGACTTAGCTGCTGCTACAATACATGTACATTTGTAAGATAGAAAATATATGTCTATGAAGCTGAAACAATCATATATAAAACTTCCCTAAATTAACTTACTTATGTTGCTTTGAATTGGCACCATTTGCATTTTTTGTGCATACTGTATAATTGCGCCAAAATCTAGTATTCGTCATTATTCATGAACCGATTTTTTGGAGTTAGTATGCGTTCCTCTGTTGACGTCATTGCTTTCTTTAAGGCAATCTGGGTTTCAATAATAACGTTTCTATGCTTCCTGTCTCTTCAATTAGGCAACATTTTAGGAGAAAATAGAAGAAAAGGAAGCCACATTTGTTTAAGTGTATACGAAAATTGTCTAGAATATTAGTTCGAGGGAAAATGTGGTTTTAATGATGTGCATAAATCCTTACCAAACCATCATTTGATATGCTTCTTTCGTTAAGAGGTTAAGCTTTCGAATTTTGTCTGGTAGACGTTGAGGCCCACATGGAAAATCGGGAAACTGAATGTGTCAGCCTCGTTAAATAAAGACGTTACTTACTTACTTACTTACGTTTATTAGTCTACATTCGTCGTATAATGCCATGTACGAATATATCTTGTGACGTCAAATTTACGCTGAATTTTATATGACAACATTAACCGTCATATTCATAAAATGACGAATACAAAAAATCCCTTTAAATATTTCCAAAATATCGGAATGACATTACTCAACATGAGGACGATTTTTTGTATTTTTCAAACGCCAATAGGGTCACGTATTTTACTGGAAAAAAATCTGTAGTTTTGTGTTTCTATGGCAATGTGTTATTCTTGATACAAAGAGTACATGTACATCATAAACACATTTTGAGGTTATTATTTATAATAGAATAATGTCACTGTATGGTAATTTTCAGACTGATCTGACATAAAATAATGGTTTCAGAGAAAAAGCCCACGAACTTTTAAATAACCCACGCACGTGCTGTTGCCATGGTGGAGGATTCAACAACTTTCGAGTTGAAATAAAATTAATTCATTATTAGATTGCTATTATATGGTTAACGGATGTAAAAACGCGACACTGGGGTAATTGGATGTTTAACCAAAATATGAAATAATATATTTAATTATTATTCATGGTCTTGAACGTCACCAGGAAGCTATATAAGGTCCATGACGTCACCCTAATTCCGCAATTCTGATACCCAAATGTCTGAAATCGGATCTTTAATAATGGAATAAATATATGCATACGACATTAGCTCAAAAATGAATCTCACAGGTGTATTGAGAAAATTCAACTCTTAATATGATCAACCTGTTTTGATGCCGAATATTTTGTACTAAATACGAAATAAACCATGTTACCGCAATTTCTATTGTGCACTAACAATTAATAATTGGCCAGAATTGTGACTTTCATTTTTAGGGGCAGTGTCTTTATTATTGATTTTTTATTCAATATTGATCGGATTTTTTATCATTTGGGTACAAAAATGTCAACATTAAGTTTATTTTTACAGTGAAGCATAATTATCTTAGAAATAATTTTGTTTTTCATGAAAATATCCACATAACCCCACTTTTCAAATCCGTTTAGTATCCAAAATAAAATATGTATGCATGAGCCTGCAACACTGTCCGCATGTTCAAAATCGAGCCCATAAAAAGACAATCAATAGTTATATTTACACACATAACGCGACGTTGTCAGTCATTAGCAGTCGACGTAATGGTACCAGTGATATAAGGTGACATCATGGAACCAGTGATTACCAGTCGACGTTGTGATATCATTGACTAGCAGGCGACGTTACAATCGTAAAAGCTCGGCCATTTCCGATTGTCTCCGGTAAATACACCTCGTAAATAAGAGTAGAAATACACCAATATCGTTCGCCCTCACTACTAAAGTCAATTACATCCGCGTGAAAGTAACACGTTATGTATCAGTCAAAACGATGGTTATTTTATATGTTCTGATCAATGTTCTTATTCCTACGGCATAGCAGGACGTATCGCGAAAAAAATGTCAAATATCTTTGCAGAAAAATAATATCTAACACGTATTATGAATGGAATTTACGTCTTGTTTATCACATGACGTCATGAATGATATGACGTTTATTAGGCGTCAACGTGAACGTGACGTTGTGCGAACTTTTATTTCCCAGTTTCGTAGTTTATATAATTATAATTGTATTCTTGTTTTCAATTCTAGTATTTAGCAGCTGTCAAGTTTAAACTTTAACATATTTGTTGCCGTATGTACGCGTACATGTTGTATAAACGTAACTTGGGGAGCTGCCATTTTCAAATCATGCGATTGAAAGTAGTTCAAAATGTTGCCTTGTTATGTCAAAGTATTTTCTATTGGATAAAAACGAGGTGTTCAGAATGGCGACGTTATAGTATCAGTGATTACCAGGCGACGTAATGATACAAATAATTCACATGTGACGTCACGCTACAAGTGAGTACCAGGCGACGTAATGATACAAGTGATTCCCAGTTGACATCATGGAACCAGTGATTACCAGGCGACGTTGTGGTATCAGTGATTCCCAGTTGAAGTCATGGTACCAATGGTTTCCAGTTGACGTCATGGTACCAGTGATAACTAGGACACTTTGTGGTACCATTGATTTCCAACTGATGTCATGGGACCAGTTATTTCCTGTTGACCTCATGATATCAGTGATTTCCAGTCGACGTCATGGTAAAACGATTTCCAATTGACGTCATGGGACCAGTGAAAACTAGGACACGATGTGGTACCAGTGATTTCCAATTGAAATCATGGTACCAGTTATTTCCAGTTGAAGTCATGGTACCAGTGATTCCGAGTTGACGTCATGATATCAGTGATTTTCAATTGACGTCATGGTAACAGTGATAATAAGGACATGTCACCAGTGATTCCTAGTTGACGTCATGATACCAATGATTTCCATGCGACGTCATGGTACCAGTGATTCCCATGCGACGTCATGGTACCAGTGATTTCCATGCGACGTCATGGTACCAGTGATTCTCATGCGACGTCATGGTACCAGTGATTTCCATTCGACGTCATGGTATCACTGATTTCCAGTTGACGTTGTGGTAAAAGTGATTACCAGACGACTCTGTGGTCCCTGTGATTACCAGGCGATAGTGCAGTACCAGTGAATACCAGGTGACAATATGCTATCAGTGATTCAGTGATGTTCACGCCGTGTGGTCCTGGCGATGTTTTCCATCATTCATGTTAAGTCAATTGTATCGTATATAGGAGAAATTCCTTCTCACCAACTTTATTCATTCATTTAATATTCAAAACGTCAGACAATGAAATACTTCAAGCAACATGATGCACAAGTATTGTGAGACATTTGCTGGCATGACTTAAATTGCAATAATGGACTATGCTCAGTGTTCACGTAATTATTATACGACATATGAAGAATCGACAACAAATGTCACGTGATGGTAAAATAACACGGTGGACCTATCTTGACGAATTACGGTTCTTCCTTGCATCAATTTCAGATTCTACTGCTTGCTCTACGGCATCAATAAATCAGGATTTATGGTGATGCTGCAGTTTATGTAATAATATATATATATATTGTGGTGCGCCAGGTTTGACCGACCTGATGTTTTCCTATAAACGCTCATGTATAATTTACAAACATTGTTCAATTTGTTGACATAAAGTTAGGGACGAAACTTCGGGTACGAAGTGGTTTGGGTACACTTGCTTTCGTGTAGAAAGCTCGGCAACGGAGGCTGCCGTCGTCGTATTTTTATGACCAGTACACGTATAAATGATGTTATTCCTTGAAGATCAAGTACTCTCATCACGTAGTCCGATATTTACCTGCATTGTAGCGATTTTTCGCTCGTCCTTGCCGTAAGCTTCATCAACCGGAAACGGTGCGCATGTAATTTGTCCTCCGTAGCAACGGCCGGACACCCCTAAATGTTGAAATATCGTAAAACCTGTATACCACGACCGCTGCTGAAGGTGTTTTGATACAGAGGCCCCTAGACTTAGTTTTATTGCATTGATTTAGACCGATTGTATGATGTCTTAATGTGTTTTTGTGGTTGACTGTAGATTTTGGAAGGTGTTCTATGGTTGCCAGTACGCAAATTTTTTATGTGTGCAGCTCTCGACCAATCAGATTCGGGATTTGCGCACAAAATTTTGTGGTACGCATTTTGCGTACAACAGAATTTTGTGTACTGCGCACAAAATTTTGTGGTACACATTTTGTGTGCCACAGAATTTTGCGCGCAAGCTGTCTGGTATATAAGGCGAGGCTCCTTTCGAGTCCGACTGATAGACTTTAGGTAAAAAATCACTAAATTATGTTTGAGTAATCAAAGCACTCACAGTAACATTGATCTAGACTTGTTTTATGTACGATATTCTTGTTAGTGAATATTAAATTCAGTCATTCTTGTTAAACCATCTTATCCTTTACTGTCCCGTGGAGACCACCCCCCCATCTGAGCAAGTACACACACATATATATACATACACACACACATGCATATGAGCTGAGATCTACTGATGCTGAGTTCCTGTGCTGCACCAGAAGTACAAGACATCCTGAGAACTGACGGACAGCTGAAGAAGTACTGGTTGGTCTGGAGTCTATAGATGTGCTGAGATCTGCAGCTGTACAGTAAAGTACTGGTTGGCCTGGAGTTTACAGATGTGCTGAGATCTGCTGCTGTACAGAGAAGTACTGGTTGGCCTGGAGTATACTGATGTGCTGAGATCTACTGCTGTACAGACAAGTACTGGTTGGCCTGGAGTCTATAGATGTGCTGAGATCTACCGCTTCACAGACAAGTACTGGTTGGCCTGGAGTCTGTAGATGTGCTGAGATCTATACATATGCTTACATTTTACACACATATTAACATTTTCATACAACTAACCAGTCTACTTAAATCCTGCTCAGATATAGATATCCGGGTTTTGAAACGCAAAGCGTTTTAAAGTCAGGTGTTCATATAGAGTCACTCTACCAGTGTTATAATTAGTCAGCAAAGCACGCACACAGTCACTGTATTAGTTGAGAGTGCATATAGTCTTGGTACTAAAATGTATGATAATTAGCCACGCTACCATCGAGCTGTTTGAATACATATAGAGAGTCACGCTACCAGCGAGTCAATTGTTTAGAACCCCTGGCTCATAACAATATATAATATCGTAAGATGTAATCCCAAATTACTATACCTCTTAAGCACCACCTTCAAAATAACGCACTCGTAAATAAATCGAAAAAAACCCGCATGTTTTATCTTCCTTTGTATGGCATTTTAAGCACAATGATAGCATCTAACGTGTCAATCATGATATGCTGCAGCTCCAAAGGGACTGGCCTATGAAAGTGTGAATAATATAATGTTAATAATTAAGTGTTTTCATAATGGCCTTGTTATTGGGCTGAAGACTTACATATTAGCCTGAGGTCTTCTGAGACCATAATGAAAACACTTAATTATTGACCATTTTATTAATTTACTATACACTTCGTGTGATATCATACTAAAAAGATAATAAATAACGAATAAAAACAAACAAATGTTTAGAAAACCAGCGAACACAAGCTGTTAATTTTATTATAGCTTTACCGTGTTCGAAACTTTGCGTATCCGAATTCTCAGCAGTTTTCGTTGGTCACTAAATTATTCATAATCAAATACATTTAAAACACAGTAGGTCGCATTGATTGATGATAATGTTGTTTAAATGCAATAAAGGGGCCAATTGTTCCCCGACTCCTTCGGCAAATGCTCCGATTCGTTCATTTTATATGATTGTGATTCGAGTCGTCCGTTGATGGCTCTTGTCGGATGGCGCAGAATTACTGTTCGGTATATATGCCGTCAAACCCGTATTACATTTCGCGTTTACTTCCCTTTGTATAACTGGGGGCCAAGTAATCGCTAAATCGGTCCTCGACTTCAAAAATCGTTTATAAAGTGAATTTACCGAAATTCAAGATGGCGGCGATTTCTTTCCCATGAGAACTTCGGGTTTCATAATGGCCGAGCTAGACAGCCAATCAGAATGCTCGAATCTCATAATGGCCGTGTTTTTTTCCATAATGGTCGCGACTGTTTCATAATGGCCGAGTTTTGTCTCAATAATGTCGAGGTATCGTTCATATTGGCCCTGCATTTAGAGGGAAAACTCGGCCAATATTGCATAGTCAATTAATAATTTAATGTTAATAATTAAGTGTTTTCATAATGGCCTTGTTATTGGGCTGAAGGCCTTTTTATTAGCCTGAGGTCGAAGTATATATATAATGTCCAGGTATCGTTCATATTGGCCCTGCATTTAGAGGGAAAACTCGGCCGATATTGTATAGTCAATTAATAATTGCATTTAATGTCACCAACAACAGTTGTAAAATAGAGGATCTATCACGAGTTGTCAATTGATATGGTGAGCTTAATACTATTTCCTGAACGAGTTTAATATAAATATATCAATTGACAACGAGTGATAGATTTTTATATCATATGACACTTAAGACGCAAAATACAAAATGTACACATTGATTTATAGGAAAAACTTAATTCTTTATACTACACGTGGTACGTATAACTTTATACGTACTGGCTATACTAACCTTGATAAAAGGAAAGTCATGTGATATAATGCAGTACTAAAACACAAGTTTCTCCTGGGTACCAAATGTCATTGAATCGTATTTCCGAGTACATGTATCAAGTCTAATGATTGTATAATTGCTCGGGTTTTTTTAATAATTTATGTTATCTTGCTCTTAAACGAAACCCAGTTGTTCATATCGTATTCATAATAATAAAAACAAACACATTAGGTTATTTTATACACTGAAACATGACCAGTTCGTTAACGAATCCCTTTGAAGTCTAACGCCATCAACCAAACGGGGAGACAAACCTTATAAATGAGTTAAGAATCAGTAGGAATTAAACAGAAGACCTACAGGAGTTCATGTGTATAACCCATTCGGTTTTAAGTACGTTACTTCCAGATTTATTTAGACAGTATAGTTGTTATAAGTACAATTTATCAGGGACGTTTGTTAGTTAATTAACTTCCAGTCATAGTACACGTGACCTTGTTGAAGTTGAAACCTTAAATAGTATGATGACATTGATATCTTTAACCGACCTTAGTTGTTCGTATTTGCCCTTATATATCTTTTTCTGATTCGTCAGGATGACATTAATAATAGTGACTTTTAATCGAAAAACAAAATATCAGGTCAATGGTGACGTCCCAGAAACGTTTGGAAAGTCGGGGATCCTTCATTAATCCGATTAAATTAAAGTTCAAAGACGTAATTATATACTAATCACTCCCGTCACGCAATCCCTGGTGGTATCTATCGCCTCGATAATACGCGAGATAGAATGCGTGTGGTGTCGACCTCCACTAGAGTATATGGGAGAGACAAGAGTGTTCTGGCTATCGAGTATGAGTGATGGAAAGCAAGGTTTTCGTGTTTAATATCGGTCAATACATCAGTAATGTTTTTGGTCTAAAATTAAGACATGTGAAACAGTGAGGCATGCATCTTATTGAAAATCGTTTTATATTGACATCAATAAACATTGATAGAGGATTAACTTCGGGAACAGCAAGGGACAACAGGATGCCATAGAAGTTATGAAACATCATTTTTCAATATTAACAGCACCTCGGCATACTCAGCAAAGTTTTCATCGTAACATGGAACGATGCAGTATTTTATACGAGAAATAAAATAGTAACGGATGTTAACACGTTGTATCAAGATTGGGAAACGATTATGATTAACAAAGTTGAACTTTTTTACGATATGACAAGGACATGAACAAACATCATGCTGCTAAACACACATGCATGACACTTTTATGAACACACTGGTCTAATCGACAGCTATCATAGCCAATAGGTATTGGGTTATTTACCCGTTTTCAAGGTTAATATTTAAGATTCCATAAATTTCTCGTAGAGAGGACCATATCTTTACTCTAAACAGCATCGTGCGAAATAACAAATCATTTATACAAGCTTCATAGACTTCGTAAATGCTTTGATTTCATAGATAGAGATATGTTATTGTATAAACTGTTACTAAACAATGTCGATGGAAAAGTGTACAACTCGATAAAGAGTATGTATCAGCATACAATTGCGCGTGTACGCATAAATGATAAATACACTGACTGGTTCGACTGCAAAACGGGCGTTAAACAGGGAGACAACCTATCACCAACTTTATTCTCCATTTTCGCAAATGACCTTGTAAAAGAGATCAATGACCTCGGTCTAGGTGTACAAGTTGGAAGAACCAAGATATCGCAACTATTATACGCAGATGATATTATTCTCATGGTCACTTCGGAAGACGACTTGTAACAAATGCTGAACCAACTTCATAGCTGATGCAAACGTTGGAGAGTACTCGTAAACACTGACAAGTCCAAGTGTGTACATTTCCGAAAGGGAAACGCTAAACAGACAGAATTCACTTTCACCGTCGGTGCCAATGTTCTAGAAACTGTCGATAGCTACAAATATCTAGGCGTAACGTTTCATTGTAAATGTGATTTTTCATTTAATGAACTTGCAAAAGGCGCCGGTAGAGCCCTAGGAAACCTAATTGCAAAAATCCTTCATCTGAAGGACTTTGGCTTTAAGTCATACGAAAATTGTATGAATCATACATAATACCAATTCTAGACTATGGTGCATTAATATGATGATTCAAAAAGTCACAATCAATTGACAATATCCAGAATCGGGCACTTCGTTACTTTCTTGGTGTTCATAGTTTCGCACCAATCTTAGCTATTCATGGAGATACAGGGTGGTTACCAAGTAATTACAGACGATGGACTTGTGCAATTAGATTATGGAATAAATTTATGAACGTGGACGATAATCGTTTATTGAAAAGAGTGTTTACCAGGGATTACGAAAGGTGTATAGATAAACCATGTTTTGAGCCGTGACGGAAGATTACACTTGTCATGGTATGTGAATATACCTGTTTAAAATCTCTTTGGACCATGAATTGGTTACTGCCATTGATCACATATATTGCTTAAGCCTTAATACATACACTATATCTACCCTTTGAGGGCAAATCAACATTCCTGCATAAATAAGTCACGGCTCAAAAAACATGGTTTATCTATACAAACAATCGGTGCAATATTGGCTAAGCTTAGACTATCGAACTATTATGAACACAAAACCGTTATAAGTATTAGCTAAGCTAAGGACAGTGTGAGACAATTTTATTTACAACTCCTTTGTTTGTGTAATGAAAGAACCAGATTCACTTTGTTTTGTGCAATTACTGTTTGAGTTAATCCCTGAGTTCAGGTCACATGACTGATATTCTGAGTCAGCCTATATTTGATTTTGGTTAGAGAAGGTTGTGTTATTAGAGTCAAGAGTTGTACTATAAATTATAGTGGAATCTGATAGAAGTATTTGAGGTTTGATCTTATTCTTTATTGTGTTGTATTCTTATATCTGATATTCTTGTATTTATCCATAGGGACCTGTATCTTATTTGCGCTTACTTTTATTGTATTTATTAATACTAAGAAATGTGTACATGGGTGTTGGCCCTTGGAATTCAAGAAGGCTGTCATGTTGTTGTCAAGTAATAGAATGGTGATTGGTAAAAGTATTAATCGTGTGATTCCTTCTATTTGCTTACACTGTTTGTAACCATTTACAGTAACCGATCACAGTGAGAGATGAGATGATATGAAGAGATTGTTGTATGATTTGATGATGATCCGATCCATAATCGGTATGTAATTATGTGTGTGATTAGATGTTGTAATTGTACCTTTGTTGTTTGTCATTGTTTATCTTGTTGTATATTATGTATGTTCTTAACTGATTCCTAGATTAATGTATTTGTAACTATAATTTATGATGTTGAAAGGCCGATGAAAACAGGATTTATAGCGGGTAATTGTACATGTTTCATAAGTTACATTGTTATGTAGCATTATATCCAATGCTCTTTGTTATTTGCTTCAGGGCTTGATTCAGTCAGTCAAGTCAAATCTAGTCTGATCAAATGTGAATTGTGATGCTATGAAGTGAACGTATTATATACAGTCGCCGTTTATCACCCGTAACCCCTGTGGCAAATCCTACCCACATTGACAGGAAAGAACCAGAGGTTATATTTGTAAAAGGGACAAGAAAATTGTGCAACAAGACCGCGGGCCTGACTTGAACCCGGGACCTTCAGCTTACGGGCGAATGCTGTACCAACTTAGCTAGCCTGGGAGCAACTCACTCAAGTTTCATCAATATTAGTATAATAAAATCTTGTACTACACTACACCTACATACTTTTCACCACTTCTTTGAAGATTAATCATGAAACCTTTATGGGATGTTCTTAGGTGGGTAAATACTGTTGAGCACAAAATGCAATGCACCAGTCAATTGCATCCACGACAAACCCAACCCTGGGGACAGGGTGGTGAAAAGCGCTATATAATTGCCGAAGAAATGTTGAGGATATATTCCCCACACTCATATCTGGGAACAATACAGAGTCGTCAGGGGGGGGGTGGCAGGGAAATACCGGAGATTTTACCACCAGCTGTCCACTGCTGGAAGATTATTTAAGACGACAAGTTAGTTATCGTATATCAAGAGATCGTGTAGATTATAAAAGATCAGTTAGTTATCGCCTATCAAGAGGTCGAGTAAAATATAAACGACACATTTTAGTCGGTTCTCCAAAATGTGGCACAACTTATTTACATAGACGGCTGACCAGACATCCAAAGATATCGTCAACAGTAAAGAAAAGAGATTCAGTGGATAGCTAAAGGCCGGGTTAGAAATAAGTCAAAGGCAAAGCTGTCGGGTTACTTACAGTATTTTGATAAAGCTATATCCACGGACATTATTCCAAGCGGGATACCATGACGCAATCCTGGGTGACTTTGATCCTTCTACCATATGGTGCACTGTGTATTACTGGAAAGCACCGTCACAGAAGTTTACGACAGAAGTCATTCACCACTATAATCCCGGTTCTAAAATATTAATCACTCTACACAACCCCGTCACAATGGCTTATTCTGACTTCAAACATTTTAAACGACGAGGTTCACCTTGACCTTGTTTCATTCTGGAGTCGTCAAAATAATAAAAGATTTCGACCGTCGATGTAAAAATACCACCAACATGAAACGTAGTATTGATCTATTCGCGAATCGTATACTTAAGGGAGCGTACGCCGAGCATTAAGAAGACTACTTGAAAGTTTTCCCTAGGGAGCAGATATACGTAACAAAATTGGAAGAACGCTCAAAGAATATGGACTCTGCTTTAGACAAAATATGTTCGTATTTAGAAATAGATAATTTACCAGATGAGATCCCAGAAAGTGTTGTAACACAACATATCTAAGCAATAGATACACACGGAGTTCCAGAAATGTTTAAAAAGACCAAAATATTACTGGAGGAATTTTTTTAACCATTCAATGAAAAACTTGGCGATCTCATTGGACAAGAATTTAATTATAATATACACAACGCAATCATAACGTTGGTTAAACGTCAAATTAAAGATATCTAAACATTGAACATTTGCTGTCGAACGACAGTCGTGTAACAAGATTCGTCATGAGTTGAATTCGTTCGACTAGCTAGCATTCTAACTACCCGGGCTTTTAGTGGGGGGCGGTGGCCTAGAGTTAGGATGTGCGCTTGGGGATCGAGAGGTCCCGGGTTCGACCCCCTCTGGACCACTGGTTAATATATCTGAGCAAGACACAGATGCTTCACTCCACCATGGTGTTAAATGGTATCTGTGAGGGCAGTGCCTATTCCTGGGCGCCGCAGATCGATGTTGGCTGCCTCACCACAGGAGAGAAATAGTCTCCACAGGGAGACACGAGTGTAGGTTTCCATGGGTAGCCCAATGACCAGGCGAAGTTGAAATGTCAAAGGGTACTTGAGCGGCCTTACAGCCGAAAAGAGCCCTAGAAAATTGGTTGATTTTGGTGTAAGATCGAACTTTATATCACTAAGTGGTCAATGAAAATAAATATAATTTTTCTATGATAACGATTGAAATAAAATAAGATTTTTCACCAAAAATAAACACATTTTCTATTTATTATTGGCTTCATTTTCGCGTAAAATGGTTTAATAATGAAAGTTAGTAGTCACATATCGAAAGGTAACATAGAGTATAAACGTCATCTTATATCCATTATTCATCGTGTGTAACACTTACCTATATATATCTAAAGGCTAAATGAAACTTCTAGTCCAACTATACCTGAAGTATTTGTGAAAAAAGTGTAGTAAAATGAGTGCTACGACCTTTGTCTCAGATATGGTTGCATCTTAGGAGTACCAAGTGTATTAGCAATGACATTCTCCAAGGTCAAGTAGAACAAATACAAGGTCGAGTTCATTTTCACGTTGCACTCATTATCACCTTTCATACGCGCATGTGTTAGCATGTACAAATCTTTTTGTTTTGTATACGTAAATTTCTTGCCAGCTCGACTTTTCGAAGAAAAAAGGTCAGGGCTTTTGTCATGACGAGATCGCATACTTCTACGTAAGTGTGTGCGTTGGTTAGGTTCATTGTCAGAGTCATATCCCCAAAGGCTATCAAATGTATCTACTTGTAACTGAGCATGGTTATTCCACATCACGAGAGGCATCCGTTCTGACAAGTATGATAACCCTGTGACCTATATTTATTGAGTTTTCTGCTACTATCAAAAAGGAGAAAGTCGACCGTCCAAAACTCGTAGGCGGTGCTCTTGTTATAATTTATGTACAAAACAACGTTTGGTACGCGTGCGCAATCCGCGGATAAATACAATGTCTTGTCAAAATAATATCTGTGTAACTCGACCATTTTCTAGAAAGTGAGATGCTAGATATCACGGTATGAATCCTGTTCCATGATTTTTGAGTTCCGTCAGAGCGTTACAAGGATTTTGAGTTCCGTCAGAGCAATCGCTAGGTTTCAGACCTGCTGCAAATTCCGTCAGGGAAAAACATCTTGTTATTTTAGTTCCAGAAGGCTCGTTGCGGAGTATGTCACCATCGTAGAGACAAAGGTAGATATAATATTAAATACAGCACGTTTACTCGAAACAATTGTTCGAAAAGACACTCTTTTTATGGATTTAATGGTTTTTTATGCATTTTTCTTGCTGGATATACTAACATTACTTTAATCTTAATAAACAACGATTTATATTCAAAACAAACATTCAGTTTTGAATGTCAATGTTAATGGATATCTAAGCTATTTATATAATACGAAAGCAGTCCTAGAACTGCTGTATAATGCCATTATTTTTATCCCAACGCGATCATCTGACATTGATGTTACAAATTCCGATTACCACTGTTACAAATTCCGAAGTTTTCAAAACAAGGATGATACAAATTCCGTGAATATGAATAAAATTCTAGGAACACATTCACTTACTTTTTATGTATGATTTTAGTTGTAAAGGAGACATTCTCACACAAAACATTAATTTTATTACCCAATTCGTGTTCTTAATGAGTGTAACCATTTACAAGTAATATACAGCCTCGAACTACCATGCTTAAAGTACTTGACACATTAAGTCATACTGCGCAATATTCTGACAATAATTCTAAGCATTTAAATTGATATAAACTCATATAAACTGAACATATGTATCAAATTAACAAAATTAATCTACGGATTATTACGATCTCACAAACTTTGAATATGCGTACTGTACTCATACATAATTACACAAGACAATTATGTCATAATTAGTTCGAAATACAGCGCAATACCGACTTGGCATAAACCGTGATCAGATTTAAGACTTTTCAGATAAACATACTACAAAATTAATGAAATATTTGCTCAAATAACAATAGCGTTATAATTGACTATTGAGAACTACTTAATTACCGACACCAAAAAAAACAATGGTGTGTACACTTACGGACATTGAAAACGCACCACTTTTCAGGGGTCGGTATTTTTTGTATGAACTATTTAGGGTTATTTTATACCAATGGAATAATGTTCCTGGGTCAGAATGTTGTCAGTAAAGCATTGTTTAATCCATTTTACCAACCGAATCGCTAGTAGTGACCACGTGGCCAAATCTCATGTTTAGCGCGTGAGTCTCGTGCGAATGAAAATATCCGAACTGTGTAAATGACGATGTGTAAACGATTCATTCATTAGCATACCAAAATTTCAGTTTCCAAAACCAATGGTTACATTTTATGTCAATCTGAAACTGATATGTCTGGAGGTAAAGACATGTAACATACCGGAAGTAACCACCACGCTCGTTTTGCGCAATTACATTGTCATAATACAATAAATATTCGTCTTCAATAACGTTTTATGCCAAATGACACCACCATTGATCTCCAAATAGAGTTAAAAGGCCTAAAAACACGCATAATTCGAATAAATTAATGCGCATGCTCCACCAAAGAAACGACTTCCGGTCAGCAACCGCGCCTGTCAAAAGAATGCTTGGTGTCGATAGATATGCTAAATCGTCAAAGAAAAATATCAAACACGTTTATTTATGAAATACAACATTTTCATTGAGTACTCTGCCAATTTGTGTTTCTTCTAACATTGAGCACGTGCTTCAGCATGCAGTCACTTTCTTCCTGTATTACTGTTTCCGGATGACAGGGGTGTTAACCTTGGAAGTATGAATATAATCATGCGCATAAATAACGAATAGCAGTCACATTACAATATCTGCGTGATTGAATGTCCCGGATTTTGATCCCACCGAAAACGTATGACATGTTCTTTCAAACCTGTGTCCATGCATGAGTGAGTGACGCGATCGACTCAAACGATTGTCCAAACCTTTGTTGATGAATGGAGGATATGAAGGAACATACCCCAGAAGCGGATTGCCTTTGTAACGAGTACCCGCTGTTGTGAGCGCACCAAAAACATAACTTTACACGCACTCCCCCTAACCGTGAATCTGGTTTTGAGACTTAAGCACGTGGATGTCACATTGTTAACTGTCGTTTTGAAATTTTGCTAGATGTTAAAACATAAAATGAGCTATCTATAGACAAATTTCTTTTGCAATTAAACAATGTTTACTACAAAAATTCGTAGTTTGAATAAGTGGTGCCTTTTCAAAGTCCGTAAGTGTAAAATAATCATGAATTGTTCCTTCAATTATACTGGACATTTGAAACCTCACATTCAATGTGCTTCAAATTTTCGATGACCAAACGATCATATATTGGGTACTATGATAACATTAAATTTTAGCTGAAACAAAATTATAGAATCTTTGTTTATCGGGAATGTCATCCTCGTTTAAAGGTGCAACCTTACAGATAGAAATAACGTTATTGTTTGTCGTAGTTTTCTTCCCTTACCAAAACTTTATATAAAGTAAAGTTGCTGGTTGGTGCTACATGAATGCTTTATTGCATATTTGCGATAATAAATTATCACTAGATATATTGTATATTGTACTAAAATTTAGGTGACCAGTGCGCCTTTTATCTAGCAGATGCATTTGAACTATTGTATATTATTGTAAACCCATATATTTTAGAAATATGCCAAAAACTGAGTTAACATTCATATTCAATCTTGGGAACTAAATGTTATGTTTGTTCTTATCTATACCCATTTTGAATTTAACTGGCACTGTGTTCTGTTACATGAAAACCACTTTCATTCTGATCATACCAATTATTAGGCAGTTGTTTGTAAGATTATCGTTTTTAGGCTGGCGATTTCGCGCCAGACTATTACAATCCTAAAAAATGAATTCCACTAAGATGAATTTACTCCCGAAACTGACAACACAGAATCTATACACGCAATGCAAATAGTTCCTCCTCGTTAATCAGTGTTGCAAGATAAGAACATTCAACTTTCCTTGTTTCATTTATTCTGTTCGATTGTAATATATTAGTTTCTTCTTGAAATGGAAGGAAATTGTATGAAATTAAAAGAAAAGGTGTTTAAAGGCGTTGATACTTATTACTACGCGTTACGAACGCGATATAGCGCGCGCTTCAATGATTTTATTATGTTAAATTATTTAGGTCAACATCGTGGTCGAGTGGTTCAGCAACTCGCTTATGTAATTTTCTGATGCTAAAATCACGGCGGCTCCAATTTTTTATATTTTTTTTATTTTTTATTTTTTGTTAAGTCCAGCACTTACCTCTCTTTCGACTTAGAAAACCACTTGATGTTATATCACTTGAAAATCTATTGTTCCTTAGCAGTTCGCCAGCCTGTCAGTACTTTCAGTACTTTGATTTAAAGTGAAAAGATAGGTCACTATACTATCAGAGTTTAACATGGACCATACATGTACATACGGTGGGTAATTCTCCCATCTATCTAGCATTACCTTAGGCATACATTTCCACAAGAAACCGACGCGTAAGACCGATAGTTTTTAAACCAATGGAAGAATGTCGAAAACACGAACGAAAACATGTAGATCTAGGCCTACCTTCTGAAGTTTAATTTCTTACTAGCAATGTTGAAAGCGCTTAATCGTTAAGCGCAGTTACAGTGAGAAAAAGGGAACAGAGTAATATAACAAATTCATGGATTTATAAGTTACAAAAATGTACTTATATCCATATTTAGTTCAAATTATGCCGGAAATAACAAACGATTTCTCAAAACATGAGTTTTCCTTATTGGATCCTCAAATGACGCAAGTTAACAACACTAAAGTACAATTCGTAGAGAAGACTACTGTTCGGAATTTGTATCACGCCCAAACGGAATTTGTATCAATAAAAATGTTCATGTAACGGAATTTGTAACAACACATCAACTTTCGGCTAAATACATGTATTTCACCGTCTGAATGCATCCAACTTGGTGCGATACTAAGCAACATAGTTGTAGTATGAAGTGTTAAAATTTTCAGGTTGTTTTGAACGATAATAAAAATAAAAATAAACAATCTTCCAAAGTGTCAAAATTTTGTCATATGATGCTTTTTATTCGTGATTATTGAGTGCGATTGTGGTTTTGGTACCGTAAATATAATCTCCAATTGTCATTTCTTCTATAACCAGAAGAAATCAATAGCATACTTACTTCCAGAACCTGTTACCGACGATATGTTGGAGTGAAGTGTTTATTTTTCTCTTTCATGGAATTTGTAACTCGCGCAAAATGCCAACATTGCTCTGACGGAACTCAAAACCCTTGTAACGCTCTGACGGAACTCAAAAATCATGGAACAGGATTCATACCGTGGATATTGCATGTTTCAAATGGTCATTACGCAAAAAACTAACCCTTCTCTTGACTTCGTAGGGTTAAGAAGAATTTGTAGTTACAGTAGGACCACACTCGGGAAATGTTGAGATGAAGTTTCTTGAAGCAGGCAAGCGTCAATCCCTGTCCCTTGTCAGATAGAACTATTCTTGTTAGCTAAAATAGTTCCCTCTTGGAACAAAATGTGTTTAATTTTGTAAAACAAAGTGACATTGAAGTAGAAGCAGCATCCATACAAAAACATGAAATTCACAGACAAAAAGGGTATTTTTTCATTTCGCTTTTATTAATTTTAGAAATGCAACGTTCAATGGATGTATGCTTTTTTCAAGGCGTCGGAAATGTTCCGAATTTATCAAGTTCTCAACATTCGCGTAAATGATATATTTATTCCATTGTGTCGCAAAATGTCTGCGATTCGTACAGAGCGTGTTCTTATGCATCACTCAAGAACTTGATTGATATCCGAGAACATAATGAGATAATTTCACAAACAAACATCAAGCTTTAGAAACATCTAAACTAAAAGGTATGTATAACAGTTGAAGGCAAAAATCACTGAAGTTGTAAGTTCACATTATATAGAGCTATTTACATACAATGTCACTTTCAATTACACCGTCTATATCTTTAAGTAACGTCTTTATTCAAACATACACTTCCAAATGTAATTTTAGCCTAGGCAATAAATACAGATTTCGACTGTAAAGTCTGCCAAACGCGTTGTCTGAATGCGCTGATCAATGGATTTGACATTTTGTTGCTAGACAGTACGTTTATTTAAGTGTCAATTTAGATAATGCAGTTAAGTTATGGCATAGAAAAACACATTTGCAAAACCACATTTGATAAATACTAGTAACTGTTGTACAACCACAGTTGATTTGCTGTTGCAATTTTAATGTTTGCACCATTTATTCGCAAACGTTCTCATACCGACAACGCATAACTTTATTGTTGTTGGTTGGTAGAGTGTTTTCTACACTTTAAATATACGCTTATACTGATTTTGGTGGAGCGTTCTTACGAACTCGGCTGGTTAGGTTGTGTGCTACCTTCCCTGTCGGATTTTCTCATTTTTCTCACCTTTTTTGCCATAAAGCAATGGTCGTGATTTGTTGGAAAACAGTTCAGTCAATTGTTCAGTGGGGTTAACGTGACAATCAGGAAATAAGTAAATTCAAATCGATTTATAACGGTAATTGTAAACTTATCTATTCAAAGTGAATACATTGTCTAGGCAGGTCAAAACCAATATGAATGACAACGTAAGAGCAGTTTCGTGATACATAATTAAAGTGTAGATCATACGGAATGTTGTTTTCGGCGTTCACATGAGACAATCGTAATTGCGTGTTGAGCCACTGGGATATACGGCTTTGACTGGACGACGGTTTATTTAGTGAAGTGCTTACTCTCTGTTAATCAAATGAGAGAGACAAAACTAAATGTGATAAAATATTTAGAATAGTATGGCGAACTTATGTTTTATTCCGTTGAAGACCGACATGTTTAAAGGTATTTCACAATTTGATCAGAACATCATTGACAATACACCGCTGCTATAGGGCTTTGAGTAGCGTCTAAGAAATTTCGAGGTTTCAGACCGATGTTTGAAATTATATGCCAGGAGAAAGGACCATGGTTAAACTTACTATATTAAAGAACATGAGCGTGTTCATTTCGGAGCATATGTATTGCACGATTCGTCAAAACACGTTTGGGTTTGTTCTGTTAGTTCTGTTAGATAATGAAAGGTTATTGTCTTTGACATGCTGTCTGAGAATAGTCCTATCCTCCTGCAAGTACAACAGGTACAGGGTTTGTCCAGTATCAAACCACATACGAAGCAAAGACAGCTGCTGTAATTAGCACTGTGTAGGATGGATTCGATGAATGGCAGGATGAAATATTAATTGCAATTACGAAGCTCTGGTGAATTTTTCCATTCCTTTAATATATATCGCAATATATAGCTAGTTTGTGATAGAAAAAATCGTGTTCTATAAACATTTCTCTGTAGTTACTAAACATACATGTGTGAAATTTTGCACGAATTAATGAAATACAATGTATACTCAACCAAACAAGAAACCTGACGCTACAAAGTCGCCCTGTTTGAATTTTCAGCTTTCTGGCGGCAAACGTAACAAGTGATTAAGACGGTAGTTTATGAGGTAGGGGTGCAAAACCAAACTTTTAAAATAGGTGTATTGTAGTGGTTGTCATTTGAAGTCCCATAAATCCATTTTCTGTGCAATTTGTCGTTTCCCTGTGGACAGTAATAGCGATTACGACCACCTCTAGCCCAAATGAGTGTAAGTATACGCCTTCTCATCGAGTTAACGTAACGCTGAATCAGTTGATGAGGCATGTTGTTCCATTCCGTCGCGAGGGCATTCACCAAGTTATCGATGTTGTTGAGGTTGTAACTGCTTCGAACACGTCTCCCTAACTCATCCCAAACATGTTCTATGGGACTCATATCAGGGGACATGGCTGGCCATTGCATAACGTTTACATTGGCGGCGGCCAAATGAGCCCTGGTGACTCTCGCTACATGATGACGGGCTTTGTCCTGTTTCAGTGTAGCAGGAGCACGTCTTTGAAGGAATGGAATGGCTTCCGGTACTAGCACATCACTGATATACCGTTGGGCATTAATGTTTCCATGAATAACTATGAGTCTTTCTTCCGTCCGCCAATAATGCCGACTAAACCATCACACCACCGCCGCCAAATCTGTTATGCTCTCTTACATAAACTTGAGCGAATCATTCCCCTCGACGACGGTATACTCGTTGCCGACCGTCGGCAAAGCTTAGGTCGTACCTAGGCTCGTCAGTAAAAAGTATGGAGTTCCACTCCTGACGACGCCAGTGACGGTGCGTACGCGCCCATTGCAGCCCTGTCACGACGGTGACGTAACGTCAAAACAGATCCAGTATATGGACACCGGGCTAAATTATGGCGATTCTGTGCCCGCAACCTGTTCCGCACTGTCTGTGGGTGGATGTTAAAGTCTCGGGCTGTCCGAGTTGCGGACACAAACCTGTTACGTAAGACAATGGCACGGTCTTCCCGTTGGCTAGTTGGTCCTGGTCTACCTGACCTGGGACGATCATGCACAGTGCCTTTCTGTCGCAGACGTCTTGATAATTCAAAAATCGTATTACTGCTGCAGTTAAACGTACGGCTGCACGACGTCGACCGCAGACACCCCAGCATGCAACATCCCAACCGCTCTGTTTCTCTCTGCTTCTGAAAGCCTATGCATTATTTCTCTTTTGAGTCTGTGTTGTGATTTGTGTATCTGAGTACCTTAGCTAAATTGTGACATTTCTATCTGATCTCATGTATAGTGCACATGGTCCACGTGCAAAACATGATAATGTGAGTTTGACCGAGTTTAACAAAATAGCGCGTGCTACGAATTTTACACAGGTGTTACGTGGCGATAAACCGATATACTTTTGCACAAAAACATGCATATATTGCTTCAATTAAAAAATGTTATAAACTTATGAAACGTAAGGTTTCTTTTTTGGCGGAGTTTATATCTACCTAATACACACTGAAATTTAAGCAACATCAGAATTCAGTTAAACAACTTTTGTTAAGAAGTACTATGTTACATATTTGTAGTTTTGTATGAAATATCAAGTTGGAAGACTTAATATAACACACACGAGGCCCATCTTTGAATCTGACGGAGTACATGTTATTGTTATACATTGTTTACAAACGACACACCTTAATAACCAGAATCATACGGGCCTCCTACGTCTCGTCTTCATAACAGTAATGTCAATCCCGGCGATCACTGAGTGTAACGGTTAAATAACTGATAATAAATCATCAATAGAATACCAGATTATCTCACTGCGATAAACTGTCCATGTACATGTAATTTCAATATTTAATAATATATCGTGCGGAAAGAACGCGGTAACGTTGCGGAGAATGCGAAAGGGTTTAAGAACGGATGCCGATGGATTGCCGAATGGTTACCGATGTATATATGCGATGCCGAACTACTATCTCAACTTGTCGGCAAACTTATGGCATCGCTTCCGCTATCATTTGGGATATACGGTGACGACTCGGCATCCCTTCGGCGATCAACTGGTGCCTTCGGCAACTATTCGGCATGTGTTCTTAACATCATCGGCATAGTTTCCGTGTGTAGAACTCATCCCTTCGGCGTTATCTGGGAGTTTTCGGCATCGACTCGGCTTTCCTTCGGGACCCGTTCGGGATACCAAAGTGATTACGAAGCCTTGCAGAAGGAGTCGCGACGATGCGGAGTGGATGTCGATGGGTTCTCGAACACCCCGAACGGTTGCCGATGGTTTCCCGATTACACCGAAGCTCTCCCGAAGCACTTGCGAACAAGACATTCGGCGTCCAAATTTTGAAACTTTGAAATTTCGATGCCGAAGATTTTTTGGTCCCGAAGGCTTCCCGAAGCGTTGCGGAAAGATGTGGAAGGGTTCCAGAACACCCCGAAGACATGACGAACCATCCCGATCCTTCCAGATGAGGTGAATTTCAGCTTCGGGAACCCTTCGGGGTCCTAGTGGACGGCAGGTCTAACAAACGACGGAACTATGTTCTGAAGCACGTGTTTCAGCTGAAAAGAGCCCTAGAAAATTGGTAACTTTTTTTAAAACTTATTTTGAGGCGTTTTTGTGCCATTTTCATCGAAAAGGGAGACAAATCTGGCCTGATAGCGGAAAAAGATATGCGCTGGCCTATGTGTTTTTCTTATTATTCTGATAGAGTACACTTATATCAACATCATTTGCAAAAATAAAAAAATGATTCGCTGTTCAGTTTGTTTTTTGGGTCAATAATGTGTGTTATTATTAATTTCAAATAGTAATTTATTGAAAATTTTGAAAAAAAAAATTATTACAGAAAATTCTTCTATGAATGTTATTAAGAGTTCCAATTGTGCAAAGGTATGTTTGACAAATATGTTTTGGTACATCTGAACAAAAAATAATGTTTGCTGATGAAAAAAAGATGAATGTAAAGTTTTTGTTTTTGTCATTTTTATAGAAAAGTGATGTTGCAAAAACCCATTTTGTGAAGAATCAAGTTCGCCGACCACTCTTTTTCTTAAGCCTATTGTCTAAATTTCACAGAAGAAAAAGTGAGCTAAAAATGTTTCATTGTCGCAAAAAACTATAGAAATCGCCTTAAAGCTGAGGATTTAAAAAATATTTTCAATATAAGGTCCATATGGTAGAAAAAGACAAGAACCATTGGTGTAGTAAGTTCATATTTTATAGAGCAATTTACATACAATGTCACTTTCAATTACACCGTCTTTATCTTTTAACTAACGCCTTTATTCAAACATACTCTTCCAAATGTAATATGAACCTAGGCAATACAAACACATTTCGACTGTAAAGTCTGCCAAGCGCGTTGTCTTAATGCGCTAGTAAATAGATTTGACATTTTGTTGCTAGACAGTATATTTATTTAAGTGTCATTTTAGATACTTCAGTCATGTTATGGCATATAGCACATTTTCAAAATCACAATTGATAAATACTAGTTGCAAAACCACATTTTCATTTCATACCGACAACGCATAACTTATAAATGCTAGTTGGTAGAGTGTTTCATGCGCAATATTCGTTTTCTATGGTAATCTAGTTCCTGTTTGGCGTCATTTCACCTTAAATCTACACATATACTGATTTTGGCGGAGTGACTTTTGCATTAAACATTGATTATACTTCGTTGGAAAAGAGTTCAGTAAATTTGTCGGTGGGGTTAATGTGACAATCTGGAAATGTCGAAAGTTGAAGTCGATTTATAATGGGATTTGTAAACGTATCTATTCAAAGTAAATACAAGCATTGTCTAGACAGTTCAAAACCAATATAACTGAAAACATTAGAGCTGTGTAGATCATATGGAATGTTGTATACGGCGTTCACATGAGATAGTCGTAATTGCGTGACAATCACTGCAATCGGTATTTATCCCACATGAATAGTCAAGCAGCCATCCATCGTTTTCCACTTCATTTTAAGATAACACGACAAATACATTGAGTAGCATTGTAGTAAACAAGAACTTTATACCTATGTTGTTATTATTGCACCTTGTTGTCTAGAACCTACTTTTAAATATGAAAATGTACCTGGTTAGGTCATGGAACTTAATCGGATAATATATGAATGGGTAGAAATACTGTACTCAAGAACTGAAACTTTGCCTATCCTTATTTTGCACTGGTTGATTAATATGTATGTTATGTATCGTTCTTATAATTCATAAAAGGTTGGAATGTTATGTGAGAAGCCAATGATTGGTTTTGGTGCTCGTGTTGTATATTACGAATCAAATATTCCCCGATATGGACATGTATACTAGCATCATACTGCATGCTTTTGCACATGCTTTATCTTTGCAATAATTTCACTTTACGTAATACCAACACTTGATCGGTTTGCCTTAATCGTCTGAGTTCAGTTTTGTGTGTAGTTTTGTTCATGTCGAATGCGATATTTCCCGTTCGATTTGTTGTAATTTGATCAAGTGATATTGTCCATTTCCTTACTGTTCAATGATCCCATTCTGCGTTATTTATACCATTTCTACTTCTTGTCTGCATTCATGAAATACTAGCATATAATTATGCTGATTAAGTAATAATTTATATGTCTGACGTCATGCACCAACCGAGATGACATTAATGTACAGTTGTTATTGACACCATATTGTTTCTTGTTGCGAGGAAGGGATGCAATAGATATGATGAATGACTACCCACACAAATATCAGGCTAACCAAATACACTGATTATTGTACAAATAGCTGGCTTAGAATGAGAAGGTCGTGGACTAATGCATATTTGAAATCTACACAATCAGGCGCTTCTTATGAGCCTCTTTTCAAGAAAATCAGAACTTGTCATGTTGACCAAACTGATGTTGAAAAAAACTTGTTTTACCATGATAAGAAAGAGTGATTGTCAGACAGTTTTTTGTTTTCTCAAAATATTGATTTTATATTTATGACCTTTTCATTCCAAGCCAGCGAAATGTCCCTATATCATGTTATAATATGATAATTTGTGTACAATAGGGGAAAGTAATAATATGTGCAATGTTAGATAAACATGGCAAAAATGCTTACTGGCAGAAATATTCATCTATTAGACATTGCTTATTGTTACTGATGGGTTGATCAAAGATTTTAAGGGAGAAACTATTTCCATTTTAACTTAGCATCGAATGTATTCAACCAAAAAACAATAGATGAAATAATGTAGATGCTTTGAACAAAAGTATGTCTTTTTACAATCTTCACTTGTGTCGGTTACATATTTCACATTACGCAACTGTTTGCTTGGGTTGGACTGCATTACATTCCATCCATTTACTCTCTAATCCTCTCATATTCCAGTATCGTTGTTAATAAGGGTTTACCATCGCTCATAGCAATATTTGCATTTTTATAATTTATAGAATGTCCGCAAATCTCCATATATTGGTTTACATTTTTCATGTCTGTGCATTTGCATAATTATATGGGTTAGCCAAAAATACGGTTACTAAAATGAAGAATGCATTTCGTCATTAACTCTGTGTTGGTATCGTGGTATAATCCCAGACTTATCGTCATTATGCAAATATAAACTGTTGTGTGTTTCCACTACCGTTTCACTTCATTTGTAATGATATCAAAGCACTGAAAGTACTGATGTGTGGCGAACTGATGTCATTTTGACCATTCAAATAAAGGCTGCACCAACATGCTGTGTCAGAGTTCTGATAAGCACAGACTCACTCGAATGTTTGTGCTGCTCTCAAGACACCAAGCGTCGGTGTCAAGATGAGTGACTGGGTATAGTCTCCATACAACTGATGAACTGGGAATTAAAACACAACAAACGAGATGCCCCCCCCCCCGCTATGGAACCAGGACTAGGTAGAAATATGTTGGGAAAATTAAATAAAGGGAGGTAATTAATAAGATATAACCAGATTTCAATAGAAGGAAAATATAAGAAAATGATATCAATGGTAATATCAAAGACCTTTGGTAATATCATGACTTTTTTTTGGTTGAATGAAATAATTCAAGAACGGAACCAGATAGTATTATGGTTTCATGTCACAGCACTTCTCTTAGATGCCATATACATATATATTTAAAGTCGATCAATTGAATTTAGGTGGACAAGTGGTCCAGTGGTAAGGGCTATTGACTACTGATATGATTATAATGAAGGTTGTCCGTACTCCCGCCGGATCAAGAGCAGAAATGTTTTTCGGAGTAACATAACTAAACTAACGAACAGACTTTCGGACCATACTCAGCGTAAATTCTATAGCATTCTGTCCGATATGTTAATAAAATCGTATTTAAAACAGGTAAATTATATATTTTGGAATATACTACAAGTTATTTTTTGAAAATCTGACGATTATTTATGTGTTGGTTATTATTTAAATATTGCGTATTCTGTTCCGAAATATGAACTCGCGCTAATCAGCGGGTGATATTTATTATAGCTATATTATGTTGTATTTAGCATATTTTTATGCACCAGTCTGTGTGCGACCATGGTCCCATCCCAGGTGATGGGCAGTGGATAGCTGATAGTTTTCAAATACATTATTTCTTATTAAATCCATATCAAGAAGAATGTATTTAACTTCTAAATTCTGAGTATCAAAGTTGTAAACCCTTTTTTATACCAGTAAATTTTTGTGACCCTAAATTCCTTACTTCTGCAGCTGTCTCCAAATCAACTAACAAGAACCCGATATACAACGCATTCAATTAAAAATAGTTTTAACGGTCTATTTCCTGTCTCATGGTGTGTTCAATCCCTTGTAAAAACATAGATTCCTGTGTTACATGACCCCCCAACTGTCCCAAAACAAGTTACTAACGACCTACCAATATACAACCCCTTGAAGTTTACCAGATTGTATGGTCAATTTTCTGCCTCATGCAGCTTCAATAATTGATTACAAATTTCTTGTCAAAATATAGATCTAGCTAGGATTATGTAATGTTACATAATAAGGAGGGGCTAATTAAAAAATGCATAGATAATATTGCACCACGTGGCTTGTGGGAGGAGCTAATTAGATATGCATTAATGGGCTTTATAACTGCACATTAAGTGGGAGGAGCTTATTAATTATTTATAATTATTGAAGTATGTTTGCCCAAAGGTCTTTGGTTAAGAATTTGGTTTGCCCAACGTGTATATAATAATTAACGGCCTATTAATCCAATTACCGTTAACTTTTCAATTCGAAACCTTGTGAAAATATATTACCGCTTTAAAAGGCATATTAGTTCGCATGTTGCACGTTTAAACTCGCCGTAGAGTGTTTATTAAATGAGATCTATATGAAAGTCGCACATCTTAATGAAACTGAACGTATCGTCTTTAAAATAACTTTTAGTTGTTAATGTTACTTGGAAAGTAAAAATATAATTGGTGATTTACGACACAAGGTTGTTGCTAAAAATCGCGCAATTCATGAAAATGTAAGTGCTCGCTGTTTAACTCGTCAGCATTAGTTCATTTATTTTATAACCGCAAATTAATGTGGTATAAGTGATCTTTAATATGTCATATGAATTGAAAATTTCTTTTAATCCGAAAATACTTTACTGAATTCTCGATTATTGCTTAATTATTCTTTCTCAATTCAAATCCTAAATAGCGTTACGTGTTGAAAATAGCCGCTATGAATAGCACAATTAGTTCGCACGATGCGCGTTTAACTCGCTGTCATGTGCTTATTAATTGAGACCGATATAAATGTTGCACATTTTCTTGAAGTTGAAAGTTTCCTCTTTTCAGTGAGGTATTATTTGTTTATGTAAATTAGAAAACAAAATTGTTACTGACGATTTAAAACCTCACGTAGTTCCGAAAATTTGCGCAATTCGCGAATAGAAAATCTAGGAACTCGCTATTTAACTCGCCAATGTGAATTCATATTATTTTATAATTTAAATTTAATTTGATATTAATAAATTGAAATATCTCATGGTATTGACAAAATTTATTTTGTCAAAATCCGATAGTAATTGACGGAACTGTAATTAATTGAATATTGCGTGACAGTACTGTTCTAAACCAGAGATCTATTAATATAGTAGCTCCTGTGTTAGTGTATCGGTCGTCTGCTAGCGGTTAGATAGACTGTATATACTGTCCTTGAACTAATTCAGCTTCCCACCACCAATGAAAACATGTTGTTTCTATTTATAGCATCAATGTTTGTAAACAACATAATTAGGTCATCGTCTACAAATGTTCAGCGGCGGAGTGATTTTAATAGACACATTTCAGTTCATCCGTGTTCCACCAGAAATCTATTGGCTGAATAAACAATACAAACTAGTCACTGACCAATAGCTCGTTGTATATCAATTTGCATATGAATGCCCCGATATGTAAACATGAAACCGTGGGATTACTTTCTCAACCTTCTTGACGGTCCTTGGCGGTTCGCAGGCCTTTGATAGTAGGAATATAGTCCATGCGGAATGATTTGCTATAAATAATATATCCTCAAAAAATAATAGTCTGATGTAATTGTTGGTCTTAATATTAATAAATGTTGGTAATGTAAACAAATCGGGTTCAATGATACGTGTAACCTGTGTAGCATGCTTGTAATATTGTTCAAATCATAGACCTATTTATTGGTGTATGCATAAAGACGTTAACTTCATAGTATATATAAATGAAATCAAATCTGAAAGATAGTTATTACATTGTGTGGCTTTATCGCCACACAAATATACTGTAAGTAGTTTACACCACCTTTCACTGGCGCTGTCATGCAGGAAGCCATAGGCCTACATATTTGACACTAATACTGATAGTATAATAAGTGTACTTAATCTTATGATTACATTATGATGTTTATGTTTGCATATGGCGTGTATTTGTTCATAGACCAATTTTTTTTTCAAATGCCAATAACGATGACTTTGTAATAGTTATGGTTATAGCAAAACTCATGAGGTAAATACATGTATATTGCATTGTTTTAATAAAAATATTGGCTATGTGTACCACTTAATGAATATGTACCTTTCTCCGACAATTTGTTGTTTTGAAACAATAACTGACATAACAATATGACTTTTAGCTGTGTCTGATAATACCCTGACTAATTGAGAATACATTCAAATGGTCGCGGAAATAACCTAGTAAAAGGTATATCTTGCTTAACAGCTAAAGCCATATAATGTGAGTGCATACACGTCGAGTATACAAGTAGAACAATATTTCCAAATAAGTTGTTACACAGTTAATATGATGAATTCGACATAGTTTTATAATTCAAGTTTTATCTTAAATAGCAATTAATGGTAAACAATTTACAATATAAATAATTGTATAAATATTTGAAAATTAATTGTGTACAAGTTGCCAAGCATTGTTCATTAAGAAAATCGCAATTTGATATCATCGAATATTTGGTTAACCATGTGTTTTATGACTACGCATATATATATCGATGGCACCGTTTAAAAATGCCGAACCTACCATTTTTGCTATTTCGGGGTTTTCGTCCTATTATAAACATAATTCAGTTTGCCGCCTTTCCTCCTAATACCGGACTCACTAGCCAAAAGGAAATTGCCAAAATAGTCACATGAAAAAATACCGAACCTTCAATTGGTTAACTGTAAAATCTTTTGCAGCTCCGGCATTTTCATTTCGCTCTTGAGCAGTGGGATTTTTACAGTTTACCAATGAATGTTCGGTATTTTTCCATGTGACTGTTTTGGCAATTTCCTATTGGCTAGTAAGTCCGGTATTAGCAGGAAGACGGCAAACTGAAAAATGTTTATTATTGGACGAAAACCCCGAAGCTGCAAAATGGTAGGTTCGGCATTTTTAAACGTTGTCATCGATATGTTTTTTGTGTTTCCTGACAAAGTACAAAATTGTAGGTTCAGCATTTTTAAACGGTGCCATCGATATATCTCTGACTCATAATTGCGTGCCTTCTCATGAAATCCGTGCTCAGTTGAATTCAACTCTTTTACATGTTCTACATTGTCATTTTGGTAATTATTCCAACCGATATTTTCCACCTGGTGATAATTGTTTTTGCATCCCCTTTTTATTACTCAAACGCAATGCGCAGTTTGACAACAGCTACTCCAAATTTATTTAATCTAACTGCAAATTTGAAATTCCATCACTTTGCGTCCCATTACAGGCCCGTTTTTACGGAGGCATGGATTATTTGGGAAACATGATTCAGAGCGTCAACCTAGACATAAAAAAGTTATGATTTTACGATTGTTCGTGAACAATTTTAAATTTTCATGTTCTTATTAGTTAAGTCAACACTTCGTCTTCTGGAAATGGTGCCGACAATTTTAAAACTTGTCTGCACGAGTGCGCATGCGTCGCTGAAACTGTTGAGGAGCGCGGAAATACGAGACAACAGCATATAAGTTAAATGCATGCCAAATTGACAACTGTTTTTATGGTGATAAAAGAAATCACTTTTTAACGCAACTGTGATAAATGCTAACCATGGTATAGAAATATTTTGAATAACCCTTATATTCGCACATTGAGTAGTATAGGGTACTCGGAAATGATATAATATAACCATTTCGAGACAAGTACGCCTTTGGTAGAATAGTTTGTATAATTTGTATGATATATTGGCGAAAGTATGATTTATTCCGTTGAAGACCAAAATTGTTTTGTTTTTCAAAATTTAATCCGAACCTATTTTAAAATAAGTAGAGGCCAATATTGACAACGCACTGCTGCTACAGGAGCTTAGAAAGAATCCAGGAAAATTCGAGGTTTCAGATCGATGTTTGAAGTCAAATTTGATTCTTTGGCTTAGAGCCATTATTAAACTAACCAACCACACATGTGCGTGGTTATTTCAGAGTACACGTATGATATGGCTCAACCAAAACACACGCTTGAGTTTGTTCAGTTAGATAATGAAAAACCATTTTCTATGACATGTTGTCAAAGAACAGTCCTATCCTTCTGCGAGTACAACAGGTACAGGGTTTTTTTCAGTTTCAAACCACACACGAAGATGTTGTAATTAGCGCTAAGTGGGATTGGTTCGTTGAAGGAGAGACTGAAATTTTCCGTTGCCTTAATAATTATATCGCAACATACCATGTATTATAAATACATAATTCGGTCGCGTACGTGCGACGATTGTAACGAACATGTGCGTTCTAAGGAACGTGCTTACTTAATTTGTCATGATGCACTACATCAACTTACTAGTATCCAAGCTTGTGGAGCTTGCAGTTCAGATAACGCTATTTAATTTACTAAAATACAATAAGATACGGTTAGACTAAACAAACATAATGTATATCAGTCCTTTATTGAAGGTTTTTTCTCCATCTACATCGTGAAAAAAACGAAGAAAGATGGTACAGTAGTGGATTCGTATGCAGCATATCAGATCTTATAATGAACGAGTGAAAATTGGGAGATGGAACTGTTTCATCTAGGTTCCACTCAGCATGTATGACCTCGGTTATATGTTCCCGACGTTATATGTGGGTCCTACTGACTCGGAGGATGTACGCCCGATTTTAATTTGAAGATTCGGGGGAAGTATCGGGATCATTGGGAGCCATCAAAGACTATCGAGAGCCATTGTGTGACTATCGGGGTCATCGGGAGCCATCGGGGACTATTGGGAGAAACTTGTTTTGACTTTCACGTAGCTGGCGAGAAATTGCTCAACGGGACCTGAGCATTACCCATCATCGGACACCGTTGTTGCTGGTTATATGTCAAATCCTTAGCTTGATTGATGTGATGTATCAGCCTAAATTATAAGAGGAATCTAAGTATGAAGTTTCGGATATGGTGAACGCGTTAAAATGTCAAACTTCGGAACAAAATGTGTTCATAAAATCGGTGCGCAATCTCGGAGCGTCCATATTACCCTCATCGATCTTTGACTCGCCTTATTTCTGTGGTTATTCGAGCAACAACTGTATGCATTCAAGACAAATTCGTTTTGTTGGAAAACTCATTGTTTAGAATGAATGTAAAAATATCTGAATATGAATATCTTTAGTATGATAAAAATGCAGCTTGGGAGTTAAAATTTACTTTGTACGATACAGTTGCAGTTTAAAGCAATAGTAAAAAAGATAACTTTAAATTCCCGGCATTATGAGAAATACATACAACAATCATACACGGTGGAAATAACCAAACATTGCTCTGAAACATTTTTAATATACAAATAGAAACTTAAAACGCCCTAATTAGAACTGCCTCGTGTGTTGTAAAGCACCGATATAACAATTAGTACATTTAACAAATTCATTCCACATGACGCTAATAAAAACGGCTTCGTGTGTGATTTGGTGCTGGAAAAGGCACTATTTAAATGTTACTGTGCCATATAAATGAGGATAGGACTTTTCTCATATAATGCCACAGCAACTGGCCTTGTCTTTACCTAAAGGTACGTAAAGTGCATACAGTACATTTCAATGTATACACCTTGACCTATAGGTCATTCTAAGCCAGCGATATGTAGGCCGATTGTTTCTTCGTAACAACGACAGCAACAGGATGTGTAAAGTACAGTCTCGTACTACCATACCAAGCACAATAAGATGTCAAGCAAT
The DNA here is from genome assembly GCA_963678985.1 of Spisula subtruncata. Lineage (NCBI taxonomy): Eukaryota > Metazoa > Mollusca > Bivalvia > Venerida > Mactridae > Spisula > Spisula subtruncata. The sequence continues at coordinate 15,748,455 of OY787673.1, read as the reverse complement.
AATGGAAATACACATCGGGGTGTAGTTGCATAAGGAAAATCGAGCAGAAATAATTCAGAAACCAACACCAAGTTTATGACGAAATGCATTCTTCATTTCAGTTACCACTATATTGAATAGACCATAATTCCACATGTATGACCGAGTTAATGACGTAATACATTCTTCATTTCAGTAACCCTATATCTGATATGCCATCATTATGCAGCATCCAGCCAAACTCAGACACTCCTAGGATAAGATACAACACCATGAATGGAGAGGTACGGACATATCTATAAATTATTATATAAGAACAGAACATACATTTGTACCGTTTATTGACACAAGTCATAAATACGATACATGAGTAAGAATACCAGCATTGTAATGAGAGATAGTATGACGTTATAAACTAAGGTACTGAAATATGAGAGGATCACAGAGGGAAGGGTCTGGATGTAGTCCAATGTTAAGAAGTATATTCACACGTCAAGAGTTCAAGAAAAGGGTAGAAGATATAGGTTAGCCCAAAGCATCACTAGCTTATCAATATACGTGTCTATGTATACTGGTGCCTCGTATTTCCGTGGCACTTAACTATAAACTTAAATACAATGTTTAAAACAGCAATACTAGTAACAGCCTGCCACTGAATAATAAAATGTTCCTTTTTGGTTTATGATTTATTCTAATTAAATGTTTTTATCGGGTAAAACATAAACAAAATTAAGTTTTTTCCATAACTTCTCCTTTCTACACTTGGAGAGCGGATACCCCTATTTCCACGGTATCCAATGAAAACAGTTCTTAGTGTCAAGACATGCACCAGTCCGAAACCAAGTAAAAATGTTAAGATAGATGTTGCTAACTGTAGCAGACAAGTTAACATAAGATATTATGTATACTTTTGTTGCTAGAGGTTTAGCAAGTGACCTACTCTAAAAACACTAGAAAATTTACTCTTTACTAGGAGGAAAAGTTAATTCAGCCCAAAAACAATTGTTTATTTACTTTTTTGTCTACTTTTTGATTAATTTGTGAGATTTAAGTGATAGTGCACTTATTTACAGGTATATTTCGTATGTATGACACACACAACTGTTTATATCCAATACCACGGAATTAGGGGTACCACGGAAATACGAGGCGAGGCTATACATAAACTCGTAAATTATAGAATCGTACCTCCAATACTATGACTTTCTTAATGTTTTTGTTGTCTTTAAATGTACTTTAAACCCCCGATGAAACCATACGTTATGTCGACTTTTTCTGCATGTAATCGCCTTTTGGCGTGTGTATCCATCATTGTGCTATCTCCTGCATTACATCATTTACTCACCGTGCTTTATATGACGCCTGACACAGTTCAATTACCTAGACAGATTTAGACAATAATCAATGTATATTGTTTACCGGAGATTTGTGTGGGCAGTCATTCATCATGTCCATTGCATCCAATTCTTCGAAACCGGAAACATTGTGGAGTTAATAACGACTATAAATTAATGTCATCCCGGTTGAAAGTCGTTAATGTACGACATTATTGGCATAAAGTCTCAGTCAAGGAACATTTATGTTTTCATTTGATTAATATAACTATATAAAATTTGAGACTGGAAAAAGAAATGGCTTGAACTGTCAGACCTAGGTACATTAGTGTCATTGAGCAGGTAGAAGTGGTCCCTGTTACTGGTTATTTGCCCTAATAAACACAGATAATAACTTATAGAACAGGAAATGCCGCTATGAACATGTGCCTGTATCGAGAGAACAAGCAACTGCATTATGAGCATTCAAAACAGAACAGGTAAAGAAGTTTAGCTTGAAATCTTGAAATAATTATGAGGTAAAAATGAGGTAAAAAGGCATGGTAACGACCACGTACAATGTACATACGTGGGTGAATCAAAAAGTTCGTAGAATTTTGCCATAACTTTTTCATTTTCAGAGTTTTTGTCGTCATATTTTTTGCTGTAAGAATACGTTGGTATGTTCTTTACATACACAGATTTATAGCGACCTTAAAATAACCGTTTCAAAATATTTATATCTTAAACAAGGGCGTGAACGTATACCGGAGCACACGGATAATTTGAAACACATTTTATTAAATTTTCTAAAATATCTCGACAATCGGACCTCCAAACGCAGTCAAAATGTGATGTATGATTGCATGATATCACTTTTAAAGTTTGTTAAAATTTCAGACGTCATCTCCGATAAATAAAGTTTTAATCGACATTTACATAATCGAACTATGTAGAAATATCGGCGTAAACGGGTTTACCGGAATTTACGGAATCACGGGCTGCTATCAAAATATGTGTGAAACTTGAATATACGTACGATATCAGAAACAATACATGGTTTAATACATGTAGGTATATATCCTGAAATAATAGACATATATTTATAAGTGGAAATAGTACTTACGTGTAGAATACTGGAAGTTGACAACCGAATAAAATACACCCGATTTTGGTGACGTTGGTTCGCAGCGTCGTCGAAGAGGACCTGCGCTATGAATAGCAGATATTGCGAAACAATTAGAATAATCTTATGGGGCAGCACACACTGTATTAAACAAACAATTGAAAATGTGGAAACTATGTTCACGATGGTCATCTAAAAATACCTACATATTAGCCACTTCGAAAAGCGAAAATGAGTCAAAATGTCAACGTAAGTATTGACAATCGTAGCGTAAGTTTAATGTCGTTCATCAAATGACACCGACGTGCTCCGGTATGCTGATACAGTATGTGCGCGATTCGGTGTAAAAATAATGTATTTTTGACTAATACGATGAAATTTGACAAATTGTTTTGTTATACTTATGATCACGTTGTATAAAAAATTGAAAACATTTGAAGCTGTGGTTTGTGAGTTATGAAATTTTTCTACGAACTTTTTGATTCACCAACGTACAAATAAAAATAAAACTGGTGAATAATGAGTTTGCGGGGTGCCATGTGTTCTGGGATACACAAATTTTCATATGTAATATTTACATAGGACATCGAAAAGGCATCACTCAACTGTAACAGCCGAACATGAAAACACCACACCATACAACAATAAAACGGCACAATCCAAACACTTAATTAATAAACTCATTTGAGGTTTGAACCTAGAATTAAATTTTAAAAACGATGGCCAGAAACTGTTATGTGAATATCCAAAAGTTGTGTGTCTCTAGTTTAGAGTATTTTGTGTTGTACATGAATAACTTGAAGCTCTTGTCTAAATGAGTGAGGTGTTTGTCCACATGGGAGGGACAACTAATTACACGCTCAGTGACGTCTGTCTCTTTCGAATGAAATCAAAGTAACAGACATTCCGTATCACCCACACGGAAACTGTTGTCATTCAACTACGTTCATTGTTTTATTATAATGGGGTTTGAACTGCCTAGACGAAATTCCTGTTATCTTTGAATAAACACGCTTGCAAGTCACAATATAAATTGACATTAGACATTAGAAATAAACGACATTTCCAGATTTCACATTAACCCCACTGACGAATTGTTGTTTTCCAACAAAGCACAAGCAATATGGCATGGAAACTTTGCACCACCAACATCATTGTATGCATACAGTTGTGGTGATATGACACCTAACAAAAACATATTTAGGTTATATATCAATGATTTTACCATATAAAATACTTTAACGGATAAAACATTCTCCCAACAAAAAATATGGTTTATGCTATGTCGGTATTAGCAAATCCCTCATACATTTGTTTTTGTAAAATCGTAGCTCTGTGAAATAGATGGTGCAAAAAGGAAAATCGGAACTACTTTTAAAAGTGTTTCGAATTTATGAATCCTGATAATGAAAATGTGATTTACAATGTGTTATTATTGTAGTGTAGTATCTAAATTGACACTTAAATAAACGCACTGTCTAGCAACAAAATGTCAAATCCATTGATCAGCGCATTCAGACATGGCGTAAGGCTACGGAAGCCATGGAATAATAAATGTCCCTCCAGGACTCCCGTATTTGGGAGACTTTACAGTTAACTCTTCATTTATTAAGTAGCATTACATTTTTCGAAGAGTATTTTTGAACATAGACGATCTAGACGGTGTGAGTGAATGTGTTTAGTATGTAAATTGCTGTATTAATTATTAACCTTATTCAGCAGTGGTTCTAGACTGTCTTTACAAACCTTGTTTTTCAGATGTTTTATTGCAAAACAGTCTTGAGATTAATTGTTCACGAAAATAATTCAAATTATGTTCTCTTAAATAAAAAAAAATCGTGAATGATACAAAACAACATGCTCTGGACCATTTTTTAAAAACTATTTTGCTACACAGTGTACTAAAATTATATTATACGCGTTTGATAATTTGATAAAATTGAAACATTGCTCAATATAGCATTCGTCTTGTCAACCACGCCTTTCCTGAATCAATGAAAGCCAAATTATAAACACCCTTTTGACAGAGAACGTTATTATGTATGTGTTGTGGGATTGTTCTCCAACTGTTACCGTTTTTTGTTATACACAAATATACACACGTACTTATTTTGCGGAAGAGAGAGATAAATTTCGTTTGTGCCGCAAAGAACAGTTCAATCCTAAAAAGGTCGGTGCGTGTTATCTTTCACATGTAAAATGAGATTTTCTGCGAAAAGGGTCTGGTTACACATACTTTCACTAACTGAAATAGTTACGAGACTCTTACTCATTCATAACGATACGAAACAAATTTGTGAGTTTTACGTAACCACTGACCTTGACATTTTAAGTCCATGGCGTAACCTACTAACACTTACGCATATGTGAAAAAATGATAAGTGCGGAGTGCAAATGGTCTCCGGCTTTGTTGCACCTATTCTACGTGACTAATACCTCTTACATGGCACCATATCCAAGAGCTAGGTCGTAACACTCAAATTATCACAATATCACAAATGCTTGAGTTATATTTGGGCTAAAGTTTCTTATAACCCTTAGATACATACAGGTAAGGCAAACTGTCACACCACTAGTTAACTAATTTTATAAAATGACTGTTAACGTTTCGTAATAAACGTTTACGACGTCACTCAAAAACTTGGCCGGAGTGGTTAGTTTTAAAAGTATTTAACTTTCTTAATGTACGTAAAAAATCGTTCACATTTTCAGAAACTGTTCATAAGATTCTCGTCTTTCTTATGATATATTATCATGAGTTTCGTATTTTTGTCATTAAGCCCGGTTTTCCTGGAGAACGGCTCATATGTAAGTTTTATTCAGGACATTCAGGGTGTCTCAAAATACATGCCCGCTTGTTGAAGGGCATAACTTTGCCAAATGAGTTAGTAAATTGATAATCACAGTCTCATATGAAAGCTAAATTTAAACATTGTGGGGTGAATTATATCATATGTCAATACTCGAACAGTTGATGGTGTCATATACGTTATACTAACGTCATTAGCAACGGACGTTCTAAAATGCCCGAAGAGGCAGATAACATAGTGTGTACGGTAACATGGGTAAATTTTATGTCATATGTGAGTATAGTAATACTCAGTCGTACCCTATTATGCACACAATGACTGTGAAACTGATCAGTGGTCTTTAGAAAATGAAATCGGAAAATCGAACGTATTTAAGGGAGGAAAACATTTTAAAAAACAATTATGACATTAAATATTCACACATTTCTAGGCATATCATATCCATAAAAGATGCACCAATCGCCTCGAATGAAAATAACGGATTGAATGTACATGTATAGCGGTATGTCTAGCTTATCTCCAACAGTCCTAACATAGTCATATTATGTAACTTAAAAACTGCCTTGGTAGGAGAATAAATTTGGTTATGCTACTTTTATTGAAATCAGGAAAAAGTAACCAAAACATGCTAAATATTAACTTCTTCTTATACTATTTTGAAAGTTAGATTATACAGTTCAAGACATGTTACTACATCGAAACTCAAAACATCAATTTGTGGAGAAAATGGAAACATCACATCCGACTCAAAGGTATGAGAACGTCATTAAAATCGTCCAACGACGTCAAACACAGGTTTGTGTCGAGCCCGCTGGCGGTGAGCTCGATATAGTTGTCACAATGGCTGTTCAGTGTATGTACGTCCGTCCGTGCGTCCGATTTTGTCCGGGCTGTTTCTTCATCATTCAATAGGTAATTTTGAAATACATTGGCACAAATGTTCCTTGTGTTGAGGCGGCGTGTCACGCCCAAGACCAGTACCCCTAGCTTGAAGGTCAAGGTCATTCTTGGAGGTCAAAAATGGGCATAATACTGCTTGTCCGGACCATATGTTCTTCATTTGTTGGGTGATTTTGAAATACATTGGCACAAATGTTCCCCGTGTTGAGGCGGCGTGTCGCGCCCAAGACCAGTACCCCTAGTTTGAAGGTCAAGGTCACTCTTGGAGGTCAAAGGTCCAAAATGGGCATAATACTGCTTGTCCGGACCATATGTTCTTCATTTGTTGGGTGATTTTTTTAAATAACTTGGCATAATTGTTAAACACCATGAGGCGGTGTGCAGTGCGAAAGTTGCAGGTCTGTAGCTCAAAGGTGAAGGTCACACTTAGAAGTCAAGCATCAACAATGACCATTATAGACCTTGTCTGGGCTGTATCTCACTCATACATTGACACATTTCAAAATAACTTGGAAAATTTGTTAAACACCATGAGGCGGTGCGTAGTTCGTAAGATACAGGTCTCTAGCTCAAAGGTCAAGGTCACACTCAGAGGTCAAACTTAAAACATTACCATTATAGGCCTTGTCCGGGCTGTATCTCACTCATGCATTGACCAATCTTTTTTATATTTGGCATGAATGTTCACCATCATAAGACAGAGGTTCATGACATATTCCGAGGTTCATATCTCAAGGTCAATGTCACAGTTGAAGGTCAAATTGAAGTTTGTCCAGACCATAACTTTGTCGTGCATTGACCAATCTGTCTTACATTTGCCATGAATATTCACCTCAATAAGCTGGAGTGTCATGCTCAACCCTCAGGTTCCTATATCAAAGGTCAAGGTCACAGTTGCAGGTCAAATTTCTAAAGAAGCTTGTCTGGACCATAATTTTGTCATGCATTGACCAATCTTGCTAGAATTTTCCATGGATGTCAACCTCTATTAATCGGAGTGTCATGAGCAACCCCTGGTTCTTTTCTTAAAGTTCAAGGTCACAGTTAGAGGTCAAAGGTCAAATTGAAGTTAGTAGGTATAATTTATTCTTAATGCATGCTGGCATTAGATGTTACTTAGAACATTTAAGTCAGTGCATTTTTTCAATGTGCACCGAGGCTCGACATAATTTGCCCGAGGGCACAAATTTCTAGTTACCGAATTGGGGTTAGCTTCTCAAATGCATTCTATAGGTTTCGAATGCATTGTTTTTGATAATTGTTTCTTAATTTCTTCATTGATTGGAATGCCCTTTGGTTATACATATAAATCAGCTTTTTTAAAGCGTTTCCTTAATTTAAAAAACTGCCAGACCGGCAGCAAATGACGTCGAAGGACTCCAATTATTTTTTGCATTTTACCCATTGATGCTTCCAATTTCCCAATATATTGTAGTTTTCAAATCAAGTTAATATACTGTTTTGTATGATACACTCTTTCCTGCAGGTATTGCCATGATCAGAAATCCAAAGGGCTTAAATCCGGTGAGCGTAGGGGGCAAATTTAAATGGGTTTTCAGCGAAATGATTCCGGGTCGCAAAATTTCCCGGAATCACTGGAAATGTACAGCGACATCGATGACGTTATCGACATCAAGTTCACGTAACATGTAGTTATCAACCGCATCCAATACAAACTTTGGATCATTTGCCTTGACATAAGGGTCAAATCACTTCTCTATCATCAAATTCGACAAAGTTATTAAAATCATTTATGTTACCATACATAAATGATCACCCTTTACTAACATTTCGTTAATACTCTACGTGACCTATTGACATGCCATGACCAATGTGTCATTCAAATTCAGCGTGACACCTGCATATGAGTTACATGTACTAACGTGTCGTAAATATCTTATGTGACCTCTGCACCTGTCATCCTGTTGAACCAGAAAAGGAGTTAGAAGGTCAAGTACGAGCAGCTTATGTCGGTTAAGAATTTCAATGTTATATATTTAAGGTTCCAACTTAATATGTTGATGTAACAAACTAAAGTGAAGGACTCTTGAATTACACCTAGAAGTTAAATACGGACCATAAGTCCTTGTTAATTTGTACAAATAACAACTATACTTAGCAACTTTTCTAAGTCCTCACTTATATTTTCGTTGATAACTTTGTCAACCAAGTTTATATATCCATGAAATTTGGCTATAATACGCGTCAATTATGAGTTTGCAAAATTGTATAAAAACAATTTGACTTTGATATGCATTTATAAAATTAAAACAATTTTAACATATCAAAAAGGGAGGTAAAAGTCACATATACATATTTTGATATATTTGGTGATCACTGTGTAATCTGATTTTTCCACTTGCAGTCATTGACACGGGTCGTAAGCATTGTTGAATGTATCGACTAAGTGATTTTAACGTGTGAACGCTAATTACTGACACGTCTCCGAATAGCGCGATTTCACGTAATAATGTCACTTCAATACAAAACTCTCTCACAACCACCATTATAAATCTGACAAACAATAAGTTAATATTTCATTATTTACCAATTAACACGTTTACGTTAAAAATCAATCAACCAGTGATTTATTGAGTACTTTTATCTGCAGAAAAATAACACTATGCATCGTACAGACGTCACATGACGTCTCTGTTCTGACATCAGTTGACTCAAAACTGTGACATCATGATGTTTTTTTCGAATGTTTTTCAAAAGTGATGACCCTTTGGACATACGTTGGAAGTGTTTGGAACAAATTCCATGCATGTGTTACTGCTTGGAGGCAGAAAAACAAAAAACGCACGTGCATCTCGGATCGAACAAACCATGTGACATATGGCCAGTTTCTGACACGGATTATTTGGACTGTAATGTATAAAATTCACTTGAGAAATTCTGGCACTTTACTTTTTATAACCAAAAAGTAACTTATCATTGAAGATGAGGACTTAGAAAAGTTGTTAAGTATATTATGTCTAAATAAATCTGGTAGTAATGTACTTATGTGATATACTCATGTATTCTTGTAGGTAATATGTTTAATTCCTATTGATTCGTAATTCATTTATAATGCTTGCTTCCCTGTTTGTGCCATATATTTGCAATTCGTAGGGCTTTGTTAATGAACTTAGTATTATTATAACATATTGTGTTTGTTATTGTGACCACGTCATTTACAACTCGATTTCGTTTCAGCAAAGTAACACAAAACATACATTGTGTTATCCTACACTCCTTAGTCTTGGGAATCGAAAAAAAAAATTCAATGACATTTGGTAGCCATGAAAAACTTATTAAATTAAAAATTTTCCGTATTGCATGACAGCAAAATTTAATGATATTCTGAGAATTTAAATATAAAACATCACATGTCGAACACCTTTGGCCCTTGGACACGACAGGTCGTCTGGCACTTTAAGCACGTGCAAAATTGAGTGGGGTTGGATTTTCTTATTCAATTTCAACCAAAGTATGATAAAACATGTTAACATATCCCGATTTATGGACAACATTGTTATTTCGACGGCGGTGCTTCAGATGTGCATTTATAGTAATTTGGGCAGACATCTTACGATTAAATACGCCTCGTTAATTACATAACTTGCAACACGCGCCATAAATCGTGATTAATAGATGGCGTAAAATAAGCAGTTGAGGCTGAAATTGATTGTACTTCAGCATAAAGGAAGAGTCGTAATTCGTCAAGATAAGTCCACGGTGTTATTATTTCTATCACGTGAAATTGATTGTCGATGTTTCATGTGTCGGATAATCATTACTTGAACATGTTCAATTATTGCGATTTAAATAAAGCCAGCAATTGTCTCGAAATACTTGTGCACCATGCTGCGTGAAATATATCAATGTCTGACGTGTTGAATATTAAATGAATGAAAGAAGTCGGTGAGGAAGAAATTTTTCCTACAGACGACACAGTCGCCTTAACACGAATGATGGAATACTTCGCCATGACCACACAACTTGATCGTCATTAGTACACGCCCGGTAATCACTGGTACCACACAACATCGCATGTAAATCAGTGACACCACTTCGACTACGACTTGTGCATTGAGCAAACTTGGAAACACATCAGCTGTATTTACTCAAATAATACCAATTTAAGTCGGTGTATTGATTTGACTAAATATCTAATGTCCAGAAGCATGCAAAGTTACTAGTTAAACAAGTGAATAGTCTAGTTAAACGCATTATGATTAAGCTTAACTAATGTGCTAGAATGAAATATATGTATTAACACCGTCATTTTTTCCTGTAAATAATTATCCGCCTATACTTAATAGCTAGTCCCATGCAACTCCAGAGTACTGCTTCTATATGTGTCGTAACTTGACGTATACACATTTCACTAATTCATAAAATTTATAAAAGTGCATTGTCCGTTATGTATTTACTTGTACATGTTGTATATCATCTTAGGTACTAAAAAGAGATTGCAAAACTCTTATTCTTACAAGAAACCGTTGCATACACGTAAGTGTATGGTCTATCTACATATACATAATGTTTTATGCAACTGCATTTGCATGCGTTCTACAGACCTTCAGCAAGTTGTTAATATATGATTCATATGTTAAAAAACAAACCAACAAACTCTGGTAAGACAATTCCATTTCAACACAAACATAACCGTTCAAGTAAATCCGGAGGTGTTGGTGCAGGTGTTAGAAATAGTATTTGTGATAAAATGATTGTCCTAGATAAAACATCTAGCGAGAACGTTTTATAGTTCATGTTAAGACATGAGAATCATATTTTTGGGAAGTCTATATCCCTCCAGAAAGTTCTACCTAAGCTAATTGGATTTATTGTGATACGCACGAATATATTAGATCAAATCTTAAATACGAGGATGATTTCATTCAGTATTGTGTGGTGATTTTAATGCTAAAGTGGTAACTTACCAGATTTTGTTGAGGTCGATACATGTATATGCGTATATTGCTGACAATATTTTTTATAATATAACAAACCAGACTGGATGGATTGAATGATCGTGAGGTTTCCTGTTGAGCGCTTTTCTTGTTTTAACCATAGCCTTAATACTTATGGGTATAGGCTTATTCAAGTATGCATATTTTCGGGGTTAAACATAGTAAATGGAAGGATGCGTGGTACAGATGCTTAAATTGGTTATAGCATTATAGAAAATTTTTTGATACCAGGAGTTCATTTTCCAAAAGTGAAGTTTTTTAACATTTCAGATTTTATCCGGTATATATTGTGCAATAGAACATTGTACATGTATTAATACTGTTGATAGGGATGTGCCTTTTGCCAGTGATAATAACGACAAAGATTCAGTATTATGTAAGCCGGTCTTGAGAAAATAGAAAAAGCTGATTTGGTGAATAATGTTTACAATAATTGCGTCAACAACCTCCTTGTTGATTTGGATGGTATCTTTGTTACTAAGGTTTACTGTGATGCGGAATCAATGAGTTAACTGAGAAATTGTCTAGCATGATTACAAATACAGCGGATAGTAACTGATGTGAGTGCATTACACGTACAACTAGTAATTCTGGTAGAATATGTTAAATAATAAGTTTAAAGCATTTAATGATCAAATTGTTTGGAAGCTGACAGTTCTGAAAAAATGTAAATCCAAAATAATACTTGTGTTTGTTGAATACATATTCCTAAGAGAGTAAGGTGGTCATTATTGTGATACTTTGAATGCAGATGACAAAGACGATACTGTTTTACTTGGAAGCACCCTAAAATAATGAGGCTCCTTTTGTAGAACATGATATTGAAAAAGCACTGGCTATTTTGAATAACAATAAAGCGTTTTCGGTATTTGATTATATTCTAAACGAGTGCCTTAGAAATGTACCAATCTCTTTGTTACAAGTTTGTTTTACATAATTAATATATAAATAAAGTTGATGTCCTGATAACAACAGACAGAGGTATTGCTATACCAGCTGTTTCGGTATAAATTTAACATCTGTTACTAATATACGTTTGAACAAATTAAGGAGAATTTAACAGGAAGTGTGTTTTGGCCTTGTAATTAAGGCTTTGGTTGTGTTCGTTAGTTTGTTCGATGCATTCGTCTGTTGTATGAGGCAGGCGTCACCTTTTGAAATAGTCTGTATTTATTTCATTTCCATGAGGGTTTTGAAAGACGAGAGGAGAATATTCATGTTATTACTGATCCTTTATTGGTGTTGCACATGTGCTTTCGTCACGCAATAGGATTACACAAATAATCTCCGTCTGCAATTAAAAAATCATTATTCAGCTTCCCAGTTGGCAGATGACTATCTCTAGAGTTATGTTATCTTTCGTCACGCTTGCATTGTCCAGACGAGACATCCTGAATCTCATGTCGTCCTTGTATAAATCTTACATGTCGTGCTTTTATAAATGTTACCTAATTGTCAAATAATGTTCAATGCATATTTGTAAGCCGTCAAATTATCTGCTGTTTTGTACATGTCTATAAGACGTATGTCTGCCACAACTAATATCTGCTAATATATCGGGGTATGAGCACTACTTTCGACCGTATATGAACATATAGTGTGTAATCAAAACAAGTGACCCTTGTTAACCCTTGTTATGAGTTTATTGTCATGAAAATCGTAACTGGTCATGTTGACCAAACTGAAGATGAAAAAGCTGTTATTATTGAATTTAAAATTAGTTCTCTGACAGTATGTGCTTGTTTTCTTAAAATAGTATTCTAGCGATTTAGAATGTGTTTTGTTATAGATTAAATTAAGTACCAGTTGTTACGCTCTTAATAATTCAATATTTTGTTCGAGCCTTTAGTAATCACCGCTGGAAATGTCGGAGTTCTCAAAACGTCACCAGACATGATGGAATGGTATGTTTCATACACTGCCTAAAGATATAGGATACTTACAACACATGTATATTTTCATCCATTATAGTAATGCATGTACCAATGTCCGTTTAGTACAGACGTTACATTTACAACATTTCTGTTAGATCTAAAGGAGGCGAGGCATCAATTTATATGACATACGAGTTCGAGGCTGAAAAGGGACAAACAGAAGGTAATACTGTCTCATCGATCACCATATAACATACAGAGGATGGGACAAAGCGTTACTGTGTACTACACAAATGGACACTTGCTTGGAAAATGGAAAAGACAATACACATATAAATATTTGTTCTTAATGACAGACCATGAATTAAGATATGAAAATTAATACAAAATATCATACACATTTTTAATGTAAAACTGAACTATCCAACTAGGCAATAAACGTAAGGTAAAATAAAACTAGTAAACTAGTATATAATGTAGTACTAAAATGCATAATCATGATAAATAGTTATTAGATAATAATTTAATGTCAAAATGTAAGATAATATTGGGCAGATAACGCAACACTACACTTTAACAGCCGAGAACAGAAAAGATCACAAACCAAAACAAGGTCTCTTATTGGATGTCATCCAAACTCGAAGCGGACGGTCCACGAGGCTACACATATACAAGGCTGACGCACACATTAAGCATGTCAGCTTGAACGTCGGTGACCCATAAGAATCGTGTGAGTTATTGAACCCCGAGTTTTAATGATGATTGATAATATAGCAGGAATTCAGACATTATTTCATGAAACAAGTCAATCAATGACATCTGGAGGCTTTCTGTCTAATTAAATACCTCTTAGTCTAGTTTTTATTCACTTGATCTGTCTAGGACAAACTTAATAGCAGCGTCAGGAACCACTTGTAATACAATGGCCAGACCCTATTCACTTCACGTACCCACACTTTGTCACTAGCGCTTTCTATGCAAAACTATTATATTAATTGGAGAAGTCGACAGGACCTGCAATAAACACATTTTAAGTAAACTTATGTTTGCTACTTTGTTATTTTATCACTTTAAATAGGCCGCAATAAACGTACGTTGGTATCGGACGAAGATAAATACTACCGTCCTGCTTCATTTTCCTGAAATACATGTTTACAATCATATTGATAGACATTAAATGTTTCACTTAGAAATGTGTCGTGCTATCCCAATGTGTTACATCATTGGATGTTAAACAATGCTATCAAAAGTTTGCTTGCCATGTCAATATGTACTTATGGATTGGAAAAAAATTGGAGACGTTCTTCGAAGACAATGATCTATCCATTCCATCCGATGTCCGTACATCTATCTATTATAAAAAAGCAAAACACAACACAACGTCAGTTGGATTATTTATAATGATATGGAGGATATTTGTATTTTTCCGTGTATAATCGGCCGATAATTCACCGAGTGAGGAGCTGATGTAATATTTTCACGAGTGGCATAGCCACGAGTGAAAATATAAGTCAGCTGCTCACGAGGTGAATTAACAGCCGGTCGTACACGGAAAAATACTATTATTCTATTTATTTCATGCTTTAAATAGCTTAAATGATGGAAATACTCCACTTTATACCCGAAATGTTTTGCTTGACGTCGTTTTCCCGCCATGCACGCGTCGAGTTGCAATCAAGTAGTTCTTCTGCAATGGCTACAGTTTCGTCCATTTGTTTTACAAGTGTGCAATTATCGGGGAATAATCCTCCGTTATTCCGCCGTAAACCACCGATAAGCATGAAATAAATAAATATCTTATTGCATGGAAAAGTTAAATGACTCGCCGCTACCAATATCTCTAAGATTAGATGTATGTACCAACTAGTGTGCGCATATTCCTAAATATAAACAATGCACTTCGGAACATCTTTCTGTAATTTCAGACACTAATTAACCTCGGAGGAGAATTATATAAGACATAAAGTGATGTTGACCTTTGGTGGTTGGTTTCTCAGTGGTAAACCGTCTATGTATAGATGAGACTGAAATTGCTCTAGGATATACCACAGAAACATTCTATGAAAACTGAAAACAAATCCTGGAAGTTCATATGAATTATACCGTCAATTTAACCCGTCTTCCAAGTACAAATGAATGGTACTTACTAAACTCAGAGACCATGTTTGCCGTTACTTAAGTATTATTCTTCTATTAATAATTTTTAATAGTCAAATAACGCCAAGCCATTAAAATTGTTGACAATATGTAGTTGTTGCAGATTGATATTTTTATTTGTATGTGTATGTAACATGTCCGTTAGTACTTTGAAGAAATAGTGCATTCATACTCAAGTCAAAATCACCCGATAACACATACAAGACTTCATTACCATTTTCTGTTTCTCTCGATCTCTTCATTAAAACGTGTATGCCAGAAATAATGCATACTCTGTACTCCGAAAGAAATGTATTTTATAAAGGTTTCGTTTAGAGATCACGACACCGTACTTGGACTTCGTATGCAGACCATGACACCGTCTGATCGAAACTATGACATGTATGAATTTTATTTTTTGGAAATAATTTATAATAAGGTGATTATTTTGCATGGTATTACAAGTATGTCAGTTATAGATATTGTATTGACTATTCAAATGGTTTATTTCATATATTAAGATAACATATAAGCCTTTATTTAAATATATTATATTTCCGCTTATTACACCATACTAATAACGAAACAAAATAAAAATGTCAAGCATTTAGAATGCTTAATGGGTACATTGATACATAGGATAATCATTCACTGTTGAACATTATCTTTGTTTCCATAAAAATATAAGAAATAAGTGAAAATACCCTTTAAACCTGTTTTACCCGCCCCAAGGTACTAAGAAGTATTGGCTATTGTCTGAAAGAGTCTCTTACAGGCTCTCGTCTGGACTTGCGTTACGCTTTGACATCGCTCCGTACCAGTGTGACTAACTGTGTTAAATGGCCAATTGATAAATTACACATATTAGTAACTATCATATCTTTAAACCATGACTATTGAAATCAATGAATCACGGGTTATCCGCCAAAATAGAATTGTCTTTAGAAAAGGTTATGGCTCAGGGTTCAAAATTGAACTATAGTTAATAGGGCATATGCAGAGTGATAAACAAGCTTCACGCCTGTCCTATCCAACAAAAAATGCTATTGCGACCGCCTTGCTTTTCTGCAAACAATATTTTAGCAGCGCTTTCTCGCAAAACATCAATTGGCATCATTCAGTCAATCTAAATATTCACACAGACAAATTAAAATACTACACATTGGTCCATTTCTTGAGATTTCTTACCAGAATAATGTAATTTGTTCTTTGTATTGTTTCATGACATTGTTTGTGTGAGTGACATACATGCATAGGTAGCAGTATCAGTGTTTGGGAAAAAACTGAGCTAATACACTACATGGACCGTATGGGCGTGTGTCAAGCTAGCTTGACTCAGTGGCACTTTGTTTCGCCCATATATGTTTTCATTTTAACTGTTATTCCATAAAGTGTGTTTAGGCTTTATTAAGTAAGCCTCATTTTGATATATATATTTTTTTAGAGCCTTATACTGTGTATAAGGTATCTGGCTTTACAAAATAAAGCCCTTTTTCAATTCACACTTGTGTCGTTTTAATTTGAACATACTAGCTTCACCAGTCACCAACACCATGAGGATGATAACTGATTTTTATACCTGTATAAAATGTTTTATGACAGAAAATGGGGTTGCCTTTTCGTAGCCCTATTTTAATACATATTTCTTTGTTATTGACTAGCCGCTGTGCATTTCTATTTGGATTAAACTACTGGCTGCCCGCCGTGTATATGAGTCACGCAACCACGCCGTGATCATAGTCGCGCATGCGCATTTCACATTTCCTGCAGCCTTCTCAATACGCAATTTAATTTTATTTCTGGCATCGTTTTACATCGAATTTTGACCACCACCTCCCATCCTCCTTCCTCTATGCGTATGGCGGCTATTATATATGTTTTCATTTTAACTGTTATTCCATATATTGTGTTTAGGCTTTATTTAGTAAGCCTCATTTTGATATATATATGTTTTTAAGAACCTTATTCTGTGTATAAGGTATCTGGCTTTACAAAATAAAGCCCTTTTTCAATTCACACTTGTGTCGTTTTAATTTGAACATACTAGCTTCACCACTCACCAGTCACCAACACCATGAGGATGATAAAGCGTAGTATATGTATATGTCCAAAGATTGTGGAACATCTCATAGGCTTGGTTCCCAACAATAATTACGATACTGTGAGCGCAGCGGGTAACCAGTGCATAAATAAAATGACCTCGAGCGAAGTTAAATAACGAAAGTAACACTGTTTTGCTATTTCGCAGTTATAAGATACAATTGAACGAGATTTTAGGTAAGAATGAATATCTTGAATTTATTTGAATGACTTGTATAGCGATTTTTCTTCAGCGCCCGTATTTTATGCTGAAACAACGAGATGCAATGTTCCACAATCTTTGGCATATAGACATAGAGTACGCTTTATATCTTGATAGTATAATATTAGCTCAGTGACGGAATTGTTTTTATATTTATTTTATTTTATTTGTTTTAATCGTTTGCGGACCAAACACTGATACTGCCACCTGTGCATACATGAACATGTAAGTCGTGTTTTACTCGTAGAATGTAAACCTCTCTTTTATTGTTGTTAAACTTATCCGTCGAAACTTAGAATATAATTCAAATATAGAAGTATAATACGCAAATGAAAGTAAGCATGGTTGATAAGTTCATTAAGTACTATGCATGTGTAAACATCGTACCTTACCATCAGGAATGGATACGGGGTCAAATTATCCTCGCGGTAATTACATGCTATAAGCGGTTTTAATCTCATCTATACATAGACGGTATACCACTGAGAAAACAAATCACCAAAGGTCAGTATTACATTATGTCTTATATATTTCTCATACCGAGGTTCATTAGTTACTAAGATTGCAGAAAAATCCTCCGAAGTGCTGTTTTTATATTAAGGTATATACGCACCTTCATAAGCACTTATATTTGAACTTAGAGATATTGATATCGGTGTGTCATTTACCTTTTCCACGGATAAAATACTTCATTTAAATTGTAAATAATTCCTAGTCGCTGATGTAGTGTTGTATTTTGGTATTTGATAGGTAGGTGTACGGACATCGGATGAATTTGATGGATCATTGTCTTAAACAAAAACTGTCTTCACTTGTTTTCTAACCCACTGGTACCAATTGATATGCCAAGCAAACTTTAAATGGCATTGTGTAACGTCCAATGGTGTAAACTATTGGAATAATTTTACATTTGCCAAACTAAAACAAAGTAGCATGACATCAAATGTTCATCAAAGAGTATATTCCGGACAAATGAAAGACATCGTTGGTATTTATCTTTGTCAGATACGAATGTACGTTTATTGCAAGATATTTAAATGTCGCGTAAAAATTGATAAAATTGCGTATACGCAAAAAAGATAATTTTACTTAAAATCGTTAGAAAGCGATTGTCCTGCAATGATGTTGACAAAGTTTGTGTGCGTTTAGTGAACATTTTAATACAAGTGGTTCTTGGTGCTGCTTTTAGGTTTGTCCCAGACAGAACAAGTGAATAAAAAAGTAGACTAAGAGGTTTTTGGTCAGATAGAAACTCTCCAGAAGTGTTTCATGAAATGATGTTTGTCCGCCTAATACATTATCAATCATCATTAGGAACTCAGGGTTCAATAACTCACGCGTTTTTAAACGTAGTTCACTGACATTATTAGTATTAGTAAACCTTGTATAGTCGTGGGATTGGAGTAAAACTATTTTTTTACTTCTCATATCCCAGCAAGCATGCTCCACCGACAGCGGTTAATTCAAGTCATTTGACTCCTTTACAACTCGACCTGAAGCAAATCACATGTAAATAAATCATTACTGTTTATTGTTTATAGAAAATTGATGCGTCGTATTTTGGGATGTATAAAACGGTTTTGTATCATTTGTCAGTAATACAGTTTGCTGTGAAATGCATCAGTCTAACTTAAGACATTTTTGGAAACATTCTACTTGTAAATGTATAACATTACATTTGAAAAGCGTTTCTGAAATTAATGAGTGTCCTTACATGCTATTGTAGACGGAAATAAATGAGTGATCTGGTTTTTGTGCATGTGTGTGTATCATTGGAAAGTAACATACCACTCCAGATTCACATTGACATTAGTTTCATATATGCATGAATTCGAGATTCCGACGATGACAAACAATGAATCTTTACGACATCGAATATGTGTTCTTGTTTTTGTGATGTTTCCTGTTCAGTCTAGTGTTGCGTTCCCTGTCCAATATTATCTTATTGTATAGTTACTATCGTATCGAGCTTATGCATATAAGTACTAAATTGTACATGTATACTGGTTTTATTTCACCTTACGTTTATTGACTAGTTGGATAGTTAAGTTTTATAATAGTTTGAAGTAATTTTCATATTTTCATTTATGGTGTATCAGTATGAACAAACATTTCTGTGTGTATTGTCTTAATATACACTTTCCACTGTGTCTATTCGTGTACTGCACCTTGACGTCGTGTCCCCTGCTTTGTCTGTGATATGGTGGTCGACTAGTCAGTATTACTTTCTGTGTGTCCTCATATTCTTATGTCGCATGAGCTGATACTGCGTTTCCTCCAGATCTAGCAAAATTGTTGTACATGTAACTGTGACGTCTGTACTAAACGAACGGTTATTGGTATTACTATATCGATGGGAACATACACTCAACCGCTTTAAAAACGCACCACATATGATATATCGGTTTAAGTGATGAAAACGTCAATTTATGGTTATTTATTTTCGGATTAATAATCTTCAGTCTATATTCAACGATGTGTGTGATTTTCTTGCAATTATTACGAGTTTGAAATGAATTATGACATAGATTACACTGAGACCCATGAAAGTGAAAATCACAATTTCAAAAGCAAGTATATGAGCATGATCCATTGATGCATGCACGTGATATATCCTCCTCTGCGAAATCGTCTGATTACACATATTTTCACAAAAACTAAAACAGTAACAAAAATCATACAAATTCATAACGACAGGAAACCAATTTGTGAGTTATGCGTAACCTACTAACACTTACGCGTATGGGAAGGATAATAAATGTGGAGTGAAAATGAGCAACGGCTTTGTTGTACATATTCTGCGTGACTAATACCTCTTACATGGAACACTATCTGAGAACTAGGTCGTAACACTCATTTCACATGTAGCACACTTTTGTTGTCACAAATGCTTAAACATATTAGGACTAAGGTATATTTGGACTAAAAGCTGCATATAGCCCTTAGATGCATACGATAACGCATGTCTACACTAGATGACTAACATGTCTTTAATATCCTACGTGACATCTGGATATGAGATATTATTTTGGCGTGAATATTCAGCATGACATCTGGTTATGAAATACTAACTTGTCGTTAATAATTTACGTGGCCTCCTGATATGCGATGACTAACGTGTCATTAAAATTCCACTCGACTCTTATATGTACAATACTAGTATATAATATAAGGCACAGGGTGATCATTAATATATGGTAAGATACATAACTCTATTAACATTGTCAGTTTTTAAGATAATATTTGTTGGTATATTTCATTGTTTAAAAAACATGTATACATGTAGGTTTTATTCAGGAAATAAATCATTTTCAAATATTACATGCTTGTATTATTTTTTTAGCAGTTGTTTGAAGCGTTTTCCTTAATTTTGAAAAAAAAACTGCCAAATCAGCAGCAAATGTCGTCGTAAGATACCAATTATTCCTTGCATTTTACCCATTGATGCTTACAATTTCACAATATATTGTAGCTTTCCAATCAAGTTGATATACTGGTTTTGTAATATACACTCTTTCCTTTAGGCATTCCCATGATAAAAAATTCAAAGGGTTTCAATCCGGTGAGTGTAGGAGGCAAATTTAAATGGGTCTTCATTGAATTGATTCCGGGTCGCAAAATGTACAGCTTCATCGATGACGTTATTGACATCAAGTTCACGTAGCATGTCGTTATCATGCACATATTATACAAACTTGGGCACAATTGCTTTAAAATAAGGATCAAACCACTTCTCTATCAATAATTCTGACAAAGTTATTAAAATCACTATGTTACCATAATTATATTATATATTAATAATCACCTGAACTAACATGTTGTTAAAACTCTACGTGACCTATTGATATGCGATGACCAACTTGTGATGCATATTCATCGTGACATCTGTATATGAGTAACTAACGTGTTGTTAATATCTTACGTGACCTCTGCACACGGCAACGAGTTAGAAGGTCAAGTAATGTCGGTTTCCTACTGATTCGTAATTCATTTAATATAATGCTTGCTCCCTGTTTATGTCATATAATTGCAATTCGTAGGGCTTCGTTAATGAACTTGTAATTATTCAGTATATTGTTATCATGTATTGTGTTTGTTATTGTGAACACGGCATTTACAACTCAATTTCGTTTAAAGCCACAATAAGGTTCCGGAACAACATATTTTCTAAAGATAGAGAAACAAATCTTTGTTACTGATTTGAATACTGATAAATAATTAACACATCAAGCTATTAAAACACGCTCTTACTGTCATATATGTGAACTAATCTTCCCTTGAAGATTGGCATAACGAGCCCGGTTTGTTTACAAATACGGCGTTTAACAGCATCTCCGTCACTTTCCGGAGACTACCGATAATATTTCGCCAGTTTCTGATAACCAATGGATGGATAGCACACCTATTGATACTATAACCCGGTATCTACCAGTACCTTACGGTATCGTATATAGTAGCCCGGTATTGACACATAATCACGTTGTTTATTGCCTTGTATATTGCCTTGTATATTGACATAAATCATGTTGTATAATTGAAACATGCCGGAGGCGGGGCCTAATTATGCGTATGCAATATAGATAGTGCGAATGGCTGTGTGCAGATGTATTAATTTCTCCAATAATTATAAGATTTGAGCCGTTTTCCAGGAAAACCGGGCTTATTGACAAAAATAGTAAAACGATGATTATAAATGGTTAGAAGGATTAGACGCTTATGAACAATTTCGGAAAATTTGAACGAATTATTGCATAAATTAACGAAGTTATAGACTTTTGAAACTAACCACTCCAGTCAAGTTTTTGAGTGGCGTCGCAAACGTCATTCAAACGCTATTTAACATAACGTTAAGAATCGTTTCATAAACCCAGTATCAAATGATTATTGACGTAAACTTTTCATTTTTTGTCACATTTTAGAAAAACATTCTGATTTTAATACAACACGAAAAAATTGTGATTGTTTGCTAAAAGGGAGAAGTAGCAGCTACTTTTAACCACTAACTCCTTGTTTTTCTCAATTCAGGTAGTTTTCGGAAAGTGGTCACCATAGCAACCACGGAAGTAATTTTATCATAATTTATCAGAAAATTTAATTCTTTAAGATAATACTATGTTATCCAACTACTTGCGATTTAATCGGTGAGCATTACTTTTTTCTCATTTTAAACCTATTTCTAAATATCATTACATAATTACTATTGTTATGTAAATATGCCCAGTTTTCCTGGAGAACGGCTCATTTATATTTTCATGTACGGTAGAATTTACAATAAAATAATAATTGTTTACTTGTAAGTATATAAATCTGCATGTTCAATATACACGAATGCTGTGAGTTATTTAATTTTCATAAACACGTGTCAATCATTATGAAGATCAAAGAGGTGGCCTTTTCTTTTAATATCAATATAAAACGCACAAACATGATCATATGAATGGAAAATTAAAATATACGTTATATCCACATGCCCTCAAATTTGCCTATGCATATGTATTTGATTGTAGCTAGCTACATTTTGTTTATTGTCTGATACAACATAATCTGTAATAAAATATAAAAAACTAGATGTTTTTGTTTGTCCTTATAATTTTATATCGCTGTCTTAGAATTAGAAGGTCGTAAGTGCCATATATTTGAAATCTATAGCACAAGGCGCTTCTTATGAGCATATTTTCATGAAAGCTTGTTAACCATAAGTAAAGAGCAATTTGTCAGACAGATTTTCTTATTTTCTCAAAATATGATTGTGTAGATACGATCTTTTCATTCGATATGTTATATATCATGGAGTTAATGTGTTTGTCTATATAATTCCATGATTATATTAAGTGATATATATTCATTCACACTTCTACACTAATCCTTTAATTGGATTATACCTAGCCATTCAATTAGGTGTCAATCATGATTAGACTACAATACCCCACGCAATATACAATACAGTATAGGCCTACAACAGGGTACCGGCAGATACCGGTGTACCGAGTTTTGTACGTATACTTCCGATCATTGACGAAATCTTCGGAATCGTTCGAAAAATTTAAACGTGAACACTATTGAGTATTTTGTACGGAGGACAAAATACTAAATAGCGTTTTCAGTTGATTATTTCTCAAAGAAGGAACAGCGACCTGAGGTCAGATATGGGTCCCTTCTGCACCATTTTTATTATAATTTAATATCTCAATATTTCAATATTCTTTGTAGATAGAAAATACTACAATTTTAAACCTTATTGGGACTTTAAGCAAAGTAACACAAAACATTCACCGTGCTATGTCTTGGGAATTGAAACAAAAAAATCAATGACATTTGGTAGCCATGAAAAACTTGGCGCTTTAAGCACGTGCAAAATAGGGTGGGATTGGATTGTCTAATTCTATTTCAACCAAAGTATGATAAAACATGTAAACATATATTTATGGACAAGTGCGTTATGTCGTTGGGGTGCTTAAGAGGTACATATATAGTAATTTGGGCAGACATAAACTGCAACACGCGCCATAAATCCGGATTTATAGATGCCGTAAAATACGCAGTTGAGTCTGAAATTGATTCTACTTCAGTAAAAAGGAAGAACCGTAATTCGTATAGATAAGTCCGCCGTGTTATTATTACCATCACGTGACATTTGTTGTCGATTCTTCATGTGTCGTATAATAATTACGTGAACACTGAGCATAATCCATTATTGCGATTTAAGTAAAGCCAGCAATTGTCTCACAATACTTGTGCACAATTTTGCTTGAAGTATCTCATTGTCTGACGTCTAGCATATTAAATGAAATGAATAAAGTCGGTTAGAAGGAAATGTCTGCCACAGACGACACAGGGCCACACAGCTTGAACATCGGTACACGTCTGGTAATCACTGTCACCATAACTTCATCTCTTGCTTAGTCAACAAAATAGGAAACATACAAGCTGTTCTTACTCAGACAATAACATTTAATCAATACAAAAATGTCAACTTAAGTCGGTGTATTGATTTGAAGAAATATTTAACTTGATTTCAAGAAGCAAGCGACGTTACTAGTTAAAATAGTTAATAATCTAGTTAAACTAGTTAATAATCTAGTTAAATGCCGTATTGTTGAGCTTCACTTATGTGCACGAATGTATTAAATACGTATTTACACGGTTAGTTATTCCTGTAATTACATGTATCTATCCGCTGATACTTGATAGCTTGTCGCATGCAACCCCAGAGAACTTTTTTATTGACATTGCCTACCATGTATCGTTAATTGACGAATACACAGTTCACTTATTTATAAAATTTTAATTGCATTGTCCATTTAAGCATTAAGTACTCTATAGTCAGCTAGGTATTACGATGAACCTTATACACATTAATAACGTTTGTTTATCAAGGAGTTCAAAATCGACTTTAATATCAATACTATTGTTGAAATGCCATAGGCCTATGTACACTTAGCATAACAATAAACGCCACCATCCGCTGATAAAATTGTTGTCCTAGATAAGACATCTAGCGAGAACCTTATATGGTTGAAGTTAAGACATGATGATACTAGTTTGGTACATTCTATATCCCTTATGAAAGTTATACGAAACTAGTACTAGTTTGGTACATTCTATATCCCTTATGAAAGTTATACGAAAGTTATTCATTGATTTATTTAAAGAGCTCGAAGCTATTATATTAAATCTTAATGAGAGTATTGATTTCAGACTTGATATCAAACGGCAGAAAACACGTTGTAGTGTTTTATGGCCTTGTAATCAAGGCTTCAGTGAGTTTTTGTTAATGTGGTTCATGCATTTGTCTGATTTGTGCAGCAAGTACACCTATGAAAATAGTTTGTGTTGGTTACGTTTCCCTAGGTAATTTAAAAAGGGAAAGGAGAATATTAATGTTATAACTGATCATTTACTGTTGATGCACATGCGATTTATTCACGCAATGTGATTGCTTACTCTAACTGTCTGCATAGAATGACCTATTAACCTATCATTATTTAGTTTCCAAGTTTCCAGATTCTTATCTCTAAAGTTATGTTATCTTTCGTCTCGTTTGCTAGTCCAGAGGAGACATCCAACATCTCATGTAGTGCTGATATTAATATTAAATGTCGTGCTTTTATAAATATTACCTAGTGTCAAATAAAGTTCATTGTCTGCTGTTTTGTACATGTCAATACGATGTAAGTGTATACACTTAAACGAATTTCTGATTGGCCACTCAATGAAATATTTTATTATATGCTTTCAATGGATTATGGGGATTTTCAGTGAAAATAACAATGACAAATAACAGTGAAATAACATTTTTGATAATTCACTGTTTTTGACGGAACTACTTTCTTCAATGAAAAAATAAATTACCTCCCTGTATTGTTTGTTTAGTTACATATTTACCTCCTTGATTATGTTTGCTACTTGACAGCTGTCAAAAATGGAGTATTTTGCTGAATTTGTTACCAATGGCTTTGAATTTGAAGCCTTTTTTGGCATTTATTCGAGCCTCATTCACAGGTAACTGTATCATTGAAAACGAAAAAAAACGAAAATTTTATTTTTTTAATTTTAATATATTTTTGTATACGTAAAGAAAAAGAAAACAAAATCAAAAAAAAAAAAATTTCCCCGAAAACTCGTTTTTTTTTTCGTTTTTACGATACTGTTGGCACTGCACCTGTGTGACCTCATTATTGTTAGGAATAAAATGAACCTAGATCTACTGCAAATCGAGAACCTCAACAAGTGACAGTCAGGTGAAAGAACCACTATTTATGTAAGTGCTTTCCTAGAAGGGCCTTTAGAAAGAGAAAAGATCCTTCTTATAAACTTCAATTTATTGGAGAGTTGGAAGGCTTATTCTGTTCTGGCATGCCAAGGTCTCAGAATAAAATCTATTGTTCCGTATTTAAAAGGCGAAACGAGCTTTGAACAATTCAAATAAAAGCAATAAACACAAACCTACAATTTATCGAAGCATATAGAATCTATTGCCTGTAAATGATCATACTAAATGCATTTTGAGATTCAAAATCGCATCTCGTCAAAAAAATCAACATGTCGTCCTCGTTTTTCGATGTTGTGATGACGTCAAAACACATGATAAAGTCACTCTGTACGTCGATTCCCGTTTTTAACTGTCAGTACGAGTATTTCCCCTTACTAATCAGACTGGCGACATAGAAAAAATAAGTCTATGACGTGATAATGATTAAAAATTCCCGGCATCGTGACTTGAATTCACAATGGTGGATGACAAAACTGTTTGTTGACAATGAAATTACTCCGATCAAATTTAATAAATGCCTGTTATTTCGCTTTCAATAAAACATTAAAATAATTTTGTGTTCGTCAAATATTATATTTGTTTTATTTATAAACTTTACACATATCTTGTTTTATGTTTTGCAGAAAAATACTACAGCAAATAGTTGCACTACTTTCAGTGGAACTTCTGTTAAAAAAAGTGAATAGGTTGAACTGAATTTGGGGCGCCCCACGGGGTGAGGTTCCAAGAGGAAATTGTAAAATATGAATAATTTGATTAATTACGCATATAATAAACAGAAATTTTGTTGATTTTTGGTGTAAGATCGAATTTTATTTCACTCGTGATCACATAAATCTATATTTTCATTCGTGGCTACGCCACTCGTGAAAATATTGATTTCTGTGATCACTCGGTGAAATAAAATTCGATCTTACACCAAAATCAACAAATATCCTCTATATATTATGCGATATATTCAATCAATATTTCTAAAATTGTGGTTATTTTCATTCCATGCACTTATCTATCGATTTCAAGAAATAAATCACGCATGCATGTATAAAATCATCCATGCAGAACAGTTAGTGGAAAATGCCTTACGTGCACGTGGTTCACGTGCCCGACATGTTTAATTTTTGAAATTAGTCAAAATGTATTCTCTGTCGATTGGCTTAATAAAAAGCATTGATACTGGCGAGAATAAATTATATTGTGCGTGCTAAGGCCGTTAGAATGACGAGTACCAGCACTAAAATTCAGACATTTACGTCAAAGCGTCATTTGAAAAAAGCGATATTTATAATAACGTGAGGGTGAGCTCGAGTTACTGCGAGAAACATATTTTCTATCAATAAAAGTCGACAGTATCGATGTTTCGATTATTTGTATTCTTCTAAAAGCATTTTTTTAAACTAATTTTTAAAAACACGTGGCCAATCAGAAATACGTTCAATGTATTCATGTATCTGACGTCATGAGCGCGTTCCACATGGCTCATTCCCACAAATTATAGTGTTTGAAAAAAAGTCAATCAACAAGGAACAAATTCATACCAAATACGATACTATTCCAAGCTGTGCACGAGGCCAACGTGCAAAAAAGCAATTTCGCACCAACCGTTATGCATGGATGATTTTGTTCATGAATACGCCATTTCTTTCCGGAAATCGATATATTAGTGCGTGGAATGAACAAATAGCACAGCCTAAGACTTATTGACATCATGTAACAGACGATATATTATTTTTTAGAAATTAGCCAATTAGAAATTCGTTTAAGTGTATAGTCCACGCAAACCTATTGGGTCCTCGGACATTCTATTGACTTATTGTCTACGAATTACTTTTAATTCATTTAAAACATACTTATGACTGCCACAACTGAAATGTGATAATATATCGCTTGCTTAAAATGAGAAGGTATTAGCGCTTCTTACGACCGTATATGACCTAAACATATAGTGTGAAATTAAAACAAGTGACCATTCTTATGAATTTATTGTCATGAAACTCGGAACTGGTCATGTCAACCAAACTGAAGTTGAAAAAGTTGTTATTATTGAATAAAATTAGTTCTCAGACAGTATGTTCTTGTTTTCGTGAAATAATATACTAACGATTTAGAATGTTTTTGTTATAGATTAAGTAACCGTAGGCATGCTCTTAATAATTCAAGCCTTTAGTGCTCACTGTAAATGACTAAAAAGTTCTCAAAAAACGTCACTAGACATGATAGACTTGTATGTTTAATAAAATGCCTAAATATATAGAATAATTACACTACATGTATGTTCTCATCCATATAGTAATACCAATAACCGTTTTGTACAGACGTCACAGTTACATGTACAACAATTTTGCTAGATCGGGAGGAAACGCAGTATCAGCTCATATGACATAAGAATATGAGGACAAACAGAAAGTAATACCACCATATCACAGACAAAGCAGGGGACACGACGTCAGGGTGCAGTACACGAATAGAAACAGTGGAAAGTGTATAAGACAATACACACAGAAATGTTTGTTCATACTGATACACCATAAATGAAAATATGAAAATTACTACAAAATATTATAAAACTAAACTATCCAACTAGTCAATAAACGTAAGGTAAAAAAAACTAGTATACATATACAATGCAGTACTTATAAGCTCGATACGATAGTTACCATATAGTTATACGTGTATAATGTTAAACAATAAGATAATATTGGACAGGGAACGCAACACCAGACTGAACAGGAAACATAACAAAAACAAGGCCACACATTGGATGTCGTAAACGTTCATTGTTTCTCATCGTCGGAATCTCGAATTCATGCATATATGAAACTAATGTCAATGTGAATCTGGAGTGGTATGTTACTTTCCAATCATACACACACATGGATAAAAACCAGATCTCTCATTTATTTCCGTCTACACTAGCATGTAAGGACACTCATTAATTTCAGAAACGATTTTCAAATGTAATGTTATACATTTACAAGTAGAATGTTTCCAAAAATGTCTTAAGTTAGACTGATGCATTTCACAGCAAACTGTATTACTGACAAATGGTACAAAACCGTTTTATACATCCCAAAATACGACGCATCAATTTTCTATAAACAATTAACAGTAATGATTTATTTACATGTGATTTGCTTCAGGTCGATTGGTAAAGGAATCAAATGACTTGAATTAACCGCTGTCGGTGGAGCAAGCTTGCTGGGGTATGAGAAGTAAAAAAATAGTTTTACTCCGATCCCACGGCTATACAAGGTTTACTTATACTAATAATGTCAATGAACTACGTTTAAAAACGCGTGAGTTATTGAACCCTGAGTTTCTAATGATGATTGATAATGTATTAGGCGGACAGACATCATTTCATGAAACTTTTCTGGAGATTTCTATCTGACCAAAGACCTCTTAGTCTACTTTTTTATGCACTTGTGCTGTCTGGGACAAACCTAAAAGCAGCATCAAGAACCACTTGTATTAAAATGTTCACTAAACGCACACAAACTTTGTCAACATCATAGCAGGACAATCGCTTTCAAACGATTTTAAGTAAAATTATCTTTTTTGCGTATACGCAATTTTATCAATTTTTACGCGACATTTAAATAGCTCGCAATAAACGTACATTCGTATCTGATGAAGATAAATACCAACGATGTCTTCCATTTGTCCGACATATACAATCTGATGAATATTAAATGGTACATAAAGTAGAGTGTCATGCTAATATGTTTCAGTTTGGCAAATGTTAAATTATTCCAATGGTTTAGACCATTGGACGTTACACAATGCCATTAAAAGTTTGCTTGGCAGATCGATTGGTACCAGTGGGTTAGAAAACATGTGACTTTTTATTTAAATCAGTGTTCCATCAAATTCATCCGATGTCCGCACACCAACCTATCAAATACCAAAATATAACACTACGTCAGCAGCAAGGAATTATTTACAATTTAAATGAAATATTTTATCCGTGAAAAAGGTAAATGACACACCGATATCAATATCTCTAAGATCAAATATAAGTGCTTATGAAGGTGCGTATATACCTTAATATAAAAACAGCACTTCGGAGCCTTTTTTTGCAATCTTAGATACTAATAAACCTCGGAAGAGAAATATATTAGACATAATGAAATATTGACCTTTGGTTATTTGTTTTCTCAGTGGTATAACGTCTATATATAGATGAGATTAAAACCGCTTACAGCTTGTAATTACCGCGAGGATAATTGGACCCCGTATCCATTTCTGATGGTAAGGTACGATGTTTACACATGCATAGTACTTAATGAACTTATCAACCATGCTTATCAAGAAATGGACCAATGTGTAGTATTTTAATTTGTCTGTGTGAATACTTAGATTGACTGAATGATGCCAATTGATGTTTTGCGAGAAAGCGCTGTTAAAATATTGTTTCCAGAAAAGCAAGGCGGTCGCAATAGCATTTTTTGTTGGATAGGACAGGCGTGAAGCTTGTTTATCACTCTGCATATGCCCTATTAACTAGCAGACACTGGCCATACGCGTGTTCGCACAAACCTGTCCCAAACTTCTTAGATTTGAGAGTTTACAGGGTGTGATATTAATCACAGTTCGACATTTGTGACAACATATCTGCAAAACAAATAGGAAGAAACCGAATAAGAAAAACAAAAGAAAAGATGCACTTTTACAGTAGATTCGAAGATATCTGTCACAATCACGTAAATAAATATGCTGCCTGGTCGATTATTACAGGTGTCTCATGCAGGGCTTACTCCGTACACCGTGAATACATTGAAATGATCAAACTTCAACAGCCTTATAGCATTTTGGTTATATCTAATAAACCTTCCTGTGTATACAAAATACTGAGTTCAAATCAAACCAACGTGTGCATAAATTATGTGCTTTATGTATTAATTGATTACAATTTGTTTAATAAGTTATTATACTATGCTCGTGTGTAATTTAGCGACTGTCGTGATTAAGGTTATTCTATAAAGTTTATACTTACCATGCAATGTTGACAATTATAGCTTGGCTAATTTGACATGAGCCTGACCTTTTGATTAGCATAATTTAACAGTCGACATATTACCTACAATACAACACCGATTGTATTTGTTTTCATAGTAGGGGAGTATCACGAAGACGTTCGAGATGTACTACAAACAAACATTTGAAATACCCATATAGCACGATTTGCTTGTGGAAATATATATAATTAAAGCAAGAATCTTGTAAAAAAGTCTTGCGTAAAGGTCAGGATCAGGTAAAGAAAAACAAGCTATCTATACAATACTGGAATATGTCAACAAAACATTTTACATAGTTTGTCAATACTTTATAACTTAATTATAAAGATAAATAATCATCTTAAAACAAATTAGCAAATGACACTATTTACATATCGTCTGTGGTTTAGTCTATTTTCGGAACTGCCAGCTTTTCCTGCTTATCGCCTAATTAAGTTTGTAATGATATGACATCTCGAAATAAACTATTGATTTTGCACTGTTGCATGCCCTCTCGTAATGAGCCAATGTGTGGGAATAATAATACAGGTTAAGTGTGGCAATTACGCCTTATCTGCAGGGTGTCTTTGATCTACAATGTACAACTCAATTTATCAACATAATGTCACTTTGAAGATGTTGGCGAAGGAGTACATTTCGTATTTAAACTTGTCAAGGTCGTAATGTTATTGTCAATGCAAATGAGTGTAAGACAAAAACTTGAATACTTACTATACGTCCACCTTGACTGTCCAAATCATATGGTTATAAATGGCTGCATTGTTTGGTGTTATAAAGAGTAGATCTTATACATGTGTTAGAAGTTCGAAGCCAGGCTGCCTAGTAGTCTGGTAGCTCAGAAATCACAGCCTACATGTTGTTCAATACGTCACGCGCATCATATTTTTGTCTGTATATTATCGATGGACGGAGGACAAATTTATTATCGCCATATTCACCATGTTTACTATTAAGTCACGAGTACTAACGAAATGCTAACAAAAATATTTAGGATTTGATCTCGAAATAACCAAAGCAGTACTAACTCGTATATTAAAGCAATCACTTTTATGGGATGGAACATACTTGCTATTCTGTTCTTGTCAAACTTACCCGTCGATAATCAAAACGTCAAAGCTGAACTGCTGAAAACAGCCCACGAAAATTGGTAACTTTTTAACATTAATTCCATTTATACAATGTAGAAGTATAATGTCGAAATGAAGGTAACCATATATTTGTACATATAATTAGATTTAATTGACGGTATTATTCATATTAGAAAAATGACCATGCGTAAATTGCGTACCTTACCATCTTGAATAACCACTCGATACAAATTATACTCGTGCTAATTACATGTCTTCTATAAGCATTGATATAGTATGCTTAATGATCTTTGCGGATAGTTCTCAGTTAACCAAATAATCTGTAAGCAGATTTTGATAAAGGTTTCTATCGTATATCCTAGAGCCGTGTTATTCTCCTTCCTAAATAGATTGTACACCTATGACAAAATAAATAAATCAATAAAGGTTAACAATATTTTATGTGTATTATATTGGTACGTCGAGGTTTATAAGTATATTAAAATTGCCGAGAACGGGGTACCGAAGTGCAGTATTTATATTTGGGTATATACGTACATTCATTCATTAGTACTTACATTTAATCTTAGAGATATTAATATCGGCATATCATTTACCCTTTCCACGCGGTTAACCATTAAGTGTGAATTCTAAATAACTCCTGCTGACGTAGTGGCGTTTTTTTTGCTATTTTGTTCGTAGGTTTATGTACATCTTTCTTCATGTTGACATGGAAGGATTATTGCCTTATAAGGTAACAACAGCCGTTTCCACATGTTGTCCAACACACTCCTACCAATGGATCAGAAAAACTTTCACTTCAATGTCTTTGTGTAAGTTTCTAAAAATATACGAAATAATATTTCATTTACGCAAGTTACCGCTAGTGTAAAACATTGGAACATTTTTGCGAAAGGGAATAATGATATCATGGCTTTCTTTTTAGTGTGATATTTACAGATGATCGGGTTGCACATATTCAGGGTGTTTCATAATATCTGTCCCTATTACAAAGGAATTCCAAAGATACATGCATGGATCATCCGATATCTTTTTATATCAATGTAAAGACAGCATTTCACCACTTTATTCAGTATATACCATTAAAATTATTACTATCAAAGCATCCCAGGAAATAAGATTCTTCAAGAATGTCACTTTTTAGATCATTGTCAAAACTACATTCAAGATGATTTTTATCTCAAATTGATAGCATAGCTTGTATGAATGGTATAACATGTATATCGGGCAAGCGGAAGAGGGTGGTCGTTTTTATGTCCGTCAGATACAAACGTGCGATCTAATTAGTGTATTATTGCTTCTAAAGTTAATAAATAATGGACATGCAAACATACTTCCAAATCAAATCAATATGTATTAATAGTCGTCATTTTATATAAGATATTAAATATAATGTACATGCTTATTGCCGTTGGCATTCCAAACACGCATCACGGAACTCAGGAGCAACACCTCCTTGTACATCTAGCACAGAAGTGTATAGCTCTTCACCGACTAAAAAAATTATTTACGAAAGTCCTAACGACATATCCGATTATTATGATCCTATGAAAGCGTTTGTCTTGTAATGATGATGACAAAGGTCGAGTACGTTTAGTAAATATGGTTTCGCAATTTTAATACAATTGGCTATTGATGCTGTCATTAAGTTTTTCCCAGACAGTTCAAGTGAATCAAAAACTAGACTAAGAGGTCTTCGATCAAACAGAAGCATTCCAGCTGTCATTGATTGACGTGTTTCATGAAATGATGTCTGCGTTTC
Source organism: Spisula subtruncata (assembly GCA_963678985.1). Classification (NCBI taxonomy): domain Eukaryota; kingdom Metazoa; phylum Mollusca; class Bivalvia; order Venerida; family Mactridae; genus Spisula; species Spisula subtruncata. Next base: position 15,714,419 of record OY787673.1, on the reverse strand, counting down.
TTCTACATTATCCACCATGCTTGGAAACTTAGGGTTCAATAATTCAAGCGTTTCTTATAGTGAACTGACATTTAAACTGACATACTTCATATTGTTATTATGTAATAACTTGTAGAACCTAGTGGACCGTCCGCTGCGAGTTATGATGTTCTGAGGACAAGAGTAACTTTTTTCTTTCCTGCTTGCCTACATGCTTTCCATCGACAGTGCTTAATTAAGTTAACCATAGACCTTAAACAATGTAAATGTAGCACTACTAAAACTTTTTTACAGAAATTGATATATATGTGTTAAACGACAGACTCAAAATACTTTTGTACATGGTGAACTAGGAAAAGTGCCTACTCGTATAAAATTAATAATGCACACAATGAGATATTGGCTAAGAATACTAGCTACTGATGATATAAATATGTTAAACTTGTGTATGATGTTACATGATCTTGAATTATATCCAAATAAGGTATCTTGGGCCAGTAAAGTTAGGGATATACAAAACAATCTTGGATTTTCCAAACAGTTGGAAAGAATAAGTTATTTCTATCTCTAATTGATCAATATTTACAAGGTTGGAAAAGTGATATAGAAACTTTAAGCAGAGCAAATACTTACAAACACTTGCGCGGCTGTTACAATGGAGTGCTGCCTTCCATGTGACATTTTCCGATATTACATAATATTTTAGTGTATCATACAATAGATCTATAACTATCTGTTAACTATAGTGTCGTTGTTATAATGCATTGAAGTATTTTATTTGATTACTAGTTATATTAAATTTTACGTCAATTGGCCAGTTGGGTAGTTTAGTTCACTGGTATTTTCTTATTTTTTCAACCCTTGAGATTCGTTGTTTCCTTATGTCACATAAACTGATACCGCGTCTACTCCTGATCTAGCAGAAGTGTTGTCACTGTGACGTATGTACCAAATGAATAATCACGTGATATTTCTAGTTGATGGATATATAATGCAGTTATCATATATCCTAAGACATTATATAAAACATACAAGTCCATTATGTCTGATAATATTATTAAGAATTCGTACATTGTCAGTGAGTACTAATGGCTTGTAGGATATAGTGAATTATTCAGAGCGTACCAAAGGTCGATCAATCTATAACAAACACTCAAAAAAAATCAGTCCTAACAGATTTCACCATTGCAGTTTTCACCGTACATTACTTGATACTTGGTAATATAAGTTAGACATTTATGTTGCATGTGCAAACAGCGATGAATCATTTCTCAGCGCATATTATCTACAATCTGTACAAAGCGCAGCGCACTCAGCAAGAGCTAGTTTCCCAGCTCAAACAGCGATGAATCATTTCTCAGCATGTGTGTAAACGTGACGAAAGATAATACAAATCTACAGACATCATAGACATAATCATCGTTCAATTGATCATTCGATGCAGAATGATACAGCTTTAGCCATCATATTGCGTGTAGACAACGCATGTGCAGCACCAATTAATGAGCAATAATAACCTGATAATTCTCTTCCCGCCTTTCAAAACCAACGGGAAATTTGATAAATGTAAATCAGTTACAATGTTGATACTTGCTGCACACAATCGGTGAATACAAAGACTACGTACACTAACAGAAACCTCGGCTTATATGTGGGCATTGCTCAATGTAGTTGCTAGGAATATGTAATATTGTTTCCCACCCCATTCCTACCTTGTCCATTATTTTAACTTGGTCAAGTCGTAGTTGTGCCTCTTTAGGTCGCATAACGTTAGGTCACTGTCCTTAGTTTTTTAAACTAGACCAAGCCCCGGGGTTGTTGTGCCTCATTTTGTCGCCGTTTTGGCATGGGTTTCTGTGGACATTGCTCAGCGTAGTTGTGTCGTGGTGTTTCTAATTTCTGTGCTCGGCTGGTTGGGTTGAGTGCTACATTCCCTTTCGGATTTTCTCATACCTTTGTTGGTTACACTGCCATAATACACTTCCTGTAAATGCGACACTGGTTTTAATAAAATGTTGTCTTGGTATCTTGTTTAACACACTCATTTTATGTTACAACGATTTGTATCCATTTGTTGTACAAATTGACGATTTGAAATATCAAACACAAGCCTTCTGTGCTTGTTAAAGATAAACAACTGTTCCTTAAAACTATTGCATGAACCATCGAGTGAAATATAGGTTAAAGTATATTTTATTTGATCTTTTCATGTATGTTCCCCATTTGTTATGATTCTGGAAAAAAATCATCCCGGCCTCTGACAATGATAGACTCATCCCTTCAAAGTAAATTACCAATACTATTTGTTACTGTGTTTAATGCAAGTAATTGATATGTTATAAAGCAAACATTAGCCTGATGTTTCCTATCTTGGTTAATAGGAATGATATAAAATTGTGAATCCTATATTGTTAAGTGGCATGTTTATGGAGATGTACTAGATGTACAGTGTAGACTAATAAAATATGTAATATAGTTTTATAGTGAGATCACAACTGGATATTTCATTGATAAAAGAAAATATAGTGCGGGGTCACATTTCACTACAAACAATTTTATTTTTATTTGTGTGCTTTTTTTATCGGTGCATCAGAATACATTAGTATAACAGTCTCGACTGTACACATTTATTGGACCAAAGGAATGAAGAACTTGGTTGCATTTACTTGTTCATTTTCGTTTGTCATTGTTGCTTGTGTAGATGTTATGTTATATTTCTTTTGTGTGTGTCCCTTTGCCTTCCTTTTGTGCCCTAATGGTTCTGTTGTAGACTGCCTTTTCTGTCCGATTTTAATTTTATTATCACACCTTAATTCACCAAGAATGTCATTTTGACTCATATCACGTATTTTACAAATGGTTATTAAGTGTCATTTAATTTTTCAGACATAAGCAATAATTATAATGCACAGTTTGTATTTAGTATTCCCGTACTAAGATACTGCTACTGCTACTACTACTACTATATAGAAACTGCTACTGCTACTAGAAACTTAATTTCACTATACTGTGCCTCAATATTAGATTAAACATATTATATCAGTAGCGTGTCCTGAACAACCATTGGATAACCTAAAGATAATAAAAAATCGGCCATGGATGGCAGCGCTAAACTTAAACAGGCGAGCATAGACAACAAAGAACACAAACAATCATGTACATCAGTACGTATGAATAGTAAATGCGTAGGACGTGTTTATTTGGTACCAATTCCTGGCCAACAGTGTGATAAGATATTTTCATAGCGATGTACGTCAGTTTGCATTTAATAAATAAAAACTCTGAATAATTTCACAAACAAATAAAGGCACTCTTGAAGGACATTACTCGTCGTAGTTTCGCGTATTTTTAAATGTTTAAAGTCAATCGCTACACGTTGGAAAACAGACTCATCAAACCAAACCGGTGTCATTTGCCTGGCCAAGTAATCAATAGTATGTTCTTAACTGATTCGTAAACAAAAAAGATCACATTAAAGAGCATTTCTCTTGTTGGTCCACATTTTATCTCATGTTTAAAGTCAATCGCCACACGTTGTGAACGTTTGAAGTTAATCGCCACGCGTTGTGAACGTTTAAAGTCAATCGCCACGCGTTGTGAACGTTTAAAGTCAATCGCCAAGCGTTTTTGGACGCTTAAAGTCAATCGCCACGCGTTGTGCATGTTCAACATTTAACTTGCGTTGTTCAATCGATCCATAGGTACATGTACAAATCGTCATCATTATCCGATCCACTATTGAACCATATTTACCATGTTCATAAATGAAGGTCCTCTTGAAAAACATTTCCAATTGTATTCGCACGTGTTTATTGAAAACGAAGTATATGAATATCATGACATTTAATATTATTTATTTCAAAATAAATAGTATAATACTGTAGCGTACAGACCATCCTAAGCTACAAAGAAACGTTATTGTTTACTATGTGTATTTTAAATACTAGTATTGTATTCTGAAGGATGTGTCCGAGAATAGATTGGTGGTTTAGAAAGAAACCTTAATTAGATCTACCTTAGTTACCTCAATAAAAGCATAACATATTAATTTGGCTACGGAAAATACTTATTGCATAAATCATTTCCTCTCAGAGGTCTATATTGCTTTCCGAAATTTAGAGTTGCGGTCCTGCCATTTAGGGTGTAAACGATAGGAAATGACCTTTGTGGGTTCTGAGGAATTTCACGTGTTTATTGATTGTTTAAAGTATTTTTTAAAAGCATCACTCTTTGGTAAACACTGCCAGAGATTTCACCAGTCATTCTACAACATACACTGTCCCGATGAAGGTCGAATTATCACATCGGAACAAACGCGTACACGTGTTTATCCCAGAATAATATGACTAATAAACATCAGCATCAAAACAGCAGTGTTAATAAAAGCATTCTGAAAACAGTATGACGAATGGCTGGTACGCGAGTCACCCATAATAATTGGTCTACTTTGGTTTATATGTTATTTCGTGGATTGTGTACCCAGCATATGATAATACTACAGCCATATGTTGAAATGCAACATGGACATTGAAAATGTTGCTAGTATGTATGTAAGTGACACATTGACTGTCAAAACATTTGCACAATCTAAAACATAGGTTTGAATTGTCTGCAACTTATTCGCTATCAAAGCCTTAGCCAAATCTGAAATCTTGAAAAGTTGTTGAACGTTCATTGCTATACGGTATACGTGTATAATACAGGCAGACTATGATTCAAATAACAAGTTGTAATAGAAAACCACTGAATCGCTTTGACGATGTTAATGCTAAAATCATCATCAATTGTCTTTTTAATTTTAACGATAATTTGATAAATTGTTGTGCTTTTAAAACTTTAGAACGTTATACGACACTTTCGTGAACAGAAAATGTTAATGTGGTCAGAATATGCATGATGAAATGTGTTTGTGGTTAAATTATCCGCAGTTCTAAATTGTGTAGACTGTCGAATTATTCTGAATTAATTGTTTAATAAATAATGTTACCTTGTTTGTTCCTAGGCAGATATTGAAATAGAGCCTCCTTGTTGATCAGTATTTTCCGAACACTCCTATTGTTCAAAGAATTTAGTTGAGCGCTTTAAAGTGTATATAGCTATATTCTAACAGTCATTTAATGTCAAAAAAATTAGTTGCATTGTTCTTAGTATGATACTAGACTACCTTTATTGCAAATTAAAACTTTGGATGGGTTCTGTGTACTTTGATTCAATCGGCGAAAAATTGACGATTCTTATAATTCCGTAGGGTGTTCTAGAACACTTTCGTATGAAAATAGACATTTAGCATGTCCAATAAATCACAGAGAGAGTTTCTGTTAAAACTGAAGCGAAAAATGATCTAATGTATATGAAAGCATAATGGTAAATAAAAAAAAATATCGTCCGATATAGCTCTATACACTTTAATATTAATTGTAGGTCATCCAACTCTCATGATCTTTGCATGTTCAAATATGTCCTATTATGTTCTGTTCTGTTCCTTTTGTAAGATAACTTATTTAAAGATACCTCACGGATATAAGTTCTGTTATCCTTAAAATATTTATGACGTAAAACGGACAAGGCAGAGAGAAACAAACAAATCAGACAGGGACATAAACATGTTACGGAAACACGTAAGACACAGAATCGGACACACACAAAGGGTCACACAAAACCAGTCACAATGCCAAAGAACAACAGGTGATTGAACCGTTGAGAGCTGACAAGGAATGGTGTTTGATATTGTTCAGGAAGAAACACCAAGAAACACAAACAATTTCCTATCTCCGACAGCTAGCAATGAACGATCTGTTCCGTATAATCCATTTCAGTGTACGATTTGTCCGGAAATGAAATGAGCACAGTTATTTTTGTACAGCTATGTTCTACCAGAAACAATAATTAGGTTTCCGGAATATCAGCTGCCTAGTTATGTAAAGGTCATACATTGGCACCTTTAGTTGATAATTACGCGGGGCATAGACTGGTTTATAATGAACTAGGATAAACAATATATCACATCACTTTCCTTGTATCCAGGTTAGTATAGCCAGTACGTATATAGAGGATCTATCACTCGTTGTCAAGTGATATAAACGAGTTTTGGAAATTTTATTAATCGACCCTTTGGCGAGCTTAATAATATTTCCTGAACGAGTTTAATATGAATATATCAATTGACAACGAGTGATAGATTCTTTATATCATATGACAGTAAAAACGCAAATAAATACGCATTGATATATTGGAAAAACTCACCCGTTTATACGTACTCGCTATACTAACCTGAATACAAGAAAGGTTATGGGATATATAAAGTTATACGTACCACGTGTAGTATAAATGTTTGAGTTTTTCCAATAAATCAATGCGTATTTTGCGCTTTTGGTTGCATATGATATAAAGAATCTATCACTCGTTGTCAATTGATATATTGATATTAAACTCGTTCTGGAAATATAAGTATGCTCGCTCACAGGTAACTGTATCGTTGAAAACGAAAAAAAATCATTTTTTTTTTAAATTTATATTTTTCTATAAAGGTTTATTTGTTCTAGATGAACCAGAATTTCAATCAATCAAAAACAAAATTTGACTATCAATATCTCCAAAAACTAATTATATTCATCTACAGCAATGTTTAAAGTACGTATATGCCAGATCTTATCAGAATTGATCAAATAGTTAAAAAGTTATACTATAAAATGTAGATACTGTTTCACAGCCGATTCATATGGTGCAATCAACACAAATCCATATGGCCGTCCCTCACAATGTGTTACACCAGCGACAGTTAAAGTATACCTTTAAGCAATGGATTTTATGATATGAAGTTAATTTTTGGCTTACATTCATCCCATAACATTGTTTGTGTAAACACCCATCCTTTTATAGATAATTGGTATGCACAAAGCAGTTTTTTATTAAAAACAAACTGCACCTCTCGAACCGGCTCGTGGATTTCTGTACAAATTGACCTTGATAGAAAAATATAAATTTTTAAAAAAATATTTTTTTTTCGCTTTTTGTTTTCTTTTTCAACGATACTGTTACCTGTGTGCTCGCTTAATAAAATTTCCAACACTCGTTTAATATAAATTATATCAATTGGCAAAATCAATTGGCAACTAGTGATAGATTTTCTATATCAGTATCGATCACCTGCGGTGTGGGAGTGCATTAAAGCCCTGCCGGAAATATCGTAATGCTCTCCCTGACGGTTACAGAAATATGCAAATTAGCTTGACGGTGGTTGGTTGGGTGGTTCAGGGTGACGTGACATTAGCCTATCCGTGCCTTGAATCGACCCGTTTGCCATACACGAAGTCCGTGCGTCACGCTTTAAATAACACTACATTTTGTTTGAAACCTCATAAACATATGCAGCGTAAATCATCATTTTCTAAGATATTTAGCGTTTACTAACTCACACGGTATAACCGGATGCGTGGTCGGCCGAGTGATGCGTTACGGCCGAGGTAAATACTGATGACGGGTAAGTAGTGGGGTTATATTTCTTACCAGAACATATCGATTTCGATATTTCTGGTGGGTCTAGCGATTTGTGAATGACCACAAAGGTTTAAATGTACTATTCACTCAGCTTCTCATGCTATCTTTGCGGAATAAATCTGATAGAGCCTGTTTATACACGACACGCAGAAAATAATGCTCAATTCTCACATACATTGTCCGAAATTAAACAGTTTGCGCAAGTATTGAACTATTTAACATCACAGATCTTACGAAAATTCATCTATGAACAATTCTGTAAAGTTACAACTCTGTCCGTGCCCTGAAACCAACGATTGACCCCTTCAAAGAGACCCTAGTATGCTCCAAAATGATGACGTTAACAGCCGAGGAGATTTTGTGATGATGACGTTTACGGCCGAGGACGAAAAATATGGATGACGTTTACGGCCGAGGAAATACTTACTAAAAACTGTCATTTTTCGCAGTTTCAATGGTTTTCTCATCGGCAAAGTATGGATTATTTGCAAGTGTACAACCCAACGAACACTTCTTTGCCCTGTGCCCTGAAAATGTTGAAAAGAACTGCCTTACACTTATATTATTTTTATATCTTCAATATCAAACGTCATTTTGGAGATCTATGCTATTTACTAGACAGACTTTTGTTTATTTGAAAGTAAATACTAAGATCGTGAAATATGGTCATATGGAAATCTGGCTAGCTCTATGGAACGCCACAGCTGCCATAAGATAAGCAGAACTGTTACATTATGTTGTTATACCGTGATATAAAAAAAGCATCATGTCCATGTGTCATAATATGACAATGTTTTGTCATTTTATGATGTCCGTTTGCCATAATATGATCATCATTTGATGAACATTTGTCATTATATGATGAACATGGGTCATTATTATGATGCCCGTTGGTCATTTAAATGTATGATGTATTTTGTCCTTATGTGATGAACATGTTTCATAAAATAATTAGTTACAACGGTAATCGAACTTCCTATAGGTCGTGGGTTCAAACCCCACTGGAGCCGATATTTTTTTTATTAGATTTTTAGTTTTAAGACATATGTTTTGGCTTCAAATCATGACTTCATAGCGTAATTTGGAGAAAAATATTTTTTTTGAAAAAATATCTTTTAGATTACTAGTATTGGAATTCACACATGAGAAATCGAGTATAACTTTAGCCCCGTTCTCACTGTCCCGGTGCAGGTCCCGGTACCGCCGGCGAGAGTACAGGGAGAATTAGACCGACAAATCTTCACAATGTGCGGCAAAAAGACAACCTAATCGACTCCTAGTCCCGGTGAATATACTTTGGTTCGGTTCCAAGACCCGCGATTTACTATGTGATTACGTGCACCGACCCCGGAGACTTGGACTGTCAGCTCTGGCTGTAGGGCGGGAATTAAGACATCAAAAAATTGTGCGTTAACAGCAAAAGCGGTCCTAGACCTACGGCATGGCCACTGTTAACAGCAGAAGCGGTCCTAGCCCGTGATAGGAAGACTCGATGACGGTATTTAAAACATTTCCTTCTGTATACCCATTAAGATATATACAGGGTTAAAAACGTTTATTATCAGTTCAGAATGAACATTTTTCTTTCCCTACTCCAGAAATAAAAAACATACCGCCAAAACAAATAAAGGAAAATACGAACATTGAAATAATGCACCAGTCAGTTGCATCCACGTCTCCACCCTTGTGTATTGGTGTGGAATTTTACTTTCGGGTTGTCAAAACCACCGCAATTCCCCCACCCTGCAGGGGATAGCTGATGGTAAAATATCCAGTATTCCCCGACCTCTGACAGCTAAACATTGTCCCCGGGATATTGGTTCGGACATTTAATCCTCCACATTTCTCCGGCGAGGAAAGCTGGAAGGTAAAACACGGCTTTTTTCGCCTATACAATGTCCATCACCGGGGATATGGGTCGTGGTTGCAACTGACTGGTGCACAACTCTGTAAAATATGATAAACACAAGAATGCGTGCAAGACACGTCTCGGTGAAGACAGGGAGCACAGCAGTATGTACTGGTTCAACAGAGTGTCATTTTCTGTATGCTGACTGGCGTTCTTCGTTGAGATAATGTAGACTGTTAAACGCTTTTTAAAACCAACTAATACCTGTTTTGTAAAGTCATAGATTTCTAAAATGACGTTTTATATCAAATATATAGGAATAAAATAAGTGTAAGGCAATCCTATCCAACATTTTCTGGTAAAGAAATGTTCATTGGTATGTACACTGGCGAATAATCCATACTTTACCGGTGAGAAAACCATTGAAACTGCGAAAAATGACAGTTTTTAGTAAGTATTTCCTCGGCCGTAAACGTCATCCATATTTTTCGTCCTCGGCCGTAAACGTCATCATCACAAAATCTCCTCGGCTGTTAACGTCATCATTTTGGAGCATACTAGGGTCTCTTTGAAGGGGTCAATCGCTGGGTTCAGGGCACGGACAGAGTTGTAACTATACAGAATTGTTCATAGATGAATTTTCGTTAGATCTGTAATGTTAAATAGTTCAATACTAGCGCAAACTGTTTAATTTCGGACAATGTATGTGAGAATTGAGCATTATTTTCTGCGTGTCGTGTATAAACAGGCTCTATCAGATTTATTCCCCAAAGATAGCATGCGAAGCTGAGTGAATAGTACATTTAAACCTTTGTGGTCATTCACAAATCGCTAGACCCACCAGAAATATCGAAATCGATAAGTTCTGGTAAAAAATATAACCCCACTACTTACCCGTCATCAGTATTTACCTCGGCCGTAACGCATCACTCGGCCGACCACGCATCCGGTTATACCGTGTGTAACTTAAAGGTTATATGATAAATATAATCTTATATTCGTGCTCAATCCTTGCCATTTTTATTAAACTCGTGGACAATATTGTTTTGTCAACTCGTTTGATAAAAGTGGCAAAGAATGAGCACTCATTCAAGATCCTCTATTTAATTTGCAGTTGCTATTGATATTAAGTTTACTTTTTCCACAACTGATTTTACTAATCAGTAGCTTGGTCCTGTTAGTTGTCACTGTCTTGTGGATGAACCAGTAATGAAAACCAATAGGAATGTAAATCAAAGCGCTGAAGGCACTGAATTTGTTTGGGTCTGAAAATCAGCTGCCCATCCATTTCACAGATTAATTTTATCTATCTAAAAATGTAGTGTGAATTTTCAGTATGATACGTCTAGAACCTTTTGAGATAAACAAAGGACAAACGAGAAGAACGCTCATGACAATTTTTTTCTAAAATGACTATTAGAGGGCCATAATTCCATGGAAAATCATTCGATAGGAACAAAATGATAATATGCACATCTAGACTTCACACTGATCATTCCAGCAAACTTTCATTAAAATTGGACCACGGGTATATAAGATTTGGAGCGGACAAGATTTTGTGGACAAAAGGGCCATAACTCCGTAAAAAATTATCAAAGCGGAACAAAAAGATGATATACACAACTGGACCTCATACTGATCAGGAGATATGCAGACAAACTTTCTCTAAAATAACTATTAAAGGGCCATAACTCCGTCAACAATCATCCGAGCAAACCAAAATAATAATATACACATTTAAACTTCATACTTATTATTCCTGAAAAGTTTCATTAAAATTGGACCAGGCGTATATAAGATTTGGAACTGACAAGATTTGATTAACGGACAGACATCATGGGCAAAACCAATATTACGGGAGACATAATTATGAAAAATTGCCAAAAGAAAGTTAAAGTACTTGGACACTGCACTGTCTTCATTACAATACTATGAAAATTACAATCTTAAAAATATATGGAAAGGAATGCATTTTTTCAATAAGATATATCCATCTGTAGAAATAACTGTATAATTGTCTACCCCAAGTATAATGTTTGTTTGTTTTGTTGGGTTTTAAGTAACATCGACACAGTGTAGGTCATAAGGCGACTTTCCAGCTGGTGGAGGAAGAACCCAGGTGCCCCTTCAGACATAATTCAGGCCCGAGCGGGCACCTGGGTAGTACCACCGACCAGTTGGATGGCTACATCACATAAAGATTTTATGTCACCGACGGGGATTAGAACTCACAGCGGTGAAGGGCAAGTGATCTCAAGTCAGCGATTCTAACCACTTAGTCATGGAGAGATAACGCAGCTACCACAGCCAAACTAATCAGAACGAGGCTTATCAGCAGCTACAACAAACGGTTATTTGGGAATTCTTATAAATAATTTTAAAATTTCAATTTATCTGACGCTAATTATGGTAAGATTTGATTATTTTATTATAATTTATTTTTCAGATTATATAAGTTTGATTCGATGGAAAATTGAATCAATTTGACCTAATCGTATGAATCCTACATCGGAATTTCTATTCGGATCTTTGTTCCGAGAAACGATGGTCAGTATACGCCATTACGGCATTAGTATACAAGCCTGAATGGCAAAACAAGTCTGAATGACAAACCAAGCCTGAATAGCAATATGCATGGATGAACTCCGACACGATGAGTGTCAAATATGTTATTTAAAACACTGTCTGAATGACACATGTAGGGTTGAAAACCCAATCCATGTATTATGATGTAAGATAAAATTGTACCACGTTAATAAGCGGTACATGTACATTGAACTTATTGAGGGATTAATTATCCGATTGATGTGGATATATGTACTTTAACCTGGATAGAACAATTGGTAGCACGCTAAAAGTGCGAAATTTAGTTCGGTTTACGCTTGAAGGCTTACATGTTTGCTTGAATAGCATTTTGTAGTACACGTATTTTAATCCACATGTTTGTTTACAAACAAAGAGTCTTTTATCACGCTTCTAGCCACGCGTGCGGGGTTTACATTAAAAATAACAAAGCGCCCGATGTTTTACTTATCCATTTCGGGGCCCCACTGAGCTATATAGTTACAGCGACGGCGCATAACTATAAATAATTTACATAGCTATTTATAACTCGGTAAAACCTATAATAAAAATACGGAGGGGCGCACTAAGGTGCAGTGTTTATGAAACAAATTTAAGATATTGTATATATAAAATGATAAACTGCCCCAATAAACGGCTGTACATTTACTATATTTTGCGTGAATCGCATTACTTATAAAGTATTCTTGACTTGCAGGCAGAAAAAGGCGTAACGGAATGTCATACGGGCGCCCCGACACAGTTAGACTCGACACATTAGAGAAAAGTTTGCAGGAGTTTTCCTCGGTTGCAAGGAAAGTCAGCGAGATCGGGACGACGGTAGAGTGCCTTTCTACGGACGTTTCCTCGCTTGAAAATTATTGCGCCTGCCAAATGACGGTTTACATCCGAAGAGGTAATTTGAGAATTATTTTTTCTGCTGTTGAAAATTATTGCGCCTGGCAAATGACGGACTACTTCTGGAGACTGTAGTTAGAGGGCATAGACGTGAGAATCATGCTAACAGTATTTATTTGGGACTGAAGTCCCAAACAAATAAAAATGATCCGTGTATCCGGGTTAGTATAACCAGTACGTATAACTCTATACGTAACGAGTGTAGTATAACGTTTAAATGACGTCAATTTATCTCTTAAATGACGTCATTTTGTGCTGAAAATGACGTTGCGTTTATAGCGTCGTTTATATAACGGAGTCGTTTTTTTAGCTAAAAGATATGCTTTTCCCGTGTTATAAGAGTCCTGTGATATAAAGAATCTAATACTCGTTGTCAATTGATATAAACTTATATTAAACTCGTTAAGGAAACAGTATTAAGCTCGCCAAAGGTACGCTTAATAAAATTTCCCAAACTCGTTTAATATAAGTCTATATCAATTGGCAACTCGTGATAGATCCTCAATATACGCAATATAACTATAAACAAATATCGTTCGACACTCCCAGATTGTTACATGAATAGGTTTATTATATAACTTGCGGTGTAGGAGTGCCGGAAATTTTGCTCAGCACGCCCGGACTGTTGCATAAATATTTAAATTAGTTTGACGAAACTTAAGCCAATAGATGCTTTAAATCGACCCGTGACGTCAGGATAATACAACGTCGTCATGACGTCGCACACATTGTTACGCTTAATTTTTACTGACACCTATGTAGCGTTCACCATCATTTTTCATAGATAGAGAGCGTTATCTAAGGTTATATATTAAAATCGAATCTTACATAATTGATCATTAACCTAGAGTTTTATTGAACTCGTCGAAAAACAATATGAAACTCGCCTAATACTCGTGTGTTATTGTTTGTCAACTTTTGACTAAGGATTTTCCAATTGAAACCAGAAGTTATTGAGACAAAGATCATACATATTAATCATTCGATGTCCAAGTAATAAAATGTTAATCCTCACTTGTCGTTTTCATAGTATAGTATAGTTTATTCAAGAAAAAGGCATACATGCCTGTCATTCTACATATATATACATCACAATTTTACATAAATTACAATGGTTAATGGTGATATGTATTAAATTTATTCATAGATAAGTTGTTTTCAGTTAGTAATAATACATACATATAAATTATTTCTAGTATATTGTTCTGACTACCACAAATGTGGAAAAGTAATTGCATTTTAAATATTTCAAAAATAATTCTATCAATTTTCACATTATTAGAGTCTATTGGACATAAACATATATTGGTATTAATAGTGCATTTTGAATACATACACTCATATTATAATTAAACAATCAACAAAATATACATATTTACAAAGTGGGAGAGAGTTCTTAGTTGGAATATACAACAGTACTAATTTCATATCTCATATTAAAATAGCAGACAGTTGATTAATTACTTTGTGAAGGATGGTGACAAAAGTAGAGGCGGGATCGAAAAACATGTATTGGTACATATGTTGTCAAACATGTATTGGTGCATATGTTGTCAAACTGGTCATCTCTGTCAATTCTGAACTATATGTCGTAAAACGCTTAAGACTGAACTTAGCATATCCTATTTAATAACTTAGTGTGCCAGCAGAACAATAATTTATCTTGGGTTATTAATGATCTTAAATGACGTCGTATTTTTCTACGATAGACCATTGAATTAAATAAATACGACTTGCTTTGGTTTGTTTGTGTGCTTCAATATATAATTGTTTCTGAATATTGATGAACGGTATCTCATTGCAAAGTGTACCGTAATCTCTTGAACGCTAAAATGTCTTATCGATAACATTAAAACACCAATTAATACGCAATATAATGCCAAACCAATCCGATCCTAGTTCATAAAGTTAAAAATTAATTATTCAGACCACAGAAGGGTAACCCCAGGTATTCACCCCGTTAATTGCTTTGTTGGGTGTCGCAGAATCAAACCACAAACATCTTACAGCATTGCACGATTTATTTAGGGTAATTATCATACCCCGTCAACGTTATCAGGACTAGGCTTCTGTTCGACATCTACAAAATGTTTCAACGCTGTCAAAACGGTTCCAGTTTTTCAGCCTTTTAAACATTTACAAACTATCTAAACCATAATGCATACATGTATTAGAATAAAACGACGTCATCTGGTGGTCCTCCATCAATAGTATTCAGAGTGTATCCTTCGTATTGATCCCTTTTCTGCAAATACTAAATCATATACTTAATCTATGAAATATTTACCACAACCCTCCTAATATACAATATTGCCAAGCACTAAATTTGAATGTTATGTTAGCTTATATCTTATTATAAATAAACATATTCTAAGAAGTCTGAAATCGCTGAAATCGCTGAAATCGCTGAAATTGAGCCCATACATTTAACTATGAAGTAACAAATTGACTTTATTTATACAAAGGAGTAACTGCAACACACACGAGAGACACAAATTAGGTTTGACTTTATTGTCTAGTTGGTACATTAAACATTACTTAACGACCACGAGCACTTTACCATTAACAGTACTTGCAGTTTACATTATGTAGAAATTAGCATAGATAAAAAAAAGAAAAAAAAAGAAATTAGCATAGTTATTGGAAAGTGATTGTATTGTTAGTAGTATATCAGCAATTTGGATACGGTATTATGTCACCAAGGTTTCTTAAACCCGTTGTTTTCATTTAGCCTAGCATAAGTAATTATAAGTGACATTCATTTTGTAGACGTTGACAGTTGTAGTTAAGATATTGATCTGGGCAAGAACTAAATGGATTAGGTTCATTGACCATTCTCTCATTAGAGTACATTCTGATTTATTCAGACTTGAAGTTCATACACCAGGAGCTTTGGTAATCAATCCTCAAGGTGATTATAGTCAATTTGTTGATTACAGATGTGTGCGAAAAAGTCTAAATCCACTGGATAAAGTACATTTTGTTAGGTATAGCTATTCGGCTATGTACACATATTTCTGCAGTGTTTTCCATGGAAATAGATCTGAAATATTACCTGGCCAACAATTTGATAGCATATTTAAGATGAGGCAGGAAAAGCAGCACTTTATAAAGCCGAGCACAAAATACATAAAAAACACAGGACGTTACTCATTGTACTTGCGTGGTATTGACTTTATCAGACGAGTTGTAAAAACAGACTCGTAATATACATCGCATCGCATAAGAAGTGTAAACTAAACTTTTAAAACGTGAAATTGAATTTACATTGCTGGCAAGAAGAATAAAATAAAATATTTGTCATATGGGATTTTTACAACCCGACAATTATTACAGCAGATTATAAATTAATAGCATCGGTGCTGATCAAGTATCTGTAAAAAGTTTTAAAACTGCAATATAAAACCCATGTATCACTTATAACGATGTTAATGTCAAAATCATCATCAATTCTCCATTTCATCGTAACGATAATTTGACAACGTGTTGTGCTTTTAAAAGTTAATGACGTTATAGTACACTTTGGTCATGGACTGGAATCTTGCTTGCGGCTAGAGTGAGCATGCTGATGATGCCATTTTAATGTGTTTGTGATTTTCTCCGGAATTCTTAATTGCATAAACTTTCACATTTTGTAATGATTAATAGCCCGCTAATCACATTGTATCATTCCAAATATGTGGACATGTATGTTCCTAGACAGATATTCAGAATAGGCTTCCTTTCATATCTGTCGTTTCGAATACTCGTACAGTACAGAAACAGAGAAATAAGTTGAGTGTTTAGATATTTATTTATGTTGTCGTTCATATCGTCTTATATTGAAGGTGAATTTTGAAACATCTATCCTATCCTGTTCTGTTCCTTTTGTAAGACAGTTTGTTTTATGTTTGAGAGAGAAACATCGGACACGAAAGAAAGCATTCAACGGAAACACGTAAAAGGTCACGGAACCGGACATACTCAAAGGGTCACGCAAAATTAAAATTCACAGACCACGCTATACGTACCTACCACTTTTACAAGTCACAATTGTGTATTGAAGACTGAATGGTATTCGGAATTGTTAAGGGAGACACACATACACTTTTTCTCCTATTTCCGACAGTCAGCACGGTTCGATCTCTTACATGTACTTCATTTCAGCACATAACTTGCCCGGAAATGAAATGAATATAGTTATTTTCGTTCAACTATGCTCCATCAATAGATAATGAGGCTTGCGGAATATCAGCTGCCTATTTATGTAAAGGTCATACATTGTTAACACATTAGCACTGCGATTGAACACAAGTACACGTACATGAGCATAGTCATGCATTCAAATAACAATGTATACTTTGTATTCCTATATATTTTATTATGATGACAATGTGAAACATCCTGTCAGAATTCTATTCTTCAGTTTACAATTGGTAATGAGCATTTAAATATAAAATTATATGGTATGATATTACTGTCTTGTATATCATAGTGAGTACTCTTACATAAATTAGGCGTTCCGCTGGTATTTTGCTTCATTATATATTGTCAATTAATTTACGCATTGTCGTGTGATTCTTAATGATACAGATGGGTTTCTTCCCGTTTGGATTTCGACAAAATCACCGTTTTTATACTGCAATATTCGTTCACGTTGATACTCATTTATATATTGCCAAACTTGTCATATATGTCAATTGTGTACTAAATTTCGTTTTATTCCTTGAAGTTCAAACTTATCAACTTCGACAAAACTTACGACGTCAAATTTTATAGCGTTCTGTTCTTCTTCTCCCAAACGTGCCAACAAAAAAATCGTTCGAGTTGTTCATGAATTACCATTTATCAAAATGACATCGTATTTTTCTTCGACAGACAATTGGATTACGTCATTGTGACTGGCCGTGGTTTGTGCGAGCGCTACAATATTTAAATGTCTCAGAATAATCATGGACGTATCTCATTGCAGCTTGTACAATAAGAACGGTATAAAAGTCATATCGATTACTTTTAAATACCCATTACTACACCAAATAACGCTAAACCAACCCGATCCTAGTTCATTATATTAGATACCAACAGATAAGTCATTTACAGCGAATGTAAAACTGTTAGATGAGACGCCTGTTATACAATTATTTATGTAACCACTAATGCCTTTTGCCTTTCTCTTTTCATGTACACTTACGCACACTCCTAACGCAACACCTATAGTGTTCATGATAACTCAAATATTCATTAAGGGATTTGATTCAAAAATTGGAGTAAAATAAATCAACCCTTTACCAATGATCCACATAAGTTTTATTCTAGTTGATACACAGTAGGGTGAAAATAAATTCAAATATTTAGCATCAAAAGTAACAAAACGCCACCATGCAAAGGACTATTTCACCATGATGTCCGTGTGTATATTTCGCGGTACACGGTTTTGTCTTTCAACGATGGTGGAGATGGTCAGAAAAGTTTATACATTCTGTCATTATGTTGCCACCATCATACACCAAGTCTACCTTGGCTGGTCATGAAGTAGACCAGTGAGTTTGAACATCTTTTAAAGAGTCTTGAACGTGTCTGTGGACAGATGGTGGTCAAAATATGACCACTTGAAAATAGAAATTATTGATCAAAGTTTAGTTTTATTATTATTATATTCGAAATATTGACAAAAGTTGAGACTTCAATTATTCTTTAACCTTTTATAAGAATATGTAGTAAAGTAAAGCGCATACCTGTCTATTGAATTGACAAAATGGTTAACCATCCAATTGTACGACCACGCTCTTCAATAGTCATCAGACTTATTTTTTTATACAAATCTGTTTTCCAGTCTGTCGCTAGAGAGGAACTGAATGACAATAAATACGATTTTTGCTACTGACTACCACTTTCACGTACAGCACGAAGAAATCACCGCTGCGATACGCCCAGTACCGGCAAGAGCGTCATGGGTGAATGACTTCAACGTTGCTGTATTGCTAATGACTTAGAACATCATAGTATATAAGCGCAACCACAGGTGACAGTATCAGTGTTTGGTCCGCAAACGATTAAATAAAATAATAAAAAAATATATAAAAATGTCCGTACTGAACTAATATACTAACATTATCAAGGTATAAAGCGTACTATATGTCTATATGCCAAAGATTGTGGAACATTTCATCTCGTTGTTTCAACATAAAATACGGGCGCTGAAGAAAAATTGCTATACAAGTCGTTCAAATAAACTTATAAGATATTAATTCTTACCGAAAATCTCGTTCAATTGTATCTTATAACTGCGAAACAGCAAAACAGTGTTACTTTCGTTATTTTACTTCGCTCAATGTCATTTTATTTATGCACTGGCTACCCGCTTCGCTCACAGTATCGTAATTATTGTTGGGAACCAAGCCTATTGTAAGATGCAATGTTCCACAATCTTTGGACATAGACATATACTACGCTTTATACCTTCATAGTGTACAGGGAGTTAGATAGACAATCGATATATATACGGTCCATGTAATGTATTAGCTCAGTGATTTGTTATTTTTCTTTTCCAAACACTGATACTGCCACCTGTGAGCGCAACTTGATATCTTGAACAGTTTTTGAGAAATTAGAATTATAAAAGTGTTGCGGTAGGAGTGTGCGTAAGCGTATTGGTGTTATTTCACAAAAATCTTTCCGATGCCCAAAAGTATATCCCCATTTTTTTTCATTGGTTCTCTATTGGTTTGATTGGTGTAGTAAAATCACCCCACACAAACCTTACTATGTTTTAATGTTTGCTGGGGATGTTTATTCGACACTACCAAATTCATGACCGTCGGTTCGACATCTATCAAAGATGTTCAAACTGTTCCGGTTGTATATCTATATCTCGGGAGCTTTAAATTACTTTTAAGGTAAACGTCTATTTGTAAATATTTTCTAAAATCCAAAAACATTCATATCAAACTATGTTCATGTAGTTTACATTGTACGACATCCTGCGGTGGTCCTCTTTCAAGAGTATTCAAAGTTTGTCCTTCTTCTTGACGGTCACTTGTTTGCAAATAAAAATCTATAGAAAACTTACCACCACCCTTCTTATATCGCGTTTTGCCGAGCACTAGATGTTCATGTAAGTTTTTTTACATCTGCGCCCTTGTACAAATACTGAACTGACACAGTGATGTAGTATCAATTCAAACGATTAATAACTGATGGCCGACCAAGTTGAAAGTCCGACATTTCATTGATATTTTATCATTATACGACAGCGATCTGGAAGTTGATGCTAATTACATTAATTTTATTAAAGTCTCACCAAAGAACTTGTTTGTAAAAATGAAACAAGAGTATAAACATAAAAAAACCCACACAAATAAGGGTTTGAGGCACAATTAAAACGGATTTAATGTGTTACACGACACACATATTGTGATCAAATACAACAAAGTTTACTGTGCACTTTTTTGGTATACTTACATCAAATTATTTGAATTTTGGTTATTTTTGTGGTCTATTAAAAAAAACTTATTCAAGGCAGTTGGAAATTGCACAATTGAGCCCAAATCAACAACGCATTGACTGATAAAATCCTGACTGTATTAAGACAGCGGAGTAATTGCTATAAACACCAAACACACAAATTAGGAGTGACTTTAAATATCGTCTTGTTGGTATCTTGAACTGTACTTTACGACCATACGCACTATACCATCAACAGCACTTGAATATTACATTATGTAGAAATTCGCATGGTTATTGGAAAGTGGTCGTGTTGATGGTAGTATATTAGCAATACGGATACAGTATTATGTCAACAAGGTTTCTTAACCCCGTTGTTTTCATTTAGCCTAGCATAAGTAATTTTAAGTGACATTCATTTTGTTGACGTTGACAGTTGTAGTTAAGATATTAATCTTGGCAAGAACTAAATGGATTAGGTTCATTGACCATTCTCTCATTCTCTGATTTATTCAGATTTGAAGTTCATACACCGGGAGCTTTTGTAATCAATTTTTAAGGTGATTATAGTCAATTTGTTGATTACAGATGTGTGCGAAAAAGTCCAAATCCACTGGATAAAGTACATTTTGTTAGAGTCTAGCTCTTCGGCTATGTACACATATTTCTTCAGTGTCTCAATGGAAGTAGATCTGAAATATTACCTGGCCAACAATTTGATAGCATATTTAAGATTTGTCATATGGGATTTTTACAACCCGACAATTATTACAGCAGATTATAAACTAATGGCATCGGTGTTGATCAAGTATCTGTAAAAAGTTTTAAAACGGTATTATAAAACCTCTGTATCACTTATAACGATGTTAATGTCAAAATCATCATCAATTCTCCATTTCATCGTAACGATAATTTGACAACGTGTTGTGCTTTTAAAAGTTAATGACGTTATAGTACACTTTGGTCATGGACTGGAATCTTGCTTGCGGCTAGAGTGAGCATGCTGATGATGCCATTTTAATGTGTTTGAGGTTTTCTCCGGAATTCTTAATTGCATAAACTTTCACATTTTGTAATGATTAATAGCCCGCTTATCACATTGTATCATTCCAAACATGTGAACATGTCTGTTCCTAGGCAGATATTCAAAATAGGCTTACTTTCATATCTGTCGTTTCGAATACTCGTACATGTTCAGTACAGATACAGACAAATGAGTTGAATGTTGAGATATTTATTGTATGTTGTCTACATACGATTTAATTTCACTTTTACATGCATTTTATGAATAATGAAAATAATGAACATTTATGGTGAAAAACAACATAATATAGAACGTACAAGTGAAAGATACAGATAGATAATGCATATGCATAACATAATATAAGAAAAATACCCATTTAAATTTACATCATTTGACATTGCTTTGTGTAGCTAATGTTTAACCGTTAGGCATAAGCACCATTTTAACTTGAGTGAATGGGATTTGCATATATCGTGGACGTATTTAATTGATAATTTAAGAAATATTGATTGCGAGTCTCGCGATAATGAGTAGAGTGCGGGCAGCTTGGCACCAAACAAACACTGGATAATGAGTTCATTAACAGCTGTTTCTAGAAAGGACCTTACTTCTAAACCACAGGTCTGTGTTTTTTTACGTCGAGGGTTAGGGTATGGACAAAATTTCCGTTTTTATACTGCAATATTCATTGACATTGATACTCATTTATATTTCACCGAACTTGTCATATTTGTCAATTGTGTACTAAATTTGGTTTTATTCCTTCAAACTAATCAAACAAAACGTACGATATCCAATTTGATAGAGTTCTGTTCTTCCTCTCCAAAACGAGCCAACAAAAAATCGTTCGAATTGTTTATGAATTATCATTTATTACAATGACATCGAATTTTTCTCCGACAAACAATGGAATTACGTCATTGTGACTGGCTTTAGTTTGTCTGAGCGCTACAATATTTAAATGTCTCTGAATTTTCATGAACGTATCTCATTGCAGCTTGTACAATAAGAACGGTATAAAAGTCATATCAATGACTTTTAAATACCCATTATTACACCATATAACGCAAAACCAACCCGATCCTAGTTCACTATATTAGATACCAACAGACAAGTCATTTACAGCGAATATAGATCTGTTAGATGATACTCCTATTTTACAACTATTTATGTAAGTGCTCATGCCTTTTGCCTTCATCTTTTCATAGGTTGATGTTATTTCACCAAATTCTTTTCGATGCCCGTTTTTCTCGTTGGTTCTCTCATGGCGTGGTAAAATCACCTCACACAAACCTTACTATGTTATAATGTTTACTGGGGATGCTTATTCTACACATATTCGGTTTGACATCTATCAAAGACGTTCAAACTGTTCCGGTTGTATATCTGTATCACGGAATATTGTTTATATTGTCTATTTTGTAAATATTTTCTAAAATCCTAAAACATTCATATCAAACTACGTACATGTAGTTGTCATTGGACGACGTCCTGCGGTGGTCCTTTTCCAAGAGTATTCAAAGTTTGTCTTTCTTATTGACGGCCACTTGTTTGCAAATAATAATCTATAGAAAACTTACCACCACCCTCTCAATATCGCGTTTTCCTGAGCACTAGATTTTCATGTATGTTTTTTTACAACTGTGCCCTTGTACAAATACTTAACTGACACAGTTATGTACTATCAATTAAAAAAATCTTGTATCAGTAGACAATCACCACCTAAAACAGACTAGAAACCTAAACTTCCAAATCCCCCACTCCAGAACTGAATACCACATGAACACTGTCTTCCCCGAGCAATCCGCCTCTGGAAAGAATAATATACACGTACATATACAGTCCAGCCCCACCTTGCAGATATTTGCCAGTGGACTGGATAAGTGCAGCATGTAACCCCCCCCCCCCCTATCCGTTTTAAACTGTATATAGTGTTTTATTTTAAATTTTATCTTTTATCTTCATTCTTCTTATCAATACCCAATAATTTGCACCTAACTAAACTAATTTTTCATCGACTCCGACAGCACCAGCCTATAATATCAATAATAATTGTCGGCTGTATAAAGTTGAAGTTCAAACGATAATGATGGCCGACCAAGTTGAAAGTCCAGCATTTCATTAGTTTTTGGTATTTTACGACACCGATCAGGAAGTTGATGTTAATTACATTTATTAAAGTCTCACCCGAGTTCATGTTTGTAGCAAATGAAACAAACGTATAAACATACACAAAACCACACAATTATGGGGTTTGAGGTACATTAAGAATGTCTTTAATGTGTTACAAGACAAAACTATTGTGATCAAATCCAATAAAGCTTACTGCGCATTTTGTTCGTTATATTTACATCAAATTATTTGAATTTGGTTATTTTGTGGTATATTTACAAAACATATTCAATGCAGTTGGAAGTTGCACAATTGAGCCAATATCAACAACGCATTGACTAATACAATCCAGACTGTATAAAGATAACTAAGTAATTGCTACAAACACCAAACACACAAATAAGGAGTGATTTTATCGTCTTGTTAGTATCTTGAACAGAACTTTACGACCATAAGCACTTTACCATTAACAGTACTTGGAGTTTACATTATGTTGAAATTAGCATAGTTATTGGAAAGTGGTCGTGTTGTTAGTAGTATATTAGCAATAAGGATACGGTATTATGTCACAAAGGTTTCTTAACCCCAATGTTTTCATTTAGCCTGGCATAAGTAATTATAAGTGACATTCATGCTGTAGACATCGGTAGTTGTAGTTAAGGACATTCGTTCCTTTTGAACTTTTCTGTACAAGGTATATCCAACCTGTTGTTTTTATGACGAGCAGATTAAGACCAATCATTTAGAAAATTTCCAATAGTTTTGCTCGGCTAGTATTGAAGATATTCTTAGATTTAGGGGACAACCCCTAAAAACTGAGATATATATTTTTCCGAAAAAGTTTTGGTTTAAAAAGCATAAAATTTGGCATACATGAAATTACGCATGTAAGGAATCAAACAGTAAAGTTTATTATGTACTTAGTAAGTTATTTGTATTTTTAAATAATATTTTAAAATATGTATTTTTAAAAATATATGTTTCACGTGAAAATCGTTGAACAACATACAGTTTTCGAATATGCAACATGTACAGTAATAATTATAGAAATTTCATGGCAAATTTCATGACGATTGCTCGGCTAGATTTTTTAAATTGAACTTATACTGATTTCAGAAATGCTGCAATCAGGAGAGGTTACAAAACGAATCAACGTTTTGCATCCGTTGTCTGTAGTTTTCGCGATAATACTGTTTAATCAATGTTTTTAATCAAATAGGTTAACCGTTAAAGGGTTGTTTCTCCTGCATATGCTAGTCAATACCCTAAAGAAATAAACTCATAAGAACCTTCCTCTACATAGTTCGGGATGCGGTTTTAAAATATTAACTGGTTTTGATATGATCGAGTGCATAGTACAACGTTTTACAAACGTTGTAACCAATTCGTGAGATTTGGTGTTAAAAACGATTTGGAATAAATCATTCGTAAGGCTTCATCAGTAGTTTCTTCGATATTTTTTATCAATAATGGAAATTAGTATTTAATATTCAGAATTATCTCGACTTTTAGACATGAAAATGTACTACCACATCAATTTTAAACTTTTGCATACGTTTTGATTATGTTAGTTAGATGCTTGAGATACGTCTAAGGGACTGCGATTTTTAAACTTCCGCTCAACTGAAAAGGAACGAATGTCCTTAAGGTATTGATCTGTGAAAGAACGTAATGGATTAGGTTCATTGGCCATTCTCTCATTAGAGTACATTCTGATTTATTCAGACTTAAAGTTCATACATCGGGAGCTTTTGCAATCAATCTATAAGTCACTTATAGTCAATTTGTTTATTACAGATGTTTGCGAAAACTCCAAATCCACTGAATAAAATACACGTTGTAAGAGTCTAGCTCTTCGGTTGATATGGTGTTCGTTGAAAACGTTTAACATGCAGAGACGATTGAACATAACGTGACATGAATGGCGATCCGTTTTAAAACGTTTAAGAAGTGCTGTTGGTGAATAAGGTCAATGAACGCGATTATCACAACCAGCGAACCCATCAAATCAAAGCAGAACAGGCACGTGTAACTGAAGCAAAGACAGCGACACACATACACTTGTTAGCGTGCAGCGTATCCGCAGCTTTGCTTGATTTTACTTTGTGCAATGGATCCTAACTTAGCATATGAAACGTCTTTGCGTTTGTCAAAGCTGAATTAAGTCAATGGTCTAAGCATATAGCTTACATCTGTACTGGCTAATTTTGCCAAATTTGACCTTGCAAGTCCTTAGTTAGGACCACAATTTCCTTATATGTGATATTTTGTTTCATTCAAGCAGTCAGACGCTGTCATGGGAATTACTCACAAGAATAACAACAGTTCCTTTCAGGTGGTAATTTCCAATATTACACAGAAACTTGATGCTTCCAATATCGCAGTTAGCACACGACGGGTGACGACTACTTTTTGAATTACATACAGCGATTTTCCATCAACGAATTGGATTTCTCTAAGAAACAATGTGTTCAATTGAAATTGTATTTTCCCTTGTTGTTATGCTCACTTTATCTCTCAGTGCTAATGGAGATCTTCAAGACGAAAATACTGAATTAAGAAGTGTGTCACACCAATTAAACACTTTCTCGTTCTTCGATATAATACGGCGTAATTTTTTCAGCTTGACATGTAACTGTTTTGTAAAATGAAAATAATTGGTTTTATTGAGTCATCACCGAATTCGAGTTGAAATTATGCTATTCTTCTACAATACGTGCCAATTTGTCTGTCTATAGAGGGTATTACCTAGAATTACTTGACGCATGGTGATGTCGCAGACGAGTAAGGATACTGTCAAGTACGATACAGTCAATCGTCAATCATCCTGAGGCGGAGGTCATGTTACTCTGTCATTGGCAAGTTTATTTTTACACCGTTTAATGTATGTTGATGGAATTAATTTATTATTTAGTCTGAACACATATTCAATATCCGATATCAGATACTAAAAAAACACGGGATGACATTTGTTGCAGATGACACAAGAAATTAATCTGATAAGTCAGAAATTTTAGAAATGCCCGGAGTGGAGAACGAAATAACAGCTGCCTCACCTACATATACTGTAACATTACTTATATTCACGACAGGCTAATTTTGTAAATAAATTTATAGGAAAATTATTTTCCTCAAAAATATGTCAACGAATTTATTAACCCAGCAAAGTACCATTTCACCAATTATTGCGAAACTCAGCTGAATTCGATGGTAATACTGTTATTGTAGTAAAACTTAACCCACGGTTTACATCTAACAGAAACTTTATTGAAAACGTTCCTTGTATACATTTAATGCATTTTACAAACAAAACTACATTCGACGCAAATGGTTGCACGAGTTGCAGCACATTAATTGATTCACATGAAAAGGAGGAAACTGCATCACCATCGCAGGTGTGAAACCTTGACATCAGCCATCTCGACATCAGCTGAATTCGATGGTTATAATGTTATTGTAATAAAACTTAATCCACTGTTTACTTCTATAGTACAGTTAGGATATGGTGACAGTGACGTCATCATTTGTGTGTACCCAAAAGATTAAAACCATTGCTTACCGATGTCTGGGTGTAAATACTTTTTTTTAAATGTTGAGGAATGCATTTTAAATATTTTTATTCTATTGTATACCCATTAAGACAACTGCATGTGAATTTTAAAACACTTTTATAGTCATTTAAGAGAGTAATTGCTATTTTAATTTCCCTACACCCAGCGTAAGAACGCACTGCACAAACAAATGGAGGCAACCGCAAGATAAATAAAACAACTCCAACTGATGACACAATAAAAACAAAAGTGTGTTTAAATATAAGTATTATTTCTTCAATCAAAAGTGTAAAATTTATGTTTGGTCTAATAATTAAGTAGGTAAAAATAAAAATGTAACCCTACCCTCCTTGAAATTAAGGTACTTTTTGCATATTGCCAATAAGTACCCTATAGATAAATGGAAATAAAATATGATCTAAACGATTGGCACCATTGAATATTTTTCAAAAATAACTTCAATGTTTGTGTAATGTCTTAACAAATTTTTTAAAAGTTTTACCGAGCGGTTTTGAAAATATACTTTTCAGAAATTCATAGTAACCCGATTTTCATCTGTTTACCACATATAAATTCCAATAAAATTAAAGAAGAAAATTATTTTTCTCCAAATTACACTATAAAGTGATGTCATGAAGCCAAAACATTGCCTTATAACTAAAAATTAAATAAAAAAAGAATAAAAATATTTTGGCTGTAGTGGGGGTTGAACCTACGACCTATAGGAAATCAGTCAATTTGTCATAAAATTACTGAACTTGAGAACTCTTCAAGAGGAGATTCGTTATTAGACCCGGATATCCTTATTAATAGGTAGAGTTTAGATTGGTATTGAACTGTTAGTATAATCCTTTATACTTGTTTTTTCACCGTACTAGTGGATTGTTCCACTGCGTCACTGGACTTTTATCCTAACTGGACTGTAACAGAAACTATGTTGAAAACGTTCCTTGTATACAACTGTCTTTTACAAACAAAACTACCTTCGACGCAAATGGTTGCACGAGTTGCAGCACATTAATTGATTCCCAAAAAATGCGGAGATGTGTTTAATATTTTAAAGTAGTGCTAAGTCATTATGAATTGCAAATGTTGACGCTGCGTACTCTTACTGGAGAAGTAAGCTCCAAAACTCATAGAAACATATCCGACTTTACAGACATGGCCTAAGGTGGGTGTGTAACTGCACCACCATCGCAGGTGTGAAACATTGTCGCCATCTTTTGGGAGTATGGTATGTATTAGACGTGTTGGTGTAAGCAGTTTGGCCTAGGGGTGTTCCAATTTCATTATAAATTTTGCTTGTGTCATTCGCCCAGAGGTGAAATACTCTAGCCTTATTTGGTATGCTGTTCTGTTTTCTTGTTTTGGTTCCTACGTGAATGATGTAAAGAAAATTTGAAATGCAGCCATTGATCTTATTTAACGGCACATCAAACAGCTTCAGCTCTTAATGGTATTTTAATGGTTAATGTATGGCACCGCGTCTTTTAAATTACAGGGAGTATGACTTAACGAGCTCAGGGAATGAAGAATCTCACCTCAGGGTTTATGGTTATTTTACGAACGGATTAATGAGATACACTGAAATTGTAATGTTCTTACTTACTAACCTCACTTCCTGGTGTTTTACCAATATACGTAAATCCATTCAATGACATGAGTTCGGGTTATTACATCTACATTCATCAAATATTAATTGCGCCTACATGTAGAAAAAGATAACAAATGGCCAAAATGCAGCCGAATGGTCAATGGCCACAAAATCATTGACTTCTTGGGTCATTTTATTCGAACTAATGCACCTTCATAGCTCATATTTTTCTACGTATACTGGCAAGCGTCTTTCAATCCGGACGGTCCTTCAAATCCGGACTGTCTCGAAAACGCTTTATTGCGGCCATTTATTTTAATCATCTGTTGTCAATCATTTAGAAGCTTGGTTTTTGACAATACTGCGAAGTGACAACGATATAATTCATAGTCTTTCACTCAAGCAGGGCCTCATTTCCTCAATTTATTACCGATATTTCAAAATTTAATAGCTGTATATTTCATTCACACTTTCATAACTTTAAACGGTCCTCTGATATACTATAGTGGTTCATGACCAATTGACTTTTAAACGATAATATATATTTGCAAAATGTACCCTTATTAGGGCCTAAATGTCATTAATTAAGCAATGTACCACCTATTTAAGCTGTTTGTACATTTGTATTTAACTAGGTTTCTTAATTGTGTGTTATTCGCTAATGAAATATGTGTTTTACACGTATTCGTTAACTTATCTAATGAATATTATGTGTAGGCCTACTGCCGGGACACATATTAGGTGTCAAACACAAGCGGGCCTCAATTAAACAATTTACCATGGTTAAGGTATTTTGTATGCAACGCAATACTCAACGCACCATGAACTACATTTCATGTGTTTCACGTTGCATTTGATTGAATATAATAAATTATATGTGTTTAAGCTGAATATTTTGATAAAAAACCTAATGTACCCCTATGGGGACTCATTTGCTTAATGATGACGGGGCCTCAAGTAAATTAAGTAAATATTTAGCTATGTTTGTACTTACGAATGATACTGAATTTAATTCAAATAATAGATATAATGTATCATCTGTTTAACGTGCATCATAACTAATGTAAGCCATTTGTTTGTCTAATAACGGGCCTCATTTTAGACGCAAACCACGAGTTGGGGCCTCATTTTTACAATTTACCATTACAAATGTTTATAAATTGAATAAGACCATTTTTGGCATAATATTAACAGCATTTAGCGTGTTTTTCTGTACATTTGATAAAATAATAATGTATTTATACTGATAAATTCATGAACATTCATATACCCCCTTTGGGGCCTCATTCTGAGAATTGCTCAATGATGACAAGGTGGCATCACTCGGATTCTGTTATGGTATGGTCCAAGGAACAAGAAAATGCAAAAACATTTTGTATAGAAGACATTGCACGGTTACCCCAAAATATGCTGTTTATCTGCCGGACTACAGTAGTCGTTTACACATTCGCCTTGAACGATACACACGTCTACGGCTCTCATTGGCTGTCACGTTGAATTTGGATTCGTCTGTGAACAAAACCGATGACCACTGTCTTCTGTTGAAGCGCCCATGCGTCATTGCCAATATGAGACGTGCTTGTTTGTGTCTATTGGTCCTTTGCGGGGTCTGTGGCACCTAAGACCCGTTGAACGAAGACGACTGCGGACTGTAATTGGATCAATGGGACACCTGAATACAGAACAAACACGAACAAATGGACAATAATTAATCTCGTGTAAAATTTGAAGGAAATTAATGTGATATAAAAAAAACTACACACCACTTCCGACGTCATATTGTTGTTCTGGTAGCTTTTTTATTTTAACCTGTTCACAGCGTATTTTTGTTTATTTATTTTTTTCGAATTCTTATCGGTCTATAGGATTTGTATTTACTTAACTTGCTAACGCATACCATTATTTCTCGTTACTTGGTCTTTTTATCACTTGTTCTTTGATTGAATTGAAAATACAATTATAATTGCATACTATAAATACAAATACAATACATCAGATCAATTCAGATTTCTCCTTCGCTGGCTGTATTTGTGTCCGACCCGTCAGACGCAGACCCAGATTCTATGACCACAGGTTTAACTACTAGTATCTTGTCGGTTGCAATATCAATGTCCCAGTACCGGTGTCCAAAGGGAAGAACATGGTCGATACAGTTCGCTCAGTCAGAGTCAGTTATAGACTGGAAAACTGCTTCCATCCGATCATTAATGGTTCTAAGGTTGAAGGGTACCTTCTTCTTCGCTATGAAACCTGGAAAATGAAAAAGGTAATATATTTTAAGTTATTATGTTCGACATGAATGTCAACGTTTACATAATATTATTTGCTTTTAAAACAAACCACTAACGGGCTATATACCAGGAACAATACTTTGGATTACCCTTAAGGTTGCCTATATGAGTTCAAAGGGGTTTAAATCAGTATGTTAAGGTGGTAGTCTAATTCCTTATTGCGGCATGCTGTCCATCTTTTGCCTGGACTTCGTCAACTACATATCTTGGCTATTGCTTGAGCAGTTAGAGGTGTAGTAGCTCAGATTTCAACATCGTTATGGTAAAGTCTATGTGATGTCTCCTGCACCATGACTGGATGTCTGCTTTCCTTGTTGCTAACGTTGGGCACCGATCAACTGGTACGTTGTGGTAGGCGGCATTGTCCAGCATTATTAGAATATTTTAGTAAGTCATATCAGCTTTTGAAATCGGTACGTTGAGTCCAATAGTATCATTATCATGCCACCATTTAGAGATGTGGTTGTTTGTGTGGACATTTGTTTCATCTGTGTACACTACATGGTGTTCGGCTTCCCCAAGATTCCTAATACGTCGGAGATAATGAATCCGGTTATGCTCAATGTCCGATTTTTCCCTCATAATCTTTCCGTTGATCTTACATCGCTCATAGCTGAACCCCAACTGTTTCATTGTCCTTCTCAAGTACATTTGTAAGACATGCTGCCAGAGTATCTGATGCTTTCTTGAAGGGCTGTACATATATTCAAGGTTGGCAAGATCTTCTGTTGAATATACATCACGTTGACAGTGCGACATATAGTGTCTTGGTCAAAGTAGTCTAACTTCATTTTTCGATACGTCTTGGTTGCTTCTCTACTGCAACATCATTGTCATTGTTCAAGCGGTTGATGGACGACATGCTGACTCATATAAGCGCTGAACTCCGCTCCAAAGCGTGTGACAGTGGAATCTTCACCCCTTCTTCCGTTCATTGTTACGACATTCTAACAATTTCCCGCACATCTTCAGAGTACTGACAACGTGTCCGTTTCAGTGTGGTCATTTTTATTCGTATTACACAAACACGACTATGTTATCATGTGCATGTATATACAAAATGTATAAAAACTTTGCACGGGTTTAACAAGTTAGTGAGGTATTCAAAATAGATGTTTCCTCATGATTCGAACCCATAGCCATAAACAAGTCAAATACTTACTAAACAAGCGGAATACGGTCACGACTACTCAGATCGATGAAAAATATTCTTCAAAAAATTTAAGGACCAATGTTTCAAATCTCTATTCTATAATTATTGATATATTTACATTTATTCTATTTAGGTATTATTTTAGATATGATATTGGATAAATGCAAAACACAATAAACCGTACGTTATTGCACGGATACCCTGTGTATTTTTATTTTGAACATGTCTCTTCACGAAATGATGTGTTTGCGGACCACGCATTGCAACTTGCAGTCCTGAAATGTTTCTCATTTGGCTACTTTTCGGGTAAAGTATTGGTAGTTTTAAAGTGATAGTATGGCAAAATGGCCCCAATGAGACATTAACAAGTTGGTGACATCACCTCTTGATCTAGCACGTGTTTTCTTTTGTTAATCGCTAAATATATTGCGTACGTTTGAATTTGTTAATTAAGCACATTGATCATTTGATATCCGAAGTTGCTTTGCTGTTTGTAAAAACAATGATCGAATCTTAAGGTGCGTGCACACAGTAAGTTTTGATGTATACATTTTGACCAATAAGTCAAGATGTAATGTATGGTTACGTCTACCGTACATTTCTCGAGATGTACACCTTCATTGTAACCAAGTGGTATGAGGGAAATGTATGGGCATGATGTACACGTGGCAAAATGTACATCATCGACTTATACACCACAACTTACTGTATGTACGCACCTTTAGCCATTTCGTTATGTGGTCCTTCAATTTTTGTGCGGAGTGTAGGTCTCAATAGTAATACTTATTTGATTATTAATCAATACAATATTTACAAGTGCAGGCACGACTCAATGATCGAAATCCAACTATACATGGTTTGATTTATCATCCGTATGATTGTGACAACACTAATAAAAATGCTTTCAATAAAAATATTAATATACTGAGTACATCTAGAAACACAACGCTTGGGTTACTGCCAGCATAATTTCAAACGTTTTATGATTGACAACCAAACTGAATTTACTTGATGATATTTTATTACATGAACAATACACCTGTAACCTTTTTTCATACAGTACTATCAATGCGGTTGAACAGTCTTGTGTGTATAGTGCGACTAAAAAGTAGCGAAATTTTGTTAAATCCCAATTTCCTCAGAATCGTTGTTCTATGTGAATAGGTCAAAAATTGATTAATTATTGATTGATTATATACGCATGACGTCCAACAAGTTGTTTAGCAGTGTATGAATCAGATGTAAACTTTGCCTGGAGATGGTACATGTGGAGTTACTGGTCCCGTCGGACAGTTGTTTCACATGGGGACCTTTGCATATGTGGTTGTAAACTGTTCCAAGGTGCATGACAATTTGACCGTCGTGCAACCTCCCATTTACGTCCCCGTCACAGGCATCCGAATGGCCTGATTTCGCGCATGTTTGAACTATCCTGGCATTTTCATTCTGAAGCCTAGAACTTTTCTTTTGTGATTTTCTTTCCATTAGCAAACCTTACAAAAAATTCGGTAAAATTTATACTAAAATTAATTATGCGTAAATGATGCACGTGGAATTCGTGCGTTTTGCAATTTTCCTGACGCACGAGATTTACATAAACCGATCGATAAACTTTTGACAATAGTTAAGTTTCTACGCGATTAAACAATAGTATTATAGCTTGACTAATTTGACAGGAGCCTGACCTTTTGATTAGCATCATTTAACAGCCGATATATTGCCTACGTTTACAACACCGATTGTATGTTTTCATAATCAGGGAGTATCACAAAGACGCTCGAGATGTAATACAAATACAAATTTGAAATACCGATACTGCACGATTTGCTCGTGGAAATTAATATATACAAAGCAAGAACCTTGTAATATATTCTTGCATAAAGGTCAGGTTCAGGTAAAAAAGCCAAGTTATACACAAATTTAAAAATGTATTACTGAAGTTTTTTTAAAAAGGGAAAATACTTTCATTCCCAATTACAGAACCCTATATGAGCAAATTAGGGTAGAAAATTTAACCGTAAATTACGAAACAGAGCAAATGAAGGCTACAAATCTAACCCTAGATTTTCAATGAATAAAATCAAGGGTCACATATAAGAACCTTAATTGATATATATGACAAAAATTATGATCAATTTCAATGTTTTATTTGACATAAATTCAAACAAAAACAACAAGTTTGATAACAAGAAAATAAAATTGAAAATGAAAGTTTGAACATTCAAACCTTTTGAAATATTGACCAATTTCACTTGAAAGTTTGAACGGTCAAACGTTTAGAAAAAATAACCAATTTCGTATGAAAGTTTGAAACTTTTAGAAAAATAACCCAATTTCGTATGAAAGTTTGAACGTTCAAACCTTTTGAAACAGAGTATGGAAAACGTGATGATTGCATGGTCCTTTCGAACATTTTTGTCTGGATCCTCTAAAAACATGGCCACCAGCGGGTAGTGCTCGTTTTCCCTTTACAGCTTACACATCCTATTTGATTTTATATCTCCCTATAATACTCACAGGTAACCGTATCATTGATACAGACTAAACGAAAAAAACCTGGTATTTTTTGTAAAATTTATATTTTTCTATAAAGGTATATATTTGTTCTACTAAGAAGCCTGGATTTCAAGTCATCAAAACCAAGCACTGACTATCGATTTTTTTTGCATTCATACAAAGCATTGCTAAAATTACTTGCGTGCCAAATTTTGCATGGTGCAAAGCAATGCCTAATATGGTTGTGGGGATGATTGCTTGAACTTGAAACAGACTAACATCTATCATTTTTTCTGGATTGGGAATTACGTCTCAGTAGAACTCATGTAGTAGAATTTATTGTACCATTCGACAGCATATGTTATAAGGAAGGTATACAGTTTTCAATATGTCTGTCTGTCGTTTTGTCTGTCCGTAGACAGATTCTTGTGTAAGCAAATCCTCCAAGAGCTTTTTCAGGATTTCCGTAAAACTTGTACACATGAACAACCTCTTGCATTACAACGATTTTCCCAGAATTGTGGCCCTATGTTGGTGGGGGTATATTAGTCTGCTTAATGATGAAAGCTCTTGTTTAATATACTTCGAAAATTATTTCAGCTGAAGTTGGAACATCATCCGGGAAAATGGCAAAGAAGGCATTAATAAGAGCCAGTGTCTGTTTTGCTTTGAAGGAAAAATATTTGTGTCCACAGAAGTGTTACATTGGAAATTGGATTTTACTGTTGTCAAGGATGCCAGAATTTCATACTGGAAAGATACTACGAAACCTGTTAGAACTTTTAAGACAATATGTGGAAAGTCGTTTCACATTGAAAAGCAAAGGATGTTACAGTACGCAAAGACGTGTTTGTTCAAAAACTTTCCTTAATATTTTGAGCCTCAATAAAAACACTTTGACATGTGCTCTCAAGCTTCACAAAGATTCTTTAAAACAGAGATCTAAGTGTGACAAGTGACTATTGGCCATAAATTGGCTAGAAGAATTTGCAAGTTGTATGGGAGACAGAATGCCAAATTCATCAGATATTCTCCTGCCTGATAAAATGGTGAAGGAATACATTTACACCTAATACAAGAAGGAACCAACCGATTATATTAGTTATTTCCCCCATCTTAAAATAAAACAGGTACAAATACAATTCATACCTCTTCAGTTTGATCTTATTTTATTATTATTATACCATATTTATATAGCCCTTTTTTCATCTATACACACGTTCCGTGGGCATCGTACACCGGAAGTAAAGACGCTGCTGGCAGACGAAATGAAAAGTGTTCCAGTCATCATCCCTGGAGGACCAACGTCGATCCTCCAAACCCTAGATGTGTCCATCAACAAACCGATGAAGACTCTGTTTCATGTAGATGAACAGAGTGGTATGCGGCATACCTACACATCTGGGGGAAGAATGAGAAAACCGGAACTTGAAGACGTCGGCCGGAGGATCGTCGACGCATGGGAAGAGTTAGACCCGGTAATCATCGTACGAGCGTTCAAAAAATGCTGCATTTCCAACGACCTCGATGGCAGCGAAGACGACGTTCTGTACTATGATCTGATTCTTGGACAATCCACACCAACAACAAACGACGACGATGAAGATGATGACATATACTACACGGACAATACGGCAGTATAATTGTAAGAAATTGTCAGAAATTGATTTATTTTTTAGGTATAAAGTTGGAAATCAAAATAGAATATGTTTGAATAAATGGTTCTGCATTCAATATTAGGAAATAACAAAGGTGTTTCAGTTCAGTGTTGTGTGTACAAATGGAACTGTTGATTTGTTGAAACTGCCGAAGCTTAATATTTAGGTTTCATGCATTAATAGGGGATTTAAATAGCCCCGCGCAGCGGGGCTATTGAAAATACCCAGACCGTTAACAGGCGAACGTGCATATTTTCGTTGAGTTTCTGCCGGTACTAATGCTTTCAAAAAAAGTTATTTCCGGTCAAAATTTCAGGCAGTTTTCCGAGGTGAATAGTCCTTGGATTATAAAAAAAATAGTAAGCTGTAAACGGTTGAGCCTATCGTTCTCTTTCAATTAAATATCATTTTTAAAAAATGTGTAATAAATAAAAAAAAACATTTTTAAAAAAACAAAGGGAAGTAAGAAATACGCTACTGTAGATACCCCACTTTACGTGTCACTAGCCAAAGCTTTTGCGAGATTTTCATGCGCCCATTGCACACGGAAGATGTTTTAAGAATCGTCAAAAAATAAAGGTGAAATTTTCATTTAAATAGCCGATTTATCATGACAGTACTCGATCTCCGAGGAAATTGGTCTTTAATAGACATTTTTACGTAGTTTTACAATGATATCAACACTCAGATCATACCAGATGCTTAAACGTAAGTAGGCTACAATTCGTTCCATGTCAACAATGCAAATCAACAATTCTATGTCTCAATGTATAGCTTGTCAAAGCAATGTTTATGAGATTATTTTGTTACTGTCAGTGTATATAATACTTATGTACCAGTAAGTGTCATCCACAGCACCCCAGCCCCGGGTGAAGGGGCGCTCCGGGATTTTGAGTTGTCAAAATCAACAGCCCTTCAGCCTTCTACGGCCTACAGGGGAAGCTGATGGTAAAAATCTCCCGCATTTCCCCTGACATCTACCGGTAAATATTGTCTCTAGGCTATTGGTATTCGCAGAAAAAATCCTAAATTTCCCCTGCCTTGGGGGGTAGCTGGATGGTAAAAACATGGCCTATCTGCCATGGATCCCTGTGGTCGGGAGGAACTGTGGATGCAACTGACTGGTGCATTAATTATTTGTGGTGGACAAACTTGTATACTAGCAGGGTCCATACGTTGTCGCTTATGTAATATCTTCGATAAAGTTTACTTAAGCCTACTTCAGACGTAAATTATCCAAAACAAATAACTATCGCATATCTATTTCAATGGATTGATTCCGGATTGATCACCATCGGTAGCTGGAGTTCGGTTCGTGGGAGTATGAAACTGCGGAGCACAATTGTGTGATGTTTGTTGTGGTCTTGTATGATTGACTAGGCCCCCAATTAACGTCATACGGTGTCGCTTTTGCTATATCTTCAATTTTCCAAGGCTTGAAGCTGATCCGATACTATGGACTGGACGAAATATGGTTACAGTAGGTTTAGAAATTTCCCCTGGACTAATTGAAACTGCTCTCAAGAATACAGTTAGGCCTACAAAGTACAATAAAGGTATGCCATTGATTTTACTCATTTTGAATCAAATTATGACAATTTCATTTTGAATGTGTTGTGTACAAAAAGATATTTACATTGTACTGCTAGGCAAGCGCTACCAAGTGATTTCGTTAGAAACGGGGTGATTTGGTTGCCCTTTTCAGCGCTATGTACTCGTAACAGTCAGCTAGCCACAAGCGCATGCCGAAATAATAATATATTTTTCACTTTTTCCGATATACAGTAGCGCTTATTTTAAGAAGCTGTTTCTAAGCATAGCGCTCGATAGCGTGACTACTGTGCATCTCACGCAATGTTTGCCTAAAATCGTACATATCTGCGGTCAGGGTCAAACAAAAATTTCACATGCATCTCTGCAGCCGCAAAGCCTAAAGTAAAATAATTTAACTCTATTCGCTTGGGTCAGTAGGTCAAATGCCTTATGTAGTCACTAGGTCACAAATTTGGCCTTATATTCCAAAGCCTTTAATCAGAAGGATATTCTTTTAAAAATCAAGTTCAATATTGTGACATCCGGGGTCAAAATATAAGTCACTAGGTCAAGTCCTAGAAATTTCTTGTCACGGTAGACAATAGAGATAAAAATGTTGGTCTTTTCTTGATGAAATTTCTACAGAATAAATGATTTCATTATAATCTAGGTCAAGTTCAATTATAGGTCTTCCGGAACGGGTTCCCTGATTTTTTGGCTACCCGACTTCCCGATGATCGCTGATAACCTGTGGGACTGACGATCTGGCGGACTAAAAAAAGTCGGTCTGACTGTCAGATGGACTTTTTTCTGCTAAAATCAACAAATGCAGTTATTCCCTTTTAAGGCGGCGTTTACACATTAAAAGAAGGGTTTCCTTGTTTCCAAGTCCTTTTATCATGATCTCAGTGTAAGACTTTGTTTTCCGGTTGTCATTTACCAATAATTCAATAGTTTTAATGCACAAAGTTTCCCCTTTTCCCTCGCGAAATCATCGAGACTTCAGAAAAAGAGTACAAAAACACCAAGTTAGAAAAATGTTTCAGCTTTGCGATTGGCCTAAGAATTTATTATCGAGTCGACCAATCAAAATATGTCTTACACAAGACACCGCATTGTCGCAAAACCAGTCTTTCTGTATGGGTGTCCGCCTAATGATGGTTGAAAATTCTTGAGAAACATAGGAATTGAGCACAGAATTAATTGCTTACGCTGCCTGTCCACACATTTGTGGCTATACCAAAATATAATAACGAATGATTCTGAAGCCTGGTTAATAAGTGTAGAAAGCATGAATATGCCAGCACAAAACATAGCATTTCATGAAAAATGCCCAATGCAAACTGAACTTATTGACCGGAAACCTTTTTTATGTATTTTTAGTAAATGTGACCATGACCCCAAATACAATCCCAAGCTAGGTATCCATGCAAGCTTGCTATATACAAAGTATCATTAAGATCAGCCTATCCAAACTTCAAGTTATTGACCGAAAACCCCTAGTTGAAAATTGTTTGACACCGCTGCCCGTCATCTAGTCCGGGACCAATCGTCCCAATCTTATACAGCAGGATTTTTCGTTGGAAAACCTTAAAAAAATACATGCGATAATGTACCCAGGAAAAAACGTACCCAGGACAGAAACTGAAATTGTGCAATTCATTGGACGGCTAATTGAAAAGTCTGGGTACCCTTACAGAAAATATTCTCTCTGACAAATGTGTAACATGTATGCGGTTAACATGTATCAAATATGAAATGAATATACTGCGAATGCAGTCTTAAAGGGACTGCGTCACGTTTTAGCGTATGGCAAAAATCAAATAAAATTGTTAAATATTTACTATATTTGGCATAGATGCCTGTATATCCCATAAATAAGCACACTGGTATAAATATAACTTGTGAAACATTATTTAAGTATATATATTTTACCTAAAAAAATTCTATACCATATATCTGAAATATAGCTTAGCAATTACCCAACATCTATTTAATCCCCGTTTAGGCGGTGCCTTAGTTCATATTATACTTTTTGAAGCATTATACCATCTACAATTATCAAGTTTGACACTTAATATTGGATTGATCATAAGTTGAATAATGCTTAAACCCCCACACTTAAGGAGGGGTTGTTAGAAGTGTGCTTGTCTCAGGGTCTGTTTAATGGTCTGTTTTTGGTTTTCAGAAGATCCACAAATTGTTTTCATTTGGCCATGGGCAAGTTAGTTTGACTGAAAAATCCACTTGTCCGAAGAATAATCTACTTGCTCCGACACTAGCATTCCACACCCCTAGGAATTAGATATTATAATAAAACTTACTGTATAGTTGAAGAAGTTGAAAAAATATATATTATATATTTCTTTATGGAACAAATTGTATTACAGACAAACTCGTTTTCCAAGTGTTCTACTTGTTCAACATTGGAGAAGAAATGGGAGAACAGTGATAATTTGCATGAGAAAGCCAAGTACCGAAAGTTGCAGGAAGAACACTATGAAAGGCAGCAGTAAGAGACACTTTCTAAAAATTATTGCTCCTGCTACATAAATACAGTCAGTTGCAAAAGTTATGACTATAGTGTTGATAGTTTTGGTATCTGTTCATATTGCTGACATTATAACTGTCACAGTGGTATAGCTTGGCTATTTTGACGTGAGCCTGACCTTTACGCAAGAATATGTTACAAGGTTCTTGCTTTGAATGTATCAATTTCCGCAAGCAAATCGTGCAATTTCGGTATTATAGAGCATTGAGCCGTGACTGCACTTTTAAAGTTTAATCCATTCGCCGATAAAGATTGGCGTGGGATTGACTATTCAGGTATGTATATCACACATTAGTAAGTAGCATATCTTTAAATCACGACTATTGAAATCAATAAATCACGGGTTACCCGCACAAATAGACTCGTCTAAGAGGTCATGGCTCAGGGTTCAAAATTGAACTATACTCCCCGATTATGAAAACATACACTCGGTGTTGTAAACGTAGATACTATATCGACTGTTAAATTATGCTAATCAATAGGTCAGACTTACGGGAAATTGGCCAAGCTATAGTCTAATGTCACATGCAAACATATTGTACTTCAATCATGTTGGTAACAGTAACAGTGTAAGGTGGTATATAGCTTGGCTATTTTGACCTGAGCCTGACATTTATGCAAGAATATATAACATGGTTCGTGCGTTGAATATATCAATTTCCGCAAGCAAATCGTGCAATATCGGTAGTTTAGATTTGTGTTTGTATTACAAATCGAGCGTCTTCGTGATACTCTCCGATTATGAAAACATAAAATCTGTGTTATAAACGTAGATAATATATCGACTGTTAAATTATGCTAATCAATAGGGTCCTTCTTTTCCAGAATAATTTGGAAATCCAGATTTTATGTGCTAAAAAAAGGAATTTGGCTGCTGATAATTTAATTGTCTTTATTTGATAGAAAATTAGTTTTGACTGATTTGCAGTCATCTGCAATTGATGCTGAATTTTGACAATTGGGCAATATTGAAAATAAGTAAACTGTTTTGGTGTTTGGTTGTGTGGGTCAGTTTTTATCTCGACTATTTAATGAATGGTCCAAGCTATTCTACTCATGTTGACGTTGCCATCGACGTAATGGTTAAGGGTTTGCATGCCAATTTTGTATATCTCTTCAACCACTGTAGATATTCACTTCACAACTCACACATGTCTTACTGGTCGTTATTGTAAGTCACTGACCATGTCATATACCTTTGGCAGATATTTTTAACTGAATAAAAAAGTAAATTATCCACCTTTTTGACTTAGAAACCCAGTTTAAGCTTTTGCATGCAAATTTTCTATTAACAGTCCACCTCCACAGCCACTGAAGATGATCAATTGAAACTTCACACATGTCATTTAGACCATTTTATAGGTCATTGGCCATGTCTCATAACTATAATTCTAGCATGGATTTTGACGGAAGTTTGGCCCAAGTTGTATGTCTTAAACATAGGTTTTGATTTCTTATTTCACCATCAATATTTCGTTAGTCTAGCATGCTGTCCCTCTGACAGCTCTTGTTAGCATTAGGGTATTATGTCTCAGTAGGACTCCTGAAATATTAAGCAACATGTTCATTTTCATCAACATGTTGCTTTATACGTTTGAATAATTTTTACCACCATAAACATCATTTATTAATCCACTAGTGGTTGACTGGAAGGGCCTGTCAGTCGGTCGGTCGACTCCGATTTGAAAAAAAAACAAAAACAATCAGAATGTTCCTCGGACAACTCTATCACTAGTCTTCTTGTCTCGTTGTGCTTGTTTTTCATATCTTATAGAAAAAAGTTCATAATTCGTTTGCCATATATTAGATTTACTAACAATTCAGTTCACTTGTTTGACTCGTTTGTGTTATTTCAGGTTCATATATCATTTCTGACAGTGGGGCATACACATGAAGATGCTGTATCCTTGGAAAAAAACAGATGCTTAGACAATTGACAGCCTATCGGAAGTGATTTCCTCATTCTGAAAAAGTGAATGTGACGTTTGACATTAAGTCATGACTGGAGCCATGTATTGTTAATATCGGACAGCACACACAGCCATTACACTTTAAATTCTCAAGCTGTGGGGATAGTGTGACTGTAGTGTCTTACAAGGGAAAACACAATGAACCCTGGATTTCTATTGATGGCCATTTCCTGAAAGGTGTTCCTAGTGACCAACCCAGGATCTTGCAACCAGACTATACGAAATTCGACATAAACAAGATAATGAAGCAAATCGACACCATCCAACACTTTTTCAAGTGTGAATCTTCATTGGGAAAGTGGAGAGAATTTGAGGATTCCATCAGAAACCCAGTTCAGATACAGACACACGATTGTCCACTCGTTTTACTTCCCAGACAGATGGCAGTGAGCCGAACATGGAATTATGAAGTACCAGAGACCATCCAATCACTGATTGATAAAGAAAGAACAATTCCTGAGGTAGTTTTCCAATTCTAAATATATTCCAAAGAGGGATTCATAAGACTCTTGGGAAATATATTTGAATGCACAGTCAGTACTGTCTTACATAATAAGGGTTTGGTAATCAGCAAGCATGTACAATTGTTTTATATATATAAGAGGAATGCCAATTAATTTGACGTTGACATCAATATGACACCATTTGTTATTATTACACACATACACTTACGGACTTTGAAAACGCACCACTTATTCAAACCACGAAATTCATTAGCAAACATCGTTTAACTCCATTAAAAGTTTGTCTATAGATTGCTCATTTTATGTTTTAACATATAGCAAAATTTCAAAACGACAGTTAACAATGTTACTAAGTCACATGACATCGACGTGCTTAAGTCTCAAAACCAAAATCACATTCAGTGAGAGTGTGAGAAAAGTTACGTTTTTGTTGCGTTCCATTAGCGGGTACTCATTACAATTGCAATCAGCTTCTGAGGAATGTTTCTCTATTCATCAACAAAGGTTTGGACAACCTTGTGGGCAGATCGGGTTATGGAACTCGCCCGTGGACTCATGTTTCAAAGAACATGTCATATGTTTCGGTGGGATCAAAATCTAGGACATTTCATCACTCAGAAAATGTTTTCATCAAGAAAAGGGACTTTTATTCGTTATTTATGCGCATGGTTATATTCCTGTTGTCTACGGTTAACACACATGTCATCCGGAAATAGTAATACAAGAAGTAAGTGACTGCATGTTGAAGCACGTGTTCAATGTTAGATGAAACACAAATTGGCAGGGTACTAAATGAATATGTTGTATTTTGTAAATTAACGTGTTTGATATTTTCATTTGATGACTTAGCATATCTATCGACACCAAGCATTGTTTTGACATGCACGGTTGCTGACCGGAAGTCGTTTCTTTGGCGGAGCATGCACATTAATTTATCCGAATTATGTGTCTTTTTAGGCCTTTAATCCCTATTTAGAGTTCAATGGTGGTGTCAGTTGCCATCAAACGCTATTGAAGACGAATATTTATTGTAGCATGACAATATAAATGCACAAAAACTGCGTGATGGCTACTTCCGGTATGTAACATGTCTTAACCTCCAGACACATCAGTTTCGGATTGACGTGAAATGTAAACTTTTGTTTTTGGAAAACTGAAAATGTGTTTTTTTGGTATGCTAATGAATCGTTTACACATCGCCATTTACACAGTTCGGATATTTTCATTCGCACGAGAATCACGTGCGAAAAATGAGATTTGACCCCATGTTAACTTCTAGCAATTCGATTGGTAAAAATGGATTAAAATATACTTTACTGACACCGTTCTAACCTAGGAACATCATTCCATTGGTAAGAAATATTCCTAAATAATTCATACAAAAAATACCGACCCCTGGAAAGTGGTGCGTTTTCAAAGTCCGTAAGTGTACTAGTACTCACTGGTAACATACAGTTACATAAATTAAATGTAATATATAGTGAATGGCTTATATAATGGTTTTCAGAAATGAACTCTCGGTACAGCTGCCAATGTGTAATCAAATGTTCCGATGCAACTGACCATTTATTGAATGTTATTTTTATCAATCTAAGCGATTTGTGGCACTGTGGTCAAGTATGTAAATCTCTGGTTTAATTACAAGTGACGTCAAGAGGTCTGTGGTTCAAATCTATACCAGGTCACTTGACAATTTCTGAGATTGTTTTTCACACCTAACTACAGATGAACTGCTAAGTTACCTAAAGGGAGTCTCCTGTCTGTTTTATAAATGTTAAAGGACCATGGTGTCCCGATGGGGAAGTGCCATCATAGCCCATCCGACTCCTTCCATCAAACATTGTGTCTTGGTATCCTCAATACTGAAGGTCATTGACCTATTGGAAAGGGACAAAACCAGATGCCATAACTTTGTTACTTGAGACAATCTCAGTTGAAGGCCCTCCCCCAAAAAACATAAAAAATATACTGTAAACCAAAAAAATGTTTTAATTATCTTAGTTCACGAAGTCACAAAATAAAGTAGTTGAAAAGTTTCATTTCATTGATATGGGCATTGCAGGAGATGTAATAACTGCTTTTTTGTTATTTCAGGTTATTGTTCCAAAGAGACAAAGAAAACAGTGAAATCTACTACAGTCCGACCAGGGATACCTGACAGTGACGTTATGTTTACAATCAAATGTTTACTTCATATATCGTCTGCAAAAATGTCGATTAGTATCAGTATTATTTCTTTCCCTATAATCTACATTGGTCAATTTGTTAAAAAAGTTTGAACGTTCAAACTTTCCAAATGTTCAAACATTTTTCATCACTTCATGTTCAATATTTTGATGCCGGGATACAAAAAAAA
The DNA here is from genome assembly GCA_963678985.1 of Spisula subtruncata. Taxonomy (NCBI): domain Eukaryota; kingdom Metazoa; phylum Mollusca; class Bivalvia; order Venerida; family Mactridae; genus Spisula; species Spisula subtruncata. The sequence goes on along the minus strand of OY787673.1, from coordinate 15,669,439 downwards.
CACGGTGTCGACTAGCCAAGATAAGCGTTTATAGCCCTGCTGACTCAGAGATAAAGTTTGCTGATTCAGAGGTGCCCGGAATGGACATTCTTTCATCGTACACACCATATGACTAAACAACAGATAACCGGAGCAGAGACCCTGATTTAAAATACGTTGTAGATAATGAGATAAATATTCTTCAAATCAAATCTTCTCTATTATAAAGAAGAAGTTTTAATGTGGTATATGATGTACATGTATGTTTATTATGTTATGGTTTATGTGTTGTAGGTACATCTTTCCTTTCTGTATGTCGGACATACCCACGAAGACGTTGATGCGGTGTTCAGCCATATTTCAGAGACGATGAAGACGACTGACGTGGAGACAATGACCGATATGCTGAAGCTGCTGCCAAATCCCTCTGAGATTCCAGTTGTGTTCAATGTGAAGACTTGGCTGTCGCAATATATGAACATCATTGAGAAACATTCGGGCCCCCTCGTTTTAAATTTGGAAGGCACATATGAGGTGTTAATGTGTGCTTTAAGGGACATAACACTGACACATGGAGTTAATTGAATATAACGTTTTAAAAGCAGTGTTATCCATTGAGCCTTCCTTATTTTGTCCGGACCATCGAGGCAGATTGATATAATGTATTCATTGTTTCAAGATAAGGAGGCTGCACAAAAGTGGAGGAGCTTTTATAGTGCTATCAATGAACGATATGAAGACAAGCCTTAGCGCCCAAAATGTATATGTGTTATGCACCAGTCAGATGCATCCATGACCCGATTCAGGGATGGGCGGGAATTTTCACTTTTAGGTTGTTAAAACTCCCGCATGACAGCTGATAGTAATATATCCGGTATTACCCCTGCCCGTGACAACTAAATATTGTTCTCGGGGTATTGGTACTTAGAATAAATACCCAACATTTTTCCGACAGTGCCGTTTCACTGGCTACCGACGACCCATCCTGGCAAACCAACTATCTTCAAATGTTTTAAAGGATAATTGACCTTAAATACGCATCAGATATCAGCTGATATATCGATGGTTTGAGAAATTTCAAAACTGCATGTTTTATTATTGATACAATGTATTAGGTAATATATAGATCTATGACCATGTATTACTAGTAAATAGAAACTTTATAACATAGGGTCATGTCTTGCAATATATTAAAATAATTGTTATGTTGTTTTAAACAGTAGAGTGTAGCAGTCAACTTTGTTGATAAGAATGGAAGTACCATAAAACGGGCCGTAAAAGGCTCACATGGTCTTCTTGACCTTTTACATATCAGCTTATGTAAATATTGTTCAATGAGTGATGTGCGTCAAGCCATACAGCAGCATGTTGGACATAATCCATTCCGTGTTATGAAGTGGACACGGAATTGATTAAGTGAGAAAGAAGACATCAGCTTCAGGGATTTGAAGTACCATAAGAAAATGAAAAATTGAGCTTTAAGTTGTTTGTGAACGTTGGGTGCTTTTGTAAGTGATCGTGTGCTTATAAGTGTTTTACGAATATTGTGAACGAGTGGTCTTATTCTACTACGGTTGTGGTTGGTGGTAGTTAAATGGTTAAGCAACGACAGTACTAATGAAATGAGGTACTGTATAGCGGGTATATTTCACGGTGTCCAATTTTCGCGTTAATTGGATCCTTTTGAATTCGCGGTGTCTTGATTTCGCGCAAATGGCATTGACCGCGAAAATAAAACCTTGTTTGAATAAAAGAAAAATATGGAGGTCCCACTAATGTTAGTTTTGCAGTGTAAGTATGTAAAAAATAGCATGGAAATTAAGCCTAACCGTATATGCAATACCGCATGTTTATTAAGATTTGTTTTTAAATTGCGAAGATATGTACACTTTATGAAGTCAAATATTGCTATATCCATAATCAATGATTAAAAAATTACGGTCCATCCAAATTTGATAATGTATAAACTATGAGCAAGCTATCATAAGCTTAAAATAAGAAATTTATGTATTGACAAACAAATGAATTAAGTCGGCAAACATTTACACGTTCCGCAAACAAAACTGTTATTACAATTGAACAAGTTTAATGCACCGTCTTTAATATACAATTCACCCCTTATAATTGTGAAAATACACGATTTTGATACGCATGCATAGAGATTAAACCCGTTTTTCCCCACAAATATCTAATTTCGAATAATATTTCATAGTCTGTTTATCATTTTACTGAACCGACATTATACGTTGAGTTGTACACCTTGTAAAACAATTGGGTCAACGTTGGGTTATTTCTTAAAGCCCATTGACATTAATGATGAATTGTCTTCATTTGTAAAAATTGTACATTTTTAGGAGATTATTTCACGGGGTTTAGATTTCGCGCATTCGACGATGACCGCGAATATAGCGAAAATTAAACACCCGCGAAAATTACCCGCTATACAGTATTCAGAAAACACCAAAAAGTTTTGGAAACTTTTAAGTACAGATTATTTGGAGGTCTATTTCTTTATTTCATGTCTGGAACAAAAACAGAAAGACGGTATTGACAAGATAAGCTAAGCGTTTATAGCCCTGCTGACTCAGAGATAAAGTTTGCTGATTCAGAGGTGCCCGGAAAGGACATTCTTTCATCGTACACACCATATGACTAAACAACAGAGACCCTGATTACTGAAATAAAAAGCTACCTAACAGTATTATACAGAAGACGTTTAAATGTGGTTTATGATATATACATGTATGTTTATTATTTTATGGTTTAAATTGTTTAGGTAAATCTTTCCTTCCTGTATGTCGGGCATACCCACGAACACGTTAATGCGGTCTTCGGCCACCATATTTCAGGGATGCTGAGGACGACTGACGTGGAGACTATGTCCGATATGCTGAAGCTGCTGCCAAATCCCTCTGAGATTGTATTTTTGTTCAATGTGAAGGCATCGCTGTAGCCATACTTAAACATCATTAAGAAACAGTCGGGGTCCCTCCATTTTAAATTTGGAAGGCACAAAAGAGGTGTTAAGATGTGCTTTAAGGGACAGAACACAGATACATGGAGTGAATTGAATAGAACTTTATTAGACAGTGCCATCAATTGATACTTCCTTAGTTTGTCCGGGCCATTCTGGAATCGATGAAGGACACTTATTGAGGCAGATCGATATAGTACATTCACTGTTTAAATATAAGGAGGCTGTACAAAAGTGACGGACGCCTATTGAGGCACATCGATATAGTCTATTCACTTTTTAAAGATAAGGGGGCTGCACAAAAGTGGAGGAAGTTTTATAGTGCTATCAATGAGCGATATGTAGACAATATGTCACAAAAGTGACGGACGCCTATTGAGGCAGACCGATATAGTCCATTCACTGTTTAAAGATAAGGACGCTGCACAAAAGTGGAGGACGTGTTATAGTGCTATCAATGAGCGATATGTAGACAATATGTCACAAAAGTGACGGACGCCTATTGAGGCAGACCGATGCAGTCCATTCACTGTTTAAAGATAAGGAGGTTGCGCAAAAGTGACGGACGCCTATTGAGGTCGATCGATATAGTCCATTCATTGTTTAAAGATAAGGAGGCTGCACAAAAGTGGAGGAATTTTTACAGTGCTATCAAATCAATGAACGATATGTAGACAATCCCTCATGTTCATTAAAGAATCTTCCAAGACAGGGTGAAATATGTCCCATCGTTGTTACGATAATTTGCATACTATTTCGAGCGCATGCCATCTTACTGTTGACGGAACCTGTTACTATTGTAATGTATTTGTTTTTGTTGGTTCAGATACCATGTATTTGGCATTAACTTGTCATCGCAAAATCAAGTGTAAGGAGGCTACTAATAATACGGATATTGGTGTGGTGAAAAGGAGACTCTCTTGGCGCACGAAGGGGACGTGCCAAATGTAATGGGATCAAATCATTTACTTACAAACTTGGAATTCAATATGAACAATAATAGAACATGTGACTTTAATAGTGTCATACTTCGACAAAACGCTGTTTCAAAGAAAAGCCTTTCTAATATAATAGTTTATACAGCCTTTTAATGTTGAACCATAAAGTATATAACCAGATGCTGACTTAGATCTGATCGTTGTCAACGAAATGAAATTAAGTACGATTTAAGCAACTAGATCACTCTTGCATCGCAGGTCATTAGCCGACCTGGTAGGGAAACAAACACTAACCACGCACTTAAGACTGTCTCGGTCTAGCACAAACAATTAGTCTGTCTGCAAGGGTAGAAGTGTCATCTCCAGTGTATATTAATGATAAAAATATTGAATAGTTAATGAACGTATTATCAGTACCTAGACTATATACTTTGTATAGTGGTAAATGGATTGAGATCCCAATAAGTGAGCTAATTATCTCTAAAGAAATTACATTCGCCATTTTTGAAGACAGACTACGAGGTAGGTGAGTGCCACATACAAGCATGCGTGGTTACATGTAGTTTGAAGTATATGAATAAACTCTTTACTTAGACGGATCAGATATAATTAAGATACAATTACGTCTGTAATTGCTGTGTCAATATGAAACAAGTGCACACGTCTGTGTCATAACATTTTCTATGTAGCCCAGTAACTGAAAACACCTTGCGTAATTTAGCTAGGAATGCGTTGCAAAGACATGCCGTGCCGATCTACAGAATATAGAGCTTTAAAATGTATAGCGCTATATATGACGGTCATTTAATGTCAAAATAATTACTTGCATCGTTTTTAATATAATACTAGACTACCCTAATTGCAAATTAAAACTTTGGATGGGTTCCATGTACTTTGATTCAATCGTCGAAAAAATAGACGATTCTTATAATTTCATATGGTGTTCTAGAACACGTTCGTTATAAAAACGGACAATTCGCATGTCCAATAAATCACAGAGTAAGGTTCTGTTAAAGCTGAAGCGAACAATGATCTAATGTATATGAAAGCATGCTTGTTTTTCAGTTTTTGATTTGTTTTTAAAAATAACGTCAGATATAGCTCTATACACTTTTATATGACAAGGGACGCCAAAATCACACGACCGCGTTATTTAAGACGGCTTCTCATTCACCAATGTCTCTAAGAACATACTTGTATAGCGTTTGACAATACTGTCGACATTCGTGCTAGCTCATGTTACAGTATTTTATGTAATGATTATTGTTTCAATTATAGCCATTTAAAGACGGCATAATAACAAAGAGATGCATCAGAAAATAACAGGTAAATATAATGTTGTGACAGGCTATGGTATCATTAAACAGCGTGGCATGAACGGGGATTGTTTCGTGTGATTCATTGTCTTATGGTTGTTCTTAGATTTGCTAATGTGCTTGTTTTCTTGTACCGAGTGTCCTTCATTGACGTAAAACGCTGTTTTTTTATCTTTCGTAAGACAATCCTCAGCGTGACGCATATATAATTATTACTACTGTATAATGTTGTATGAAGACACGGGCCGTACGGTTAGTACAATTTAGTACACAAAAAGCAAAACTCTTGCGTAAGTTTTTTTCTCGGTCACAAAGAAACAAATCTAAATATCAAGGTCAGGCCTGTTTCATAACTTATATCTATAGAAAGGCGTTTTATTTGATTTACATAGTGGAAAGCATATTGACATTTCCATATCGATGGCTTAGATGAGAAGGTCGTAAGTACACAATCGATATTTTGAGAAAACAAGAAACACGGACAGAAAACTTATCTTTACTTACTCCTTATGGTAAAAATAACTTCCTGGACTTCATTTTGGTCAACATGACATTTTCCGATTTTCCAGAAAATGGGCTCATATGAAGCGCCTTGAAATTCAGATGATAAGTACGACCTTTTCATTCAAGTCAGCAATATGTTTTACGCATAATTATCAAAACATTGTTTTATCTGGTTAATCAACAAATCGATAAATTAGTATGCAACAATAAATATGCAAAGCAAGAAAAAACTTCAACAGGACAAACACCCATATCGTTCATACAAACGTCTGGAGAGGCCAAGTCTGTGGATACAGAGTCTGAGGCGATGGGCGCATGGGCTTCTCGTCTGAGGATTATTCTTAATACAAACAGTAAAAACGACATTTATGATGCTGATGAGACTGGATTATTTTACAAGCTTACGTACCTCTGACAAGACTTTTGAATTCAAATCAGTAAACGAAACTGATCTGGTGACAAAAGCAGTAAAGATCGCCCGACAGTTTTTGTCTGTTATTATTGGTTGGGTGAGAAAGTTACCATGTTTGTAATACGAGACACATATCGTTACTATAAAATTATAATATTTTGCAATTGCTATAAAACATGTATGTTGTCATGCAATAAATGATTTGTATTGTATTATTGTCTTGTATAAACATGTCACAACTTGACCAACAACAGAATGTGCTAGAAACAAATACAGGAATAACCTTCAATTTGTTTGAGGCATGGCTCCAGCAGTGTGACATACGGTTTATGAGGAAACGCCCTTATGAAGCCATAAATATTGATAATTGTAGATAATTGTCTTGCACATACGCCCTGAGCTGTACATTCGTGTCATCAAATACGAATTGACACACACAACAATCATAACAACCTTTTAGAATAAAGTATTAATAACAGTCTCTGTTTTAAGTATGTAAATAGTATTGTGATATTCTTGTATTATTATCATCACATTTATTTCATGCTGTTTAAATCATGAGAAACTGTACAGCTATATGTCTATCTATCAATTATGGTTATTTTATGAGTAAATGTCTCTTGTAATTCAAATTTGAATGGTTGTGTACATTTGACTTGTTTCTTGCATATGAACATAAATGAAACTGAAATAAAGAATATATAACCCAAAACCCTTTAATTAAAGTGTATATACCATTAAAAAGATACTAAAAGTAAATGTCACGAACAGAAAGTTGGTCTTAGCAAAGCAGTAAGCTCCTATGAACAAACACAAGTCATTCAGTGTGATATATGTGGATGTTAAGTGCAGGTTGAAAACAGTTTGGTTAATGGTTACTCAGTCAACAATAGCCAACTGATTCAAACATGCAGGTTTTAAAAAGCAAAACTTGGGTATTGCGAAAACTTCAGGTAATAGTAGGTCACAGGTGCGTAGTGGTACCATCAACAGCACACTGGTACCACAGTTTCGCCATGACGATGCCGACTGAGGACGACTTCATGCATGCCAACTCCCAGAAGGAGCTCCGGATGGTGAAGACCGGGTACGCGTCCGCCAACCTTGCTATCATACTAGAGAAACTGATAGACTTACGAGAGCGGACGGTAGCATCCATTCCGACCATATCGATACAAGATGCCACGAAGTGGAGAGGAAAACGCAGCGCACCACTAGGCTTCATCGGGTCACTGAGCAAAAGCTTATTCGGCACAGCGACTTACGACGACGTACACAAGGTGGCGGACAAGGTCAATCGCATCATCAAGCTCGACGCCCAGACCAGAGAAAATGTCATCAAGCACGAGAAGCAATTTGAATCCTACATGAAGATCAACAACGGAAGAATAGACAACATAGTGAACATCATCAACAAGACGGGCCACCGGATAGATTTCCTGCGAAAGAACGTGCAACTCAACACCATACGTTCCAGACGCTGATCAACTACACCGAGGTGTAACAACAAGTGTTCGACATGACACTGAAAACGACTAGGGCCATTTCCCACTGGGACGAGTTTAAGCGCTCATTGGACTAGATAGGCCGCGGAGTATTAACGTACAATCTACTCGCACAAAAAGCTCTCGACACCGTCCGATCAACAGCCACCTCCCGGCATCAACATTCTTCGCGAAGAATCTGCATATTACTACAGCTACTACTACTACGGTAGCTTTCTCGTCCACCTAGTCAACGACACCGAGCTATGGATTACTCTGAAGATACCGATAGGATTAGAAGTAAACAAAATCTACAGGATACGAACATTCCTGATACCCCTAGGAAATCATTCAACATCGATAGATGACCTACCAGACTACGTGATGATCAACTCCGATCAGACAGCCTTCCAGCCTCTTCATCAATCCGACTGAATTGACTGCTTCGGGCAAAGTGGCAAGTACTGCCCCTTCCTTTCCGTGAATAAGGTCACCGGTGTCGTCATCCAAAGATTGCATTGCCGCCCTTATGTGTGTATGTCAATGTGTGAGAAGTTTGAGTGCGCGTGAGCATGTATTTGTTGAATGAAATTATGTGTATGTTTGAGTATAAGATTTTGTTGAACGTTTCTGTGTGCGTGAAATATACTGTATGATCATATGACATTGAACTGTTTATTAACTTTACTGATGCTTTAAAAACTTTCTCCCCGTTACTAACCCATTTATCATGTGTATTTTGTTTGTATTACAGAGTTTTAGACTATGTACTTGTTACTTGTCTTAATAAAATATATGTTCTGTTCTGTGACTCTGCGAAAGAACATCAAAATCGACAAGGATTACTACAACATGAATGAATGCCAACATTGCCTAGTGACAATACCCTGCAACTGCGAAGTCAGGGCGCACGACTACAGCCTAGTAGCCACATAGGCAGTTTTATCAACGAACTTACGGAAATCGTAAACTTACGGTCAAATTTAATTTCTTTATAGTACCTTTACTTCTATAAACTGTTGTAAATGGAGCTGATATACAGATCAAGGTTTATTTAATGAATTCCCACAAACAATACACAAAGTTTACGATTTCCGTAAATACGTTGAAAAAACGGCACCCAGGACCCGACTGTGCGCACAATCGACGAATGAACAGCCAGATACGAGCTACCTGACGAACTTCAACGCGTTATTGGACACGAACCTCAACCACAGCCCCAGCAAGACATGGACGGTGCAACAGCCAGACAACAGCAACATAGTTCACGAACCTCTACAAGACCTTCATGGAAGACGACAGCAAATCGACCATCAAACTCAAATAATTAGCCGGACACGCCAAACAGTTACAAGAGAGCTTTGCACAGGCGACCGCCTTCGCACAATTATCAGACGCATTCACACAATCATCATTCATTGGAGGCGGCGGCTGGATACTCGTAATGGCTGCCATTATCGTGATGAGTGTGAAATACATTGAACACCGGCGAGAAGGAACAAGGCTGATGGACGAACTCGAAGTCCGGATGACAGAACGTACAACACGTCAAATTCGTAACCTACCAGCTTACAGTGAAGATGAGGATGAGGAGCCGGACGAGTTGGTCTGATTGGATAAGTTCATTTATTTGCTTTAAAAAATTACTATGTATTTTTGCAACTGTGGGTTGATAATTAAAGCTAGGTATTTTAAAAAATGACAGTCTGTTTGCAACTGTGGGGTGAGAATGACAATACTTTGTCATTTATCAAAATATAAAATAACCAACCCCACAGAGAGATCAAACCCTGCTAGGACGGGGATTTCTCACCTGACAGGGTTTGTTCCCTCAGGGGCTGGTTATTGAAACATAGCACAGGAGCCAACCAGTGTCTCCCCACAGACTTACTTGGCGTTAACGTAGCCTACTGGGTCCCCTATACACGGGCGTCTACCAGCTTCACCATTTTACGCTACTTAATCGAATCTTGGTATGAGGGTCCTGTTAAAGTGACTGCCTATTATTGGACCCTTGTTGGTCAATAGTGAATTGTTTTACTAGTGTCGCAAATATTTCTCAGTCGGTTTTATTAATTTATTTAGTCATTATACATCGTAGAACGGGCATCATGTACCAGTTTGCATCGCGTACCTGTTCATGTACTAGTAGGCCATTTATAACAATCTTTTCCCTATATAAGTCTATGTAAAACTGGTGACCCCCTGGCCGGGTCAATTATGGCTAATTTGAACAATCTTTGTAGAAGATCACTAGTTCATGCTACATACCTAATATGAAATACTGGGCCTTGTGGTTTCTGACGAGATGATTTTTGAGGTTTGCATTTTAATAAACCCTTTTAGGGCCTCATTACCTAATTAATCAACCGACCGGAAACATTTGAACAACTTTGATCGAGTACCACCCAAGGAACATTCCTGCAAAGTTTTGGCAATTTCGACGAAGCGGTTTAGTAAAAAGTCATTAAAATAAAGTGTTGGCGGACGGACGTACGGGTGGACACAGAGTGATCACAAAAGCTCACCTTTATACTATAATACAATAGATGTGCAACAAAAGGTACTTTTAGGAATCGCAAGCATCCGTAAGTGGCGAAGGAGAAGAGCGGACTAGTAGCACGAGTCATGGAAGAGGAACGGGAGAGGTGTGTACAGCGTGTTCGCAGAGTGCTTCGGGGAATACAACTTGAAGAAGGGGAAGATGAGTATTCAGGCTACATGACCGAGCCACGAGATGTAAAGCCTAGTATATATAGGAACAACTAAGAATCTGTACTCCAAAAACTTAATAAATAGTAATCTAAAGGTGCGTACACACAATAAGTTGTGGTGTATAAGTCAATGATGATGTACATTTTCAATATGTACATCATGCCCATACGTTTCCCTAATACATCTTGGTAACAATGAAAGCGTACATCTCGAGAAAATGTATGGTAGAGGCCTACTACACGTAACTACACAGTACATATTGACTGATAGGTCAAGATGACTTATATGTCAAGATGTTTACACCAAGACTTTCTGTGTGTACGCACCGTAATCTGTGTGTCGCTATCGCAGGTCGACCACATGGAACTTATTTCGCGCCACATCACGATTTCCTCGTGCATTGTGTTGGTTTGGACACTGCATTGCTGAACGGACCGTGAAATATCGACAGAAAATTATGGAGCACGGAGGAACAGTGGAAAAGCAATTCCAAATAAATTCGTGCAAAAATATCAATTATTAGTGTGCAGGTTTATTTGTCAGCCAATGAAATTCCTGTATTTTAAATGTTTCGAGAGTTCTAAATCCCGTAGAACGAACAAGATGGTTTACTATGTAAAAATTGGTTCATAGAACGTACTATGTAACTTAGTACCGTTCTATGTAGCATAGACAAATAAACCTGCACACTAAGTATATTAGTATTCATCCTTACTGTTCTATAGAAATTAGAAACGTCTCCTGTCGCTTCGCTCCCGTCGACGTTTCTAATTTCTATAGAACAGTAAGGATGAACTCTAATATATACATAACAAAATTGTTAGCAAAAAGTATGCACACTTATAAGGTGGGTTAAGTGTTCATTACACAATAACAAGGAACAGTGCCCATATATGACCAAACAAATGGGTGCTACAAACCTGGCATGTAAAAGAACCAGGGATGCTTCTGGAATATGGGCTTCTTCTGTATCATGCAATATCCCCCAAAATCTAAAAGTACTAAAACTCTTCTGGGGGCCTCGCCCAAAGAAATTTATCAAAATCGATTTTTAAGTCTGAAAACAAATAACGTTTACTATAAGACATCTGTTATGCTTGTACTTTTGCACCAGTCAGTTGTATCCACGGTTTCCGGTATTTCCCCAACCCCTGGCAACTAAATATTGACCCCGGGGTATTAGTTCGGAGAAAAAATCCAAATAAGTTCCCGGAAAGGAGATGATCGCGATTGTCTGATTAATAATGGGATTTTGAATACATTCAAATTAATCAGTACTTTCATTCGTAATGTGCCATGTGTAACATGAATGAACACACGTTTTCTTGACATTGTTCATTGACTATGTAATGTGGCTCATAAAAAATGCTGTCAATAATTCTGCAAGGTTGTGATTGACATGTACATTGATTTTAGATGACTTATAAATATTAGTGTAAGAAGTGACAGGTCACATTTACGTCATGATGATTGAGTCAAGTGTCATTGTTATTGCCGACCGATTTCACTTCTCCCAAGAAAAATATTGCAAGTCATTCACGACCATACACTTGATGTATGTTCTAAGTACACAGATACCTAGAATAAATCAGTCACACTATCATCTCACATCTCAATGAAACTCCTTATATACAATATTCTAATAATTGTTTTAACACAGAAGAAGAAAAATCCAGATGTACGCTTAAATCATTGATGCGTAACAAAATTGCAACTAACATTTTTCTCATACATCTTAAGGTGCGTACACACAATAAGTTTTGGTGTATATGTCGATGTTGTACATTTTACAAGATGCGCATCATGCCCTTGCATTTCATTATATCACTTGGTAATAATGAATGCGTACATCTCGAGAAAATGTATGTTGAGATCGTTCTACACGATACATCTTGGTGTATAAGTTTCGACTTATGGGGTCAAAATGTATCGTGTAGATGTGAACAGTACACCCCTACCACAGATTGTTTAGGGATGTACAGCACATGTTTGGGATAGAACATGTTCTATATTTGTAAGTCTTGTGGTACAGCCCAACTGTGAAGAGGTAATTTATTATACTGATAACAGCAGATAAGTGTGAAATTCCAGCCAATTAGTGGATGTTCAAACAATATTTACTCATTTTCCCTGTGCATTAAACACAATGACTTGAAATAATAATAATACTACCGAATATTAGATCGATTTATTGTGGCAGTATACTATATTGTATAATGGGATTTTTTCATGAATTGGTTTTGAAACAATACAATGCTGCTGAAGATAGATATAGACAAAGTTATATAAATTTAGTCACTACATGGGTCTGCCTTTCAAACTAGTCCTTCTATTTTGCTCAAAACCAACACAAATTATCATTACGCACAACCCATATCAATAAGTCGTTTTTTACTGTCTCCATTTTTACAATGATTTGGAGGGAAGGTATGTGTATCTTATAGGTCATGGCTTACCGTGTAGTTACGCAAGATGTACCAAGTGTATAATGTATACACCAACATGTATCGTGTAGAACGGCCTTTAAGGTGCGTGCAAACAGTAAGTTTTGGTGAATAAGTCAAGGGTGTACAATTTACAAGATGTACACCGTGCCCATACATTTGCCTCACTTGGTAACAATGGAGTTGTAATTCTCGAGAAAAGTTATGGTAGATGCGTACTAGAGGCGTATCTACACAGTACATGTTGACTTATGCTATAGGTCAAGATGTATACATCAAAACTTACTGTGTGTACACACCATAAGTCAGGTATGGTACACATAGGTCAAATATGTATAATTTCAATTATTAAAAATTCATTTGCATTTAACCTACAAAGTCATGCATATGTTTCTTAATATATCGATGGCTTAGAATGATAAGGTCGTAACGGCGCACACTTGCGACAGGAATGCTCGGGACCGGCATGTCAATAAAACGGGTAAGACTTTTTTTCTTTGTCTGATTTCGGGTTCTTAAACACAGTCATGCACAAACTTTGAATAGGTTATTTGTATTGAGGTCACGAAAACATGCATGTTTCTGTTCACACGGATATGTCACCTGACGTCATTAGTAACATTTAGCTGTTAAATGCGTCAAAACAGGACAGAAAGCAGACTTTTACTAGATTGGAATGCACTCTCACAACGATTCCTAAACAACTTTATTAATTCAGTGCGTCAGAGATGACATGTTGTATTCCGGTGTTCATACCCGATAAACCCGATATGGAATTGCGACTTAGTTGTTTTGAGCAATGTTCGTTTATCAAAGATGTTATTATATTTAAAAATGATAATTTACTGCACAAGATATTGTCCACCGGTGATAAATCTAGCCTTTGCTTACAATAAAAAATGAAATAAAATGCATTTTCGGTGATTATTTTTGTACAGTCTTATAAGAAACTAGAACCATCACTGTCGTGATCAGGGCCCTGTGGAGTAATATAATGTGCCATAGTTTTTTAGTTAAAAAGGGGCATTAGTCAGTCAAAATTTATTAAAGGTAGAGTGGTTGCCCTTCCTATACAGGTGTGTATTGTCATTGTCAATAAGTATTGCAAGTTTCATTTGAATATCTTGAAAAGTTTTTGAACTATGGCCAATGCTAAAGTTTTGAAGTCGAAAAAGGGACACAAGCCAAAATTTATTAAAGCTAGAGTTGTTGCCCTTTGCTACACATGTGCGTATTGTCACTGTCAATATGTATAGCAAGCTTCATTTGAATATCTGTAACGATTTTGAAGTAATGTAGAAAAAAAGATGAAAAATTAGGAAAATTGTAATTTTACAAAGGGCCATAATTCTTACAATATTGTAGCTGGAGTAACATAACTTGGCATACAATAGTGTAATATTGTTGTGACCTTATGTTTAAAGTTTGAAGTCGATACCTTTAACGATTTGCAATTTATTAAGAAAAAACATGAAAAATGTGGACGGACGTTCTCACTGACTTGACATTGTGGGGTTTTCTTTTGTTCATCCTTTTGTTTGTAAAACCCCATAAGCAACATTTTGCACCCCGTAAGCAACGGAATGAATAGAATCTAAATATAGCCTATTGTTCCACACCTCACAACTACAAGTGGGTGAGTACGGACAGACGGACGGACGGACGGACATACGGACGGACAGGGCGATTACTATAGGGCACCTGCAAAAAAATTGCAGGGCCCTAATTACTTGAAATACATTTAATTCTTTCAATCTATACTAAAAACAAGCGAACTGTCGACCTGATTCTGTTGTTTTTAGACATTTAATGTTTTTATACAGCTAGAGTTATCGCCGGTGATCTATAGACACTCCCGATTCCAATGATATATTCGGTTCACTTATCGGTGTAATATTTTTTCAGTCAGTTTATGAAGAAACGTGCAGATATTTTAACGAGTAATGACGATATACGCATATTTCTATAAATATGATGTTACATTATCACTAAAACATGGTTTAATACGGGTTTGAAATGACATAGACCACGTTCATCTAAAACATCTTGTGAATTTTATATGCGGTCTATACGTGAATGGCAAAATACTGACAGCTCACTCAACGACTGAGTATTGCCTTTATAACTTGTGGAGCTAAATATGAAGTCAGACACGGATCGCCTTCAAGCTGTGCATCGCTTACCAGACACTTCGTTGATTTCAAATACTATAAGTCGAAATCTGGATCGCATAGCAGGCAGCAGCTTATTAATACGTTTAACTTATAACTTTAGTAAATTACTAAAAGTACAACTAGTTCTAAGTTCACAAACTTTGTGTGACTTTGACCAGGTCTTCTAACGCTCGCATGTGCAATATATTGCCATAGACCAGCATGGCGGGCTTTGAAACAATGCTTAATCCTGATATTGTAAAATCATAAACTTTCGTGGGGTTAAATGTTGTGGTTCACCTTTAACCACGAAATAAAAGCCCATCGAACTATATTGTTGACCCTTGTATGTAGATCTATTACCTGAAATGCAAATCCACGAATTAACGATCCATCGAAATGGTCATTTTTACCACGAAATTTTGTCCCATCGAAATTAAATGATTTTACAGTAAATCGCCACCAACCAGTAGGGAGCATCTTATTATAACGGCTTTGAAACAATGCTTAATTCTAATATTGTACACTCATTTAATGTTATAAGTACACCAACACAGTACATAGCGTTACAGTGCAAATAGTCGGTCGGTCGACATGCCGAATGGTTTTCCAACAATAACTCCAAAACGGATGGACCTAGGATTCTAAAATTTTAAGAGGATATTATTCATCTTCCACATGCGGCCCAACTCAATTTCAAGGTCATTTGGATCAAAGGTCAAACTCACCATGATCTTTGAACACACCGCAATCACTGGCTCACACCATAAGAAATATAGAAGCTCAGATTGTAAAACTTTACAGAGAGGTTGCTTATCATTAGAATAGGCTCCTAATATTTTTTAAGTCGATAGGTTAAAGGTCAAGGTCGTGGTGACCTTAACTACACTACGCTATTTACTGTCATGAGACGTGTATCTTTCACAAACCTCTCTTGCACGGTCTGTTATCCTAATTCTTCCAGTTTTGTGTTTTCCTGGTGTAGGTATTGATGGACAATGTGCATGTAGCTTTTTGAGACTTCGTGCGAAAAAACATTTGTTTTGCACGTGCATTTTGCATAATTTGAAAATTCATGGTTCACTGATCGCAGCGGGCAAATTACATTTATCGAATTATCGGATATTTCTGCTATACTACTCGCAAGAAGACATGCCAAAAATGAACATGATATCACGTATAATAAAAAAGATATATGCATTACATGTTGGTGTACTTATAACATTTAACAAGTGTACATCTAGTATTTTTGTCTGTACTTTACTGCATGAATTCAGTGCGTTTGTACTTTCAAAGCAATGAACCTATATCGCGCATCGAGTACCGTTGCAATAAGAAATCATGGCCAAATTAAATCAATGCTGAATGTCAAGTGAATGTCAACCAAGGTTCATTTAACGAATATCTGAAACTAACTGCAGCTGTCATCCAAGATCAAAACTTAAATATACAAGGCAAAAGGCCTGAGTTTCATAGTTGCAGCAAAGGGGTTCGAAACCACTAAATTGTAAATCAAGTAGGATGTATGTATTTTGCAAAAGTTCCATGCTCAATATCGGCGTCAATGTACACGGGATTTTATTAAAGTTGTGTTTTTATGTATGAAAATATATTGGCGTGAAGTGTACAATACCCATTGAATGACTACTTTCGAATTGTTTGAAATATTAGACATTATTTGAGTTCGGTATTTCAGGACCAGTAAGCCAGTTATTTCCCTTTCTTTGTCTAATGAATAGAGGTTGATTTTTAGTCGCGTTGCACCCCTTTGAGTTGTAGCTAATGCAAAGTTTAGAATATTTTACATACAGACAAATCGCTGGCTTAGAACAAGAAGTTCGTAAGTACCAAATCGATATATTGAGAAAACAAGAGAAAACTGTCTGTAATTTACTATTTACCTATGGGAAAACACGTTCTTAAAACTTCATTTTGGTCAACATGACAATTTCAGATTTTCATGAAAATATGCTCATAAGAAGCGCCTTGTGAAGCAGATTTCAAATATGTATGAGTCTTATAAGGTCGTAAGATGTAGTTACGACCTTCTAATTCTAAGCCATCGAAATCTAGTGCGACCAATATTGACATCAGAGAAACTGTAACATGTTTGTACAGAATATCTGCATCTAGCTGATTTAAAACATAGTTTCCCTTGTATATAAGCCAATGTAAGTCTGGTGACCCAAGAAGCGGGGCCTAATTTGACCCTAACTTAAACATCAGTGTAGAGGGCCACTAGGTGATGCTACATACCCATTACCAAAGCCATAGTCCTAGTAGTTTTAGACAAGACTATTTTTAAATATTTTGTTCTCGTCATAATTATGTTTTATCAATCATTTCCTCCCAATGTTTTTCTTCTCATAATTTGTAGCACACGTGGGGATTTGTCCGTGCTAGTAGTGTGGAGAGTTTGTCTTTTTCGTGTCAAATTAATCATATCTTAATTTTGTTTAATGTAATACGGAGAAAATTTGTGAAACCGACGTTTTTAGATTTTTTGTTAGAATAACATGCGTATTCATCATTGGAACATTCGACGCTGGAATAAAGAAATAATGCGAGTTTCATGTAAGTGATAGGTGAGCCATATAGGGAGCCATAAAGGGAGACTGTTGTTTGACTTGTCTGGTTGTTACTTTGCATCGTCTTGGTAGAGATATAATAGAAAGATGCAGAAGCTGGAAACACTTTTAGAAGTATTTATAGTTTTATGCTGTTCAAATTTAAGCATCGTATTACACTTTATAATTTTTAATATTAAACGATATCGTTGCACGAAATTAAGTGTCTGTGACAAGATGTCCACTATTATTCAACGCCAACTGTTTTCGTCTGAGATTGCACGTTCCGTCGGAAGCAATACACTAGAAAATCGTGATTTAGCGCGGAATAAATTCCAACAGAGTACAAGCGGTGTTAAATAACACCAACCTGTTTATAAAATGGACGTCAGTGTGGAACCAGCATGAACTTTTGACCTTTTGATATGAAGCCATAATCGCGATAATAGCACGCTGAGGTGATCCGCAAGAAGAAAAGAAAACCAGATGCCTATTCGTCAGTTCATAACACCAACGGACGTTTGTTTGTGAATCTGCATGAACTTATGACATTTGACAAGAAGCCATAGGTAGCATATAGAAGTCATCAACAACTTTACGTGTGTTATTTGACATTTTGTGTGCGTGTACTTATCAACAACAAGCGACGAGTGGAGTGTTAATTGCAAACTTGAACTTGTTCAATGTGTTTACGCAAATACGTACATGCAGGAGAGAGAACATTTTTATGCTACGACATTTGCGGGTGCATATAGCGAGGTACATGTACGCTCGTTCGTTGAAAACTAAAATATTTTGAAATCCCTCAAGGCATTGCTTTCAAACTTTGCATACTTGTACCATCATAAACACAATACATTATTAAATATATTAAATAGTAGGGCACAAACCAAGGCCACCCAGCTACGGCGGCAGCGCCTAGCCACACACACACAAGAGTAAGACATAGTACAAGCCATCCACGTCCCCAAAAATGGATGCCTCAAGCGAGCGTTATATGCTCACTCCGCAATAAATGACACACTGTGGACTTCGAATTTTGTGCATAATTAGCCATAGAGGGAGGTTATTTTAAGTGATAACTACACTGAAGTGAAGTACAGGGCGACTTTTTACAGCCGCCACACAGCACTTAACACCTGCTGTAGTGACACGTGATTAAGTGATAAAGCCATGTATAATTATCAAAAAGTTTTATAGAATTCTGACCCTGTATGACTTAGCTATTTGTTATGGACAAGGCTTCCACCGGGGCATAAGCTTTTCCTGACAGCATGCTAGAAAGAAATGAAGACATCGGACAGGGAAGGCAGCATTCGAAATTTAACCA
The DNA here is from genome assembly GCA_963678985.1 of Spisula subtruncata. Taxonomy (NCBI): domain Eukaryota; kingdom Metazoa; phylum Mollusca; class Bivalvia; order Venerida; family Mactridae; genus Spisula; species Spisula subtruncata. Next base: position 15,650,623 of record OY787673.1, on the reverse strand, counting down.
GGTGCGCACAAATAAAAACAGTATAAACCTCACGACCCCACCCCCGGGATTTTACTTTTAGGCCATCAAACCCTCGCCTTTCCACGACCACCCTGTCGGTGATAGCTGATGATAAAATCTCCGGACCCCGGGAACTAAATATTGTTTCCGGGGTATTGGTTCGGAGAAAAAAATCGCAACATTTTCCCGGCTGGAATGTAAAAACTCGGTCGTTTCCCCGGGGATGGGGGGGGCGCAGATGCAACCGACAGTTGCGTGACTTACACGAGGTCTTTAAATAGGATGACCGAGGCTCAGTGAATATTGTGGCTGTTGTCAATACCACCACTACCTCAGTGAAAACAGGGGTTTGGGCCAATTTATTGACAAAATATACAAACTTCCGTAATACTTGTTTGAAACTCCCAGTAGTATCCAAAACATAACTTTACAACATAGCTTTAATGTATCACGGTGGGGAATCACGTGGTTTCGATGGTAGGAGCCACCACAAAAATGGCGGCCAAATAGCGTCGACTTAACCCATATTTTGAGGTAAATATATAACATCGAGACTCGTTTATTTATGGACACCCCGGCCAGCACGCAATGGCTTCTCCACTGAATCTTTTGGTACCCTACTTTCCACGATTGATCCCGTAGTTTCCTCAAACACTTCGATATTGTTCCGTAAATAACAAAACACTAGCGGGGTAGACCTCACGATAATGACGATTTTGACCATATTATGACCATAATTTTTATTATCTCCTTTATATCATCCGTATTTCATGCGATTACAAAGTGCGAACATTTCGCCAACATTTTCCAACAAATTTACAACCAGAATATCATATATTTTGGATTTCTGAAAAATAAAACAGTCAATTTGCATGAAAGATAGGATCCACGCTAAAGGTAGGACGCACGATTGAACCTTATCAGTGCACATTCATCAGTGCGGTCGGCAGTTTTCTACGGTTCTATCGATCGAAATATGCGGAATCAGTATATCAGTATATACGGTTCATGTACAAGTGCATGTATGTTATTAGAATGTTTCCTGGCAGTTTATAAGCTCGCACAACACAGTTGTAGGGTGTATACTGTCTGTCCTTCAGTCAGTCTGTTCGAAAGACGAATTCTAGTGAACACAACTCGACCTACTGTAACTGTTGTTGCTGGAGTTTCCTAAAACTTTCTCCTATGAACAACCTTGACATTTAGAAATAATAAGTGATGGATTGATTTTGCAAATACAAATGTAATGTGGTCCTTTGTCGACGGGGTATATGTTAGTCTGACAGCTATTTTTTTTTAACAAATAATGTTGATGCATAAACAATACACGTATTTAACTCGTGTATGTGTGTCGATCAATGTGTTGCAGAAATATGCTTCTAATGATAGTACTGTTTGGTGTTAATAAGCCCGTGTGAAATAGCTTGACTCTCAAGTTAATCGTATATGAATCGGTTATATTTTAACACATATTGTCTAATATTCTGTGTAATAGATCATCACGTTGATTGTTTTCTTTCACTTATTTCAGAGCAATGCGTTGAAAAAGTCGCACCTTAGCTTAAAGTCCCACAAAGTTTCAGAAACAGCAATATTTTAATTTACTACCTAATAAGACTATGAAAATTGACAGGTTATAGAGCTCCCTAAATGGCATAGAATCAACATCCATATTTGATCTGTTTTTACTTTCATCCTTAGGATAATTATCTACGCAAGTCGCCAATTTAGTAGTTTGTGTGGTAAACAAAATACCCCGTTGTTTACAATCTGAAATCGACGGTTCGTTCCGAGCACAGTTCGTACATTTCCATTATAAACCGAAGACGCATATATTGATGACCAATTTATGCGGGTATATACGTGTAACTAAAAGTTAAATACCGTTATCCTCCGGTACCGATAATCGCCGGTATCCTATTGCACTATATAGTATATTGTATGTGGTAATCTAGTATACTATTCCACTGGTGAATTGAAGGCTAAGTTGTTTCCATTAGGTTATAATATATGTACAGTATGAATATATTCAGACAGAATTGAAGCGTAGATGTAATAATGTTTTAGACCTGCCGTCCACTTAGACCCCGATGCTATGCGAAAGGGATGCCGATTACAGACTGCTCGTTTCGGAAAACATTCGGGATCATTTATTAATAAAAATGGACGGAGCTTTGTCATCGTGGTTGTTAGGCAAGTATTCGCGGTTCGGTATACAAATTGTATTGTTGTGGTAAATACGCAGTATGCATGCCATAGCCTATCGGAAATAGCTGAATGGTAGATCTGATCGTGCAGAAAGCCGGGTTGCGGTTAGACCTGCCGTCCACTAGACCCCGATGCTACGCGGAAGGGATGCCGGTTACAATGTGCTCGTTTCGGGAACCATTCGGGATCATGTATCAATAACAATATCCGGAGCCGTGTCATCGTGCTTGTTCGGGAAGTACGATATTCGCGGTTCCGGGTAAGAATGGTTGCTGTATACCTGTACACGCAGTATAACTGCCGAAGCCTATTCAAAGTAGCCGAACGTATCGCGACTAAATGCCATCAGTTCAGGAGTTAGTCCCGAATGTTTCCCCCGACCGCGTGATACTAGTATGCGGGAAGGGTTTACGAATCGATGCCGATAGATTGCCGAAAGGTTGCCTAGCTCGACCTAGAGGCAAACTGACGGCATCACTTCAGCTGTCATTTGGGATATAACTGGGATAGTGTCGCGTAAATTTACGCTTATATATCTACCTTACGCAAATTCATAAGTTAGTTTTACTATAGATAAACATAGGCACTCGAGCGTAAATATACTTTTAACATTGGATTAATCCAGGTTATAGGGGTGTATTTACCCATAAAACATACATTTAGAAATGGTTTTATCATGTAGTGCGCATATCGCAGTTGGCTAAGCTACTATGAATACGAGTTCTTCAGAACTGAATGAATGGGTTCGATTCCCATTCTGGTATTTTTAACTTACACTGGAAATAAAAAATAGTCGGTTGAAAGCGATAACTACTGTACCACTGCACCACACAGTCAAGTTCATAACATGATCGGCACAGTTTCCGTGTGTTAATCTCATCACTTCGCCGTTTTCTGGAAGCGTTCGGCATCGATTCGACTTTCCATCTAGAACCATTCGGGATATCTAATGAATACGAAAGGCGTCCCGAAGATGCGGAGTGAATGTCGATGGTTTACTGAGGCACTTCCAAGCTAGACCTTCGGCGTCCATTTTTTTAAAAACTTTTACACGAAGATTTTCGGTCCCGAAGGGTACTAGAGGCGTTGCGGAATTATACGGAAGGATTTCATAACATCTTGATGGCATGCCGAACCATCTCGATATGGTGAATTTCTGCTTCGATAACCATTCGGGGTCATAGTGGACGTCAGGTCTCATAAATATATAAATATTTTATCTACATTTTGTTTCTGCCAATATTGTTTAAAAACTGTCGCAAAGAAGCGTTGACTTTAACAGATGTTAAATTGTGTCGCCCCTTGTACCTACTATTCATGACTTCTAATTGGTTGAAAAGTAACAGACTCTTAAATCCGGGATTCCGAGTGGTAAAAGTTGCTAAAAGAGAAAATACTGAATTCAAGGCGTTAGTTATAGCAAACTACATCGCACAGCTGGAAGCAGCTTTCCACAACATTCCACCATTACAGGATTATAACATCCCTTATTCTCACTTTTAGCCGCCCAGTGGCAATGCGAAGACTATTTGGTTAAAATAATGGTACCATAAATATATAATAAAATATTTCAATTATAATGAAATATTACCAAATATCTCACAGCGAACATTGATATATCTCAAACGATAAATTACGACTGGACTAGCTGTTCATTTCCACATATATAAATGTTCATGCTATTTGTCTAGTCCGCATCGTTATGACATTCTCCGTGAAATACCTAATTAGATATATTAATTATAATCTGACATGTTTGTAGATGAATTAGTACAGATCGAGTAGGTCGTCATGTCACGGTTACAGTCAACTAAGTGAACTGATCGGTAAGCGTTCCATGCGATCGATAGAAGCGTAGAAAGCTGTCGACTAATAGCATACTTATATAAATGAACATTATGTGTCCGTTTCGCATATTCCGATCGATAGAACCGTAGAAAACTACCGACCGCAATGATGGATGCGCTCTGCTCAGGTTCAATCGTGTGTCCTACCCATAGCGTGGATCCTATCTTTCATGCAAATTGACTGTTAAATTTTTCAGTAAACCAAAATTCATGATATTCTGGTGGTAATTGTGTTGGAAAATGTTGGCGAAATGTTCGCACATTTGAATCACTTGAAATACGGATGATATAAAGGAGATATGGTCATAATATGGTCAAAATCGTCATTATCGTGAGGTCTACCCCGCTAGTGTTTTGTTATTTACGGAACAATATCGAAGTGTTTGAGGAAACTACGGGATCAATCGTGGAAAGTAGGGTACAAAAAGATTCAGTGGAGAAGCCATTGTGTGCTGGCCGGGTTGTCCATAAATAAACGAGTCTCGATGTTATATATTTACCTCAAAATATGGGTTAAGTCGACGCTATTTGGCCGCCATTTTTGTGGTGGCTCCTACCATCGAAACCACGTGATTCCCCACCGTGTGTATAATACCCAATTTTTCTTGGTTTTATCAACATCATCTACAATGATTGTATAATACAATTGTCAGTATTCAGCACGTTACATCCGTACTTTAATATGCGTATAAAACGTCCAATATGCAGCGGATTACGGCCAAATTCACCATAGACCGCACAATTACTCGTTGATAATTTTATACCAAGTAGTCTTGCACCGTTGTACGTCCATGTTTCATCATTATGTAACCGGTCCCGTTTTCGAAACAACATTATTTTTATTTCTCGGTATTAACCTCTAAACCCCAATGATTACAGTAGGAGTGAAGATCATTTAATTTTTGCTATAAGTCTGTAGTTAAATCAGCCAACAAGACCATGTCATCCGCGTACAGAAGAATGATCAACGTTACAACGGTTTCGATTGTGGATACAGCTCTAAATCTTCAATGAAAAGGGACCAAAAAAATGGCGAACATATTGCACCCTGCTTTAAACCGACCATTACTTCAAAGAAAGTCTGGCTACTTATTGCGATGCCGCACTTTACATATTACACGTTCATTTTAAATTTATACCATAATGCATTCCTGTATTCACGATCGAAACATTTTCTCATATCGACACACGTTGTCTAGTCTGGTTCCTTTATTTAACGTGGAGGCTGAAGATAGCGTCGGTGGTTGAGAAGACTGGTGATAAAACAAACTAGGCGTCCGATATAACTTGGTGTTTTGTATACCATTAGACATGTACAACCAAAGCGGAGATTGGAAAACGGAGAGTGGAAAGTGGAGAAACGACCAGGGGTTTTCTCATTACAACAGCTTGTATAAAATTGTAATAATGTAAACTGCGTTCAATGCTATGCAAGTTCTAAAAATAAGGTATTCTTCTAAACCACTGAACATATTTTTAGAAAGCGATGAGGCCGGCAGCTTTGATATTTTGCAAGGGACATCTGTATGTATCCCCTATCCGTATAGCCTTTGACATTGTAATCAAACAGTAGGCTGTTGCGCATATCTAGTACATGTAGTTGGTTCGGTGGCCACTGTAACATAAGTTCCTTTTAAGTAACTGCATAGTTATGAAATTTCTACAAAATCAGAGAGGCTGTTTAATCATTATCGCTATCATAATATGTCTCGTTCTTCTTTCAGGGTCCATCTTTTAATTTCAATCGTAAGTATAAGTGTAACTCGAAAGTACGCTTATGTTAAGGAAACTATCTCTAAAACTATTGCTTTTATAGCACAGGAGATGTCAATAAGTGTACCATGCGTTGCATGAAATTCTCGAACCGCGTTCACGGATAACCGTTTTTTGGCAAGCATGGGGCAGAAAACAGGTTGGGGTTTTCTGTACAAGGTATATCAAACCTGTTATATTCATGAAGAACACATTTACGACTATCATTTTAGAAAACCCCAACCATGGAAGTAACACAATGAATCAACGTTTTGAATCCGTTGTATACAACCTCGGATTTCGCGATACTTTAAAGCGTGTATTAGTAAAGATACTTTCAGTTTGAACTTGTTTATATTCTTCAGAAATAAATGAAGAAAAAAACTTCCCCCAAGATGCTTGTAAGTCAACTATAATCTTTTTTGCACTATTTGATTTCGTTTGCAGACGTGCTCAATACGCTTGCCAAGTTATTGTGATTTTTTAACCACTGTCCATTTTAAAAGTGGTGAATCACCTTAAACGCATCTTATCTTGGGTTACGAGATATGTTTAGGCAATTCAATTTTAAATAAATGTTTATAATCGTTTAGAAGTACGCTCTTAAATAATGCATACACAACTGTATTAAAGTTTATGCATTTAATTAAATGTTTACATGTAAAATAGTTGTACATGATGTTTTTTAATCATATCTTTGAAAAGCATTTTTAACAATTGAATACATGGAAATTGCTGGTGCTATATACAACATACTGCGAAAATGGAATTTTGTGAAGTTTTCAGATATGGCAATCACTGATTTTTACGGGCCTATACATAGCGAATTCTGGATACTTGACTCTCATCATCAATAACATGAGGGAGAGTGACGTGTATGATATACAGCAACTTCTAAAAAATGTAAAGGCATTCTATAGAGCCTCAGCAACAGAGAAGTTGGAGGTTCATTCTCATTGAGCGACACTGAGTGATTCATTTATTATTTTGTTTGGCCTTATTTAGAATGAATAAACTTTTGAATCAAACCCGACAGTTTTTCTCCGTTTTCCACTTTCATTTTGCACTTTCCACTTTGGTTGTACATGAATATTCGTACATTCGTTTGTTTAAGATGGAAGTGAATATCTTTGATATGGAACTAACCTATGTAATGCCGCGATAGTCATTCACGTTGTTGACGTCACCTTTTTTGTTCAAAAGTATAATTGTTCCCTCCATCCATGAAACTGTCCGCTTTCGAATATGATATTAAATATGTCAACCAAATGACCTCTAAGTATATCACATGATTCAAGGAAATATTCAGTTATTAAACAATAATCGGATCCTGATTTCCCGCGCTTTAATGACCCAAATGGCCGTTTTTACTTCCACTAGTGAAATAAGAACATCAAGTTATTCGTAAATCGGGTCACTTTCATTGTTTATGTTCCTCTTCTTCTTCTTCAAATATTGTGCAGCGCTCCTCTGGAGCATTGTCGCACATGTTGACTATGTGTACAAATGCGCAAGGGAAAAAGAAGCGCTCCTCTGGAGCATTGTCGCACATGGTTACTATGTACAAATGCGCAAGGGAAAAACGCAGTGAAAGCTGGTTCAAAACGGTTAAAAACATGCTGCTCCAGAGTTACGGCATTGGCGCCCCCATCCTAGCCTTGAAGGCTTCTAGTGATGGGGCGGTGATGATCACATCTGGTAGATTGTTCCAGATGCGGATGCCAGAATGGAAGAAGGAATATCTGTAGATGTTCGTACAGAATGTTTCCGATTCCTCGTTCGTTGTTATATGCTCAGTACATCTAGAAACGCAACGTTTCCATCATTGATTTTTTCTTACTTCCATTGTTCATACAATTTTTAATTTTGTGTAATACTATTGTATAATCGCGTAGAAACTTGGCTATTGTCCAAATTTTATCGATCGTGTTACGTAACTCCCGTGCGTCAAGAAAATAAAAAAACGCACGAATTCCTCGTGCACCATTCAAGCATGATCAATTTTGGTGTAAATTGCTTTGAATTCTTTACAAGGTTTGCCAATGGAAAGAAAATCGCAAAAGAAAAATTCTAGGCTTCGGAATAAAAATTCCAGGATGGTCAGAACATGGGCGAAATCAGGCGATTTGGATGCCTATGACGGGGACGTCAAATGGGAGATTCCACTTCCCCTAAATTGTCATGAACCGACAATGTTTCATCTGGAGACACTTTACTAGCACTTTGGCACTGTTTACATCCACCCATGTCTAGGTTATCCATGTGAAATAACTCTCCGACAGGACCAATAACTTCGCATGTACAATCTCTAGGCAATGTTCACAACTAATTGATACACTGCTAAACAACTTGTTGGACGTCATGGATATGTAATCAATCAATAATTAATCAATATTTGAACTTTTCACTTAGAACAACGATTCTGAAAAATTAGGATTTTACCAATTTGTGTTTCGTTACTTTTTAGCAGCACTATACACACAAGCACTGATCAATCGCATCGATAGCACTTTATAAAAAAATGTTACAGTTTCATTGTTCATGTAATACAATATCATCAAGTAAATGCAGTTTGGTTGTTAATCATAAAAATATTGAAAAAGAGTTGACAGTAACCACAGTGTTGCGTTTCTAGATGCACTCGTATATTTATTTCCTTAACTAGATTGTTGAAATAATCGTAAAATTGGTCGACGGAAATATTAGCATTTGTGTGTTGTCGCTTTGTGATATAAAACATCCAAAAGTCTTTTGGATTTTACTTTTTAGTTGTTCAATCTCCCTTGATTGATTCGTTCTATACACTTTCTTTTTGTTCGACACGCAATTTTTGTAAGTGCGTTTACATCTAGCAAATTGTTCACGATTAGCTGTAGATGGTTCATCGTGAAACACAGAAAGCGCTGAACGATATTTACACAGTCTGTATCGAACCAATCTTCTGATCGAAACGCGTTCGTTTTCTAGAACATACCGCGCGAATGACTACTGTAGTCCTTTTTGCTTTATGGAACAACGGTTTGGCTGCTTGGATGATTAATTCAACAAATTTATTCACAGTTTCGTTGATTTTGTTTCTACCGGTGCTACGGTTTACATCATTTAATAATTAATTTAAGGCTGTAATGTCAAAATAATTATCTGGAGCTCCGATCTTGGGCCCTTGTTGATGTTCGTGTAAATTCTTAGTTTAATGTAACATTCTTTAAGTGTCTCTGAGGTTTTGGGATGATTTTTTAAGTTCTTTAGCATTTCTTTCAGTTCTTTTGTTCTTTTATTTACAAATGTGGCAACAGCAAAACCCCGTACTGTTGAGAACAGGTTGATGGTGTCTTCCAAATGACATGAACTTCTATCAATCAGGCCATCACAGTCTGGGTCAACAAACTGTGTTGAAGTGTAATGTTTGACCATGAAATTGTCAAATAAAAGTTCCCTAAGTTCACTCTTCATGAGAGATTTTGAATTCAGGTTGTCAGTGTCTATGTTCCTTCTCAAAGTAACTTCGAACTCGCTAACCATGAAAAAAATCATCACATGGCTTTCTAAGCCCACCCCTGTTTTTGTATTCCACCATGGCACTGAATTTTTCTGTGAATGGTTTCTGTGAAGAACTACATAGTAACTGACTTACAACTGCCAACTGATTATATATCCAGCAATGTAATACAGAACTTTCGCGTCATTGTCACTGATTACCTCACTCTGCGATTTCGACACTTTCTTGGCTTGTATATCATAACACTTGAAAATTTCTCCTACAACGTCTAAAAACAATGCCTGCAGGAAGCCATTGATTTCTTGATCATCAGTGCAATCAGATACGGATGATCTCACTTTCTTGGTGAGGTTGTTGATGATCTCACTTTGTAGGTGATGTTGATGATCTCACTTTGTTGGTGAGGTTGTTGATGATCTCACTTTGTTGGTGAGGTTGTTGATGATCTCACTTTGTTGGTGAGGTTGTTGATGATCTCACTTTGTTGGTGAGGTTGTTGATGATCTCACTTTGTTTGTGAGGTTGTTGATGATCTCACTTTGTTGGTGAGGTTGTTGATGATCTCACTTTGTTGGTGCGGTTGTTGATGATCTCACTTTGTTGGTGAGGTTGTTGATGATCTCACTTTGTTGGTGAGGTTGTTGATGATCTCATCACGTTCTAATGTTATGAAGCTTGGTAATGTAGGTCTTTGATCATTGTAAAAGCAATTTGGAGGTTATGTAGTCGGTTTCCTAAATAAACAAAGCGCTACGTAGCACCTTCCATGGGAATTAAACCATGCCTTCTACATTTATTTACACGGGATGTAACTTAGTGAAAGCGCTCTACTTAAGCAACGGACACCAGATGCGTTATATCACCGCATTGTGCTGTCTACCCAAGCATTCCGGGGCTCGGTACGTCTTTCTCGTGAAAAAGGAATATGTGCTTTGCTGAAACGCTTCTCACTACCAGTTCCAGTACATTTCAAATAGTCCAATGGTTGAAGCTTTTTATGCATATGACATTGTAAATAACGACTCTGTATAAAAAAACTTCTTGTAACAAATAGCAGATATACATGTATTAATTTTTTTATTATGATGTGAACGCTTCAAATACCAACTGTAAGTGCGTTCAGACAGTACATTATGTTGCATAAGTCGAATAGTACATTGTACAAGATGCACACCACGCCCATCGCGGTAGCAATGGAGATATAAATCTCGAGAAAACGCATGGTAGAGCGTTCTTCACGTAACTACACAGTAGATCTTGACTTATAGGTCAAATTGCATGCATCATGTATCAGTTGTCCCAGGTTCAGACTAAATTTATGTGTCAAAAACAGGTGTTTATTCGAACAAGTATAGTTGATTCAAAGATCTCTGTCACAAACGCGTAAACAAACATTCACCCCGGTCGATTATTAAAAATGTGTCGGGCTTAAATTCTTCCACCAATAATACACTTAAATGATTAAAATCTAATGGTGATAGCGTAGTGGTTATTCTTGCTGCAATTAGCTATTTAGAGATAGAACGTTATGGCGGTTTTGACAGACATCTTTGAATCGACAATACCCCAGGTCAACATTCCATCTTAGTCTGAACTTGTGGCAACTAATAAAACAAACGGAACAACATGGGGATAGTCGATAATCATTTGGTTATTCTGTGGGTTATCTTTTGGTTAGCACAAATCTGTACTTTTTGGCAAAAGCAATGCTTTTCTTACATCTCCTGTTGACATTTGTCCTCAAAAACATTATTTCGCACAGAGAAAGTCCCGTGCCAGCATAGAGGGTGTCGATACGGATATACACATCGAGCTGGCCGTCACAGTCATGATCCACGGAATCCTCGTGCACAGTTGTTGCAAATACTTTCTTCCAAGCTTCACGATTTCTCCGCCGACTTCAGCGCACGTGTTTCTCGGACTCATGCAGGTAAATGTACTAGAATGACACTTCGGTTGGTTTTGTGATTGATCCGCTTTAGGTAATGGACAATTTCACGTTAAAATTATATCGAAACTACTGAAATAAGCCGCGGCAATGTACCGGTAAGTCATCTTCTATCAGCTCCCGTCTTTCCATCGACGCCTTAGAATGACCTGCATCAGTCAGCCATGCTTGAAGAAAACGAACCTGTAAGGAAACAAGAAACATCAATGTGTAATAACTACTTGAGAGGCAAGCCTTCCACTACTTCTATGTTGATACTTCCCAAGCTGCACTAATCAGAATATATTTTACTGTAAAACAATGCCAAGATGCATTACATGATGTAACACATTGAGGCTAATTCCACAGGCACACAGTTTCGTCGATTTAATAAACCAGGGCACTCAATATACGGTAAATAAAGTATCCCTGAATAAAAATGCATAAAATATTTTTTCAGTCTCCTCTTTACTTACGTGGTAAGTAAGAGAGACTGAAAAACAATTGTTTCATGCACGTTTATTAAATCGATGTAACCGTGTGCCTGTAACTTATTCTGATATTTTACACTGTGCAATTACTTCTGCCTTTAGACCATGCCATTATGTTTCATTTTCCCCTCGAAACCTCATAGTATGTGACTGTTTTGTAGTTGGTAATAGTCTATGGATGATGAAAATGCACAAAAAGTTTGTGCTTGAATTAATTTCAGGTTGACCATTTTTGCCAAGCCCATTTAATTAAGCGAGACTTAGTCGCCCCGTTTGGTGTATGCACGTGCCTCTGTCGATTTTGTTCGGACTATAACGTAGTCATGGTTTGACCAATCTTTCTTATATTAGGCATGAATGGTCGCTCACATGAGGAGGCGTGCCATTTCCTAGCTCCAGGTTTCTATCTCAAAGGTCAATGTCACAGTTGGAGTTCAAATTGTCCAGACCATAACTTTGTCATGCACTAACCAATCGTTCTTATAATTTAAAGCTTGTGTATTTTTACTCGACTTCTTTTCGAAGAAAACAAGAGCTATTGTCATGGGGACTTCTGTATTGCTTGCACTTCCTAATTACTTGTTATTATTACTTTCCAGGTATGTCGCATTTGATTGGATCGCATCCCTTTGTAACAACATTTATCTTCTCACAAACCCTCCCCTTCCCATCAATATTTGTATTTACCTCTTCCTGGTGCTACGCAGCTCCATCCTGTTTTTCTGACCTTTTAGTATGTGTCTTGCTATCACCATAGTCATCCTACTAACCTTTCTCATACTGTCCATTGGTCGCCCCCTCACTCAAATTTAAGTGATTTGTAGTCTAAATGCGTGTGACGTTAATCGGCTACATTTGTCTCTTTTGTGCGGTAACACTCATTGGTCACATGAGTTTTAACATTTGATCTTATGATGTTAGCGGTACAGTATAACAACGTCAAGCTGCTCAAGGTCGCCTTACAAATGCCAAATATTTATTTTTCTTTGTTCGAATTTTATGTAAAGTGATATTACAAAATATTTAGAAAAAGATCAAATATTACACGCAATGAGCTAGGCAATAATGTTTATTGGTTTCTTTCCTGGCATACATTGTTTTTATTCGAACAGAGAGGTACTGAAGTAAATGTTATGTTTATGGTCGATTTATCCATATCTCAAATACAATTTTTTCCATGTCATGCAAACTCGAACGATTACGCGCCTTCGACTGCCTTAGTTCATTGTAAAGGAACAAAGGTCATATGAGCTAAAGCACTGCCTACGAGAGAGTATCAAAAAGTTTGTGGACTGACCCGCTCATTTTAATATGCGCAATGCGATTGAATAACTTGTTTTATCATCTTAAACTACATTCAATTCTGTACTGAGAAACACATACATATTTGATTTAATGAATATATCAATAATATATGTTAACGATTTAAAAGATGACAGCCACCGGCGCACTTTTATGACGTTACGACGTCACCCAACGTTCAAAACAATTGTCATTGTTCCATTGTCTGAGTGATCCAAAACTCACAAGCTTGGTTTTGAATGACATGTAGCCTACCAAAATACGCAGTTTTGACTGAATTTTCTTTTATTCATCAACAAGAGTCGGTCAGTAAATGACCTAGTTGGCCAATTCATTTATTTGAGCACCAATCAGTCCAATGGTCGCACTGCAAATGAGATCTACCCGACCAATAGCATCATCATTCAACTCACATCCCTACATCTTTTATACCATTTAAACAGTGTAATTTTCGCACGATAACTTTACTTTCATATACTTAAGTGGTAAGTTCTAATCTGAGATCGGTATTGTTGTATCATTTAGCAACAAGGCCAAATACAGCGGCGATTCGATAGTCCGAGTGTTACGTCCTTACGAAAAGTGCGCCGACGTCATAAAATGTGACGAAAGTTGCGCAACACTAAACGACGTGGTTTTAACGTCACATCAGTATGCGTGACAATAGCGCAATAATATGTAAACGGCCAGGATGATGCCACAGTCTTAATGTTTATGCCGATGGTTTAATATTTAAATCTGATGACGATTCACAGAAGTGAAGTAAATAATCTTTTTAAAGTGCGCCGCGGAGCATTATTTAAGTTACCATAGTAACCGTCACATGCTCAGTAGAAGGTTATATTAGTTGGAAATTTCCAAATCAATTCGAAATATATACGTTGTTTTAAAGAATGTGCATTTTTTACTGAATTTGGTCAAAAACTATCCAAAATGACAGACCGAGTCCACGAACGTTTTGATACCCCCTCGTATGTACAGGATGATATCTTAAATAGCAACGGACTGCTCTGCTGTATGAATAAGTAACTAGGAATTGCAAGCAATACATAAGT